>OX123198.2:42174971-43417912 GCA_944739405.2 Euclidia mi
AAGGGAATCGAAACCCACAGGGTACTTCCCGTGAACGGCGAATCTTGAAATTTGATACGCAGCAACGTCTTATAGCACAGTTAAAGGAAAAATTGCAAGAACCGTAAATTTTAAGTTACATCATATAATAAAAACATTTAAAAAAAAATTATAGTTACTACCCTTTACTCATGAACGCGTAGAGGTATTAAATTGAAATTCATATCAAATAGTCAGATCCATAACACCGTTAAGCATTAACAAAATCAAACTTCAATGTAAAAGCAATCAAAAGAAACAGCAATTTAAGCATTTCTCCAAACTCCCAACTACTCGCAAGGGTATCAAAACCTACAGGGTACTTTCCGTGAACGGCGAATCTTGAAATTTTGTACGCAGCAACGTCTTATAGCACAAATAAAGAAATAATTGCGAAAACCGTAGGTACATTTTTAGTTAGATAGATAGATAGATAGAAAATGCTTTATTGTACACCAGAGGCAAATAATTACAGAAAAATGACATATACATATAATAACTTAGGTCTAGTTGTACATGGGCGGTCTTATCGCAGGTTGCGATTTCTTCCAGACAACCTGATGGACTATATTCAATTAAGTAAGCGAAATCGGGTAGCTAATGGTGTACCTACTACATAATAGATTTGTATACATAATCTTCGTAGTAAATAGATTTAACATAAATACTTTACACTTAATACTACATACACAATTAATACCATATTAATTATAGATACTATAAATATGATATATATATATATATATAATTATATAATATGCATATATATATATATATATATATTTACATAGTATATATATATATATATATATATATATATATATATATATATAACATCCACTATAATACATACTTTAATACCGTATGATAGAATAAACCATTACAAGAAACTATTTAATTAACATTATACATACAATAACAGTCATTATCAAAATGTCAAGTAGTGTTGAGTGACGAGGTTTTTAAAAATTGGTAGGGATTTAGCCTGTCTAATATCTGGTGGCAACGTATTCCACAAGCGTACAGCTTGAACTGCAAAGGATTTATCATAAAAAACTGTAGAATGTGGAGGGACTAGATCTCAATGAGGTCCAGCTAGATAAACTTGAGCGACTTCAGAATTTTTGTATAAGATTCATATTTGGTTTACGTAAATATGATCACATCTCTGAATTTCGCAACAAGCTCAAGTGGCTGCCAATCCGCCTTCGTCGGAATACTCACATTCTTTGTTTTCTTTACAATATCTTATTCAATCCCTCGTTTCCTATGTATCTCAAAAGTCGTTTTGAATATCTCCATGAAACACATTCGAAGTGCTTGAGATCATCAGAAAATCTAAAATTAAAAGTCCCTCCACATTCTACAGTTTTTTATGATAAATCCTTTGCAGTTCAAGCTGTACGCTTGTGGAATACGTTGCCACCAGATATTAGACAGGCTAAATCCCTACCAATTTTTAAAAACCTCGTCACTCAACACTACTTGACATTTTGATAATTACTGTTATTGTATGTATAATGTTAATTAAATAGTTTCTTGTAATGGTTTATTCTATCATACGGTATTAAAGTATGTATTATAGTGGATGTTATATATATATATATATATATATATATATATATATACTATGTAAATATATACAACATGTAACAAGTTTAATGCACATCTTGAAAGTACTTTGTTCAGAATCAGCAACTGAATCCATTTCCGACATTTTTAATATCATTTTTTTTAATCCTAAAATAATTAAAATTACGTAAATTATAGTCACTCATTGCTTTGAAAAGGCGAAATATACGAAAATAAACCTTAAGTCAACGTAGAACGGCTTCTTTTTAAATGCATTTGTTAAGTGGTTCCACGTACAGGAACGCACACATTATACAGCATAACAGCCGGTACAAGACAATAACACACAATTGACCACCAAAATATCTATCATCTTTCTTTCGCTTACGTATTAACAGCGGGAAAGAGCGAGACGTAATGTGTCTCACTTGTCACCGTCGCGTCGGTCGCCCGCGCTGGTAGGTACAGCGCCGGCCGGGCGGCCATTGTTGCGCTTAGATAAATAAAATTAGTCATCTACCTGGATTCTCTGTGAGTGTAGTGTAAAAAAGATGTTTAACAAGTTTACTTGTTTATTTACAAAATGTGTACTATCAACATGATGGTGCCCCCGCGCGTTTTACGTTCGAGATCATCGTGAAGTCGAATACAAGGAGCGCTGGATCGATCGCGGCGGTCCTGTCCAGTAGCCTCCGAGGTCGCCTGACTTGACGCCCCTGGACTGCTTTATGGGGACATACCTATTAAACCACTAGTTGATTGTGTCGAGACAACAAGTGCCGGGGAGTTAAAATAAGATATCAGCTGCTTTTGAAACAGTGAAAAGAAAGGCCGGGTGGTGGACACCTGATGTCAGCATTTTAAAAAGAGGACGCCGAACAAGTGACAATAAGCCTGTGAGTCATTTGGTTATTCTTTTATTGTAAAAAAATTATGATTCACAACTTTAAACACGCCGTTCTTCTTTAATTCTCTCATTGATACCCTTTTACTTTAATTTCTAATGTTTCAATAATGTTAACGAGGTATGATTATTATTATTAAATTAAGATAGTCACAATAGCCACTAACGATGTTAAAAAATGATAGACCGTATCGTATTTCGCTGTCGTTTGTTTACCACAGCAAACGTTTCGTGTGATTGTGTGCGTGCGCAGGTTTGTAGTGACCACGCATTTTACTTATAATGAAGTTAATACTTTCGATCAAAAACAATGTTTAGGCTAATAAAAAAATATTTCAATGCATGCATTATGATAATAACAAGGTTTTCTAATTGGGGTGTCTGAAGATGTGCGTTATTTCCGTTACACGTTGTATATGCATATTATATATATATATATATATATATATATATATATATATATATATATATATATATCATATTTATAGTATCTATAATTAATATGGTATTAATTGTGTATGTAGTATTAAGTGTAAAGTATTTATGTTAAATCTATTTACTACGAAGATTATGTATACAAATCTATTATGTAGTAGGTACACCATTAGCTACCCGATTTCGCTTACTTAATTGAATATAGTCCATCAGGTTGTCTGGAAGAAATCGCAACCTGCGATAAGACCGCCCATGTACAACTAGACCTAAGTTATTATATGTATATGTCATTTTTCTGTAATTATTTGCCTCTGGTGTACAATAAAGCATTTTCTATCTATCTATCTATCTAACTAAAAATGTACCTACGGTTTTCGCAATTATTTCTTTATTTGTGCTATAAGACGTTGCTGCGTACAAAATTTCAAGATTCGCCGTTCACGGAAAGTACCCTGTAGGTTTTGATACCCTTGCGAGTAGTTGGGAGTTTGGAGAAATGCTTAAATTGCTGTTTCTTTTGATTGCTTTTACATTGAAGTTTGATTTTGTTAATGCTTAACGGTGTTATGGATCTGACTATTTGATATGAATTTCAATTTAATACCTCTACGCGTTCATGAGTAAAGGGTAGTAACTATAATTTTTTTTTAAATGTTTTTATTATATGATGTAACTTAAAATTTACGGTTCTTGCAATTTTTCCTTTAACTGTGCTATAAGACGTTGCTGCGTATCAAATTTCAAGATTCGCCGTTCACGGGAAGTACCCTGTGGGTTTCGATTCCCTTGCGAGTAGTTGGGAGTTTGAAAATATGCTTAAGTTGCTGTTTCTTTTGATTGCGTTTACATAGAAGTTTGATTTTTTTACTACTTAACGGTGTTATGGACCTGAGTATTAGGTATGAATTTTAATTTAATACCTTTCCGCGTTCATGAGGAAAGGGGAGTAACTATCAAATTAATAAAAATGTTTTTATTATATGATGTAACAAAAAAATTACCGTTTTCGCAATTTTTCCTTTATTTGTGCTATAAGACGTTACTTTGTACCAAATTTCAAGATTCTGAGTTTACGGGAAGTACCCTGTAGGTTTTGATTAACTTACGAGTTTCGATAATTTGCGGCAATTTACGCCATAAACGGCTGTATCTTTTGATTGCGTTGGTTTAGAAGTTAGATTTTATCACAGCTTCAAGGGACAGTAGACTTTGATATTTGATATAAATTTTAGTTTGATACCTTCACGCGTTTCTGAGAAAAAGGGTCTTGACAGACGGACGGACAACAAAGTGATCCTATAAGGGTTCCGTTTTTTCATTTCGAGGTAAGGAACCCTAAAAACAGTATTAGAAACATACACTTGACATGACGGTCACCATCGCTATCGTGTGGGAACCGAGTATAAAGTTTGGCAAAGTTAACTTTGGCGGCACCAGTTGCTGATCAAATAATTATGGATTGATTTAGTTCTGTAATACTACTATTTTTAGAAGCGTTCTGTCTGAAATCATCTTTTAAAGACTTACCAAAATACTTCATCTGTTTATACTAAACTTTTGCCAAACGTTTATTTGCAGACTGCAATGCAGCCCCTTCTTCTTCGTGTCGATGGTTCCAGATGCGAGCTATATATTAATGCAGCCCCTGTCGGCAAAGATTCAATTTAGAAGTTCGAATTTTATAACTCGGTACGGTACAGAGCGAAGCAAAAGTAAATATAACGTAGATGGCCATGACACCAGCTGCCTCGCTTTGAAAGCTTACCAAATGAATAGAATACTATAGGCTTTTTAAAGGTTTACGCTGTTTATTTTAAATAAAAGTTCTTCAAAACTAACAAGACATGAAACAACGTGAATAAAGTTTTTAAACTTCCGAGATTGCTGTTAATTTAGATTGCTGTTCTTGTTTCAGTATTTTTTAACGTCACCATAATATTGTTCTCTTCCGTCTCTGGCGTATTTTACACTTCAAGGTGTTCATTTATTCTATTACGTAAGTGTTCTTGAGACTCGGTGGCAAGAGTTATTTGTCTGTAAAGTAAAAAGTAACGCACGTACAATCAGTTAAAATTAAAACTAGCATGATGATATTGCTGCGATCTCGGAAGAATAAAAAACAATAATGATTGAATAGAACTTGTTTGTTTCTTTTGACGAAATTTTAATTTAATGATTTAGGTAATATAAAAGCATGCTTTTGATGGTTATGTGTCGTGGCTTTACTAAATTTGTAAAGGCCGCGTGACGAGTGGCACTGATGGCCCCTATGGGCTACTATCATTGGCCATGAGGCAACCATTCACTAGCAAGGTCTTTTTTTATGTCAACAATCAATCCATTATATTAACTATTATATAGGTATATAGGTTAAAAATAATGTACTTAGTAATCATGTAACCCACCATGTATTTCAATCTCAAAATGCTATTGCAAAACAGGCCTCTCTCTGATCTTCTTGAAGATTGAAAACAAACTACTGTGTTGGATCTAAACGAAATATTAATATTTTTTTAATTGTCCACACATGCTTCACGTTCGTGTAGTTTTTACGAGTGAACATATGCTGGCGAAAGTTTTTATGTATTTTCGTTGTTTATTGCTTACCAAACTATTTGAGCATGACCAAACTTGGTTATGTATGACAGTTTTACATCTGAAGAAATTGAATTTATTTAACAAAACGTGCTTTCTAGTAGTTTCTACATAATTTACCTTCAAGTTAGACATCATCGCTAAAAATCATTATCATCACCGTCCTAAAGTTTCGAAGATCACGCGAACCGATCATGATCACTTGAAACATGGGACTGATGGCTCAACTTGCTCTCCGAAGCAAGCGGTCAAGCGATGATACAAAACTTCGTAAAGTAGTGCGTAATCCACGTATGACTTCGAGGCCGATAAGCTCTGCGTGCCAATCTGTTGGTATCTCCAATGACTATCGCCTCCTTGATGCATCTTTTTAATATCTGCATAAAAATGATGGTAGCTATACTATATAGTACCTCCTAATTGACGAAATTGAAAATCTAATCGGACACTTAATTTTGACTGGCAAAATTAAGTGTCCATACTACGATAGCATCATGTTTATTTAGGTGCGCAATAGCAAGCAAAATCAATAAATATATAAACTGCTTCAAAAATATTTTTTTAGTGGAACTATTAAATAAACTTTAATTATATACGGGTAAAAAAATCTTTGTTGTTATTTAATAATAATACATATATTGTGTCATCGCCAATGCCCGAATTCTACGAATCTTGCACGTGTATTTTATATGAGGAATCAGATTTATAAGGCAAATGTGTGTGGGCAAGTCGGTCGCGGCAGACCTCGTCGGACATTCCTGGATCAAATTGGGGACGTCCTAAAAAACGGCAAGGTGCAAAGTACCCGAAACCGGCGAGCATGTATGAAAAGAGTAATGAGTGTAGAGGAAGCGCGTGAGGTTTGTAAGGATATAAGCAAGTGGCGTTCTGTTGTCTCTGCCTACCCCGACGGGAAAAAGGCGTGAGTATATGTGTATGTATATATTTTATATGTCATTGCTATTGTTGCTGTGTGTTTAATACAAACCATTTCAAACAACGCGTGTAACGTTCTGGCCAAGAGTACACTGTACTTACAGGCGACGCGAACGACGTAGCGGCAAATAAACTAAAAATGAAATGGTTTTACCAACGTAAACTCGGTATTGTTGGAGATTGTCGGTGCTTGATATTAGGTATATTTGGAGAGATTTAGGATCTAATATTTCGGCTTAATTGGTTAATTATACCAAATTTTCAGTATCGTTTTTAATAATAACAAATTATAAAGTTTTATCGGGCAAAATGTTCAGTGGTTCACTACATTTTGTAAGTGCAAAGTTTTTTAATAGTGTCGTTATTTTTTAAAGAGATACCAATATATTGTCATGCAATTGGGAATGACAACGTAACCTTTCAAACAAACAACACTAGATCATAACGGATCATTCGGTTAGGAGCCATCAATACGATGCCACAATCAGACATACAGATCCACTGAAACGGCAAACTTATAACATCCCTTTGATTATAAAAAGCCACTGTTTGTGTAAAACTAATTTGAGTTGAAAAATAATAACAAAATGAAACACGCTTGCAATTTGCATAAAATCATTTGTTTTATTATTTATTTGAGTCTTAACTTTAAATCGCAGAATTTTTTTTTTGTAGTTGGTTCTCCGAACTAGTATTCAATATTTGATGCTTGTTGTGTTGCGTTATACATTTTGCTAATCGTCATAGTCACCGTGACCAACTGTTTGGTGCTTGAACGTTAAATTGGAAATATTTAGTCATCCGTATAATTTCTACGAGTAAGGACTACCAACTTACTAAAAACTCACTCAACTGACGCCTAAAGGCAACGATGTTATAAGTAAATTAGAAGTAGATACGCAAATTATGTAATTATTATAAATAAATGCTAAACACAACCATTGCTAACACACTGACACTGTTCACGATTCAGCTGACTCGTAGTTTTTTATGTTACACTAAGTTTTCTACAAAATGCACAACACCCAATTTTAATAAGAACTAATGCGTCAATGTTATACGTACATATGTACCTAATAATTAGAAACTCATTTTAATGTTTTACCTTTTTGTTTTTGTTTACGAATATTATAATTATTTTGTGGTATTGTTAAAATACAAAACAAGAATTTGTAAAGGGAGAACTCACTTACTGTGATACAGTTTTCTAACTAGTACAGGAGTGGTGTTCTTTCTAATTTACTAATAAACCGCTTAGCCTTAAGTTTGATTTTATATAAAAATAATATTTTTAATGTATCTGTGTTTTTTGATAAACACATTGAATTTGAATTTTGAATAAATTGAATTTGTTATTGGCGTACCAAAAGCAGGACGCTAAACAATAAGCCAGTTGGCAAGTCAGAAGTGTGTCATGTGTGTGTGACGTCGCGAGCCGGCGTCATAGTGAAACTGACACATCTTGTCAACCGAAATTGAAATAAAAAATGGAGTTATCGATGTGTGCGTTAGTGTACTGTTTCTACGGATTGATTACTACGTAGGTAACGTATCTATGACTTTTCTAATATCATTGCCTAAAGGCATGATTCATGATGGCCCGTTACCGTGTAGGTAGGGCTAAAATTCTTGGCTGAGCGTACCTATGTACCTAGTAGGTACATAGGTACGCTCAGCCAAGAATGTTAGCTCTCAGTTTTAACAAAACTTTCAGTGTAATCGAAATAACTGTAAGGTTGATTTAAGAACTGTCAGAGTATTATTTAAAAGAAAAATTAACCTTGTTCTTTAATGAAGTGTAAACAAACTTTTACCGTAGAATAGTATATCAATTTTTTGGCGGCACCCAACAGAAATCCATAGCAAAATGTTCCTAGAGAAACAGATTACACTCCGCATCTATCTGTCGTGTACATGGAAATTGAATTATCAAACCGAACTAATTATATTTCGCATGCACGGCTACGTAATGGCGACCGCAATACTGACAGCAGTCCGATCGATTGCGGCCTATCAGCGCAACAAGTGAGCCCGACGACATCACAATGTGACATAAGATTACACACACGCACATATACACACATGAGCGACGTTCCTGTATTAAAAGGACGATGGATTACGCCGAATATATCTCGTTTTGGATTATGGGAAATTGTACCACGTGTATCGCAGTTTGGGCAAATCAGAGAAAATGTTAGCTTTACAACATAAATAGATATGTAATCGCATTACTATAAAGACGCTGGCGACGACCTTTTAATATCTGACACAAGTAGTATTGCTGCTATCGCGCTGATTTATGATATTTCTTTACATTTGATAAAAATATAACTTACCTTGAAGATGAGCCAAGTATCCAAACATCAGCTATTGTGTATGCTTAGTGTTCGAATAATAGAGAAGTCTATAATCAGCTCCGTCTCTTGTAAGATAAATTAAGAGAAATCTAGCATTGATTATATCACTCAATCACTTCCAAAGGAAACATATCTACAATAACAATTAATAAACAACTGAATGTCTAAGACATTTTATGGTAATTGATGGTACAGTGGATGGACAAGCTTATAAGATACCTAATATATTTATCTTTAAGCCGGGACTGCGTACGTAACATAAATAGTTACAGTTAAGGTCAGCCCCTGATATATACGGAGATTAAAAATATTATTTAAGGCACCCTCGCGTGATTTCGTTATATCCACGTTATTTATTGGCACAATATTAGTTTACCCTTCTAAGGCTGCTGTATTATTCTGATTAAAAATAGATGAAAGCGATCAGAAACGTTGCGTATTCTCTCAAGGATCTGTATCATGAATAAATTGCTTTATTACATGTTTGTAATGCAGTGTTTTATCTTGTACGTATATTTTTTGGTAGGTAGATATCACAACCCTTCCCTTCGACATAGACTGGTAGATTAAGTAGAGAATATTTATAGAATAAAATGTATTCTATTGAATTCTTAAATAGCAACTAAATATTAAGTTTTTTTTATTTGATGTTCATTATTGTCAAGCAATAAGTACATTAATACTATGACTTCAAATGTTAATGTGCTACCCATGCACGAATCTTCGCCTGATAAGTAGAATTTAAAAATAAAAACGAAAGAAGAAGACGAAGAGAAATTACATAACGCCTACAAATAGCCTAAAAATAAACTGCTTCTAATAAATTCATTGAGTCAGTTCGAAAACAATATCGAATTATCTATTCGTTCATAAGGGTCATAGAAACGATATTACCAATCTGGGGAAACAATTGATATTACTTTCGGCCGCCCTCCTCGTTGGAGCAAATTGCTTGTGGAAGTTGGAGCAGACTTTCACAGAAATAAATTTAAATTTGTGTTCAAATGAATGGCTTTTGTCAGTTTTTATCCGCAGTAAGTAAACATTGTTTATCCGACATTCTTGTATTAGGTAATTGTTTTACTTTATATCCAGTGTGTAAAAAGACCCTTAACGAAACCTGAAATCCCATGTTGTACCAATCACTACGAACGTGTTTTACTTCGGCACAATACCTGGGAAATTACTTTTCAGGAGACATTGAGGCTCAAAGTTAGTATGGAATTTATCTAATTAGGTTCAAAATTGATGCATTTACCCCGCCAATATGTTCTTTAGATGCCCTATGACCCCATGGATAAGTAGGTATTTCGAGCATTGCACGCGCGCGCTTTTAATTGCGGTTTAAAAAATGTGAAATCTTAAAAAAACTCCCAGGTATTATTTTTGGTAAGTATGATTTGGCATGATGTCCACAAAGAGTAGACTTCGGCTTGGTGATGGCTCTTGTGACACCCTGATGTTTATTTTATCTGGAAATAAAAATATGTAAATAAAAAGAGCATGGCCTGCAGGGGCAACAAACTAAGTAATTAAAAGTCATAAAGTTCTTAAGAATTTTATGAGTGTTTATCATTTCTCTTGGATATTCGTTGTTTTTACTAGATTTGTTAAGGACCATAAACGGTCTCATGTGACCATGGCTCCTGTAAAGTAGCCGAAGCATCGGATTATAATAAATAATGTAGTTTCTAGAATTTAGATCATTTGGTTTAAATGTTATGTGAGTGAAACCGATATATCTATGTAGTTTAATTTCAACCATAAACAATTTATGAATTATAACATAGTAATAAGGGTTAAATTTGTCACATTTCTGATATCTTAAATACATTTATTCAAAAAACTTCGTATTGTCTAGCACAATTCTGTTTCTGTTTCATTTGTTCTTAATACTTACTATCCAAGCAAAAGAAACCTAAAATATTTTGAAGTGATTTGTTTTTCAATTTCAAGTGCGCAATGTGTGTGATTCATACCGAGTACGGGTTATGATTACAAATAGTTGGCTTGGCTTATCTGGTGCGAACGTGATGCAGGCCATGACTGTGACTAATAGCACGAGTGGCCGGCGCGGCAGGCGGCAGGGACCGCCGCCCGGTCACACCCTACTCGATGTGCTCGATAAATACCAGAGATTAAAGCGAAACTGACGCCTTTTGTAATGGCAAATGAATGTTGGGAAATTGTAAAGTGTTTGCTTTCAATCATCAAAGGTTTTTATTTATTTGATTTCACACAATGTTTTTTTCTGTTTGGTGGTTTGTCGTGAAATTATGCATCTAAACAATTTATTAATTGACTGTTTATTTATTTTATGAATAAAATAACAAATTTCATGGATAATTCCTTTTGTTTAAGGTAAAATATGAAATGTAATCTGATATGGGGTTTTGTGAAAATATTTAACCAACGTTTTTTTGTTAATCGTTGGAATATCTGTACAAACTGTCGTCTAAAACTTCGCCACTTGATCGTATGACTTTTATTGACTAAGTTGAGGCCGCCGGAGGAGATGTGTGAGACTGTAAAGACGTTTGGCAGACGGTCGGGGAGAGGTCGATGGATTCTCTTCTTCCGCTTCGCCATTTCATTGATCAGACAGCTTCACAGAAGGAAGGAATAAGCATTTTCGTCAAAATCAATACAGTACTCCGTTGTGGCGGTTGATGCGTAAGACGTAGGTTACACGCTCAATCTGGCGTCATTCTGGTCCATCAGTCTGCTCAGAATGACGGGAGAATTATCGTCTAACCGGTTGATTGATGGACTGATGGCCCAGAATGACAAAAATTAAATATTTTTAATATTTTTCATCAGTCTGTTGAGAATGACAGCAGACTGATGCCAGACTGATTGTGTAACCGCTCGCATCATTCTGGCGTCAGTCACCGTCCCCGACGCAATGGAGCAAGACGCGCTGGTGCCAAGCAACGAAGCGCTGGTGCCGCCGCCCGCTTCACTCCCGTCACCGTCAATCGAGATAGAGAAAGAATTAATTCTCACATTCGAGTCCTTGCCAGAGTTATATGACCAAAATGTCATATTTAGATTTAATTTACTTTGTAACATGGATTATCGTTTGATCTAATAAAAACAATATTGTTTTCAATAGAACCCATAGATATGAAGACTGCATATTATCGTATCTTCATCTTTAGCGTAGTAATATGTCGTATAGCGCAACTACGATACAGTATGCGGAGGGTGGGAGATACCTGAGGGTCTAGTACGAGTTTGCACTCGATCGTCACGGTGGACGATAGCCTAGTCGACGGGAACAATTTCCATACATTTTGTAAAAGCGCCCCTAACGGAGAGTAGCGATCGATAGAGACTGCTACTCTCCGGTAGGCCGTTAGTGCAAACTCGTACTAGAACCTCTGTAAGCCGCGCGAGCCAATTGTAAGTGTATTAAGTACCGATAGAATACGCAGGTTACTATAAGATAGTATAGCTAGGTATCAACTATGTTATCTTGATGGTCTTACAAATGATTGATGCAGTTATTGAACCGTTTGAACAAAATGATTCGTTTGATCTATAAAACCAAACGATGTTTTTATTTTTTACTTTGCCTGTCTGTCCCTTGGACCGCCATGCATCCCTGTATAGTGTTAAGTTCGTCCAGTCGCTGTATAATGCATCCAGGTCATCGCGCCATCTTTGTTAGGCCCATCTTTCTGGATGCATACGACAAACGTGTCCCACCCAGTCCCACTTCAGTCTAGCAGATTTTAATCCGACGCCAGCTATGCGTGTTTTGGATAGTAGCAAAGTGACCGTCGTCTTCAACTTACGAATGATGACTAACGTAAGTTTTATCAGTCTGCTGTCAGTCTGGGATTGAGCGTGTAACCGTGTTTTTCATCCATCATTCTGGCATCAGTCTTAGCCGGACCAAACTGATGGACCAGAATGACGCCAGATTGAGCGTGTAACCTACGTCTAAGGTACTTACTTAATTAAAACCTTTAGACTAGCTAAGCGTCGTGCATGTCACGTTGTAGTGCTGCGACATATTGATTTTGACGAAAATGCTTTATTGAAAAAAAGACAGGCGAATTGAAAAGCTCCTCCTTTGTTGAGGTCGGTTAAAAATAATATTGTTTTACTTTATTTAGAAAATAAATGCGGTAGGTAGCTTCTCTATCATGGGCTGAGTGCATAATTTTCGGTAAAACACTGATTATACACGGTATATATTTATATTGTCATCGCCATGATTATCTGTGTTTTCGGTTTAATTGTTATTGATTTAATGCCTGTTGGATGAGGCGACGCATATATTGATTGCCAACGATGTTTTGTCCAAGTTCCTTGTAATAAGGATCTATTTCTATCTATTAAGAAAAAGGGTTTTTCCTTATCTGTCAATATTTTGTCTCAGTTGTGGCGTATTTAAATAATCTTTGATCTCTACTATAAGGCACTAGAAATAAAATCAATTTGAAAATCTCTCAGTGTCATCGTATTAACAGTAAGGTTAAAGTGAGAACTAATAATAATAATAACACTACTGGCATCACCTTGGAATCAACATGAATACATATTTTCTTGCATATTTAGTATTTACATTTTATATTCTATAACAGTTTTGCGGTACAATTTATAAAATTAAACAACTAAAAGAAGATACAATATTAGATAAATATACAGACATAATTTATAAAAACCATAAAAGCAGATGTCGCACGAGTGATTGATTTCCACGTGGTAGCCGGGATCGATCACTCGCCGAGCAATTAAAGAGAGATAATTAGGTTGACTTACGGGAAATAAATAAAAAAATATCACCAGGAAAGTTTAAACTCGCGTTATAATTCTAGTTATTCGATTCGATACAAAAAGAGCTGACACTTAAAATTAGCAGATGAGACAATTATCCAGGGCGTGGGGGACGTTGGCACTTCACAGGTCTTCGGATGATGTACTCAACTCGGTGGTGTTGACCGGAGCAAAAGGGCGAAGCCTCGTGTGTCCCCGGTATTTATAAGGCCGGCGAGGAGGAGGGGGGCGAGGGAGCGGCCCACTGCTGTGCGTCACTCGTAGCGAGGCTCGCGGCGCAGGGGCGCGACGTGACGTCACACAGAAGAAATTGTATTTAGAAAAACATAGCGAAGATGACTCCTTGTGTCAAATGGAAAATTGTAAACAATAATAAATAATGATACTTATCACGAAAAATCTATGTTGACAAGAGCCAGAGCAGCTGCAGCACACCTTAGACCCCCGGACTCGTCGCTCAGCTCCGCCTCACAGCCGCCGGCACCAGCGCCAGCATCGCCGAGTGTTGAGGCGTCGAGCTCGTCGAGCGACGAGTATTTTTCCCCGCCGTCATGGCCAACACCAGCACGTCGCCGGGGAAGAGGCCTTACGCTTGGGACCCCGAGACCCACCGGTTTCGAACAGGGCCCCGCTACCGATGGTAATGTGCACCGCATGAGATGGACACAATCCATGAACGAAAATGTCATGCGGGCATATTTTGTGGCTACAGAGAGAGGTACCAACCTTACGGCGTACCGTGATCGCATCATGCTGCCTCTGTTTCAGGACTTGGAACCGGCTGTCAACGTTTCGGCACAGCGACTGTCAGATCAAGTGCGAGCCATCCAGCGCTGCCGCCTGCTTGATGACGACGCACTTGAGAGGCTACGCTCAGACTTGCCAGTTGTCCCTGCCAACCAACTTCCTACACGCAATGTGGCTTTAGTGCCAAACATATTTCACATACAACAAGAAGGAGGTGAAGAGGAGGTAGACAGGGATACACAAGTAAGTACTCAGTGCATTGATAAGATAAGGAGTGCTTTGGAGTGTGCCATTGGGGAATATCGGTACGTTGCATTGCAAGACAGACCTCGGCTGCCGCGTTTGCCCACGCATAAAAAGAATATGGCGCTTTTGTGTGCCCTGGATTCACTATTGCCTATTTACTTAGACAATAGTGAAAATCTTAGCGATACACACTCAATTCTATACTGCACGGCTGTAGAGGCATGTCGAGTAGCTAATATTAAAATACAAAACAGTTTTGATATTGCTCCTCGAGATGCCGTCCCGGCTTGGCAGCGTAGAATTGAGCGGCGTATTGCTGAGACCAGGGCACTCATAGGCAAGCTAACCTGCTTCAGGTCGGGCAATACCCGCCCGAGAGTGATGCGTTTTGTGAACCGGGCGTTTAAAAGAACGGGACTCCGTCCTCAAGAATATGCGTCACGGGTCACAGAACGCATCGACCTTCTGAAGCAGAAAGTTTACGCGTGGGCAAATCGTATCAAACGATGCAAGAAAAGGGTAGCCCGATACTCCCAAAATCGCGCATTCCAAAGAGATGAGAAGTTGGTTTATAGAAATTGGGAGCGACCTGACCCAGCCACGTGTGGATGATGGACGTCGGCCAGATGATGCGAATACGATTGAATTTTGGCGCAGCATATGGTCGACTCCCATCAGCCATACGGAAGATGACTGGATTAGAGATGTTAAACGATCATGTGAGGCAATACCTCACATGGAGCCCGTAGCCATTGACACCACAGACGTATATTGTGCAGTCCGACAGTTAGTCAACTGGAAATCGGCAGGACCGGACGGACTGTAAAATTTTTGGTTAAAATGGCGACGCAGTGCACATGCTCGTTTGGCTTCTCAATTTCAGTCACCTCTAGATTCAGGATCGCTGCCAATTTTTATGACAACTGGCGTAACTCATCTGCTCTTTAAGGCTGGTAGTACCACGGAGCCTACGAACTATAAGCCTATAACTTGCCTGCCTACTGTTTATAAAGTTTTAACATCCATTTTGAGAACAAAATTGGAAGCAGATATATTTAGAAATAACATCTTATCTGTATCTCAAAATGGATGTAGAAGCGAGGCCCGTGGTACTAATTAGCTACTCCTTATTGACATGACCATAAGCCAACAGGTTCGCCGTAGTCGAAAGAATCTGGCGACATGCTGGATAGACTATAAGAAGGCCTATGACTCTGTGCCACTTATGTACGTGGCTCTTGAGGATGCTGGAGTTGTACAAAGTTGATGCAGCTCTATGCGCCCTCTTGAAGGCATGTATGGGGCAGTGGAGTACGGTGCTTCGCTATCCAGGATGTCGACAGCCGGGTTGTCGGCCTGTTGCGGGTATGGCGTACCTATAAGGATCAAGCGGGGTATTTTCCAAGGCGACAGTTTGTGTCCACTATGGTTTTGCATAGCACTGAACCACCTGAGCACTTTGCTCGAAAGTTCAGGACTAGGCTATAGATTGCTGAGTAGATGTCAAGTTATTTCTCACCTCCTCTTCATGGATGACCTCAAAATATTTGCCCCCGCTGACCACCAATTGACTTAGTTACTAAAGATAACTGAAAGCTTTAGTAATTCAATTAAGATGGGGTTCAGTGTGGATAAATGTGCGGTCATGCATGTAAAGCGAGGCAGGAGTGTGGAATCGGATGGAATAGAACTTTCAGATTTCACACAACTTAGATCTCTCTCTGCAACCGAAACCTATAAATATTTGGGTATGTCGCAGGCATTAGGCATAGATGAGGCTGGCATGAAACAGACGTTGCAGGCGCGTTTCTTTGGCCGCCTGAAGAAAGTTTTAAAAAGCTTTCTTTTGGGCGGAAATAAGGTGCGCGCCTGTAACGGTTGGGCGATGCCGGTCTTAATGTACTCCTTCGGCATGAACTCAAACGGAATTGGACGCCTTGGATAGGAAAGTTCGTTGTCTACTCACGACATACCGGATGAATCACCCACGTTCGTCGGTGACGAGATTGTACATCCCGCGGAAGTGCAGCGGTCGTAGAATCTTAAGTGCCAAGGCCCTCCACAATCGCGAAGTGTGCTATCTCAGAGAATACTTTCTCCACCCTGCCGCGGATGTGCACCGAGATGTGATCGCTGTGGACAACGGACTTACCCCGCTGGGTCTGGCGAAAGAGAACTGTCGCAAACCTGCCGTACTTGGTGTAGACGAGTGCAAGGAAGTATGAAAGGGCAAAGAGCTGCATGGACGTTTTTACCGGGCCTTGCATGGGCCCGACGTAGATTTTCCAGCCTCATTGTCCTGGCCACGTTTTGGCGATCTTTTCGCCGAAACAGACGGTTTTGTATTTGCAATTATGGTCGAAGTTGTCATGACGAACAAATACTGGAAGTTATATTCTGAGGGATGGGACGGTTGACATATCTCGGGCATGTCACCAGCCTGGTGAATCGCTCAAACATATAGTATCCGGTTGTTCTCGTCTTGCCAACGTATGTGCATAGACATAACCAAGTAACCAGGATTGTCCACCAGCAACTTGCCTTAAAGTACCAACTTGTCGACTCCAAAGTATCGTACTACAGGTATGTGCCCGACCCAGTTCTTGAAAATGGTCGTGCTACTCTGTACTGGGATCGGTCTATCATTACTGACAGAACCATAGTGGCTAACAAGCCGGACATAGTGGTGATAGACCGATTAGAGCGCCTTGCAATGATCATCGACGGCACCATACCCCATGACGAGAATCTCGTGAAACCCGAAAAAGATAAACTAATAAAGTATTTGGACCTGGCTCACGAGGTTGTCGACATGTGGGATGTCGGCGATCATTGTACCGATAGTCGTGACAGTCAATGGACTCATTGCCAAGAGCCTCGACCACCACTTCAAGAGGCTCTCGTTAGACGGCTGGATCAAGTCCTCCATACCGACGGCAGTATTGCCGGGCACGACACGCATCGTTCGGAGGTTCCTCTCTCTGGAGCCCTAACCACCGGTAGCTTGGTCCCTGTGCCCGATGCCGGTGGGTCTCCGTGGTCCCATTTTATATATTTGATTTTAATTTATAAAATAATTTTAAGTGTGTGTGTGTGTGTGTGTGTGCGTGCGTGTGTGTGCGCGCGTCTATGTGTTAAATGGTGAGATGGAGTAGGTTCTCCGTCTCGTCATATGATAGTTTTTGAAGCCATTCACTTATGATGGTTTTGCAGTCGTGTTTGTTACAGTAAACTATTGTTAGTACTTTATTTAATTTATTGTAAATAAAACGTCCAGGAAAGCAGAAAAACCGTTGGCTGAATGAAGATCTACGGGTGGCATCAAGTGGGAATTGATGTCTGCGAGTATTTGGCTGTTGAGAAGAAGATGAGGTAGAATGGCCGGATTTAGAGAGATATGAGTGTTGTCTTAATACAATTTGTTGGATAAAAAGTTGTCTTACTGTTAGGACCTGACAGTATTCATATAGTTCCCTGGTAGGGTATCGGTATGGTTTAAAAGTGGACACTTTCAATACTGCTCTCTGTGCTCGTTCCACTCGTAATAGATGGCTTTTGGGTGCCCCACCCTAAGAGGAGATACAATAGCCTATCAAAGATTGGCAAAGAACATAGTAAACCGTCTTGAGGATATCAGGCTCTGCCACATGTCTTAGGTGTTTAAATACAAAGATAAGTTTACGAATTCGACCCGTAAATAAGTCAATGTGTTGTACGAAACTCAATCGATCATCCAAAATTACACCCAAATATCTTATGGCTGTAGCGATTTTTTAATTTCGGGCAATCACATGTGAAATGGTTATTCAATGTGTGTTTGTGTGCAATAAAAGAGTAGTTTGTATTGTCCAAAGGTACCGATTATTTTATCTAGACCAATCTGTGCTGCATTATATGCTTCTTTCCAAGTGCGTCCTGTAAAGATAAGGGCTGTATCATCAGCAAATGCAAAAAGTCTGCCATGTTCTAATTTTATTTTGCACATCTCCTTAACATAAATTAGAAAAAGTATAGGTCCCAGTATGCTGCTTTGGGGCACGCCATGTTCGATTGGCAGATAATTGCTGAGGTGCTCTCCTATTAACTGTCAGAATATTACTTCAAAGGAATATCAATCTTGTTGTTTCATAGAATATATTTTGTTAAGTAGATTTTTTTTATTTGTACTGGTATGTTATAGATCTTGTCTTATAAGAGAAGCTCTCTGATTGTCTGTTTATACGATATGTTAGGATAAGATAAGCTTCATAATCTCTTGCGATCTATGGCTTGGAGTACCTAGTAGGTACACTGGGTACCTGCGGCGATTACAATTTCATGGAAAGCTTATACCTACACTATTATATGTACCTAATATATTGTATGGCAAGTATACGTAATTTTCCGGCATGTTAAGCACAAGTACCTCTAAGTCTCGCCGGTCCCTGATCAGTATTGAAAAGTTAACACGCTTCACAAAACGGATCGTTATCAACACAACTTCTCAAATTCTCTTGAGTTATCTCGATTTTCTTCGAGAGGTAATATCAGGTCTAGTATCACTCTACCTGAGTCGGGCCGAACCTTTCATGCTGTATTCAGCGCGGCTTTATCACTCGTTGTGGTGAAGTAAAGTGAAACGATGAATAGAAACTTACATGTGGCTTATTTTTCAAGACGTCAACTTAAGACGTTTTGAGTTTTTTTTAAGATGTTTTTGCATCGGGGTTGGGCCTCGTTAGCCTTGGACCAACTTTTCAGGGAGCATAACCGAAACAAAACCCGGATCTAAGGTGTGAACCGACCCGTGCCGAGGGATTCGTGGCCAGAGGGCAAGCTGGTTTCAAACGGAGGGTGCCTGTGTTGGTGGTTACAGGGCACAGCTAGGATTCCATCTTACCCCCGTACAGGGCTTTACGGGGATGGACATTTTAAATCCCTATTACTCGTGGGAACGCTATGAGAACAGACATTAATAATTCTTCAAATGGCGGCGACGCGGTTCGCATGTCACTCGTCACGTCTCGTTTCCCGCGAGGGCGAAAAGCGGCCTACGGAAAGCCGATTTGCAACATTGAATGTTGGTGGTGGAATGGACGGAAAATTGGATGAAATATGCCAGATGATAGATGATAGAAAGATTGATGTACTGTGTGTGAATGAAACGAAAAAGAACGGATGTGACACTACCAAGCATGGCAGCTACACGGCGTATTGGTCCGGAGTAGATAGTACCACCAGAGCCTGCAAGGGAGTTGGTTTAATACTGTCTGCGCGAATGAATGAGTGCGTAAAAGAGTTTGAATGTGTAAATGCAAGGCTACTATGGATGAGTATGAAAGTAGAACTTACTCGTCTTCTCATTGTAGGGGTTTACGCCCCGGTCAATATAGTAACACGTATGTCACAACAAGAAAATACGAAAGGCAGGAGTTTTGGAAGAGTGTAAGAGAGATTTTGAGGACCTGTAAGGATAACGAAAGATTGATTTTGTTAGGTGATTTTAATGGATGGGTGGGAGTAAAGCGAGATGGATTTGAAAGGGTATTAGGTGGATTCGGTGATAAGAGTGTGAACGAAAATGAAAAAGTACTGCTTGAGGTTTGTTTGGAGTGGAGCCTTTGTGTGACAACCACCATGTTTGATCACAAAAGGATACATTTGTATACACGTGAGGTGAAAAATGTTAGTAGAAGTAAGATTGATTTTGTAACAGTAGATGAACATCTGAGAAAGAATGTGTTGAATACGAGAGTGTTTCGAGGGATCGGCATCCATTTATGATCAAAAGACAGCGAGTGGAGCAAGTGAATGAGTTTGTATATTTAGGTACGCTGTTTACAAGAGATGGTAAGAATGTAGAAGATATTGAAAGAAGAGTTAATGCAGGTAATAGAGTGAATGGAGCTCTGAAGGCGTTTATTCATAGCCAAAACGTGTCCAAAAAGGCACGTCTGGCTGTGCATAGAGGGGTGTTAGTACCTACTCTTATGTATGGTAGTGATAGTTGGGTATGACAGAAGAGTCATGAAAGTAGAATAAATGCTGTAGAAATGAGAGCACTGAGAATTATGTGTGGTGTGTCTTTGACTGACAGAGTAAAGTATTGTGTGATAAGAGAGTGTTGTGAGGTAAAAGAAGATGTAGTGACAAGCATCGAGAAAGGTATGCTAACATGGTTTGGGTTCGTGGAGAGGATGGATGACGAAAGACTGACTAAGCAGATATATAAGGCAAGTGTGGAAGGGACAGGACGAAGGGAAAGACCTAGGCGGACGTTCTCTGACCGGATTGGAGACATCCTAAAAACAGGACAGGTTAGAAGTACCCTGAACAGAAGAGCATGCATGAGGAATCTGATGGAAGTGAATGAAGCAAGAGAGATACATATGTCAGGATCGATGCAAATGGCGTTCTGTAGTCTCTGCCTACCTCTCCGGGATACAGGCGTGAGTCTATGTTTGTATGTATGTATATTTTTGCAATTATTCAAAAAATCATGACAATAATTTTATTAAATTTCGTATTTCTTTTTTCTTGTATCATCACCAATGATATTATTGTAGGTAAAATATAATGTTTGTTTCAGAACATAAAAGCAGAGTCATTATGTTTGTCGTGTCTTTAGGTTAATATGACAGGATTTCCATTCACTGTTTGGAAATTTGCTGTTGAGAAGTGATATGGATATTGTTATTCCAAGCTAATTTATATTTCTGTTTTAGAAAATTAAACTACTTTATGAGAATGACCGATGAAAAATGGAAATATTAGAGAAGAAAAGAGATTTTCACTCAATTAGACTTTTCTACAGAAATACGCCCCCCCAAGGCTCTCGACATTAAGCGATCTTGAGCCATCCGCATCCATCCGCTTCTTGCGATCCCAATAAGATCATCGGTTTACCTTGCGGGAGGCCAATTTACATGTACTTTTATTTTTATAAACTTACACCTGTATATCCGAAGGGGTAGGCAGAGGTGTAATATTACACCCACATTTCGCCATGATTTTTTTTTAGATCCCACGTAATAGGGGGCGAGCCTATTGTCGTACCGGGCACATCAACAGACTCCATGCTGCTACTGAGAATTTCCTAACGGAAATATTATTTATACAATCAAATTAACCACTACGTTTATTTAAACTTATTTGATCATAGTATCTTCTTGGATTTACGCGAATGTTACACATTGAAATTAAACTACAGTTTACGGATTTTATCGCGATGTATTGGTTTCACTGAGTTATTAAATTTGAAACTAATGATATAGAAACTACATTTTTAATTTATTACTAGCCAACGTTTCGAATTCTTTACAGGATTCATGTTCACGGCAGACTGAGGTGATATTTGTCTTTTTCTTTAATGTATAAGTTATCTCAAAGTACCCGAACATTTTTCAACTACTGGTGTTACTATTTACGCAGAATGAGCTCACAGTGTCCTTAGGTCTTCTGGTGACTTTTTCCTTCTTGGGTTTCATTAGCCTTATGACAGGGTCCCAAGCTGGAGGAACATTCCAACCATCTTCCCTATTGAAATTAGGATGTTTTTTAATTTCAATAGCTTCTCGTATCATCCTTGGAAGAAAACGGTGTTCTTTTGCGAGTATCTGTGGTTCATCAAATCGCAGGTAGTGGTTGGGACCTTGTTCCACATGTTCACACACAGCAGACTTTGTTGAGCGTTTATGTTTTATGTCAGCTATATGTTCTTTGAGTCGAATGCCTATACTTCGTTTTGTCCAATGTTTGAGAGCCCACATTCACAGTCAATTTTGTAGACACCGGCCTCTTGCAAGAGTAACTGACACTTGACAGTTGGTAATAATTGACTGATCTTCGTTGGCGGCTTGTAGTAGGTTTTGATTGAAGCTCGCTTCAAGATGTAGCCAATTTTGTCGGTCACGCCCTTGATGTATGGAAGGACAGCAGGTTGTCTTTCTACTGTGGCTGGTTTTTCTTTCTTCTGGGATCTGTGACAGTGGCGCGGCGGTCGGAGCTTGTTGTCTTGCAGAACTTGCCTGACATGTTGAAGCTCAGCGTCCAGGTGCTTCTTGTCACAGATCCCCCGGGCTCTGAAACTGAAACAGAGACATTCCTACAGTAGGTAACTGTTTAGGATGGTGGTGAGATTCACCGTTTAAATACCTATTTGTATGGGTCTTTTTCCTATACACAGTATGGCTTATTGAGTTGTTTTTATTCCTGATGACAAGTACATTTAAGAAACCTAAAGAATTGTTTGCCTCTAATTCCATTGTGAATTGTATTTGGTTATTAATAGAATTAAGATGGTTTAGGAAAGCATTAACACTATCTGTTCTATCTACTATCATTTTAAAAGCTACACAATCCAAGAGCAAGTTAATCTTAATTAGCAATTTCTGTATAAGCATTAGAGCTTTAGTCAAATACCCTATATCATGGACAGACATTAGCGTTTGAATCCAAAAATAATACAAACGTTGACACTTACTATTTTTATCAAATGTTAAAAATTTCAAAACAATGGCTGCTTTTAAAGGTACAGCCACGATTTTATACTTGTAACATACTGTAGTGTTTTGTATGATCTTTGATCACCAATAGAATTTGGTATACTTTGACCACGGTGCCATACCGGTGTGAGGATTGTATCAAAGAAGTCGATGATTCCAAGCCATACTGAACAAAATTATACATATATGTCACTTCACGCTAAGATACCAACGCGAAAGGGTGCGCGCAATTGGCGACAAAACTTCTTACCTACGCGAATTTAAAATGGTTGTTAAAAAGTGTTCTAAATGCAACAAAAATATCACTAAAAAGGCGCCTGGACTAGAGTGTAGTCGGTGTGAAGTCGGTGTGAAATGGTTGTTGTGTGCACACTGATCCTGCTTGTTCAAAATTATCCAATAAGCAGTTAAAAACACTTAAGAAGTCACCCGGCATAGAGTGGAGTTGTGAAGAATGCCTAGACAACATTTCTCGTAGATCATCGTTTGTTATTCCTGAAGCCGACGACGAAGACGAGAACTCTGAACCCAACCGTAACGAAAAAACTCAAATCGTTGATGCAAGTAAACTAGTCGAGGATATTAGCAGAGAAGTGAAAAAAACGTTTCGTGAAGAGATTAGAAATCTAGAGCACTCACTAGATTTTCTAAGCGAACAACTTACCAACATGGAGCAGTCTATAAAAGGACAAGACAACAAGATAAAAGAGCTCGAAAATAGGAATATTGATCCACTTAACAAAAATAAAAATCTAGAGTTGAGGGTATCTGTATTGGAACAAAGTCTTAATGATTTTGAACAAAAGTCTCTCTCCAGCTCTCTGGAAATTGCAGGATTACCAGAAATTCCACTTAAGGAGATAGATACAGTAATAGGAACAATTGTCTCGAACTTAGAGTTGGACAAAAAAGAAATACTGTCAACGCAACGGATGCAGGGATCAAAGGTCAAACCAGGATCTATTCTTGTTGAACTGAAGTCCAAAATTCTACAGCAACAGTGCATTGATGTCAGCAAGGTAAAATGTCTCACCATTGGAATGGTTCTACCAGATGTCCCACAAGATAAAGCTGATACTCGTATTTTTATTAGAGAAGCATTAACAAAACACCAGAAAACTCTATTGTACCACGCTAAGAATCGACTATTAAATAAATCATGTAAATATGTATGGTGTAAAAATGGAAAGGTATATGCTCGTAAAACTGATAATAGTAAAATATTTTATATCCGCTCCATCCAGGATATCAATCATAGTTTTAAACAAACAACAACTAACACTAGTAAAACAACCAGGTCATCAACATTATTTATACCGTAAAATGTTTATTATTTGTTACGTATATTAAGAACGATTTACATATTCACATAACATGGATATACAAATAAATGAAATCTATAATTGTAATTCTCCTAATAATTTTTTCCAACAGTTACCTTCTAAAAATGTTTTGAGTTTTTCATGCATACACTTTAATATTAGATCTCTTAAGAAAAATTTTGCTAAACTACAAGAAGTAATTCATAATTGTACCTATCCACTGGATATAATAGTTATTACGGAGGCCGTTTAATATCAGGCAATGTAGCTAATCTTTATAGATTACCGGGCTATAACCTGCACTCACAACTTCGAGAAAACAAAAAGGGGGGTGGTATAATAATATACGTACGTAGTTATCTAAAATTCACTCTTATTCAACATAAAACTAACACATTTGAAAGTCTTGTAGGCACAATAAAAATAAATTCTAACTCCAATATAGTTGTATGTGCGGTTTATAGACCACCATCCTCAAATAAAATGTTTTTTATTAGCGAATTAAGTAAACTTATCACTAACCTAGAATTGAAACAGAACTTGTTATTGATCGGTGACACTAATATAGACCTGAAAACCATATCATCATACAAGGATGCATATATCGAAGCACTCAGCGAACACGGACTTATGTGTGGTATAACAGAATTCACTAGAATCGAATATAGACAAAACGTTATCACAAAATCTTGCATAGATCATATTTTTGCTCGCGTCCCCACATTACATCCATACTCGGCGGTGCTTGATATTGTACTGGCCGATCACAGAGGCATAATATTCACTTGCGTTGACGATTCCCCGAGTGAGCCCGTGCGTATACAGGATGAACCTAAATATACAGTCGACAGTAATATTTTTTATAAAACACTTAAAAACGCAAATTGGTCTAAATCTCATGACATGGATTCACCTGATGAAATTTTTAATTTTATATATACTACCTTCCAAAACGCTAAATTGAATGCCACACATAGCAAAACTTGTCATACATCCAGAACTACTATGAAACGCTTTAATGTGCCTTGGATAAACGCTAACATTACAGCACTATGTAATAAGAAGAACAAAATATATAGAGATTGGAAAAATTGTCCAGAAAACTTAAAATTAAAATTAGAATATCATAAAATACGCAATAGAGTAAATAAAGTTCTGGAAATTAAAAGGAATTCGTATTATTTAAATAAAATAAGTAGTAATTTTAAAAATATTGGTTGCCTGTAAAGTCGGTATACGGGCGAAAGTTTTACGTGACAACGACTTTGAGTGGTAAAATAATTTTAATGTGAATATTCATTCGTATAGTAGGAAGAAGGATGAAAGACGCGTGCCTTTCACTTTTTATGTCTGTCTCTCTCGCTCTTAGGCGGGACGCGTGCCTCTCACTCGCTCTCATTGTGAGCGCATAACGTGAGCGGAGCGTAACGCAGTTTCTTGAAGTGTCACCCGGCAAACCAATTTATAAGACGTTGTCACGTCAAAACATTAAGAAAGTTTACATTGTTGTCAACCAAATGTTGGGCAGAGTTACTTTATCAATTGATGAGGCTATAATGAAGGCCTTTGATGCACAGGGACTTACCCCGAAAATCATTGCTGATAACTTCGCACACAGTTTCGATATAACAGTAAAAAACATACTGCCTAATTGCAAATTAAAATTAATCAATAAAAATAATGTCAATAACTCACTAGATACCAGTATTTTGTTTAAGAAATCAACCCCAAACGATGTTTACAAAATTATTAAGGCATTGAATTCTAGAAAGGCACCGGGCACAGACAATATTGCTGTGGCAGACGTTAAGCTTATAGGAGAATATGTTGCCCCAGCCATTTCAGATTTAATTAATCAAAGCATTAGAACAGGATCCTACCCTAGTAAACTAAAAGAAGGCTGTGTCCGTCCACTGCATAAAAAGGGAAGAAAGGATGACTACACAAATTATAGGCCTATTACGATACTTTCTTCAATAGACAAAATCGTAGAAAAATACGTGTGTGATCAGATACATAGTTTTTATAAGAAAAAATCGGTAATTACTCCATACCAGTACGGATTTCAGGCAGGTAAGAGTACAACAAGTCTATTATCAAAATTCACAGACGAAATCAATAGCCACTTAAATGAGAAAAAGCAAGTTTTAACAATTTTTATAGATTTTTCTCGTGCCTTTGATACGCTGATACACGAACAGCTGATAAGTAGTTTAGAAAATTGTGGCATTCGTGGTCCTATACTGAAATGGTGTGAAAATTATTTGGACGGTCGAACATTTTCGGTGAAAGTGAATAATGAATATAGCAAGACAGTGTCGATCACGGAGGGAACGGCCCAGGGCTCGGTTCTTGGGCCGCTATTTTTCCTGTCCTACGCCAACGACATGGGCAAAAATATTGTCAATAGCACATGCTATCAATTCGCGGATGATACTTGTCTCGTTATTGCAAATAAAAATCCTCAAACGGCGTGTGATCTTTTACAGTCTGATCTAAATGTCTTAACAAAATGGTGTCATGATGCAGGACTTGTCCTAAACGCTAACAAGACAAAACTATTAGTAATTAAATCTCCGTATGTTAAGCATTTGCCCATCAACGAACTAATCGCTCACGATCATTGTTGTTTACATACTACAATTAGTACTACATGCTGTTGTTCAAAGATTGAAATGGTTGACAAATATACATATCTTGGTCTTGTCATAGACAGTAAATTTCACTGGAGCCACCATATTGATTATCTGAACAATCGTATTCCATTTACAGTAAAGTTAATGTTATTTAATGCCCTAGTACAGTCTCACATACAATATGGACTCAGCAGCTATGGCCGAACATATAAAACATATCTAGACCAGATCTATAACTTGCAAGTAAAAATATTGAAAACTATTGTTTCTAAAAATATAAAATTAAATTTCAAAGATAATTATAATAGGTTATTCAAACACTGTAATATCTTACCAGTACATAAACAAGTACAGTTAAACATATTAAAAGAAGATTTTTTTAATGAATCATTAAAATCACCAATCGAACATCCTGTATACACTCGTGCCATGTCTAGGAACCGGTTGCATACGTCACGCGCTAACAATGTTTACGGCGAGCGAACGACTAGCTACCTTGTACCTCGACTTATTAATAACTTGCCATATGAAATAGTTAATAGTGTAACAGATAAAAATATAAAATGTAAACTGAAACAACATTTCCTGAATTTATTGTAACAATTGTTTATTTAATTATGCTTATTAGTGGCTTATTTGAAAAAATAACAGTATTTTATGAAGTGTGAACTCGACGGCTCAAACATAAACCTTTGTGGTTTTCTCTGATGCTGTTTGTAACTGTATAATTATGTCAAATTGTTTATGTGTTAAATAAAAAAAATAAAAAAAAAAAGTACAAAGAAATAATATAAATTCTACCACCTGCAGTAAATATGACGGATGTAACACCAGAAATGTATAAAGGTATCTATGTATAATTTAGTATATCAGTTTATTTTATAGCATTCAGTAGTACACGAAGCAGAGTGAACATTGAAATTTGAACATTACTTTTGCACATTTTTTATTTCGCGACTATGGGGTCTGTAAAGCTGAAATTTTATTTAAAAATTTTATTTTCGTTTTGAAATCTTATAAAGCCTGTTTACTGTTTGAGGAAGCTATATTGAAAAGTTTGTCACTTTTCATAATAGCTTCCATATCGCACATTCGAAAATCATTACTTAGTTTATTACATAAAGCAATTTGCCCTGAGATAGGCATATAAAAATATTAAGCGTTTTGCTTGACTTACTTATTTTTTTAGGGTTCTAACTGCGATATTTAAAGCATTAGAGCAATGCTCGATTCGGCATATTAGACTTTCTTAATCGGCGTAGTATTATCCTGTCACAAAAGGTCGACGTTACGGAGCAGTATTTCTTGCGTTGCATTTTGTTCAGCGAATAAAAACGTTAGAAGTCCAAAGGTCCATCTTCTTTCTATTCTACAAAGAAATTGAAAAGCAAATGGGAAGAGGAAGGCAGTTAATAAGATAAGAATAGCTTGCACTCCTCTCCTTTCCTATGAGAAGAAGTAAGTGATGACTGAAATGAAATTGAACATTTGTAATATTGGGGTCGTTATAAACTATATCTAAGCTTCTATTGCTTTTCAGTTATATTAAAAACTTGGTTAGGTTACAAAGTAGCGGTCAAACATGCCTCGTAGTTTATCTAACAAAACAAACATTCAACTTTTGAACAGTTTGAATCTCAGAGCAATGATTGTAAAGCCCTCGCCTAAATAAACAGCCAAACTTAACCATTAGTTCTTCTCTATGTATTTGCTTAATAACACTACAACGAACACATGTAATTAAACGGATTACAGAAGCTTCTCTTGATTGTGAAAATCTATTTTTCTTGTATTACATATCTATGTTTTTCTGACTTGTGTAAAAATAATACAATGTTTTATGGAAATAAACATAGGTACTTGTTTGAGTTTATCAAACTTGAATAAATAGAATCAAATGTCTGTAACGATAATTATTTAGCATTAGAACCAGAGTCACCAACCAGAGTCACAGCTCGAAAAACCGATGGCCGATGGGTGGCCACACACTGCATGACGCACAGGAGTAGACTCCCCGTAAAGTGGACCGAAAATCTAGGGGGAGAGACCAGTGTCCAGCAGTAGATGATAATGAAGATGATTAAGATTTTGTCTTTTGTTGTTTTGATTGTGAAGCAGCTGGTGCACCTTTTCGATAAATCTGGCACGTTCATAATACCAGTTCGGCCGTGCTGAACATATCAAAATACAAAAATTATTGAGAAAATATAAAAATGTTAAATGGGAAATCTATAACTTTCACTAGCTCATGCCAAAATAAAACGACATTATTTTCATAAGTGTCAACGGATTTGCAGCAGTAAAATCCGCTCCTAAAGTAGCATTACAATACCGCCATTTGCCACTCGTAAATATTTAGTTAAACTGTTGAACTTAGTTTGTTTTGTCTGTTACAACAAATGGTCCTTCGGGATTGGTATAATCACCTCACTTGGCAGGTGGCTTAGCGATCGCACCGGGGCGTTATAAATCACAGCTGTGCCGGACACGATCGCACGCTCCTGTCCTTGTGACGGACATAATCCCCTTTTACGACGACCCCGACAAGTGTCAGACGGCTTATTTCTAAGCTGAGATATTGCAATCAAGTTTATAACAACTTTTTCGGACTTTGACGAATTGTTGCACGCTAGCCATTATGACAGTAATATATTTATCGTCTATGATGGCCCGGCGCTACGCCTAACATAAGTTTTCAGCACTTGGACTTGACATTAAGTATATAGTTTTACAAGGTTTTGTACTTAGAGATACATTTTTTGTATATCTATATATTAAAAGAATTTGTGTTTTATAATACGAGTCGGCCAGCCCGTTCTACCCAACCGATTTGGATGATTTTTTTTTAAATGAAAGCTCTCGCTGCGTAGATTTGTCATCAAGCATTAGAAATTATCTAACTTGCACATTCATCAAGTTATATGCAGAAACAGTTTTCTCCCATACATTTTTTACATTTTCGTAGCCGTAGTCAATGACTTTCTGCTTCTATATATCTGTTTCTTATTGAGATAGGTGTTTTGTTATAGGCCTAAAACACGCGCTGAAAAGAGCTCTTTCATTTGATGGTATGCTCATTTAAATTGGGTAAGTTTGAAGGAAGATAGGTGTGGACATTGAACTTATTTTTCAATATTTTCCTATAAATTTCTTAAGATTCCATTGCTTTCTCTCTACATGGACGGTTCTAAATTCAAAAATATTTTTTTATGGCATCTAATAAGTTCTTTGCGGTAACTGCCAGGAAAAACCGTTATGCCTCCTTTCATAAATCAAACGGGTGTGAGTGTGGTGGTATGTAAAATAAAATACCCGATGTTGGTAAAATTATCACTATAGTCATCGATATATATGTACTAAAGTACTAGATGTAGCATTCAGAACATTGACTTTGTTCAAATGCTTTGCATGAATATACCAGCAAAGCAATCTAGTGTCACTTTGACTTGCCTGCGGCGTGGGTCCGCTTCGTTTATTAATTGTGTACCGGCGAGAAATCGCTTAATTCGAATCATAACTGGAATCTGTTGTAGCGCTAGTTAATATTATTTATTATTTAAGTAATAAAAAGAGTTAATTATAACATATTACCACATAACAATGCATTTATTTATTTTTATGTGACGTCATTTACCACCATAGACTAACTACTATGCAGACATCGATTGCAAGTGATTGTAGGTATAAATATAATTATGACTAAGAACAGACTTGATGAAGGCATTGGTTTTAAAAGTGTTTTAGTTTGATTCATGTTCTAAGACCAATTTGATTTTGTATAACACTAATTTGTGTTTTTCTTTTTAGTATATTGATCGTTATTACTATATTAATGAATATTTCAAATAAAATAATTGTGACACATGCCTAGGTACTTTAAAAACAGTATGTACCTACACTTACACTTCACCATAGTACACATAAATTTGCAGTTATAGAAAAATACGTAAAAAATATACTGAATCAATAAGGCCATTAAAAATAAGGCCAAACATCCTGATCTTTATTATCTGACCAAGAGACAAAAACCTACGAAATTAATTGTGTTTGATGGTAATGGAATAGGTATTAAAATATATTTTTGAGCATTTCTTATGCTAGGGTAGATTGAATTGCAATTTATTTAAAGCTATAAAAATAAATTCCTGGGGCAAGACTTGAACCTGCGACCAAGACGAACCGTGTCAATGCTGTATCGACTAAGCTATTTGGGCCACTTCATCATAAAAAGATTTTTCCTAATGGTTGGTTCACTTATAGTAGCGCATAGTCCCATTTGCCAAATGTGTGTGTGTATAGAACTATGTGGTCAGAAAGGACATTATAACAGATTGTCAAAACAATGCTGCCTTATATGTATAATAAGAAATTTCTGAGCTAGCCTCATGCCAAGATAAATTTAAACTTTAAAAATGTATAATTGTTCGTTCCTGACACATGTCTTGAACTTACGCCAACGAATACATTTTCTACTTTTTTATAAAATTAACTAAATATGATTATAGTTTTTATTATTTTACTGAAATAAAACCACGACAATTAATTACTTTTATTTTCATAAATAGGCACAAAACTTATCTATTTTCCGACCTTCTGTGAAAATAATCTATACAAATGTCAATAAGTACCCAGTAGCATTAGAGTACTGCTGGCTGCTCATTGGTAAGATGCCCGGTCAGCCGTAGCTGATTGGCTATAATATGATAAATAAGCGCTGTATTCCATTGGTGCTACGTGCATTTGCGTGTTGCGCATGTGCGATTAGACGTCAAACCTAAGACAGCTTGGACAATGTTTTTCTAAGGAATGTTACGTCTATCGTTAGAATATATGTCAATGACTATAGTGAATTATCGCTGATGGCAGGTAATATTCCCCGAATGTTACCAGTTAACCTTAAGGAATTTTCACCCTTTTTTTGTATCGCGATGAAATCCAGTTACGGACTGTTCCTCAAAGGGACCCTTCCGCCAACTCTGTACCGAGTTTGGGGCAGGTGATTCTAGATATTCGGGGGGGCATACCCACTAAAACACCGCGGTGTTCCTGTATCGAACCTCATGACGGGAGTCGCGGTAACGACGTCAGTATACCCGCGACCCGAGGAATTTTCCCCAAATGTAGTGAAATTTCCGCCTAATGTTGGGAAAATCAACCCTACAGACGGGTAAATTACATTTTATGTTAGGAAAATTTTTGTGTTTTTAAATTACGGACTTTCTTCGGGCATCTTAATTTTTTTCTCATATCATCAGTCCACTGCTGGACTAGGCCTCTCCTTTGACAGGAGGAATTGGCCTACTATACCACGCTGGCCAAACGGGTTGGTATAGGGTTTTTATCAAGTTTTCCTTCTCTTACAGTGCTGTTCTATGCATAAAATGCTCCCTCTGTCGGCTCTTACCATACCCATGGGATGATATGGGGTGGTGACAATCCGTATTCTTAATCCGTCACCACACGGAAAATATTTTATTTTTATGTGGAACATATTACAGCGGTTCATAGTACTATTGTCATATAATTATATTACAAGTGGTAGTTATGGTACAAATTGTAGCTTTGGTAAGAATAGTAGTTTTGAGAGAAAAGGTACTTTGGACAGCACCGACGGTTTTGGTAGAAATGGTAGTTTTAAAAAAAATGGTACATAATTACGATAGTGTTAGTACGAATAGTAGTTTTGGTACAAATAGTAGTTTTGATAGGAATAGTATTTTCGGTACGAATAGTAGTTTTGGTAGAACTGTCACTTACGCTTGCTACGAAAGCTACCGTTCCTACCAAAACTACCGTTTTACCAAAACTACCATTTTAGTAAAACTGCTATTCCTATGTAAGAGCTTTTTTATAATATTAAAGTATGCTGAGGAGCAGCATGGGTCCTCTAGTTTCTGGTTGAATCTTCCTTGGTAAATTAAGTAACTTTTATTAAAAGGTTATAAATATAGATGTGTTATATATGTTTTTGAATATTTATGTGTACTTATTAATTAAAAAATGTTGAAGATTTTCATTAGGTGTGTCAATTATGTGATGTTTCACGAAGTAAACAATTAGATTCACTTATTTATTTAATACTTATTTAAAGCATTAACTTGTTAAACCCAATATGTACAACAAATTAATATGTTAGTTTCCCCGTGACGTGACACATACCTAACCCTAGATAATAGAGCCTTGTTGGTTTCAACATGAATGTGTCGGCTCGATCGGAGAAATGATTTTTCACAGAATATCAACGAAAAGTACCTATATCTATGGTGTTTCATTTCGTTCAGTGAATGAGAACGCCGAAAACGTATTCCCTTTTCTTTTCCCTCATCCCGTTCCTTTAATTATTTTGCTATCCCAAAGGCCGGCAACGCGCTTGTGACCACTACTCGTGTTGTGGGTGTCCATGGGCGGCGGTAATCGCTTACCGTCAAGCGACCCAACTGCTCGTTTGCCGTCTATTTCATAAAACAGCCCATTGGTTAAATGGTTCTGGTTGTTCATAAGTAGTGCCACTTAATTAAAATGTGATCGGGCTTTTCGTTCAACTAAATCCTGGTACTCGTGCGAGCTATGGACCTGACTGTGCTCAGCGAGCAGACTATAACATGATTAAATTACTTAAACAATTACATTGTTTATTAGCCGTGTGGTTGACGGCATAGAATACAAGTGGTGTCGTAAGATGCGACTAAGGGATAACACGATGCAAATACCATCTTTGCGTAGAGACGGAAAACTCGACATCAAACCCTATACGACTACCTCGTTGGTCTCGCGGCATAAATGTGCGCGTGGGATCGGGAGGTCCCGGGTTCGATTCCTGGGCCGGGCAGTGTTATTGGGTTTTTCTGTCACGAAATTCTCAGTAGCAGCACGGAGTCTGGATATGTGCCCGGTACGGCAATAGGCTCGCCCCTTATTACGTGGGACTAAAGTATATCTGGTGAAAAGTGGGTGTAGAAATACACCTCTGCCTACCCCTTCAGGGATAAAAGGCGTGACGGTATGTATGTATGTACAATTACATTGTGTGCGTAGGTGCTTTCATTTAGTACATTGAAACTACACACACAAATATTTTATTTTAGATCGCACCTATGTACATGCAAACACGGCCTAGCATATGTTGTAGCTTATTAGTAATTACACAACAAAAACTACATAGTTTTAGTTACGTCAACATTTTTAAGACATAATAATCACAGAAAATATAACAGATAGGTACCTACACGTATAGAACACTCAGCTAAAATATTACGTACACTGGTATAAAGTCTTTAGGTATTTAGACCAGTAGAACTAGACGACAGGCATCGAATGACGTCATAGAGGACTGAGAGTGTAGTGAGTACTTGTGGTCAGACAGTTCTGAGCTGGGAACAAAGTGCATTGTCTCGCACACGTGAAAAATACTGACAGTGCGTCCATATCTCATTTAATTGTTATGTACCTGACCTAGACCGTTGTGTTGAGCCATATTTTAAAGTTTATGATACGGAAAAATATGGTGATTAATAAATATTCTCAATCTCAATTAAAGGAGAATGGGCAAAAATGTATGGAACGTGGTACCCGCTCCAATAGTCATCATTAATATATCATTGAAAAGACATGTTGATGCAGAAAAACGTCTACCATGGCGCCTGTCCCCTATTCATGTTTGGGAAGCAGTAATCTCACTAAGTTTTATAAATGAGAATTTACTACAAACTCCTTATAACAGTAAAATAAAGCTGGAATAAGATAGAATTAGAGGATGATATAAAGTAACTTAAAGAACACTTAGGATTCTATTATTCAGTTGCGTTGGTATGTACCTAGCGCTAGTAGAATTATATCCTCCTCCGTCAATGAAGGGAAGTTTTCTATCTGGCTCGCTTCCATCCTCTGAAAATATACTTTTCTGTAATTTTTTCTCTCTACATACATAAGCAGATGATTCGGGCTATCTAGTTAAAAAGAGGGGTGCATAGCAAAGTCTTACGTAAAAGCGTTATTATAGGTAGTAGAGCCTTGCTGATTTCAGCATGAATGGGCCGGCCCGACCGGGGAAGTACTACCCGCTCACAGAAAATCGACGTAAAGTAACAGTACTTAAACTGTTTCGTTTCGTTCGGTGAGTGAGAGTGCCGGAGGCCTTATCTCCTATTCCTTCTCCCTTATCCAACTCCTCATCCTATCCCTTTTCCCAACCCTAAGGGGTGGCATCGCACTTGTGACTCCCGTGGTGTTGGTTGCTAGTGTCTATGGGCGGCGGTAATTGCTTAACATCAGGCGATCCCTCTGGGCCTCAAGTCTGTTATTACAATAGTGCCAAAATGGTCAATCACTGACTTCATAATTGTTGATTTTGACAAGTTTGGTAGTCTACTGTTACAATGGTGTCATTATGATTTTCCGATGGTCAACCACTGACACTCCATTGAAAGACATGGCATAGATTGGTAGTCTCGTACATAATGACAAATCGATGACTGACGTATGCGGTAGTCTGGTAATATTTTGACAGTTCTTTTGATCAATGACCTACCATCGTAACGCCATCGTGCAATCATTGCTTTTGTCTAGTGTTTGCTTGTGAAACATAGTGATAGACAATCAAAAAGTTTAATGTACTACAAAAAAGAGATAATGTATTAACTGTGAACTAATATTCTCGAGCTAACTAACAAGCCCGTCGCTTAACGAGGATGACTACAAACCCTTTTACGGATATTCCCGAGGCGAAATTTGTAAAAACGTTTCATCTTAGAGAGGAAAGGATTCAGTAAGGGAGTTATTTCAAAAACTCATTCCCCTTAAGGCCAGACCGCATCAAAACGATAGCGTATCGGCAGAAATAAAGGTGAGAAAACTGAAGTTAATATTGATTTATTATTCTATTCCTATAAAGAAGAAATTTATTAATTAATGTTATATTTTATTGCTGATTCTGGTAGCACTCATTTTACGCATCAGGATCTTACCAGACCTTGATTGGACAGGGTGCCCTCCATGACATTTCGCCAATTACTGTGTCGCAGCCCACTAAAGAAGTTACAGAGGCATTATATAAAATATACCATCAATATATTAAATGGAAAGGAATATCATAGTTCGCCTAGTTCAGTTTGTAGTTTTCCAAATTTGATGTTCAAGCGTCTACTTGAACATCAAATTATACATGTACGTTCTGCCTTCCGAAATATACAAGGACATCAAAGCTAAATACTCATATTTCAAACATAAGAAACAGGAAATTAAATAATATTTTCAAACGTTGTAGCTGTGCTTTTAACCCAACTATGGCAGAGCTCAGATGAACTTAGTTCATCTGAGTGACGGAGCTAAAAAGAAAGAGTAATGTTTTTACACATTGGGAATGGAAGTGTTAGTAGTAGATAATGATATGACTATAGATAGTGACCAGCAGTGGTTTGGTACTTAAATAAATGATAATGTCATACCTATGTGATAGTTTTAAGTATTAGTACAATAAGATCTTCCTGATCTCTTTTTAATATTGCCATACCTACCTGACAGGAACAGTTATGTTAATGATGACTACATAGTGACCAGGCTTTATATAATGTTCCTAATTTATCAATATATTCTACCTACATTTTATGGAGTCTTGTAAAGAATTTAAGTACCTACATAATTCAATTAAATAATGTCTGAATTATGATGAAAAGTGTTTTTAAATTAATTGCATAGTATAGAAGATCTTAGTATAAAAGAATATGATGTAATGAGTGGTGTGTTTATAAATATTTACTTATCTCTCTTACAGATAAAAAATTCAAGCAAACGGACAACTTCTTTATGAGTTTTGTGACCGCTCATATCCATCTGTTTGAGACATACATATATGTAAGGATTCTGCAAAGCCAGTATGAAGAAAGTTGCTTTGCTAGTAGATGCAAAAGTGAAGATTTATGATAGTTAGTATATGAGAACAGTGTTCAATTTTTGTGTCTATAATTGGAACCAATGATTCTTAATAAATTCATGTACAGAAATTATTTATCTTTAATAAAACAACATTGTTAATAATAACACATAATTATGAGTTTTATTTTCCTTCTTGATACAGTTACAACACATGAAACACAAATAATATTTTAATTGTAATAGGAATGTATCTATGATCTAACTCAATCTTCAATATTTTATGTTTTGGTTATGCCAATTCTTCTTCGAATATAAACACCTTTAGTAGTTAACTCGCTATCTTTAATTATAGTATTTGCTCCTGTCGATATAATCACTTTTCTTTGAGGTGTGAACTGCATAACCTTGCTGTATCATTTCCTTTGGAATTTGTTATACATAGAGCATTTTCCATTGATATCTTCGTTTTGGCTCTAAGAGAAATATACGAGCTACTCGGTATTTAACAATTCAACGCAGTGCATTGAGATTATTGAGAAATATAACAAACTAGGACTTTGTTTACAAAAATGTATGAGTTTTGAACTTTTGACAGTTCTTACGTCAAAACATGATTTGACTTTGACAGCTAAACAGAACAAATATTATTAAGTTGAATGGTTAAATTCATTGTTTTTTTGCTATTTACGAACTTTAATACAACTTAAGAGTGCTTATAACACTAGTAATGAATATTTAAAAAATATATAAATGAAATCTGGCATGAAAAATAATCAAATTTCATGGTAGTTTTTCAAAAATCATTTCTTCTAATGGTTTTTTTTTATCTATGGCAATACAACAATGCCGTTCTGCCACCATTCAATTACGAGACTACTGATCGATCACTGAACTATCATTATGAATTACCAGACTACGAACTTTTGTCAAAATGACAATGGGATCGTGTTGGAATGACGAATGTGTTTAAAATAGCAGACTTGAGGCCCTGCTCGTTTGCCGCCTAAATGCAGAAAACATTACCTTAGTACTCATTTCCTTACATAGCTAAGTGGTACCTTAAATACTCGTATATGTATATTTATCGCCGGGGCCACGGGACTGTCTAAACAGGTTACCGTGGCCCTGGAACGCAAAGGAAAACCGAAGGAACAGGGCTTTTATTAGTTAGTAAGACTGTCGTTTATCTCCAAACGCAATCAGATTTGAGACTGGCGGCTATAGTAAATATTGTTCCTCTTGGTAAGACCTTTTAAACGATACTACAATCATATCTATTGAAGCCGGCCTGAACCTTTAATTTTAATTTTTTTATTTTCAGTTCCTATATAATATATCATTATGCTTATTTTAATTTAAATATATACTTGAGTTGCTTTTAATATTTATGTAATTCTCAATCTTAAATTTACAACAAAAATTAAAAAAATACAAAATCTTGATTTTAAAAACATAATTATTATAGTTAAATTACATCGAGATACTGGGACGAGCTATTTCACCACTTTGTGAAGTGTGTAATAAAGTAGATGATGTTCAACACGTTTTGATGGAATGTGTCAAAAACAGTAGTAAAAGAACAAGTATCATAAATTGCTTAAATATAAACTGTATGAATGTTGGTGTAGTGCAAAGCATATTAAGTAACCCCACTTCTGAAGAAGCTAAGATGTTTTGTAAATTGGCTATGCCTACATCATCATAATTCTTGTAGGTAAGTATGCATGAAACCTATGTACATGTATATTAGATATAAGTTAGTAATAAGTAATTTTAAAAGCTGTAAACTGTTCTTGTTATGATGGGACTGACATATAAAATTATATATAAGTCCCAAAACAAATAAAGAGAAAAAAAAAAAAAAAAAAAACATCGAGATACAAAAATATTAAGTGCTCTTGCTTAACACACAACGGTTTGTCCTGGATGGGAATCGAACCCACGAGCTCCGGTTTAACAGTCAGGTTCAGTTATCCGTAGTCCTTCAGGGCAGTCAAAAAATAATTCAAATTTGCAAATGGCTTTACCCTTTTCAGGCATTAGGGTTCCCAAAGTTACAAGACACGATAATAGTTGCACCATGTACATTAACACAGGCTGCAGGAAATTAGGCATGGGAATGCATGCCATGATATTAGGCTGTGTACAACTCCATCTCAGAGCTCCCTGCCGACCAGCAAACGAGGCTCTGGCGACCGACTAATGGCGGTATAACAGAAACAGTATAACAAGTAGAAGTGTTTTTGTTTGCTCCCGTTATTAAAATAGTTAACTAGTGTTTATACGTAACTTTTTGTGACTTTTATTGTGTTAAAACTTTGCTAAAGATATTGACAAGACAGTGGACGTGATAAATGTGCTAAATATTCACGACAAATAAGTGTAAATAGAAAATAAACAAAGTTTTTGAGTGATTTCTGGATTTAAATAAACAGTTTTGAACGATACGCGTAAGCGCCACCGATCGCACGGCGCTTACGACTTTTTGGGCGTGACTGTGCACCAGTGTGAATTTCTAACCATTACGTAGAAACCGCGCTTGATTGATAAATTGTGCTTTAGACGCTTGTTGCTTCACACGATTGCTGGCAGCGCTTTTTCGGCGTGTTGTTGTATTATAAAGCTAACATACCTACATCGGATAAAGAGAATTTCTTTAAACCAAAATGCCACCAAAGAAATGTATCGGCTGTTTAAATATTATTAAACAACCAGAATGTATGCAATGCGCAACATGCCATAAATGGTATGATTTGGAGTGTGCAAATATGAGTGAGAAATGTTTTAAAGCTATGAACATGAGTGATAGAAAAAACTGGAAAGGTTTTTGCTGTCGAAACAAACTGCCTAAGGGGGACAATACACCAGCACGACCTTCTCAAAGACAAGGCAGTCCGACTCCAACCACTTCACCTTCCAACGCCAACGTTACAATGCGCAACAAACAGTCTCAAAACCTGCCGGCGGGGTTGGAGACGGGCTTAGCTGAATGCGAGTATGACGCTGGTTCTCTTCCTGCTTGGTACAATACTCTCGAACAAAAGCTTACATCTATGATAAAGGCATCATTAGCTGCCGAGTTGTCTATATTAAAAAACAACAACAGAGAAATATTAGAGAGTGTAAGTTTTTTTAATGCTAAATACGATGAATTACAAAATAAAATTTCTAAGTATAGCGAAGATATTATTAGCCTTGAGAAGGAAAATAAAGCACTTAAAAATACTGTCAATGATTTATCTTCACGCTTAGCATTACTAGAGCATCATACACGTGAGAGTAATCTGGAAATTTCTGGCATACCCGAGCACAAGAGTGAAAATTTGACCAATACAATTACACAAATCAGCAAAGTAATTTCCTGTTCCATCAAAGAAGAGGATATTTACACTTGTAAAAGAGTTGCCAAGTTAGACAGTTCCAGCTCTCGGCCGAGATCAGTGATAGTAAAATTGCGTACACAACTACAAAGGGATACATTCCTGGCCGCTGTATCAAAATTCAATAAATCAAATGCTAAGGATAAGCTCAACTCAAGCCATCTGGGTTTGGCTGGGACTAAAAGCGCAATATATATTAGCGAACACCTTTCACCAACTGCCAAGAGTCTCCACGCAGCAGCGAGAAAAGCAACGCGCGAGAAGGCGTATAAATATGTGTGGATCAGGAATGGTCGAATTTTTGTACGCAAAAATGATGAATCGCCATCCATATTAATAAAAAACAAATCCGATATTGCGAAGATATAAACATCATACTTTGAACAATGCCGTATGATTAAGGAATAAAAATTCACTATTTATTATCAAAATACAAGAGGATTAAGAACAAAACTAGATGAATTTCGGTTAAATACATTAGCAAACAACTACGACATTGTAATTGTTACTGAATCTTGGTTGAATGACAATATTTATGATGCTGAGATATTAGATGCAAGGTATACTATATATAGAAGAGATAGAGCCTCCAGTAGCAGCCTAAAAAGGGAGGGCGGCGGATGTTTCATCGCTGTGTCCAAACATCTACTATCATCAAGACTCACAAGTTGGCAGAGTGAAATTGAAGATATTTGGGTTTTAGTGACTGTTTCGCCTGAAAAAAACATGCTGTGTATATACCTCCTAACATGAGCTCTATGGTATATGGTAACTTTTTTGAAACTGTTAGCGAAAAATTAAGTTCATGTAACTTTGTATTATTTGGAGACTTTAACATGCCAACTTTGCAGTGGAGGAGAGATGAAGGGAGTCTCTTTACAATATACTCAGAGTGTAGAGCCCAGGCGGCATTATTGTTATTCGATTTTATGTCTCAAAATAATCTTTATCAGATAAACTACATAAAAAACAGAAATAATAGAGTATTAGATTTAGTCTTAAGTAATTTTCTAGAATTAACTATAAATCAGGCAATGCATCCACTTTGTATTATTGACGGTCATCATCCTCCGCTGGAAGTATCAGTTCATACTAGTAAAAATCAAGAAAAGATATTAAACCCAAACCAGTTTGGTACTTTAAATTATAAAAAAGCAGATTACGACGCAATTAACGCTTACTTAGATAAAGTAGATTGGCGTGATAAACTCTCTGCTTGTGCTAATGTTGATGATATGGTTGCGGTATTTTACGCTTGTTTGCAAAAATGTATAGAACAGAATGTACCTAAATCAAAAAAGAGACAGTGGCAGTACCCTAAATGGTTTTCTCCATCTCTGGTTAGAATGATTCGTGAAAAAGACAATAAACGATCAAAGTATAAAAGAACGCGGAACCCTCGGGATCACTTTGAATTCCAAATACTTCGAGAGAGAGTGGACAAAAAAATAAGACTAAATTATAGTAGTTATGTTGCTTCCATTGAAAATCAAATTCTGACCAACCCAAAACTATTATGGTCCTTTATAAAGGATAACAAAAATAGAAAATCAGTTTATCCCTCAACCATGTTCTTAGAGAATAGTTCTGCGGATACTCACTTAGAAATATGCAATTTATTTGCTACACACTTCTCTTCTACTTTCCTGCAATCATCAAACGATATACCGATTACACATATTAAGTTCAAGTCTAGTCCTCACACAGCTACCAAGATACATTTTGCTGAAGAGACTGTCTTAAGAAAACTGAAAGGTCTAAATGTTAATAAAAGCGCTGGGCCTGACGGAATTCCTCCTATTTTTATTAAAATGTGCTCACGCGGTCTCTCTGCTCCCTTGACTAAAATATTTAACGAGTCACTAAAAACAGCAACATTCCCTAGCTATTGGAAGGAAAGCAATGTCGTGCCTATTTATAAAAAAGGTGACAATAGCTCGATAAAAAATTATAGACCAGTAACGCTTTTGTGCATTTTTGCGAAGGTTTTTGAGTCCCTCATTCATCCTGAATTGTTCTGGCATGTAAAAGAGATGATATCTCCTCTTCAACACGGATTTGTACCTCAAAAGTCGACAAATACCAATCTCATGTGCTATGTCAGCGATATATCACATGCTTTGGATGCTGGAGTTCAAATTGACGCAATATATACAGATTTTTCGAGCGCTTTCGACAAAGTTGATCATAATATATTATTGTATAAAATGGAAAGTAGTTTTGGATTTTCAGTAGATATCATTTTATGGCTCAAGTCTTATCTAACAGATAGGTATCAGCGCGTTGTAAAGGATGGGTACTTTTCATATCCATATTTGGCTTCATCAGGGGTACCCCAGGGTTCACATCTAGGGCCTTTATTATTTTTGTTATTTATTGACGACATAGTAAGACAGGTAAAACATTCAAAGTGCTTACTTTTTGCTGATAACCTAAAGCTGTATAGAACTGTGAACTCGGATATGGACGCTCATCTGTTACAAGAGGATCTATCACGCATTAACAACTGGTGTGTCTCAAATAGAATGACAATGAATGCTAATAAATGTCATCATATTAAATTTACGAAGAAAATACTACCAGTTCGTTCGACATATAAGCTAAGCAATGTCATATTAGATGAAGTTAGTTCTATCAGGGACCTGGGTGTCATTATGGATAGCAAAATGAATTTTATTAGCCATATTTCCAGTGTAGCAAGTGACAGTCAAAAAATGCTCGGTCTAATAAAACGCGTGGGCAGAAAATTTAGAAACGTCAAGACTTTACAGACTCTTTACTTCGCGTTGGTCCGTAGCCGTCTTGAGTATTGCAGTCAAGTATGGAACCTATCTTATCAGGTGCATATCGATCGCTTGGAGAGGGTGCAAAAATCTTTTACTCGGTACCTTGTGCATAAGCAAAATAATACCGATAAGGGCTGCATTAATTGGAGAGCAGATTATAATGAGAGACTCAAATATTTTAAAATGGATTCACTGCAGAAGAGACGATCTTATCTTGAATTGGTATTCCTACATAAGGTCATTACGGGCAAGATTGCCGAACCATATCTTCTGTCTAATTTAGATTTTTACCTTCCTAAGGTTAATAGTAGGGTTACACGTAACAACACGTTCTTTTTACGTCGAAACAGAACAAATGTCGGGCAATTTTCGCCCTTACAAAGACTACAAAAAAATTGTAACACACTACAAGAAAAATTTAACTTGGACATTTTCCATAACACCCCATCGCAACTCAGGCGTCAAGTACTGCAACCACAAATGTGAATCGATTTTTTATTTTTTATTTTGGTGTACATGTTTAGTAGTAAGATTTAACTTTTTTTTTATTTGTAATTATTTTGTTTAGTAAATACTTGTTAATGGTAAATGTTGTCTCACACCTGTTATTAGCTCTTAGGCCAGATAGTTAAGATTTTATTAGAAGTTAAGTTATTGTATGTTTCGCCTAAAAGCTGTTGGTGTGCCAATATAAATAAATAATCATTACAAATAGGCGTAGCTTAATATAGCAGATCGGTGACGGGCAGCAGCGTCACCGGTGCGAAAAGCTACGCCCTGCGATCACCAACACGCATGCCGGGCATAAACCTCAATGGCACCCAAAGCTGCGTAACGGCACCCAGTTCCCGGTCACCCCGCTATTCCTGGCCAAGGCGGCGGACATGGTAACGGCGTGGCGGGTCAGGGGGTGCGAAAAATCACCGGGTTTTACGGTAGGCCGCCAACACCGACTGACCATGGCGACGTATAACGGACGCACGCTACGGCTCGACGTATATCTGGCACAACTGGAAGAGGAACTGAGGTGCATAAGATGGCTAGTTTTGGGACTATGCGAAGTCCGGAGAGAGGGGGAGGATACCATTACCGTAGATTCAGGCCATCTTATGTACTTCAGGGAGGGAGACCAGCCATCCCAAGGCGGTGTTGGGTTCTTGGTCCATAATGTCCGCTCTGACAACATTTTAGAAGTCTCCAGTGTGTCGCCACGGGTAGCATACCTTGTGATCAGACTCACCAAGAGGTATACTCTCAAGGTATGCACCGATTTCGACTTACTCGGATGATAAAGTGGAGGAAACGTATGAAGACATTTCCAGGGCCTTACACCACACCCAAAAGGCCAATTTCCATGTTGCATACATACTTGCGGCGAATCGGTAGTAGGACCACACGTCCTACTTCTCTTTCTCAATCATAGGGGGCAGATGCTCGTCAACTTCTTAGAGAAGGGGCGGGCGAGGGGCGAACTCGTTCTTTAAGAAGCAGCCTCAACGGAAGTGGACGTGGCGGAGCCCCGATACTATGACAAAAAATGAGATAGACTTCATAATGGCGGACAAGAGGCAATGGAGGACAAATATTTAGCGATGTCTCCGTGATCACAAGGTTCAACACCGTAAGTGATCACCGACTTTTACGAGGCACTATAAATATCGATTATAAGCTCGAACACGTTCGCCTTTGAAGTCTACGCTCCGGCCAAATTTCCTCCAATCCGTGGTTGGATCTGAAACGTTCAAGCTAAATCTGGAAAATCGGTTCGCTGCCTTGGAAACCCTAATTGAAGCTGATACGGACCAGGAACTGGATCAAGTGGTGGCAATCCTGCCAGATGAGGGGACGAAACTCTTTAAGACGCATCACACTGGCAGGAGATCTCAACTTTCGCGAGAGTTATTTTAAATTGTCTTTCGGGATGTACACCGTACTTTTGTTTGGAGTAACCGATATTTCAACACTGTTGCAAGCGCCATGTTCACGGATGTACTGAGGGTATTGCGGGTAGATGAATGTTACGTAGACCGTTCTACTTGCTTGTAACATTCATCCACCCGCAATACCCTCAGTATGTCCTTGAACATGGCGCTTGCAACAGTGCCGAAATATCGATTACTCCAAACAAAGGTACGTGGTATATATCCCGAAAAACAATTTAAAATAAGTTTAAATTACTACGAAAGCTTAAATTCCTATATTTCGCGAGAGTCTCTGCAGCTAATAGAGACGCGACGAGAAAACCCAATATTCACTTCGACAGAGGCATATTAAACGCCCACTTTTCGCCAGTGTTTTGATCCCACGTAATAGGTGGCGAGCCTATTGCCGCTTATCGGGATATTTTGTTTGCCAGAGCCTCGTCCGTTGATCGGCAGGTGCACCACTTGCAGGTGAGGTTGGCTTGGGACCCTAAGTTCTTGATGGGAACCCTGGGCACCCGTTAGGCGTTTAATATGCCTCTGCCTACCCCTTTGGGGAGGCGGGCGTGAGTCTATGTATGTTTGTATGCACTTCGACAGATCTAAATAAAAAGATCTGCAAACTGGTAAGACGCGATCGAGCGAAATCGGGGGTCGAAAGTCCAGCATTTAGGTTGAAGCCATCTGACAAAGCTGACCACACCAGACGGGAAAGTCGTCACTTCTAGGTCAAAGATTCTTGTGGAGGTTCAGAGCTTCGGGTCATTACGAATCGTCTCACGCGTAGACTTTCAGCCAGAGTTTCAGCCGCCCGAACAGGCCGATTTTCGAGGAGGATACGGCACCATAGACCACATCCACACAGTGCGGCAGATTATACAGAAGTATAATCAGCCCCTGTGTTTAGCGTTTGTGGACTATGAAAAAGCCTTTGACTCCATTGAAACCTGGTCTGTTCTGGAGTCCTTGCAACGGTGCCAAGTCGATTGGCGATATGTCCAAGTGCTGAGAGGTCTGTAGGACGCCGCGACTCTGACCGCCCAAGACCGACCAGCAGTCCGAACCTATACACCTGCATCGAGGTGTAAGACAAGGGGTTGTTATCTCACTCAAATAGATCACAAATGCAATGGAGGATATGTTCAAGACGCTGCACTGAAAAGGACGCGGTATTAACATAAACGGCGAGTACCTCTCACACCTAAGATTTGCAGACGATATCGTCATCGTGGCTGAAACCGTGCATCACTTGCAGTATATGCTGAGCAGCCTAGCTGATCCTTCTGCTTGCATCGGTCTCCGGATGAACTTGGAAAAAACCAAGATAATGTTCAATGAACATGTCTCTCCGGAATCGATTACCAGCTCCATTCACACTATTACCTGCATTAACTCTTCTTTCAATATCTTTTTCATTCTTACCATCTCTTGTAAACAAGGTACCTCAGTAAACAAACTCATTCACTTGTTCCACTCGCTGTCGATCAAAACATTACAAGCCGTAACGCATTCCTCCTTTTCAAAAACCATAACTTTCGTTTTACTTTCGTTTTACTCATCAGCATAAAAGAGGCATTTGATGATTAACCCATTTATCCTTAAACCGCAGTCACTATGTTTTAAATCTTGCAAACAACTGTCCATGAAGAGGTTAAACAGCCACGGCGACGCTACACATCCCTGTTTAACACCTGTGTCGATGGTAAACCAGTCAGTGTATGCCCCGTTTATCCTCACATAAGCTCTAGAATCCTCATAAAGGGATTTAAGAGCTCGCATAAGGCTGCTGTCCACCCCATTCATTGACAGCACCGACCACATTTCATTCCTCACCACTTTATCGTAAGCCTTTTCCAAATCCACGAATGCGCAATAGATCTTTTGACCTTTGGTCAAAAACTTTTCGGCTATGCTTCGCAAGGAAAAAACCTGATCCTTACATCCCATACCCTTTCGGAATCCCGCTTGTACATCCCATATTTTCTTGTCGGTTACTTTCATAACTCTTTCAATCAGTACCTTTGCATACAATTTGCCAACAATGCTGAGAAGGCTAATGCCTCTATAGTTTTTGCAGTCTTGTTGCGAGCCTTTTCCTTTATACAGAGGCACAACTACAGCTGTGGCCCAGTCATTAGGTACTCGGCCGGTGCTCCAGCACAAGTTATATAACCGCTGCAACTGACCAACTATGATGCCCTGTCCAGCCTTCAGCATTTCGACTGTAATCCTATCATATCCTGCAGCCTTACCTACTTTCATACTTCCCAGTGTTTTCACGATCTCATCCACGCCAATAACACTTTCATCATTGCTATCGTTACCATTCATTTCATCGATCGGTGTGTCTATCGCCGTTCTTTCAAATAAACCTTCAAAATACTCTTTCCATCTCTTTAGCACGCACGATTCACCATTCACTATCCTTCCATTTTTGTCTCTGATCGATGTGTATTCTCAAAATTGAGTTCTTCCTCGAACTGCACGAACGGATTTTCAGAAAAACTTAATGTTTCTCCGGAAATCGTCAGATAATCTGCTATCAAACTCATCTTTCTTTTCCTCTTTTTTCCTTTTAACCATTTCTTTCACTATTCTTTATACAATGGAATTGGATTGCAATACAATACAATGGAATATTGTAATACATAGCTCGAAGTTCGTTATCAACATTGTTTTCATGTTCTCTGTCTCTCTAGACTCTTGCAGGCTGATGATGATGATGATAAAAAAAATCAATAACATCTGAAAAGTTATCAAATGCAATTTAAAAATAACGTTGTTTTTCTGACCTTCGTACACGAAATTCGAACGTATTTGTTGTTTTGTTCATTATAATGTCAGAGGTATTGTTAAATTGGTCTTTCAGAATTTCAGATTATCAAAAACCGTTAATGGGAGTTGTTTTGGAAAATACTACGCCCGCACTGTAATGAAATTCTGTGTCGCGGGGGACTTAACATACAACTAACGGACACAATTCCAACACCCAGTCTCGAACCAACAATTTATGTATCACACAAAGTGTTTTTTCGTGTGGGGATCGTACATGCGGCGCAGTGTCAAGAGGCAAGACGGCCGCTTAAACCCCTACGCCAACCGTGCGGTATTGTTTCAAGTAGTATATTTATTATTTTTTTAAATAATGTTGTTCATTTCTAACATAGAGACCTAGGTTTCTGTAAACGCTAGCTACATAATTCTACGTCAAATGTTCTAATAACATGTGAAGCGTGAACGCAAACGCTTTTGATGTTCGTTTTTCCACTACAGAGCAAAGGAATACAATAAATTGAGCTAATAAATTTTGTTTGATCTCGGTATTGCTGTCTAGTCACACGGAAAAGAATTGGGCGCAGGTCTGTCGTGAAGTAACACGATTTCGAGTGCACATCACCGATACAAATGTGTGTTATTTAATCCTGTTAGCAATTTACAGACGACTTCACTGAATCGTCACAATTATAAAATGAAATATCAAACCAATTTTTATAGTGATACTTACATTTAAAAGCTGCTCAGAACAAATTTTTACCTTTCATGAATAAAGCTTCAGCATTGATTGCAGCAATGCTAGATACTACTGTTTCGATGAAAACATTTTCTGTTTATTGAATATGACGTAGCATTTAGCCGAGATTTACGTTCTTATTTATTTAGTGCAACTTTATCATTACACGATTGGATTAGTGAACTGATTGATGATCCTATAGTTACAGACTAAATAACGATTTAAACTATATTAGGTGTGACAAATGACACCATAACTAATTACAACAATCTATCACTTCTTATCTAATGTTTGCCTTTGAACAATCATTATTTTCTTATGATTTCTGGCTTAGGTGTGAATAGAATAATTATGAAATGCATCTGCGTTGTGCCTAGAAATATTAAATTTTTAGATAATCATCCATATTAAGGCAATAAAATATGGCCGTAGAACAATCTTAGCAATGTACCAACTTGATTCTATTTACCTAGACTCAGCAAACATGACTAGCGAGGATGCCGGCTTTTCATAATTTGGTACCTTTTCGACTCGTTTTGCCTTGGATAGATGGTTGAAAAATTCTTTTCACACGCCAAAACATGCGCCAAATGGATCTGCAGGTTCGATGGCTGTTCAAGTTTTAGTTATGAATATCACCTATTACACAGTATTATGTAGGTAACGTTGCGATGAGTTTTATCTCTACGGTTCGTGAAAGTGTTGCAAACGAGGCGATCAAATAACATGTATGCCGCGTGTGCGTGGCAAACAGCCGCATTTCTAACAAATGAAAACCAGCTGTTTACCTTAATACTTCTTAAACGTTTTATTTAATGATGACCTAAGAAATAAAGATGTCGCTAATACAGTTGTACTTAATAGAGAGCTAACATACTTCTTTGAACGAAAGTCTCAGGAAACTTGCATATCTACCTTTTTACAAATGTACAGCCAGCTACATAGTGCAGTTACATTTATGTAATACCTACTTATATCCCCAACTTATTATTATTCTCAATATCTAGAATTTTTAGACAGAAACTTACCTAGATCATAACGTATAAATTAAAAATAATCGAAGAGTTTTAATTCATAAAAGAATCGGCAAAGATTCTGAGATTTGTAGTGTTGTTATGTTTTGTTTTTGGTGTGAGTGTGTGGCCAATTATGGTGTTGGAGTTTTCAGACCGTCCGAAGATGTCCGACATGGCCTAACGATTCTTGTCCTCAAACAAGAATCGGGTCCGACAGCTTTACGTGCCTCTCCGAAGCACGGTATCGCTCTGTTGTAAATGCCACACGCGGTCACCCCTCCAAGTGGCGACCTGTGCTAGCGTTGGTTATCTTTGCCGACCTGTTACGATTGGCAAGCCAAGTCTCACTATGAGCACTACGAGATTTGTAGTGACTTCTTTCATTGATATTATATTTTGAGTAGACTCAGAAGCGGTATTCGGATAACCTAATGTCATTATCGTATAATTTGAATTAAACGATCTCGTTCAATTATATAATTTAGAAGAATACGCTTTTTGTGACCTAAGTTTGACACTGATATGATATCGAAACTATATTTATTTAAGAGAATTGGGCCCCTGTAGTTGACTGTACCAATATTTAAATAATCATGCCAGTCAGTTATGTACTACCTATGTCAAAAATATTTTTAAATACAAAAAAAAATTAAAACGATAAGAAAACATGTACTGAAACGCGATGTAGCAATTAAAATACATTAATATAATTTGCCGTACTACACTCGCTATGTGTCTATCGTGTGCTACAGATAAGTTCATTCATTGCTTTGACCGGAATACAAGTGGACTACACCCTGAACTACTTATTTTATAGATATGAAAACCAAACAGATACGCCATTCTTAGCATTACATCGTGTTTGAATACTCGAAACATTAACGATTGTCGCGTCGCGCGTCGTTAAAAAATATTGTGCCTACTCAATTTATCCGCATCTGACGTCATAAGAAAAGGTGTTCTGTGAGTGCTATTATATTTTAATACCGGAGCTATTGCAGATGAGGCAGGCGGGGTGAAATGGTGTGTTACGTGTCAGGGCCAGGCGCTGTTGAAGAACGATCAGCTTCTCCAATACAAACAAACGTACTCTCCGCATATTTTGAGCAATATTGGAAAGTTAGTAGCGAGGAAAACGTGTTTGCTTTTTGTTTGAAGCGCAGATGTTATCAGAAAATTGTTGCTCGGTAATGTTCGATATTACAGTAGATGTGAAAATATCTGTCGATTTTCGTTAATCCTCGTAGACAGAAAATTATTAGTATATTTAAGTGTTGATATATCCTCTCGTGCATTGAAAATTACACGTGCCTGTAAGTGGTATACGTGCCCGATGTCTAGTATATACACAGAATTTTATGGATGTATTAATTAGCTCAACACATCATTTATATGTAAATATTTCATCGCATCAAGTACATATTGAACGGTTCACTTGAGCTGCGATATGTGGTCACGCTAAAACTGCGTCATCAGTGTTCGTATTCCACTTAATTAATGATATGTCCACCGCATCCTCGGCTATTTACTGAGTGACATAGTCACCAATCATGATCTGAGTGTTATACATAAATAAACAATAATGTATTAGTCGTTTTGTACCTCAAATATACATATACGTATGCTGTGTAATCAAAATATTGTGCAATAAAGCCAGAGTTAATTAAACAATAAAATTCATTTATTCAGCCGAAAGACTTCCACTGCTGTACATAGGCCTACTTGAGCCTTGGCCTTAACCTTGGCCTCCGAGAGAGCCCTTGGCTCTCTACGTGGACCGATTCTGAGCCACCCGCATTCATCCGCTACCCGCGATCCCAACACGATCGTCAGTCCAACATAACAAACATTTAACTAAACAATTAATTTAGTATAATTCAGACTTTTCCTTGCGCACATGTTGAAGACCTTGTGATGTTTTTTAAACATTGATACAAATGTCATCAAAATAAACAGGGTAGTTTTGCTTAATAGCCAACTTCATTCCCCTATCTGTCACAGCAGGTTGTGTTTAAAACAGATAATAAGAAATAGGCAATAAATAATTCGGAGCAGTTGGTGTTAATCATAGACATCTATTGGAAACATGGAGATTAATCGCAATGTAAGATTGGATCAACTCATCATTCAAACACACAATTTCAAAATTGCTATCGGATGATAGGACCGCAAAATTCTTCAAAGAGAGCATGTCTACGTCGATTTAAACCAATCTTAATATTATACATGACACGCTTATGATTTCAGTTCTAAGACATTGACACGTACGTAAACAAGTAAATATAGAGAAGATTGAGGTATAAATGAACCAGATGTGAACGGAACAGGCAATAAAATTGCTGCGCGTTCGAGTTAGCGAAATAAATTATGACATAGCGTCGACCGTAAACATCTTATGCCAAAAACCACCTACAATAAAACGCTCTCTTTACTCAAAGGTGTATAAAGTAGAGACCACAACTTTCCACACAAAATGTTACTACAGTGTAGCTGTAGACACTTTATTTCGTTGATACATATAAATAAATACAATGTTGTCCAATGTTAGTTTTGCAATGATTCTGCATAGATAATAAGTCACTAGTTTAGGTCCACTAGGCTGTCACTGCTCTCTAAGAATATGTGTGATGCAAAATTCAGATTTTATTTATATCAAGAACTTGACTTGGTTTAAAAAAAAATTACAAACTAAAACTTCTTCTTACCAATGTTCATAATATAATATGAAAATTTCAACCTGCGTTTCCATTCAAATCTCCAATACGTCCGAAGCTATGTACCTATAGGTACCTTAGCTTACCTACATCAATTATATTCTGTAAACGTTTTCAAAATGTCACTCTGACTGCGACCACATTATAAAGGCTTCCAGTAATGATAGCTTGCCAGCTGAATATGTTAAAATAATATTATAAAACACTACTTCACATACATGCTTATTGACTACAACGTAAACAAGAATTCTATACCACTGAAACCTATTAACTCTTCAACCTAAACAATTGATCGGATGCCACAAAACCTTCAGTCCACTCTAAAATGTTTTTGATATTTAATACTCGGTATCGTATTTGTCACGTCACGTTAACTGTTGTGCCAGAAATATACGTCATATATAAATTCATAGGAATCAAAATATTGGTTGCCTGTAAAGTCGGTATACGGGCGAAAGTTTTACGTGACAACGACTTTGAGTGGTAAAATAATTTTAATGTGAATATTCATTCGTATAGTAGGAAGAAGGATGAAAGACGCGTGCCTTTCACTTTTTATGTCTGTCTCTCTCGCTCTTAGGCGGGACGCGTGCCTCTCACTCGTTCTCATTGTGAGCGCATAACGTGAGCGGAGCGTAACGCAGTTTCTTGAAGTGTCACCCGGCAAACCAATTTATAAGACGTTGTCACGTCAAAAAGTAATGTTTTTTTGCGTCGTTGGTTATTGAGCTTTTTCAGCTAAGTATGCAATGCTTAATAGCAACATGGAGTCTGGTTCTAATAATAATGTGAAACGAACGATTACGAGGTAGCGATAACTTAGTGTAGAGACAATAGACTGCTACGTAGAAGGCGTCTGTTACAAAACAACGGTGCGCAACACGGACTAACGAACTAGTAATAAGAAGATACCTGTCTCCAGTAGTGTACCTAAGTATAAAATTGGCAAAATTTCCATAACTTCCATCTCCTTCAGAAACGATACACTACCTTGTTACTAAACCCATGCACTGCTGGCTTTATGTAACACATCATATTTTTCAGTCCACAAGCGGGATCCAGAATTCCTGACTAGGTGTATAGGGATTTAATAAGGTGTCTACCCGTAGGTAGACACTTTATTATATACCTATATAATGTATTTACACTCTATTACGTATCGTAGTATGAAATATATGAACATATGTATTTACAAAAAAAAGTATATATGTATGCATGTTTATCCATTGTCTAGTACCCATAGTACAAGCTCTGCTTAGTTTGGGACTAGATGGTGAATGTATTAGAATATTATTAATAGAGTGTAAACATATTTCTACTTCGTAAACAGCTTTGACTTAATTTCAAAAGAATGAAGCCTTCTTAAGCACATCAGAAATGAAGTATGGTAAATAAAGAGAATAATTTCACAAAAGCGTTAGAAGTTTCTGGAGCCTTTAAGCCTTTGTACATAACAAGTTCAATATACGTTGTACCTGCGTAGTCGTGAATGCTTACTGGATCAACTGTACGGTTCAGTAAGTTTAATCACGTTAGCTAAATTAATCTAATGTTTTAATAGACACTTAATTAACTTTGATGACGAAATTTATGAGACCCTTACGGTTAAGAGAATTTATCGAGTGCATACACGTAATATGAGATTTTTACTGATAGTATTAGGACTGAAACAGGGCCATAAATGAAATTGCGATGCAACGCTTGCAAATAAATATGAGTTTAAAACAAAATAAGTGCACTAATATGTCTACGATAGCAGCTAGTCCCCAGTCCAGACTAGGGGTTGAAGGGTTGTGAACTGATCTCCTTGACCAGTGTCAAGGAGTGTGGTTGAAGGGTTGTGAATTTGATTTTGATGTTCACTGAAAGTATGTATGTGTATTATATGCCCTAACATTTGGCTCAAAAGTCATCATAATTATCCCAAGTGTAATATTAGACACCGCGGTGGTCTTCGTGCGTAGGGCTAAGTTCTAGTACAATCATGAATAGGGAACTAGGCTTCAACTCATCTCAATGAGGTGGAAGAAAATCAGCTACTAAGACTGCACCGCAACACTAAAAAATAGCATCATCATTCAGATGAAGTTCTCTAAATAGTTATCTTGAATCCACATACAATTCTATATGCCTAGATTACTAGATATATTTACCTACATCGAACCTAAAAAGAAAATTGCTAAATCCAGTATAACGTTGAGAATTGCTATGTAGCATTAAGATTAAGTAATTGAACTTAAAAAATAATAAAGACAAGCAGGCGTTGTCTAGATGAGAATTTTTTGAAGGTATACTCAGCGTCTTAGTAAAACCACTAAATGAGAAAGACATAAAAATGTACAGCTTTAATAATTTAGTCGCCTACCATTATATAATTTACAGACATTACAATTTAAAAATGTATATGATATTCGTAGGGTTATATATTTTTTATAGACTCACGCCTGTATCCCCGAAGGGGTAGGCAGAGGTAAATAAATAAATATATAAATAATAAATTGTTTTATTTCCAATACGTGCAAATACATTTACAATTCAGATCTTATAAGTAAATTTAAGGCATAAAACATGTTTGCCTGTATTAGGTTCAAAACCTGTGCTTCAGGCGATTAAGTGAAATTATCTTAGGTATTTATGGTAAAACTACATTAAAATAACTATAGCTAAAATACAAATAAATGTACAACATACATACATACATAGACTCACGCCTGTTTCCCCGAAGGGTTAGGCAGAGGCATATTAAACGCCCACAAATGTACAACATTATGTTCTTATTTCTATTTTAATATTGTAAGTAACTCTTCTGTCTGTTCATATGACATATCTTGTAAATAATTACAGAGTGCTTTTTTACAGTTATAATAGTTTAAGGTATATAGACTTAGGACTCTATTTAATTTGTTATATAAAAATGGACCCATAAATGTGTAAAATCTATTTACAAAAGTAAATTTTGAGGTCGGATGTGAGATGCAGACTAAATCTTTCCGCCTCTTGTTAGTATTGTATGTATCATAGGGTAGCATTTAGCATGTTGTTTTAAAACTATGTGCATGATGAAGAGTTGGCGAACAGTTAGCACATGACAGGAATTATATAACAGGGTTGTGGGAAAAAGAAAGGGGCGAGAGTTTGCTACTTTTAAAATCGTTTTTTGTGCTCGCTCAAAAGGCTGTAGGACTGTTTTCAGAGCACCACCCCAAGAATTTATACAATATTGGATTATAGATTGACATAGGGCCAGATATACTTATGTGATTAATTTTGAGTCCGCAAATGTCCTTAGTTTTTTAAATACATAAATTAATTACCGGACTCGATTTACTAAGTTTGTAATATGGTCACGGAAGGAAAGTGTTTCATCAATAGTGATCCCGAGATATTTTATGTTGTTAGTATGGATGATAGTAGGACAGTTACATACTGATACTGTGTTCACCCGATGGTGTTGTGCATTCGTGTGCGTATAGATGAGGTTTAGTAACCATTTGTTTACTCTTGCGCATGACAAAATGAATATATTTTGTTTTGTCCGCATTTAATTTAGGTAAGTTACGATGCAGCCAGTTGTTTACTATATTAAAGCCTAACTGCGCTTTCTCATAAAAATCATTGACAGCTGTGGCGGCAAATACAAGAGCGGTATCATCAGCGTAGGATATTAATTTGCCGTGATCTAACTGAATGTTACACAAGTCGTTAATATAAATTAGGAACAGTGTGGGGCCCAAAATACTTTCTTGGGGCAAACCAAATTTAGTGTTTTTTTTTTTATAATTGCTCGTAAAGTTATCTATCTTTACACACTGATGCCGATCATTTAAGTAGTCCGCAAAAAGTTTAAGCTGCGTTCCTCTTACACCAAGGGACTCCAATTTGTGTAGAAGTAAAGAAATACATACAATATCGAATGCTTTGGCTAGGTCAAGAAAGATCCCTAAGGTGTAGTTGCCTTTTCTAAGTTCCTGTGTAATATAGTCAGTCAGGCTATGTACGGCGTCAGACGCTGATAATTTTGCTCGGAAGCTGAATTGGGAAGATGAGTGATAATGTGTCTTTTCGAGAAAGTTAACAAATCGGCTATTAATAATCTTTTCAAGTATTTTCGATACCGAGGGAATTAATGATATTGGTCTATAATTGATAACCAAGTCCTTGTCTCCAGATTTATAAATCGGAATAACTACTGCCTTTTTGAGGCATTTAGGAAAGATACCCTCGGATAGGCATTTTCGAAAAATGTATGTTAGGGGGGGGGGGGGTATAAAAATGTGCATAAAACGTTTAAGGATCTTATTACTTATACCATCCCAACCAACAGCACTGTTGTACTTTAATCCTGTGATTATTTGTACTATTTCTTGTTCGTCAGTGTCCAACAGTACAAAAAATGACGTACAACTACTCGATTTCTGCAACGGTGCAGTCTGGTAGCCAATTTTGTTAGTTTTAATTTCAGCCAAGTTTTTGCCCACATTAACAAAGTATTCATTGACGTCATTGGCAGAAGAAAGAGGTGAGGTGTTTGTTAATAATAAACTCGAATGTGATATATGTTGTTTTGAGATATAAGTGACGTCTTAATTATGTTCCCAGATGAGTTTAGTGTTTTTACCAGCCCTATTCAATTTTTCTTATCGTAATTAAATTTTATTTTTTTAGGAGATTATTGCAGAAATTTCTGTATCTCTTGTAAGTTAATTGAATAATTAAGTTATTAGGGTATTTCTTAGTCTTTTGGTGTAGTTTATCTCTGTTTCTTATGCATCGGATAAGTCCGGGTGTAATCCATGGCTTTATGTTATAGTTTTTCTTATTAACTGTTATTTCTGTTGTGTTATTTAAAATGGCTTGCTGGAAATTTTTAATAAAATACGATAGTGACTCATTTGAGTCGAGTCGTCTTATAAACGATACTAAACTCAATATTGCATAAATCACATTCTAGTTTGTTTATGTTTAGCTTAGACTTTGTCCGGGGACGAATTTGCTTAAGCAGTGTTAAATTTAAGGTAAGTAGAACAGCATGATGATCAGTGATAGTTGAATTAGTAACAAGCGTTTTATATTGATGATTAGATTCTACAAACATTATGATCGATACATGAACCACTATTATGTGTAGGCAGTGTGTGAGCCGGTAGTAGCCCATGGTATGGTATTAATATTGATATCGCCTGTTAGTATTACATTTTGGATAGAGCAAAGCGCCTGAAGTGTACTATTGAGGGAATTTTGGAATACATCTAAATTACGTTGCGCTGGTGATCTATACATAGCAATAATTGCTGTGTTGGGGCCGATTTTAATCACTAAGCAATTAAAATCCTGTAGAGTTGGTTGTTAGATAGTCACTTTTAGCGAGGATTTGGCATAGACAAGAATTCCATCATTCTGATTGTGGTTTATTGTTGTGTAATATGTATTGTATCCCTGGATTTCTGGTAAGTTGCTTTGTCGGTTTGATATCCAACACTCCGTTAGCACTATTATGTCGCATGCAAAGTCTAGTCTACTGAAGAAAACATTAAAGCTGTCTAAATTTTTGGAAATACTGCGAATATTTTGTGTTAGTACTGTTAGCGAGTTTTGGTAGCTGGAAAGATACTTTCTGCACTCCTCGACCTCACATGATTGTGCTTGGGGTACAAATATATTATCTAATTCCGTAATTAACTCTATATCCATAACAAAAACTTATAATAAAAGTGCTTACAAACAATTAAGTGTGTGGCGCTCTTAGGCACCAACATAATATAGAGTTGATGTACCTGTGTTCGGCTGCTTTTTTAGCTGGGCATTCAACATCTATAGTCTTGTGTTCATGGGGCTTCTTAAAGCGCAGGCATGTTGCACATTTGGGAGACTCTGCTTTCTTCGTGCAGTCCTGGATTGAATGACCTTCTTCTCCGCAATGCCCACAAGTAGATGTCGTAGATTTGCATGTTTTAGATGCATGCCCATACTGCTGACACTTGAAACACCTTGTGACGAAAGTGAAGTCTCTCACAGGGCAGGATGTCCAGTTTATATAATACTCTGTCCTGCGTAATAAGGGCTTTACGTATGTTTGCGGGTAGCTCAATGATGTAGTTGCACGTAGCCGCATTTCTCTGGCCTGATTTGTGACTCAGTCTTATAGAGGTCATAAATACTTCTCGTGTCAAAGAAGGAATTTTTTTCAGCTACATTTTGCTCGTAAATGCATTTCAGGACCTCATTCTCATCCATGGATGTAGGAACTCCTAAAACTATAATGCGGGGCTTACGCTTCTGTGGTTCATCAACGGTAAGGCCTTTTGAAGCAAGCTGAACAGTTTTCTTCACTTTTACTATGTCTTGTGTGGACTCAGTGCTGATTATCACACCTCCATTTCTTGTTTTGCGAACGCCTCGTACTTTAAGATTCCACTCCTCAGGACTTATTATATTTTGAACCAAGTTTTTGGTATCGTCACTCGTGTTAGAACTATTGCTGGGATAGATCGCAACGGAACTCAAAGTGCTAGGACGAATAAAGTTGTTGGTACCCTTCTTGACCATGTCCGCAAAAGATGTGCTACTCGTATTTTGTTTGGTAGGTTGCTGTACTGCTACCTTAAGGTCTGTCAAGCTGTTGCTTAGTGCTTCTTTTTTGGCTAGGGCTTGGAGAGAGAAATGCGTCTGAATTGCCTTTTGCTTTAAGGACTGGTAGTGCACAGACATGTGTGCAGTTTGCTGTGTCACCTTACGGCACAAAGTATTGATTTTGGTTTTTTGGTATGTGTTTAGTTTACCATCAGATGCGATGGAACAGATCTCATTTAGATACTGGTCAATAAGGTCCAACCAATTGTGCATATCGGGTGTCGAAACAACTTCCATCTTTTCACTTTGCTCACTCTTGGGCTTCTGAGACGACATCGGTGGTGGAGAGCGGCACGTTTTACTACTCTTGTTAAAGGGGCTGCTATCCATTTTTAGAAACATATATACATACACGAGTAAACAAACACTAATACTTTGTCCGTTTAATTATGACATCACTGTGACTAGAATGTGCATAGTACGTTATATTACTAAAACTAGGTCACATTATTTTAATTGTTTATTTGTATTTATTTGTAGACTCACGCCTGTATCCCCGAAGGGGTAAGCAGAGGTGTAATATTACACTCACATTTCGCCATGAATTTTTAGGTCCCACGTAATAGGGGGCGAGCCTATTGCCGTACCGGGCACATTACCAGACTCCGTGCTGTTACTGAGAATTTCGTAACGGAAAAACCCAACAACACTTTGCCTGACCCGGGAATCGACCCCGAGACCTCCCAATCCCACGCGCACATTTATGCCGCGAGACCAACGAGGCAGTACGTCGGGTTATAAATGTGCATTTTTTATTGTATTAACTATTGTGTTTATTGTGAACCAATTAATACTTTTATTGATTACTTAAAGTTTGTAAAAATAAAATTTATATTTACCTTGGAAAGGTGCTCAGACTTACTTTATAGTCACACGGTCGAGTGCCAACAAATGACAAGACAAGCTTAACCTCGTCTCAGCATTGCTTGAGGCACTTCTTAATAAATATAACGACGGGCCTTGTTTCATAAAATATTACGTAGCTAGTAGCTTTAGCGAATGAAAGAAGATTTACAATCACACTTGAGTTGCAGATATTTAAACATAATTGAATAAAATGGAATCGTTTAGCCTAATATTCAAGAGGTTAGCGAATGTTTAACAATTTGATGTAATTTATATCGTCCTTTGAATCGAAGGCAAATGTTTTCTTCCTTCATTCATTACAGTTTAAGATTATTCTTATCTCTCTTAAACGACATAAAAAGCATTATTATCCATATAAAAAACACTAGGCTTCAGAAATTCGTTGTATAATTTTTCATTAAGCTCATGAGGTAATTTGATGTATGTGTTCAAATCATTAATTAATCTGCCGTCATGATATAGAATAATAGAGAGGATATGTCGAATATATTTACATACCGTTTTTACTTTGGAGGTTATGTTCCATTATAATAAATGGAACATAACACATGTATTTGTCATAACGTTAACATTACATTAATTACAATGTATGGTGTGTTCACGACATTTAAGCGTTGTGACAGCCGAGGCAGACAAAGTGAAAAGTTTCACGGAACCCACTGACAAGGGTCATTTAATTAAAAACGCGAGTAAATAAATACCACAGTCCTGTTCAATATTGAACTTTGTTTGCCAATACAAAACTGCGAGGTATAGCATCTAAGGAACTCTTATTATTTATTACTTTGGGCGCTGTTTTTCGGTAATGTCTTTTAGAAGTATTAACCAACAGCAGTAAACAATGTTGCGACCTTTTTATAAACTTTACAAGATGTAAATGAGGTTTTTATGCGAATGTAATTATGAAATTCAGAAACGCTTTTACTTAATTAACAGACCCAATGGATATATTTGTGTTTGTATCGCATAAATGCTTTGAACATTGAAAACGTCTGGCGTCATGTCGGTGTCGGGACCAAAACCAATCAAAGAGAGTTATTGAAGCCACAGTCAACAATATTTACCTATTTGGCAATACGAAGGTACCTTATAAATGTTGTAAAAAGTAAACTTATGCTAGAACTGCATCATGACAGTGCTGGGATGTTATTTATTATGCATGCAACAGTATGTGGCGAGTCTCACCGGAGATGTGCCCTATATTCAGATTCTCGACTATATTGCAATAACTAGGATTTATCTCACGGTGGCAAATCAAAAAAAAACTTATCAAGGTATAAAGAAAAAGGCGATGTGGCGCACATACAGCTGGTTTAATGATTCGGATTATGGAGGCATGTGTCGCAGGCGGGCCCTGGCTGCGGCTTTGTCGCTGTTCATAGAGACTGTTACTGTGTTGTACCTATAGATATATTATGCGCGACCGCACAACGTGCTCAAGTCTATAGTCGTAAAGCGTTGATTTGTTTTGTTCTGAATCTATATATTGGGTGCTAATATCAAAATGTAAAACACGATTATCTAAGATAATTGATCTATTATTTGCGTCTGAAGTATAACTTTATTGAGCACCTGTTGATAGGTACCCAAAGTTGTATAAAATAGCTATTCCTGAACTTATTATTGCTGTTACAATTTTTTGCTGCTTTATTATTAGTACGAAGCAATCGTGGCTTGATCGTAGAAGAATCATAACACCAACAAGTATATAAAAGTATGTTAAGTATAAATCTGATATGCGACTAAAAGTAAAGGTATTACTTTGTCTGTTGTGCCAAAAACACCACGTTCAGTGAAACGGATCAGTGTAACAAATATTGAAATACAAATCTGGCATTTTTCTTCCCACGCTGTATTGATGACAAAGGGTATGATGCTCGCTGGCAGCGTTGAGTAGCGTTAAATGAAAAGTGTCTGTGTGTAGGGCCGGGCCGCGAGGTGTGAGCGGAGCGGTGCGCGCGCGGGGGCCTATCGATCCAAGCGCTGCGCAACAAGTGCCGCCGGTCGCTCGCACAGACACGCCGGACACACCGACACCACAGACCACCAACATGCACTTCACTCTCCACAACACACATCTGATATTGTTTTCTGTCTTTGAGTGCATTAGAGATTCAATGAACACCCTACTAACTAATTCGTCACTCAAAATATTTTACCGCGTCTTTGTTAACAAACTTATTTTACCTTAGGTACTTTTCCCTTGTTTATTCTAACAACTGTAAAAATATTTTATCAGAGCTTTAACGAATCCTGAAGATAAAATAATAGGATATTAGGTTAAATAAATAATTACGTAGGTAGAAGTTAGTTGTTTTTATTCAGAGACAATTTTATTACATCGGTACAAATGTTGAAGTAAATACCTGTATTTAAAACATATTCTACAAACATTTAAAATAAATATTACACAATAGATAAACATGTTATTAATTGAGTGGGCAATAAATTTGAATACACATTCTACACATCTCAAATCCTTCTGTGCTAAATTTCACGAATAGTTTCGATATAGTATTTGTATAAATGATCATAAAAATCTTAGAAATATATCGCTATTTGTTAATTTTGTATAGGTGCGCGTCTGCGCCGCCCATAGCAAGTCACATTACAAACACTAAAACATTTATCTGAGACGTTACGGCGATCGTTTACATTCAATAATAAATATAGATTTGTTTATTTTCTAATAAACTGACAATATACTACGGACACAACTTTGTTGAAAACGAAATCGTAGGAAGCATATTTGGAGTCAAAGTTGGCGAAGTTAATATTTTTGAAATACCAACAAAATCTACAATTTCTACTAACTAAGAAGATTATATTCACTTAAAAAAGGCACATCAATACGATTTGAAAGACTAAAATACGTAATTTAATCGCGTCCGCGCAATACTTTCAACAAAATTCTTGTTACCTACGTAATAAAAATTCGTTAAAGGTGTAAACAAACTTGGATACATTTATGAAAATGGGGCAAATTAAATCTAAATTAGGTATAGCAAGGCGTATTTGTACAATAAACTCCACAATGACATGTCTAAATGATTACAGTAAACGAATTAAGTGGTCCTAAATATTTAATTACCACTCTCACGAGATTGAGGTGAGACTAGGGTTGTGCCTCAAATATTAAATCGCTTGCATAAAAATATAGTTTCGTGTTTATATTGTCTAGCTCTGAGCCGACAAATATTTCAAAACCGTGGTAATGTGTTGTCTATTAGAAACTTGCGTTAAAAACTTTCTTAAAACTTCCTTGTTTTTAAGTAGGTAGGTGTAAGCAAGACTATGTCTGCCACGACTCTAATCTCACCAAAATTGAGACTTTACATATTATGTTAAACTTTGCACAACACTTAACACCTCAGGAGATTTAAATGTCCATAACTATAATGGATCCAAGATTCATTATAAGTATCAATTTTTGGAATGATACCTAATCAACTTTGGAAAGACATTTACAAACAAATATGTGAAACGTAATACGCGTGGGAACGTTGGTATATAATTAAATAGTGAATCGAGCCAATATTGTGAGCGCATCCTCAAATTGTGCGCAATTTATTATGTTATTTTATTACACTTCTCACTTCTAAAATATTTATTTGATATAAATGTTAGGTAATTTTCCTTATAAAAACAGCTTGAAATACGATCAGTTTTCAAATAGGGTAGCTAAACAATAAATCGTGGAAACGTTTATCTTAATGATACTCTTATAATAGTTACTTCTAAAATCCGATGTTTAATTCTGAAGAGTCTGCTACAGTAAATTTGCTAAGTCTTAATTTACTTCAATGGATGTATAGTAGCCTACTTTGATAATAGTATATTGTTTCAGATACACGTAGAAAGTTATATGTCATGATATTGATCCACTCTGAATGGTACATTATGATATCAATTACAATAAGATTGAAGATTTATTAATACTGATTTGGCAAACGGAATGTATTAGGTACATCAAACATCTTATTATTATAATAAAGTAATCGGATAGCTCCATTATCGCGTTTGCGGTTGTACAACTTCGTTAGGTCCTTATTATTTCCCAATGTTAGTGATCTTACTTTTCTCGCACTTCTTTATGTTATAAATATTAATAAATACAAATTCAATAGCCACACCGTCAGTTATTTGGTGATGATATCGCACGAAACACCCAGTCCGCTTTTTCCAGGGACATAAAAACTCCTTAATAAGTCTAACACAATTATATGGGTAACGTAATTATTTGATAACAGAATAATAGTATAAGACTCATTCAATGTGTTCCTGAATATGTTTCCCTTAAACACTTACAAAAGTATAACAGTTATAAAAGTGTAACAAGCAACTATTTTAATAAGTGTCCATTATTTGCCAGATTTAAATTCGTCCTAATAAAATAAGTATCCGAGATAAATAGGAAAGAGCGAAATCCAAGTTGAACCGGGCACTCCTTACCATGCTAGGAATATTATGGGCGTAGTCTCGTGGTCAAACCTATGCCGCGCAATACTGGTTTTTCGAAGTTATGTGGGTTTCAAATTGTTAATTAGGGATTTCTTAGTGTCACCAAGAGCATGTTAAGCTTGCGCCGGTCTCAAAGATCTTGGATAAGCTTCTTTTGTACTCGCAAATATTCACATCACACACTTCACATTGGTCTCAATCATAGAATATAGCTACCCCTTTGGGTAACACAGAGAACACGACAAATTACTCAAACCTCTTAAAACTGATGCTCTGATTAACACATAATAATGATTACACTATTATTTTGTTACAATATAAATTCAGTAACATGTTATATAAGCCTTTACCTTTTTTGTAAAATCTGTTTATAAAACATTATTAAAACCACTTACTACGGTCACGGTTTACGTCCCTGGCCTCTTCTCCATAGACACTACGTCGTGCCTAAAACTTACATATTTAAGTTAGAATTATTATAATCCTACAGTATAAACCAGTCACATATACCCGTCACGTCTACGTTATCACTTGTCCTACATTGTCACTCTGATATACTAAAACCTTAATTATAGGTATATCTGATTTATTGGCGTTATTTTCACCTAATAATACACACTTAGTAGAAACGTCTTGTTAAGGAATGGACAAATCTTAATGGATCTAATTACATATATCGTAAGAAAATTTATTGCCGAGCAAAATCGGAAATTACGGCAAGATTAACTGAGCGAGACATGGTGGATGACGTGTGTCACAATTATTTCTATGAACACCACATCCAGAAATGTCTTTATACCTATTGGCTGAGCTTTTATTAAAACATTTATATGGAAGTTATGCAATAAAATGTTTTTCACCAAAAACGTTATCACAATAGAATACACAGAGACATGGGCAAACGTTCACAATTGTATTAGCAACTATTGTATTATTTGGGAGCTTATATGAGATTAGAGAAGTCAATAGTGACGACAGAACATCTAATACAAAGTCCACTCGAATGTAAGTTACATTGTATTTGTAAGACGTACGTATAGAAAATTCGAAAGTTACCCGTGATCTTAACTAACATTATAAATCGTATGATGAATTCCGTGCGACGAGGTGTCGTGTGGATTTAAGAGATGACGCAGGAGTTGCGTTTGTTGTTGTGTCTCTCGCGGATCTGCTGGAGGTGCGCCAGTTGCGCTGGGGAGGGGACGTGGGGCGCGTTGGCGGGCGGCGTCGGGCTCGAGCCGGGCGGGCCCTGCGGCCCCGTGGGGAGGGACTGCCGCCGTCGTCGCCGCAGCGCCGGGGACAGGTTGTACTTAACCTTCGCCTGCACAAGCAGCTCCTTGAAGATCTGGGACACGTTCATGTTGTCTTTAGCGGATGCTTCCACAAATCCATTTTCCCAGTCAACGGTTACCACTGATTCGGTGGTGTGAAACTCTACCTGTAAAACAAAGGTAAATTAAATTACGTTTTGCCAGTTTTAGGTGCGTATTATTCATGCTAACCTTCACCAATAGAGACATACACACAGCGTAAATCTAACACAACATACGAGTATCAAACTGCACGGTTGGCGAAGTGGTTTAAGCGGTCGCCTTGCCGCTGGACACTGCGCGTAGTGTTGTGGGTTCGATCCCCACACGAGACAACACTTTGTGTGATTCATAAATTGTTGTTTCGAGTCTGGGTGTTCTTTGATCCGTTAGTTATATGTTTGTAAAGTCCCCCGCGACACATGATTTAGTCCTAGTGCGGGAGTTGTCTTAAAAAAAGAAAAGAAAGAAAGAAATAAACCGGTCAAGTGCGAGTCGGACTCGCTCACCGAGGGTTCCGTACAAACCTGTAGGTATGTATAATTATTTAAAAAAATATGTGATGTAACAAAAAATTTAGGGTTTTCAAAATTTTTCCTATGTGCTTTAAAACGCTGCTTTATGCCAAATTTCAAGATTCTAGATCGACTGGAAATACCTTTTAGTTTTGACTTAGCATTTGATATGAATTTCAATTTTATACCCCTACGGGTTCATGAAGAACCTTTATTTTTTTTTTAAATATTTTAAGTAAATGATATAACATAAAATTTATGATTTTCGATTTTTTTCCCTTATCTGTGCTATAAGAGTTTGCTTCGTGCCGAATTTCAAGATTCTGAGTTCACGGGAAGTGCCCTGTAGGTTTTGATTCCCTTGCGAGTGGTTGCGAGTTTGAAAATATTTTTAAATTGCTGTTTCTGTTGATTTTGTTGACATAGAAGTTTGATGTTATTACAGCTTAACGGTGTTATAGACCTGAGTATTTGATATGACACACATAACATATCTTCACGCCTTTTTATCCCGGAGAGGTGTATTACACACCCACACTTCGCCAGATATGTTTCGGTCCCAATGTAATAGGGGGCGAGCCTATTGCCATCTACCGGGCACATTATTTAGCGAGCGATAATTAACATTTTGAATACACACATAACTTCGAAAAGTCAGAGGTGTGTGCCCGAGGCACCTGGGGATCGAACCCGAGACCATCGTCTCGGCAGTCCGTTACGTACACCACTGAATTTCAATTTAATAACTCAACGCGTTCATAAGGAAAGAGGTAGCGACTTTAACATTTTAAAAATGTTTTTATTATATGATGTAACTAAAAATTTACATTTATGGATTTTTTGTAGACTTGTACCAAATTTCAAGATTCTAAGTTCGCGGGCAGTACCCTGTAGGTTTTGATTCCCTTGTGAGTTTCGAAAATTTGCGGCATAAACAGCTGTATATTTTGATTGCGTTGGTTTAGAAGTTTGATTCTGTTACAGCTTAAATATATTATAGATTTGAGTATTTGATATGAATTTCAATTTAATATCATTGCGCGTTCATGAGGAAAGGCGTAGTAACTTTAAAATTAATACAAATATTTTTTTATATAATTTTACTAAAAATTTACGGTTTTCGCAATTTTCCCTTTATTTGTGCTATAAGATATTGCTTCGTACCAAATTTCAAGAATCTAAGTTTATGGAAATGGCCCTGTAGGTTTTGATTCCCTTGCCAGTAGTTGCGAGTTTGAAAATATAGTAAAATTGCTGTTTCTTTTGATTGCGTTGAGATAGAAGTTTGATTTTGTTACAGCTTAAGGGTATAATAGACCCGAGTATTTGATATGAATTTCAATTTAATCCCTTTCGCGTTCATGAGAAAATGGTGATAACTTTAAAATTATTAAAAATATTTTTATGATATGATGTAACTAAAAATTTACGGTTTTCATAATTTTGCCTTTATGCATGCTATATGATATTGCTTCGTACCAAATTTCAGGATTCTGAGTTCACGGGAAGTACTCTGTAGGTTTTGAGTTTTGAATATTTGCGGAAATTTGCAGCATAAACGGCTGTATCCTTTGATTGCGTTGGCTTAGAAGTTTGATTTTTTCACAGCTTCAAGGGACAGTAGATTAGATTATTTGATTTAAATTTCAGTTTGATACCTTTATGCGTTTCTGAGAAAAAGGGTCTTGACAGACGGACGGACAAACAAGTGATCCTATAAGGGTTCCGTTTTTTCATTTCGAGGTACGGAACCCTAAAAAACATCGAACCAACGTCCTGAGAGTTACTTGACTCTTGTTTTGTGTAGACACTACTCTTATTTGGTAAATTAATATTTAGCTTTATATATATATATACAGGAATTTAAACTTTCGTAGTCATTTAAACTTAATTTAAATTGTTTTTCGGGATATATACCACGTACAAAAAACGAGTAAGAAAGCGGGTAGACCGTTATACTTGCTCGTAACATTCATCCACCCGCAATACCATCGGTACTTCCGTGAACATGGCGCTTGCAACAGCGCCGAAATATCGGTTACTCCAAACAAACGTACGTGGTATATATCCCGAAAAACAATTTAAATTAGCTTTATATATACCTGTATAATATATAGCTATATAAATGTTTTTAAACCGAGCTATCAAGCGACCATTTGTAACTTTGCATCTGCAATCAAAATTACTGTGACGGCTTCTATTTAAAGGCACTTTGTTTTACCTGTGGCATCAGCAGGAACAAGTTATGACCATCTGTGCATATTTATTGTATCTAGCGAAATATACTATCTTGAAAATAAATAATATAATACATAACATTTGCCATTATTAATGTTCATTCTTTTTGAAATATTTCACCAAATCGGCAAATATTGAAGACACCATAGAGCTGCGTCAACATTTCCCGAGGCTCTTTTGCCTACAACTCCAGTTTGATATCGACGCGTAGCAAAATGCAAAGTGGCAAAAAATCTCTTATGAGTTTGAGCGAAATATTTTGCTGTTATAAAAGTAGACCTGTAGCAAATATTAATTTCGAAAATAATTTAAAGGTGGGTAATTGTTTGGCAATATTCTTGCAAAGTTTTTGGCATTCAGAAAATGAGGGAGGAATGGTCTTCGAATTCGTTTATTTTTTTTCTTGTGCCTTTTCAATCTATGGCAGAAAAAGTAGGCGTGTGATAGAATTGAAGAGCAGGTAAATTCATCTTTTATTATCATAATATCTTTGTGTGGAATTGACTTTCTCTTAGTTTTACAGAGCTTTGTACAGAGTTATTGAGCTGAGTTTTGTTTTATGAGTTAAGTTTAAAGTATTCGTCAGAAATGGAATGTGTTAGGTAAGTCTTTAGTGTGGGCAGGAACAATAGACACATACAGGTACCAAGGCAAGCAAATCTGTCGGCCATTCAGATAGCACTTAATGCCCGCAGATGTGCCCGCACATTTTTTGGTGTATTTAACCTTTTTCCATCCCCAAACATGCATGCCAAATTTCAGCATCTTTCGCACAGTAGTTTCAACTGTGCCTTGTTTGTCAGTCGGTAATGGAAGAATTTTATTTAAAGGTTCAGATACTTAAAGGTTTATCTCAAAATTACAATAATTGAAAACCACCACACTTAGTGCTTTCTGAAATAGATTTACCGTTAGCATTATTTGAAACCGGAAAGTTATCATGAAAGATTTATTGATGTTAAATAATTGAATTTACAAATCGGCTTACTACTTATATAATCTGAAGGTGTAATAGTCACGCAAAATAAAAACAAACAAACGAGGCATGTCTGTACCCAAACAACTCATAACTTAACGGAACAATATACATTACCGTCACATAGCAATACATCTAATAAAAATATAAAAGAGAGAACGAATCACGTCACGACAATTAGAAAGAAGAATAAATTATGTATTCTCAGTAGTACCAAAACTAGAGGATGTTTATCAGCAATTAATGAAATCTTCTCAAATTACTTCGATTATTGCCATTATATAATGCCTCACTGTACTGCTAAGGAATTGATAAGTAATATTGGACCAAAAATTAAAGATTTTACTTTAAATGACTATTGCCTAATTTTCATTGGACAAAATGATATTAGGGAGGATAACAACTATATAAATATAATTAATACTATTAGACAGTCTCTGCAAGAAATTAAACAGACGAATATAGTAATCTGTGTTCCAACATATATAACAGGAGCTCCAATTTACAATTTCAAAGTGGAAATGTTTAATAATCTACTCCATTTAGACCTACAAAATAATGACTACGCATATTTGTTTGATAGTAATCGTGACCTAACATTTGATATGTTCTCTAGCACAACTGGCAAAATAAATAAATATGGATTGAAAAATATATACCAACGTATAAGGGATAACATATTAATTGATTTAAAGTCATTTGAAGGGGTCAGTATTGAAGCAATTTGCAATCATGATATGATACAAAATAAATCTGCTTCTTGTGAACAAGCCACAAGACATGTAGCCAACGATGACTTTTTTCGAGTACAATAGTGTTTACGTACTGCACCAAAATATTGCTGGTATCATAAATAAATCAAATACTTTATCAATATGTCTCGAAGAACTCAATGATAGGAACATTAATGTAGAAATATTGTGTATCACGGAACACTTTATGATGGCTGGTTATGAAACTTATTTAGAAATACCAAACTATAGCCTGGCTGCCTGCTACAGCAGAAGCCACTCTAAATGTGGAGGTGCATGCATCCTTGTACAGAACGGCAACCAGTGGAACGAGCTACACGAAATTAAAAATCTTTCAATATCAGGACTGTTTGAGTGTTGTGCTATAGAACTTCTTAGTTACAAAATTGTGATTGTTTGTGTTTATAGAGTACCTAAAGCGGATAATTTAAACACATTTTTTAGTAGATTGGAAACTATGCTAAAACTGTTAAATAAAAAACATTATGACCATGTTATAATTGCGGGTGATTTTAACATTGATTTAATGAAACAAAACCCTGTTACACTAGATTTTGAAAGTATATTCTTGAATTACAATATGACATTAGCTCTAAAAGAACCAACTAGATTAATAAGTAACTCCTGTATTGATAATTTTGCTCATAATTTTCAGAAGTTTTGTAAGGCGGAAGTGCTGGATCTTGCTTTGTCGGATCACACTGCGCAACTTATGCGATTTCGTATAAGGAAACCATCTATTAAAGTTTGGCGAAAACGGACTCGTGATTATTCTACAGAAAATATTCAGAAGTTCAAGGAATGCTTAGAGCGGTTTTCATTTTCTGAGTTGTATACTGAAACTGACCCTAATAGGGCATATTATATGTTTATCGAAAATTTTAAACTATTTTATGATTTGTGCTTTCCGTTAAAATACATCACCATACGCGTTAACAGAGAACCGAAATGGATATCGCGCGGATTAAAGAAATGTAGTGCAAAGAAAAAACAACTTTTATGGAATTTCAGGCTGAAACCCACGGCCAAAAACAAACAAATCTACTACACCTACTCAAAGCTATTTAAAAAGATAATAAAACTCACCCAGCGTGCACAAAACAATTTTAGAATAAAAAATTCGTTAAATAAGCCGAAAGATACATGGCGTATAATAAATAAGACAAGATTAAACATCCCCCGCCAGAGCATTACCAGAATCAAAGTGAATAATAAGATACTTACTAATCCCAATGAAATAGCTAATGCTTTCAATAATTATTTTATTGAAAAGATAAAGCCTGTATCAGGTTGTGGCAAAAATGTAACAGCAAATATTTATAATATAGTTAACTCTTTTTATATGACTCCTAGCATACCACATGACATTGAAAAAATTATATTTGGACTAAAAAATACTAATAGTGTAGGATTTGACGATATATCGACTAAAATAATCAAAATTGTTAATGTAAATATTAGTGGACATTTATCTTATATATTCAATTTATGCATTAGTAGTGGCATATTCCCTGACAAACTGAAAACAACAATAATAAAACCCTTGTTTAAAAAAGAGGAAAGAAATAATGGAGTCTTACCGACCCATTGCACTGATACCAATTATTTCAAAAGTATTTGAAAAATACATTCATAATAAATTATATAATTTCTTAGAAGATCATAAATTATTATGTATAGAACAAAAAGGGTTCAGGAAAAATAAAAGCATACACCTAGCCATTTATGATTTTTTTAACACAATAATTACGAATGTTGACAAAAGGACCCCTGTTTGCACCATATACTGCGATATGACGCAAGCATTCGATTACGTGGATCACTGTATATTAATGAGAAAACTTAATTCATATGGGATTCGAGGAAATATTCAAAGTTTAATAAAATCGTACCTCTTTAACAGATTACAAGTTACCCATATTTCTAGAATAAACACACGTACCAAGGAGGAAGAACAATATCAATCTAACATGCGCTTAGTAAAGTATGGTGTACCACAGGGCAGTGTCCTAGGCCCACTCCTGTTTCTACTTTATATAAATGATTTGCCCAAATGCACGATACATCCAATGTCTCTATTTGCAGACGACAGTACTGTGTCCATTCAGTGTAGAAAGGTAGAAGAATATCAAAATGACATAAATGAGTGCCTATCCTCAATAATCAGTTGGATGAACAATAACAACTTAAAAATAAATTTAACAAAAACCGTAGTGATGCATTTCAGCCAGAGGCCTCAGCCGCATAATATTATTAATGTTAGCTACAATAATAATTCTATAAGTGAAGTAGACACTGCTAAATTCTTGGGTATACTAATCGATAAACAATTAAATTGGAAGAGTCATGTAGCCGAACTTTGTAAAAAGGTTAGTAGCTCGGCATATGCGCTATATAAAATAACTACCTTAGTCAATATTGATACTGTTCTAACCGCTTATCACAGTCTTGCTGCCTCAAGACTGCGATATGGCATCATCTTTTGGGGCAATTCGACCAATAGCATAATGGCCTTTAAAGCCCAAAAGCGATGTTTACGAGCTATGTTTGGTCTAAAGCTAACAGACAGTTGTAAGCCATTCTTTATAAAATACAACATCCTGACACTTCCGGCCTTGTATATATTAGAGGTAGCTTTATTTGTGCACAATAACCCTCATCTATTTCAACGCATATCGGATGTTGTGGAGCGAAATAGGCGTAATGACAATAGATTGTGCTTGCATAGTGCGAAAACAAGTCTAATGACTAAAAGTTTGTTATGTATAGCCCCAAAAATTTATAATAAAATACCAAGTGACATAAAACTTGATAATGCAGGAACATTTAGAAGTAGATTGAAAAATGTCTTGATAAATAAATGCTACTACACCATTAATGAATTTTTAAATGATAGTAATGTATTATAATTTTGATAGATTTAGTAATTTTATTTTTATTTTGAGACATTTTTTTATTTATTTTAATGATTTGGTATTTGACATTGACATACTGTTTTTTTAGTTTTTTGTAGGTTTTTATGACTTTTTGTTACTGACATTTTATATTTGACATTTTATGTTTGACATTTTTAATATTTTATGATCAATTCTATTTTTTTTATTATTGTATAATTGTTTTAAAATATATAATTATCTTTTAAATACCTGAATTATAATGCATGTAATATAATAATTATGTACTCAAACAAAAATTCATACGCCTCTTAAGGCAGATTTTGGTGATACCCATTAATTATCAGTGTGAACATGTAAATCACCCAAAATGTGATGGATTAATAAATGATTTGATTTGATTTGATTAAGTATTCAGGAGGTCTATTAATGCTAATTGAAGTATAAAGTGGTCATTCTACCGTAGCAGGAATATCTCATACAATATTTACACAATGTAACTATTTATTTCCTAACATTACTATAATCATTAATTGCAAGATCAAGCCTCAGAACATTTCTATTCCGTGTCTTTATCTAGTGTAAGGTTAAATAAATTTACGCAATCATTTTGCGCTATTGTATATATTTTTAAAAGGCCAACTATGTTTTTAGATTTACTCATCAAATTATTTTAATATATTCTTCAATTATTACAATGGCAACACTACCGAAAAACTTTAACATTTTTGGCGGGAACGTTTTTGCTGGGAGCATTCTTGGACACACATTTTTGGGAGTTGAGCGGGAAAAAGTCTGCGGTTGAAAAAGTATTGTACGGCACCGGTTGATGTCGCAGGATTGTTACAATAATTAGCCATTGAGTTGTGTGGTTAGCAAGAATATAAACGATTGATATACGGAACTGACGCCTTTCATTACCGAGATATCTTACATCTCAGAATTGGGACACGAAACCAAAAATCATGAATGAAGATGAGAGTATCGGACATCGCCTGGAAACTCCTCAGCGGAGTCGCTCGCGCTCACGACGCCGCCGTACTCGTACTCGTAGCCACAGTCGTCGCTTGCTTGAACGTGAGCAAGTATTGAGGAACGACCAACAGCGAGTACGCTTGATGGAGCTAGAGCTACGTGAGTGGGAAGAGGGTCTGCGCCGCCGTCACAGCGAGCAACACCGTGTGAAGGATGCAGAAGCGAGACATGTCAGCCGCAGCCATGGCCGCGGCCACAGCCGTAGCTGCAGCCGCAGCCGTTGTCGCAGCCGGAGCTGGAGCCGCAGCCGCAGCCGGAGCCGCAGCCGGTTGCCGAATCTGGACATTGGAGGTGAAAGCGGAATTCGCGAGAAAAGGTCACGTAGCCCTTCTTTTTCCACTAAAGATATTGTTAAAATATTAAAATGTGTAAAGGAGATCTTGCCATCTCAGCCACAAAACCAAAGCGCTCAAGTTATAAACAGAGGTTTCGATAGCAAAAATATTATTCCAGAATTTAATCCTTCTGAGAAAAATCAACGAATGGACATATGGCTTAAAAAGGTGAACGAGTGTGCGAAGGTTTACGGCTGGGATGAAAAGACTGTCATCCACTTTGCAATGCAGAAATTAACGGGGTTAGCGAAGACTTGGTACGAAAGTCTTAATTCTATTTTATATACATGGGAACAATGGCAGATTAAACTCATTAATGCTTTCCCCAGTGAGCAAAACTATGGACAGATTCTAGAGGACATGTTAAAACGCAAAAGCAAACCAAACGAACCAATTGAAAATTACTTTTATGAGAAAGTCGCGCTCCTCAACCAGTGTGAAATTAGTAATAGGCGGGCTGTTGATTGCATAATACACGGTATCAGCGATCGCACAATGAGATCCAGTGCACTAGCGCTGCGGTGTGACGATCCTGATCAATTGTTAAAATTTCTACTTAGTAACAATAAAGAGCCTAATATTGTATTATCTTCAAATAAGGATAGAATTACTAGTTCAGCAGATGATAAATCGAACAGTAGGCCGAACGCGAAAGTCAATCTCGGCCTGTATTGTTATAATTGCAAGGAGAAAGGTCATCCTTATTCAAAATGTCCTAAGCCTATAATCAAGTGTAGTCATTGCAATAAAGTAGGACATAAATCGGAGCTATGTCGTTTGAAGCAGGACACAGGGTCAACGAAATCTAATGTATCGGCAAAAACTATGCGCATTTCCAGCTGCAAACCATGTAATAAATTCATGAAAGAAGTGAATGTAGAAGGAATGCTGCTGGATGCTTTCGTTGACCTTGGCAGTGAAGTGACTCTTATTAGACAGTCCAGTTTTTCTAAACTTGGTCTTAGTCATGATCATGTTCCGTTGCCAATGACTGGCTTCGGAAACAACCTCGTACACTCTTTGGGTTCAGTTAAGCTAAGATTAACAGTAGATGGCGTAGGTGCTGATGTCTCGTGTAGAGTCGTAGAGGATCATTTGTTAGAGAAGGCCATGCTTATCGGTCAGAATTACACCGAGCAATCCCATATAGTTATTTATAAGGATGTGAACAAATTACAGTTTCTTCATGTCGGCGAGGAAATGTCTGATCCTGAGTTACATGAGACAGATGACAGATTGGAACGGGTACGCGTGTTGGCTTATAGTAAGTTACATGGTACTGCTAGTGTTAGGGTTGGAACAGAAACTTCTATTGTTGGCAAAATATTAGTGGACACGAAGATTGTGGGGAAACCGGGCGAGCAGTTTGTGATTTGTGGTGGTATTTACGAGGTAAAGAACGGGTCATTCTTCATAAACATAACTCCTTGCTCAGCGGCCTGCTATCTTCAAAAAAATTTAGTGCTGTCTAGGGCTGAAAAGGTAGAGAAGGTTTATAGGTTAGCGGATTCCAGCGCCTCCCCAGGCATAGCTTCGCAATCTAAAATCTTTTCGGTAAGACGGATAGATGAGAGTCAGGTCAATATAGGCAGTGCAGTCTCTGCGGATGATAAGTCTAAACTCTTGGATTTACTTCAACGTCACGAGGAGTGTTTTGCATATGACTTATCGGAGTTAGGTTGTACAAACGTCACGGAAATGAAAATAGAAATAAATAGCGAGCGTCCCGTAGTGTATAGGCCCTACCGCCTGTCTCATCATGAACGAGAGAAAGTCCGAGTTATGGTAGAAGAGATGTTGCAAGCAGGTATAATTAGAGAGTCTACTTCCAGCTATGCCAGTCCCATCATCCTCGTGCGAAAGAAAAAATGGCAGTATACGAATGTGTGTTGATTATAGACTCCTAAACTCAATCACGATTAAGGAGCGATACCCAATTCCAATAATAGAGGATGAGATAGCAAGATTATCTGGGCAGGCATGGTTCATCACTCTGGATTTAATGTCAGGGTATTACCAAGTACCCATAGCAGAGAAGTGTAAGCATTTGACTGCATTTGTCACACCGGACGGCCAATATGAATATAATCGCATGCCGTTCGGTCTGGCGAACGCACCTGCTGTTTTTCAAAGAATGATGAATCATGTCCTGGGATCAGCTCGTTTTGACAAGGCCACTGTTTACATTGATGATTTGCTAGTTTTTGGTAAAAGTCCTGCACAGTGTATGGAACGGTTAGAAGAAATCTTTGAGTTACTCAAAAAAGCTAATCTCAGACTAAACTTATCAAAATGTAGTTTCTTGCAGGACAAAATAGATTACTTAGGTTATGAAATTAGTTCGTCAGGCATAAGACCAGGTTTAGCAAAAATCCAGAGCGTGGTAGACTTCCCCAAACCCGAAAATGTTCACAGTGTGCGGCAATTCCTTGGACTCGTTAGCTATTTCAGAAAATTCATTCAATCGTTTGCTCAGTTAGCTCATCCACTCACGAAGCTTCTCAAAAAGAATTCGAAATGGGAATGGACGAATGATCAGGAAACGTCATTTAAAGTCCTCAAGTCAAAATTGATTGAGAGACCAGTCCTGTCTTTATACGATCCCAATGCCGAGACCGAAGTCCACTCAGACGCCAGTAAGTTAGGTGTTGGAGGAATTTTGTTACAGCGTCCGAAAGGGACCACAGGCGCATTTCACTCGGTAGCGTACTACAGTCGTCAGACTACACCCGAAGAAAAGAATTTTCACTCTTACGAGTTAGAGACGTTAGCCGTTATTTGTTCTCTAAAAAAATTCAGGGTGTATGTCCTCGGGAAACCATTTAAAATAGTGACTGACTGTAGTGCGTTACGCTCTACATTTGAGAAACGCGACCTCATTCCTAGAGTCGCTCGTTGGTGGATGGCGTTACAGGAGTTCGACTGCTCCATCGAGTATAGGTCTGGAACGAAAATGAGCCACGTGGATGCTCTTTCCAGGAATCCCATTGACGAAGCGGGTACTCTCGAACCTGTACAGTATCCTGCAGTGATGGCTATATCTGATGACGACTGGTTACTTACCCTCCAATTGGGAGATTCCGAGTTGTGTAGAATCCGTAACATCGTTAGCAGCGATCTAGACTCGAAAGGCTTAGAGTATATCAAAGAAAATTATGTCCTTAAAAACAATAGGTTGTTTAGGTGTATCGGAGGTGACAGGGAATGCTTGAGGTGGGTGGTTCCAAAGGGTGCAAGGTGGCAGTTGTGCAAGATGAACCACGATGACATAGGGCATGTAGGTTTCGAGAAAACCTTAGATCGCATTAAAAAGAACTATTGGTTTGCGAAAATGACGCGATTTGTCAAGAAATACGTTGCCGCTTGTATTGAGTGCGCATATGCGAAAAGAAATGCAAATACGAGTGGAGGATTATTACATCCCATTGAAAAAGTTGGTATTCCATTCCATACCTTGCACATTGACCACCTTGGACCGTTTGTCAAGTCGAAGAGAGGTTTTACACACATATTGACAGTTGTAGATTCGTTTACAAAGTTTTTGTTCATTAGACCAGTCCGGAACACTAAAACGCAAAGTGTCATTTGGGTTTTGGAAGACATCTTTGATACATTTAGAAACCCCAATCGGCTAGTGAGTGATAGAGGGTCATGTTTCACCTCTCACTCCTTCAAGAAGTTCTGCCTTGACCGAGGAATAAAACATGTGCTAAATGCCGTAGCCAGTCCAAGGTCCAACGGTCAAGTCGAACGCTACAATAGGACCATCCTTGACTCCTTAACGGCACAGAATCTTAGGGATAGTGAGAAGGATTGGAATAACAAATTAGGAAAGATTCAATGGGGACTAAATAATACCTTACAGAAAACAATAGGAAAAACACCAACAGAGGTCATGTTCGGCACGGGGATGAATAGTGAGGTCAAGCCGGCTCTAAATGAGATAGTTGAAGATACACGCGAGATTACTGATCTATCATCCCTTCGAGAAGTAGTTAAACGTAGAATTGATATGGCTCAGGAATCTCAAAAACGATATTATGACCGTAACAGACGACCCGCTCGTGCTTACAACAAGGGTGAACTTGTAAAAATAGCCAAGGTAGCCTTTCAAAATAATGGAAAAAGCACGAAGCTGATGCCGTCTTACGAGGGGCCCTTTAGGATAGTTAAAGTTCTAGGTAACGATCGATATAAAGTGGCACCAATCGCGGGTTTTGACGGAACTAAAGGTAAACGAACGACAACGATTGCTGCAGATAGAATCCAGCCGTGGATTCATGTAGCTTCCTTAGATATTGATGATAATGTTGATACCGCGGCTGAAGATGACTTAGATGACGATGAATACATATCTTAAAGATGTCTGACATAGTTTTGCAAAAGTTATTAATATATTGGAAAACGATAATAGTTATTGTTAATTAGTTTCCCATTTATGTGGTCCTTGACCTGGCACTAATAGGTACTTTATGTGGTTTTTCGGTTTCATTATTTTAGGGGATTTATATTATATAAAGTATACACCTGGTTAATTGGTTACAGGATTAGTTGGCTACAAGGATAATTTGGTTACAAGGATAATTTGGTTACAAGGATAATTGGTTACAAGGATAATTGGTTACAAGGATAATTGGTTACAAGGATAATTGGTTACAAGGATAATTGGTTACAAGGATACTTGGTTACAAGGTTATTTGGTTACAAGGTTAATTGGTTACAAGGATAATTGGTTAAGAGTCAAGAGAAATAAAATTGGCCGCTACGATGAGATTAGGTTTAAGATGATCTTATTGTAATTCCTCTCTAATTTAAGACTGCTTACTAAATATTGTCAAGGACGTTTTATAAACTACGAAATAAAAGTAAATGTAACATACAAATTGTTAGTCTTACAAAATGGAGCTTATTGTATGTTATGAATGTTAATGTAAAATTGTTATTACACATAATATTTAGCGATATATTGTTTTGTTTAAGGTAAAGCATAGTTTGTAAAGCATAAATAGACGTAATTAATGATAATAATTATTATTTTTTTAATACTTTAGTTATATTCCAAGGATGCTCCAATCTGCCAAGTGTAAGGTTCCACCTGGTATGTGTATGAGGGCATACACACTGTCAGGACGGACGAGTGTAAGGTTAAATAAATTTACGCAATCATTTTGCGCTATTGTATATATTTTTAAAAGGCCAACTATGTTTTTAGATTTACTCATCAAATTATTTTAATATATTCTTCAATTATTACAATGGCAACACTACCGAAAAACTTTAACATTTTTGGCGGGAACGTTTTTGCTGGGAGCATTCTTGGACACACATTTTTGGGAGTTGAGCGGGAAAAAGTCTGCGGTTGAAAAAGTATTGTACGGCACCGGTTGATGTCGCAGGATTGTTACAATAATTAGCCATTGAGTTGTGTGGTTAGCAAGAATATAAACGATTGATATACGGAACTGACGCCTTTCATTACCGAGATATCTTACACTAGTAACCCAAGTACTACGCTTACTACACGTGCTACGTATAGGCATAATATTAGTCAAGTGACTCTTTTAGGAACATAAAATATAGTTTATAAGGAGGATTTGTAATAAGTAGTTGCAATACCCCAATTCACCTTAAACAAATAACTAAATCTGGTATCCATGATTCTCGCTTAGACATAATCCTCGATAACCTCAATAGCAAAGTTATAACAGGTTGTGTGAAGCTCAGTGGTGCGGATATTGGCGGGAAAGCGGGTGCCTCGAGCCATTGTGTTCCGTTCCGGACTGCCTATCGGAACACGGAACATGGACCGACTCCCTTTTCTAGCCTATAAATAAGCTCTGTAAACTACAAGTCAACTAGTCGTAGTTTTATACTCGTGCCGAGTATTATTCTGTTCTAACTGATTTGAATTTACGCATGTGTTTAACAAACTAGTGTGAAGTAAAGTGTAGAAGATAGAGAGTGAGTATTTCATGTATTTATACAAAACTGGCCTAACTTTGGGCTTTTGATAGGTAATGTAATATACTCGTAGTGCGTCACTGACACTTCATTGCTATGTAACTTAAAACTTATATTATTACTCATTGTAACGTTATAAGAAGAGTATATCGATCTACCCAATATTTAAAATAAAATTGGCTATAAACATTACCCAACAGGAGAATAATACAGATTTTTTGGCCGGGTACTGTTGTATAAATAATTTGAGTGAAATCTCATGACATCGTGCCATTTTATTTTTCCCTTAACGATACTGAACACCTTAAAGGTCATATTTTGTAAATAAATAAGATGCCTAGCAATAGTCATTAGTGTCTTTGAGTGCACTTCATGAAAATTATGGTACCTACTATTTTCTTAAAGAAAAATAGTGATATCTATTCAAAAATCATTAAGTGTAACATAAGTTGAGTCTGTATTACGCAACATTAATTTTTACTTCGTATCGTACAAAATTCCCAGACGAATCGTAAAACTTTTTCTTTACTCTTACCCTTACTCGTTGTACGTTCTCCTAGGCGAAATAGTTAAAAACTTTTTCAGATAGCAGAGAAAACTTTACTTAGTCGTACCGTTGATATAGCCTGTGTGATTACAATACTTGTTCAACACTTCAAAGTAGCAAATTGTTCGACATAACCACAGGATTTCTATCTAACTTATTCTGTGTTCATACCTACGCGTTAGGTTTAGTTCTCATTTTAATCAATTAAAATCGAATAAATAAATGTGTTTCGAGACGTATCTAAATGGTTTTATATGCGTGTTGCAGCATAACCAGCATCGAGCTTGCAATCTACAACCTAAAGTTTAGTGATCACAGCCAACTTTGTGTTACGTTACGTTTGTGTGTAATATTCTATTAGCTTTTGGTAATTGTTTTTCATAGACTTACGCCTGTATCCCCGAAGGGGTAGGCAAAGATGTACCCACATTTCGCCATGAATTTTTAGGTATTTTCAAGGTAAATATTTATTATTTAGGCTGTAAAGCTCAACTTCATAGTTGGTTATTATGTTACTATGTAATGAACAGCCATAAAAAGCAAAAGCAAACTAGTGAAACGATTTTCATAAAATTTCTTCATAGTAACATTAAACTTGATATTTGATTTGATAATTGATACTTACAAGTACATTTTAAATTATTGGTACTTAATTTTTAGGCTGACTTCATTCACTATTGAAATAAGCCTTGAATGTATTCACATTTATAAATAATAAGCCGACATAATATATGATATTGAAATCAATAATAAATGTCAGCGAAAATATGGACAGCCAATATTATTGTGTATACTGTATATCATCATCATCAGCCTTTATCAGTCCACTGCTGGACTGGGCCTCTCCTTTGAAAGGAGGAATTGGCCTACTATACCACGCTGGCCAAACGGGTTGGTATAGGGTTTGTATCAAATTTTCCTTCTCTTACAGTGCTGTTTTCTGCATAATATGCTCCCTCTGTCGGCTCTTACGACACCCATGGGATGATATGGGGTGGTGACAATCCGTATTCTTAATCCGTCACCACACGGATAATATAATACTGTATATACCGTAATGTTATTAACAGAGTTCCCATCAAAGTCAACCACGTTTGTTTTTGCGGTGATTTTGTCGCACTCTTAAATGAGCTTTTCTTGAGTAAGCAAAGAAAGTCTAACAAAAAATATGTCCGTATTAGAACGTTTTCTTCCTGTGAACTCTTTAGATATAGCGCTATCTCCGACGACCAGCAGTTGCCGTAGCGTTAAATACTCACAACTTCCAGATCATAGGCTGACTATAAACTCTTTGTAACCTGTTACTTTCTTTTTCTAACCAGTCGGATTTATAACAAACCCTCTATAGATCGATAGGTTATTGAAACATAACTTACTCTTAGTTAACTTGCATTTTTGTTGTATTATCAGAAATTACCCATAATATTTGAATAAAACATTTCGAAATATTTAAAAATTATAAAATATTAGAAAATTTTATAGACAATAATATTAACTGTAAATAATACTAAACTTTTCTACAAAAAATCTGCGTAGGTTCATTTCAGGGATTAAAATGTTACTAGTATGATTAAAGCTGCTAATACCTAAGATCTAAATCAAACATAATTAAGAGTTTACTTTAAATAATTAAGTTCGACACGTGTACCTAGTACTACTGTATAAGTATTTACGTAATTCGAAGATGAAGTATTTTTCATGAAACATAATTAAATTAAAAGCGTTGTGGATCAAGTAACACGTTTTGGCGTAAAATTAATTTCTTGTGTGTATCATTATTGAACGGAATTACAAACTCTTCTAAACATCATTTACTCTTTTCCAGCAGTACCTTTAACTTTTTACGCACAAGAAAAATGGAAAAGCTCTGAGTTATCTTAGCATCACAAAAAATACCCAGTATTACCGCGTCGGTTATACGAAATCACTTAATAGCTTTTCAGTCAAAGATCTTTTTTTACCGCCTTACCTGTCTATTCTCAGTTTAATGCCAAGGAGATTTCAAGGTTGGCTTTGTTTAGTATTCACATTGATAATTGCATAAATTTTGAACGTTGGAACACTGATAAACAGTGTTGTAGTAGGTATTTGTTAGAATAAAGACAGATTTACAAAGAAGTTACGAATTTTTACATCAAATTTGTGCAACTGATTAAAATAATCATTATGTTCTACACACATTTTAATCAGTTGAATTTGAACAAATTCTTTTTTATCCTTACATTTAACTAGTTATTATGAACCAATTGATGACCTACAGTGAATAGGAAAATACTCCAAAGGCGTTTGAACGTATATAGTTATATTTTACGTTACGGTTTTTATGATATTTTGGACATACTCTCTTGTGTTTTTTCAAACGTAGTAATCGACAAAGTATTATCATATAAAGCGATTGCGCGATTCGAATTCAAATCTAATACCTAATGATGTTACAAACTCGGAATACATATTATCTAGGTACTACCTAACTTAACTTGAGCTTTTTGTCCTAACCTACTCTCGAACACATTCTCTCAATCTAAGTCTAATACTTAAACCTGTTTGTAAAAATATTTTATAGCATTTTTTTTTTGCAAAATGAATCTTAGTTAGTATTTAATGTTCTTCTATACAATTGGGTTGTTTCCAACTAGTCAAATCAAGCACTTTTAATGAAATGTCAAAAACGACCTTTGCCAAGGGTTTTGTATGAAATATGACGTAGTGACGTCATAGTGTTTTGCTGTCAAGTAGAATACTTATTATCAATAAATTGACGATATAAATGTTAAATAAAGTTTTAACATTAATTGATGAATGAAACTACTATTATTTTGACATGTTTCACTAGATAAAAATACTTGCATAATTTATTTCACTTGCAGGAAACTTCCCCATTACGTACATTATGTGCAATAGTAGCGAAACAACAAAATTATCTCGTTTGTTAAGAACATTAACAATTCATAGTTTAATGCACTAGTTCCGTTGAACACACGGCCGGAACACTCACTCATTTATGATGTACCTATATCGCATATTGTATCGTATAGCACCTTATGTGTGCCACAATATAACATCCCACCGGCATCTTCCTAAGGAATAAATAAGAAGTATTAATTCTACTAGAAATTACCACCTTGTTTAAAAAACAATTCTTGTTTCTGAGATCTGACAATTTCATAGCTAAGTTCTAATCCAAGCTTCACTTGGATTAGACTCACCAAAGTAAAATTATGATTATTCCCGTCTATATTAATTATCGCTTGAACATCTAATTGACTTCGCTTCTACTTCTCAGTATATTATGCAAAATGATTGATTATCATAAATTCAAAATTAACTTTGCACTTAAACTTTCACTGCGCTTCGCTATTATCTTAGAAAACTTAGTAAATTAATAAGGCGATAAGAACAGCTATTAATTCAACTTCTTTCAAGAAGCCACTAACTCCAATTAGATGACTTTAGAAATATATCAACATCAATTGTCAAAAATACACGCAAGTTTTATTATTATTATTATTTTTTTATTTAGCCTATACTGTCCCACTGCAGGGCAAAGGCCTCCCCTAAGTCTTTCCACATTTTGTGGTCATGCGCAACCTCTAATCAGCTCTCGTGGTAGGCATCCAGCTCGTCTCGCCACCTTTTTCTGGGCCGGCCTCTGCGGCGTTGTCCATCCGTCGGCACCCATAGTGTAGTAACTTTTGCCCAGCGGTCTTTCTGCATGCGGCTGACGTGACCCGCCCAATTCCATTTAAGGCTGGCAACCTTTTGACCCACGTCTTTTAGCCCTGTTTTAGAGCGCAGTATACTGTTCCGTATCTTATCTTTTAGTGTGACACTCAGGATGTTGCGCTATTATAAAATTTAAAAATAAAGTACGGACGCCTATTTCATGCCTGACTACCTTCATATATTTAATCGTTAAACTAAATGAACCTGAAGGAATGAACTGGATATAATTGGGACTATTATTTGGCGAAAAGTCGAGCATTCAAACTGATTTGATCAGATCCGGCGAGTTTCCGACTTCGGCGTCGGCAGAAGGTCTCCCTGGCCCCCAACTGTTCCACATATTACGACCACTGACACCTCGGCAATTCAATTTCACTTTCAATACATTGAAAATAAATAATAAATGGCTCCGGGTGGTCGGGAATAAAACTGTGTGACTAAGATTCATGATTTGTGACGTTTTATTTCATTATTTAGAATTTATACTCGAGTGTTGACAAACGATAGTCAATTATGGAAATATCAATATTAATAAATAAAAAGATAAAATTAATGTGCATGATTCGGTGTAGGTAGGTACATATTGTTTTGCGAAAATATCAGAAGGTTATAAAAATGTAGCAGCTACCTTTTTGATTACAAAGAATTGCCATTGTTTTCCATCGATAGATTTATTTGAATGTTTCAACATCCCCCGAGGTTATACGATACGTACAAGCGTTGATCCGCACTTCACCCGTCACCTTGTTATCGAACTTATATCACCAAAGCTATTTACCTTCGCACAGTCAACAAATGTGAACATAATATCGAAACCAAAAATATTGAACATAATAATATAACACGCTGCTAAAGAATCCGTCGGTACTGTGTAATATCATGTAGCTATAGAGATATACTGTCAAGTTACCGAAGCGGAGAACTCAATCTTCTTTTATTTGTTTATTTTAATAAAGAAAGAACGTTTACCTGTCTCGCGCCAGTCTCCGCCAGATCCACTTTATTGCCAACCACGACAATCGGGACAGCCGTGCTCTGTTTAGTTTCGTGTATTTGATCTCTTAAGGTCCTCACTTCAGCAAAGCTGTTGGCATCTGTGATGTCGTAGACCAGAATGAAAGCATCGGCCGATTGCATCGACAATACTCTCATTGCGGGGAACTCATACGAACCGGAGGTGTCTAATATATCAAGTGTTAGTCTGACGCCTGATACGTTGAAATCTCCATGGTGCATCTCTTCTATAGTTTTTTTGTATTTGGGCGAGAAGGCTCCGTAAAGAAATTGAGTTATGAGCGAAGACTTGCCAACTTTTGCAGCTCCTAAAACTACTATTTTGTGTCGCACGGCGGTATTAATGAGGTTGCCGCTGCTCGACACCGAGTCCTCCGACCTTTCCGTCCTGCAAATAAAAACCTTTTATTACACCTGCGACACTTTATGCACAAGTTATGAGTTTTGTCGAAAACGCGAATTCATCACTGGTTTATAGGGGTGATATTGTGTACAACAAGTGAATGTTATTACCTACATAAAATATACTATTAAATTTAGACCTAATTTGGCTGGCGAAATAAGTCGCATCATAAATATAACGACATTGTGTGGGACGTATTTCGCAAACAGATCGATCATTATGCAAATCAAGTTTAAAATTGGCGATAAAAGGGAGGTCTAGGTGATAGCCTTGTGAATACAAACATTCTAGCTAATGCATTCACGTAGGTTGTAGATAAATAGCGAGGGCACTGGCTTACTTATCAACGGAACTTGGCCATACGCTACGTTGTTCATTGACAAACAGAGTAAACAAATATTAATGCTGAGTTATTACTGAAAAATTACTTTCAGAATAATGGTTTCTCTGTAATTTTTAATTCATAGGAAGAGTTTTATCATCGTTTCATTGTTATAGATAAGATGTGGCTGTGTCATAGGCTTATCGGTAATACGTCGATCAATATGTGCGAGGTATCACGTGTTTGTTTATTGTCATTCTGTGTATTTGCGAGTGCTTATTGTTTGGTGTGTCATTTCTGTTTTGCCACGTAACGCTACGCCTCCTCAACAGAGTACATAAAGGCAGATTTACCTATCTTCCAGATATCTTTTTTTTTATTTCTACCAGTTTATGTACCTTCGACTTATTTAAAAATAGAGAGAATTCATCACGGAGCCGGCATTAAGTACATTAAGATTTGTTGAATTTGGTTGCGGCTCTTAAACTATTTGCTAACTCTACTGCAGTCAATTTATACTAAGTATATCATCTTACCGTCTTCTAACCTTGTCAATAGAGAATCAATCCTTTATTTTAATTAGGAATATTATTCTTAATACATCTAGAACAGCATTTCTCAAAATATGGGTCGCGACCCACTGGTAGTTCGCGAGTGAATATTCAGTGGGTCCTGTGTACGGCGATCCCATTCTTATTATGGTAAATAACACAGCGATAAGTGTTGCCGCTAATTGCCACAAGGAATCTAAGGATTTTTTCAGTATTTAAGTCATAGTTGATTGAATCAGGCGTTACTTGTAACCTAGTGGAATGAAAGAGGAACTCAACCACGCACCCCAACTATTGCCTTTTTCCTTTGCCGGATTGACCAACTATTGCAATAGAAAAAGGTTGACAATACCGAACTCCTCTGATTGATCCTAGGATGTAGTATAATGATCTAGAAGGATTAACTTGTTCTTGTCTTTCTTTTCTTGAGAACACATATATTTTGCTACAAACAGTCATGCTTATGCATACCTAACCAAAAGTAGACCTTAAGATGAGGCAGCCAGAATGTATGTTTAAGACTATAAGCAATTTAGACTACAATTTATTTTCATAGTCACTAATTCTACAAATTTTATGTAAATGTATTTAATCTTAAGGATCCCTTATTTTACACACTGTATAATATATGACGGCGAAGGATATAAGCTGTACATTTATTAACGTAACATGTGCAAGATACGCTCACAGGAATGCTTGACAGTTAATTTGAAACCAGGGCTTTCGTGTTATTAAATGTGACAAATTCCTGTTCTTAATAAAGCGAGAATGTTGCGATAAAAAAGGCGACGCTACAAAGGCACACAGCACCTTAATGAACAAACCGTAATATACATACACTCCTCACAAGTTATTGACTTCTGCGGACAGCGTTGAGACCGAATCATCGTCATCGGCATACTTAGCTGAATCATGATTATCTCCCTAGCTTTAGACTTTCATCCTGGAACCGAGGGTGTGTTTCTAGCTTGTCCAAGTTAACCAGATTTGCAGCTTTCCCACAGAGCGAGTGCCGATTGACCGCACCCCACTAAAGCCTTATATAACTTTACAGTTATTGACTCCCCATAACTACTGTCATAAATCTTCATCACCATTCGTTACCGCCGGTTTAACGAACTGTTCGAGATATTTAGAGGCATTACTTTTTAGCTGATCAACTATTTATTAGCCAGACTTTGTCAAATGCGCATATCCTGGGAAATCGGTTCGAAGATTCGTGCGGACACCCATTTGTCACGGACCTCAATAATGTAAGTTACATGGAAAAAAACATGTAAAACATTTTTTTATTTGGTTACTTTGGTTTTAAGGTGATCAGACAGTTGTTGTTGTTAGGAAGAGCTAGTAGTCTGTGATATCTGGTTTTACTACAAAGTGTACCCCAGCTCCAAGACGAAAGACCGCTAAGTATATAGCGCAACATAACGCTACGATGCAATGAATTGTCCTAGCGTCATGTAGAATGAATTATTCTAGAATACAACATGATACAACGTAACTCTTTAAGTATTTTTGTGCCTACTGACATTTCACACATGCTAAATAGAATAAAAAAATAATCTTTATCCTTAGCCTTCGGTAAAGTTCACGACACCCACATGTCGACTGTTGAACCTAAACAGGTTCCGTGTAATAAGGATGGGCCTTTGATGTATCTACGTTTCTATCTAGCAAATATATAGGTCCTAGCGCGTAGGCCCTGTTATATACAGTTTTGTGTACAATATAAATAAAGCTGTATACATCAATAGATATATATATAAATAAAATTAAATAGATAATTCATTTTCCATGAACATGGAAAAGACCAAAATCATGACCAATGATAAAGTGTGCAACGTTACGGTTGGGAGTGTGAGGATTGACCATGTCCATTAGTATGTATATCTCGGCCAAACATTCTCCTTTGATCGAAAGGATCTGTCCCATTAGCCTTGAAGAGAAAGCTCATGGACATGTGCATTCTTCCCACCCTTACCTACAGAGCACAAACTTGGTCATTGACTAAAAAACAAAAGTCCGCACTCGGGGTCTGCCAGAGGTCAATGGAACGTAGTATTTTGGGAGTCAAGCTTACTGACCGCATCAAAAACTCAATACTACGTTCCAAATCATAAATCTAAAATTTTGATAGGTAGTAGAGCCTTGCTGATTTCAGCATGAATGGGCCGGCTCGACCGGGGAAGTACTACCCTCTCACAGAAAATCGACGTAAAGTAACAGTACCTAAACTGTTGCGTTTCGTTCGGTGTGTGAGAGTGCCGGAGGCCCTATCCCCTATTCCTTCTCCCTCATCCCACTCCTTATCCTATTCCTTTTCCCAACCCCAAGGGGCGGCAACGCACTTGTGACTCCTGTGGTGTTGCTTGTGTCCATGGGCGGCGGTAATTGCTTACCATCAGGTGATCCGTCTGCTCGTTTGCCGCCTTATACCTACTATAAAAAAAAAAAAACGATGTAGGCCACTCAGCTGCCAAACTTAAATGGACCTGGGCCGGCCACGATAGCCGTATGCCAGCACCGCTATGGGCGGGCACAACCACAAGGTGGATGCTCAATAGCAGGAAACGGCAACGGGGAAGGCCTAGGAGCAGATGGCGCGATGAATTGGACGCCTTTAGGAAGGATTGGCAAGAACTCGCGTCTGATCGCGACAACTGGAAGATGGAAGGGGAAGCCTTTGCCTAGCAGTGGGACATAAATTAGGCTTCTAATAATAATAATAAAGGTAATCCAAGTTCTTTAGGCTAATAACTTCAGAACGATATTACTTTATGCTGTTTTTAGAACTGTAGCCTTAATAATAACGTTCATCAATGTATATTGAAAGTATTAAGAAATATTGCTCGATATGTTGTATATAAGCGCTGGAAATTGAAGTCATATTTTTAATATTCTTGTGGTGGTAACAATTAGTTTTTATATTAGGTAAGATAGCTGTATTCCGACGTATAGCGATGAGTAAAGGTCTTAGCCCACTTACACGACTCCGCTCCCACCCAACAGAAAGAATATCATTCAAATATGGGCTGTAAGTATTGCTCTTTAGATATTTTTACATTGGCGACATAATTTAGCAGACAGCTCGCTGTCTGCCGTCAGACTACTCGGTAGGTGACGTCTCGCTTACCGCGCGTTTGAAGGAAGCGGCCTGCGCGATGTCGGTGGGTGGAAGTTGCCTGTGTTTCTGTGTTCCTTTCAAACCCATACATTTATGCACTTTTTATGCCGACAGTATAAGTCGAAAAAATTGCAAAAATAAACAAGATAAATTTAATCAAAATCGTTTTCGGGGCTCTCCGGAACGTATGCCTCGGGGATCGGGGCTCTAAGGGAAGAACTAAAATAAATTACGTGTGTTGCTTGAATTAGCCTAATTACACTTAGCGATAATTATGTTCATAAATGTATTATAAGTATGGTCGTAGTTAGTCGTTCCTACTTCCATTAGTGACGCTACTACCAGAAGCTATTAGTATCAAGACAGACTAAACATGGCTTCAGAGCCACGCTCGCATTTCTGAGGCGCGAGTCGTGCCTAGTGGGAAAGCCAGTATTAGAAAATCTTATCTTATAGTAATATATAAAGCTGAAGAGTTTGTTTGTTTGCTTGGTTTAACGTGCTAATCTCAGAAACTACTGGTCCGATTTGAAAAATTCTTTCAGTGTTAGATAGTCCATTTAACGAGAAAATCTATAAGCTATATAATATCGCACTATGAGCGACGGGATCGGAGCAGTAGCCTTAAATAACGCGGGTGTAACCGCGGGCATCCTCTAGTCTCTTATAAAAGTGGCATACCGATCTAAAATACTAATACTGTGTCTTTATCCATTATTCCTTTCACTGTTTGCTTAACGTTGTAACAGTGCGACATATAATTTGACATGCTTTTGATAAAAACATACTTTTCAACACAACAACAAGCCCTGTTTAATTTCGTTATAACTTACAGGCAAACCGAAGTATCTCTTAGAACGTAAAAAATCAAATTACCGAAAGTATTGCCTTGTTCTTGAAATGGGCCGAACCATAACAAAAAATAAAGCTAGTATCTATCGGTTTTCAAATAGATCGCTAGCTACGTAATGGTATTAGAAAACCAATGTAGCGGATCATAGAGCTTAAGGGCCGATTTCACCAATTTTAATACAAAACTAGTTTTACTAATCCTAAGTTCAATAAAACGAGATCAAATGCCGATGTTGATCTTGATTTACGTCCAACTGATTTCACCACCTACTTGATGAGTTAATTTGATCGCGTTCAGTAAAACCGAGTTTTTATGCTATTTCGTATAACAAAACGTAAACCTCCTCTCGGAACTGTCATAAAGCGCGGGTTGTCATTGTCAGTTTATAAACTTTGCGTCTTGGTTGCGTACCTGCGTGGTATTATTTTATTGTTAGTAAAATTGTTAAATAGTAAATTTATTTAATAGAAACTTACATGTTGGAACTATACTCTATTTTATTTTCAATTGACTCCAAAATAGACAAAACTGTTGGTTTTGTAAGTCGAAATCTGGTGAAAAATCTTGATCATCAAGGATGTTAAAATGTTCTTCTCTCTGACGAATACATCTAGGACAACGGAGAAAATAGTCATCGTCGTCACTATCTTAACAAGCTAACGCTAATGCCCTTTCCATTACGAGTTTTTGTAAAATATTGGATTACCAAACAAACAAAACAGACGATGCGAAATATGTACAAGAATGACAAATCAGAACAATCTTTAAACCGGTTCAAGTGGTTAAACGCCGAAAATCGGGCGTTCAGAACTTAAACTCGTTTTAACTGTAACTTTGTTTAGTTTACAGTGGTGAAATGCAAAATGACGATTTTATCTCAGTTAAACGCTTGAACCGAGTTTAAGTTGCACTGAACGCGTTTATATGCACTGGTGAAATCGGCCCTAAGTGAAATGGATGTTGTGGCCATTTTACTAGCTTGTGTTAGGGACAATAAAATTGCGATACATCTAGGTTTCTTTTGCCGAGGTATTGGTTAAAACGAATTTATAACACGTTGCTTAAATAGACTGCACTAGCACCATAAATAGGAAAAAAGCAATAACTCGATGTTTGATACGAGAACATGTTGCTTTTTGGTAATTGATGTAACGTCTAAATTAGTAGGAATAGATATAACCATTTTGCGACACACAAAATAAGAAATCTTAAAATTCTGCCTGTAAGTTAAATAAAATTAGTCTGTAGCTTGTAAGTTCTCATTTAGAGTAAACTTGGCAAGTGTGCGATCTATTCAGTACCTCTTACTTTATCTTGGTATTTGATTATCTATGATCTTTCATTTTTTTTGTAAGTGTACGGCTATCTAAAATAATATGAATGTATTTACAAAAACCCGGGACTGACCGTATATGACCGATTATCGGTCCCGATTTTTTGGTGAAATACTGTCGAGATGTCAGTTCTCACTACAGGATGGTAAATCAAAGATGGCATTCGACTTCACAATGTGTTAATGTTCCTCACACACTCAGTACAATATATATATGTATGACGCGACAATAGCAACGTTGCCTTATGAAAGGTACGGAACGAATAACTCGTGAGTGAGACGCATTAATATCGTAATATCATAATAATAATGTAGTATCATATTGTCGCTACACATACCCTCTAAATCACGGTAGCGCTATGATGTCAATTTCTCAAGCAGTAATTAAATGGTGACTTGTGCAACTGTGATTTGCCGATATGTTTCAAAAGGCATGTCACGCTATGAGGGCTAAAGATTATAAAATGGTACAAATCTCTAAGCGATGACGCTGGTTATTCCGGGGTTATTGAATTCGAATGCGAATCCTCAGCTTATAAGTTTTTTTCTCGTTTTTACCCCTAAACGATGCTATTTACATATTAGCTTAGTAATACTTATATTTTTACTCATCCGAACTTTGCAATGGAATTTGCAATTCGATGGGGACGAAAAAGTTACAAAAATTAAGCGTGTGGGCCTACGCCTTATTTTTAGGTCTCTTATTCTAGAAAGGTCTGTAAGTGTATACCGCGTGGTGAGCACCGTGGCCGTAGGCAGTTGTAATGAATTTAAGTGTCGAAGCCACTCATAAAAAGCAGGGCTAGGTGTACTTAGCCCCATTTTAGGCTCTTAATCCTCGCATATCATAGAAATATTTAGCTACGCATTGGCAATGCGTGAACATGAACAAGCCCTAAAGGTGGCAGTATGCTAGCAGAGCAATGAAAGGTATTTTAAAACCACTTATTACGACAGGAATATAAAACAAGATAAAACTGCAGGAATCTTAGAACTTTGTTATCCAGGTGGTCAGTTCAAACTGTAGTGAACTACCGTACCATGTCTCTTTTATAAACTCAAACATACAAGTGATCTGCGTTACCTAAACGGTCCCATTTTTTTACTTAATTAACTAAACAAAGAAACGTTTTTCTCTTAGGAAAATGTTATTTAGGACGAAATTAATTTTTATTTTAGCATTCAACTTAAAATTTGGTAAAATTAATTCTACTCCAACTAATTTACTAGGAAATTGGGCAGAGCAAAATAAAATAACAGCAAATATTTGTGTTTTTTTAAGGTTCTAACTGAATATTGTAGCAGGTTTTAGAGAGATATACATATTAAGTTTTAAACAAATCATTACATATTAGTGTACAAGTGCGTCTGTCATACCTGAACCTTTGTTGAATTAAAATACATCCGTTGACAGACTTGGATATCCTGACCACTAGTGATTAATTTATTATAGCTACTATTTAGTTGGGATTTCTAGACATTTCAATTAATTTTGGAGGGCTCATCATTTCATCCGAAAGATGTCTACTGCTGAACATAGGCCTCCTTCAAGGTGTTCTATAGACACAAATTTATAGCGACCGTCCACCGACATGGATTATTATAACATAGGCCCTTACCAAATTATATCTACCTATTCATTACATTAAACAAATTACAACTTTTGTATGCCTGAGAGTTGAAACTCTTCTATGGGTCTATACCCATAGCAGCCATTAGAAACACACACAGACACATGCACGCGTGATAAACACTGAAATTGAAAGAAGGTATCAATAATGATTACTATCACTGCTTAGTACAGCAATATCTCGTAAATATGTACCTAAAAGTATGTCGCTAAATGTCACACGTGCTCAAAGTGTTCATAACTAGTGGGGTGACAACACAACGGCAACAAAGGTTTACAACTAGTTTACTAATTTATTTTATATCTGTACTGATAAACATACTCTGATGAAACTAAGTCTCAACTGCAATGGAGAGATTTAAAAATTGGGCAAGTGCGAGTCGGTCTCGCGCACGAAGGGTTCCGTACCATCATCTATAAAAAAATCACCTTTGTTGAAAATATTTAAATATTTTTTAAGTTTCTACCTGTTTATTAAGATCGAGTAACAAATTGCTTAAAAATTACGTTTGTTGTATGGGAGCCCCCCTTTATTATTAACTGTTTTTAAATTGAATTATTTATTTTGAAAGGTAATATACAACTACGTATTCTGTAAAAATTTTGAGCGTCTACTTGTTACCGTTAGTAATGTTGAGCAAAAAATACAAAAAAAACACGTTTATTGTATAGGACCCCCCTTAATATCTTCATTTTTTTATTTTTAGTATTTGTTGTTATAGCGGCAACCAAAATACATAATTTGTGAAAACTTCAGCTTTCTAGCTATCACGGTTTATGAGATACAACCTGGTGGCAGACAGACAGACGGACAGACAGACAGCGGAGGCTTAGTAATAGGGTCCCGTTTTTTACCTTTTAGGTCCGGAACCATAAAAATCACTTGGATGCAGTCTTTCACCGAGGTTTGCAAAACACAGTGAGTACCTAATAGTGAATAGTTGGGAATAGGATAAATAGGAAGGATACCTAGTATTTGTAATTTAAAAGACTCAAAAATTATGTAATAAGTAATAATCGATTTTAAACGTCATAAGCGTTGTGTGTCGACGTACCGACAGTTCGGTTAAAAATAAAAAGCAAGTGAGGGTAGCTGCCGAAACCCGCGCTTCACAAGGACGACGCTTAGGTGACATCAGTCCTGCCGCGACCATGGCTGTTGTAAGACGCCCGAAACGTCGGTAAAACAGAGATAATTATACCTTAAATTAATTAAATATCGTGAATAAGACCCGTTTTAATAAAATTGTATGATGTATGTATTAAGTATCATCATTTCTTGTTTGACCCAACAACGAAGTTCTAATCTTTACCAATTTCCCAATTAAACTAAACTTTTCCGATCGGTAAAAGAATTAGACATTCTGCCGTGATCCTGGCGTCGGGTGAAAACTTTGTAAATCCTTTTTGTTCTCAGTAAAGGTTCTTGTGGTGACATGGAGGTCCGGGACCTCTATTGACAACAAAGAGGATTTGCTAACTTTAAGCTTTGTGGTGAATGATACATGATTGCATTCGCTCAAATAAAACTTAGTCGCACCGAAAGTAATCCATACAAATATGTTCTTGATGGACGTTTGATGTACAAGTATGTTCTCACGGTAGTAGAACCTTGCTGATTTCAGCATGAATGGGCCCAGCTCGACCGTGGAAGTACTACCCTCTCACAGGAAATCGACGTAAAGTAACAGTACCTAAACTGTTGCGTTTAGTTCGGTGAGTGAGAGTGCCGGAGGCCCTATCCCCTGTTCCTTCTCCCTCATCCCGCTCCTTATCCTATCCCTTTTCCCAACCCCAAGGGGCGGCAACGCACTTGTGACTCCTGTGGTGTTGCTTGTGTCCATGGGCGGCGGTAATTGCTTACCGTCAGGGAATCCGTCTGCTCGATTGCTGCCTATTACCATAAAAAAAAAATTTGATTTCATAAATATTACACATAAAGACCTGTAAATGTTCAGTCGAAACGCTCTTAACACCTATATGACAAAACTAATTTGGAATGTTTGGATAGCAATCAACATTGAATTAATTAGTTTTAAAACATTTGCGAGTGAAAATTGCCAGCGCTTAAATGATGTGAATATAAAACACGACAGCGGTTTGTTTGATGGTTAAACATTTTTGCGACGTGGTTTTATACATGGAATTACCGGCGGTGTTGTCCGTGTGTCGCGATTAACGGATTACCTCGGACGGATGGACAGGTACCTGTGTGCTTACACTGTACTGCATTGTACTACAGTCACCAACCCACTCCACTCGCCAAATGTGAGCTTACCCACGAAATATATCTTGTTTTATTGTTCTTGATATATCGTATACCTATGCATGGAGTTTATTTTCCAGATATCAGCAATGTTTATGGATCTTTAAAATGGCTAATTTTTTTTTTACCGTATCCTCTATAAACAATAAAACTGTAATTAATATTTTTTTGTGATATTTTCTTCTCTCTGTTCCCAATTCAAATTTTTTCTTTCATCTCTCTCCTTATTAAAAAACACGTAGTTAACAAAAACAATGGATACTAAGAACAAACAAACTTGGAACAATTCATTATTTATTAATTTCACGACGGAAAAAGTCTACAAAATAAAAATGTTATCATTACCTTTTTTAATTATTCCTTGGCCTTCGCTTGCTCAGTTAAACAGATTTGATATTTGCTTTTGTAGGTAGTAGGTACATGGTACACCTTATAAAATAACTTAATTAACGTTATTTATATTTGACATCTGCTAACATTCCACTTAGAACCAACTTATTTGATTATGACTGCCTAAAACAAAATGACAAGAATTCCTAATGCTCGCGTATATACACGATGTAATAAACAATTGAAGGCGTTAAAGTGTTACGTACCGTAGTTTGTAAATTTGTCGCAATTTTGAGCACATGTATCATAAATTATGAATGCGTGGCGTTTAATAAGCAGTTCATAAACTATATGAATTGCAGGTCACAACATAAGTAGAGTTTTTTACTTTGTAACACAGTCTGAATGGAATACCCTGCAATGACAGTTGCGAGCTGATTATCCAGCAGGTTGAACGATCGTAACTGCCTGTAATTATTTGTCTTTAACATGTATGTATTTATAATAATATAAGTGTGTCTATCAGTTATCTGTTTGCCATAGTATAGGCGTCAGTCTCTGCCTCTGTCTTGTGATCAGATGACCGTGTTCGAGTTATCCTAGGATATTATTAAAACCCCAAATACAATATAAAATTTCTAAAGACCCATGACTATGTAATTATATTACAAGTTTAAGTGTTCTCTGACCAGATTGGAGACATCATAAAAAAGGACAGGTCAGAAGTACCCTCAACAGAAGAGCAAGCATGAGAAATTTGATGGGAGTGAATGAAGCAAGAGAGGTATGCCAGGTTGGTCAGGTTGCAAATGGCGCTCCTTGGTCTCTGTCTACTCTTTCGGAAAACAGGCGTGAATCTACGTATGTAATAATAGTTTATACAAAAATATAAAATTGTGAAAATACCAGCGTTACAAAAGAATTTAGTAATTTTTACTATGCTTAAGTGTGATTATTTTCACGCAAGATAGATTGGACCAATTTCAGAACATAATACCCACATGCTATTTTCTGAAATTGACCTAATGTTCTACATAAATAACAACTCACTATAATCATAGCACTTACGTATGATGAAAATTTGTATTTCCATAAGGAGAACACACCACTTATTTGCATACATGTAGCAAAAACGTGAAACGGTAAATTCAAACCAATCTAGTACACATCCGCTCATGTTTCGATCCAATACTATTGCTAATTCTCTTACAAACCTACCTGTTACTTGTTATGCTTTCAACAGTTTCTATTTGTTTACTGCTATATGCAGTCATTTATAATTATTACTTTTAACAGTATCATGAAAATTCATACTTTTTTTGCTATGTTGGGCGTTCCTTGGTAATAACGAAAAATTGTTTGATTTTTGTGCTTGATGCTTTTAATTGTTTATATACTAATTGCTCTTAATAGCGGAACAGCTGGTACAGCAAGAATTTCTTAGTAGAAATACATTGCTACAAAGGCCGTTACGTTTAATATAAGTGATCACAAATTAAGCTGTACAGGTTTTACTCTTCAGCCGGATTTCACACGCGAAAGCTCAGCACCGCTGCTCAAGTGTGGGCGTCACTGTACGAGCAAGGCACATCGGACAACTTCATAATAATTTTATCGACGCAAGAAATGTTTTTAGAGTCAACTAAGAAACTAATATGATCTTTATTAAGAAACGGACGGTCACTATGAAAATAGAAATATAGTCGGATCGTTCCATTAAGAAAGAAATAATATAAATAAATGAAACAATCTTGTCTGCCACTGAGATGATCCAGTAACGCCCAAAAGTGAATGCAGATTGCGATGTTCACGTTTGTGCTGAGTTAGACACATTATTCTCGATATAGAATGTTATTTGTCAGCATTTTTATCTGCTCCCAGTTTATAGGTACAGATATTGGGCGAAATGTTCTTGACTTTATAAAATAGTAAGGAATCATAATTATGTCTATTTATATCCTAACAAAGCTAAGTGTTTTACCATATTTCGGTTTGTATGTGCCTCACGAGACCTTCTTTGTAAGACCCACCACTTAATAAAGTCTAACAAACACATTTCCAAAGATCGCATTGTTCTTCAAAAACTAATTCTGTAACACAATTATTATATTCCACGTTCAAAGTATTGAGAGCAAGAAATATATTTCTTCAAATTACCAAGTGTCACCAATTAGACAACATATAATCAGCAAGTTTTCCTTCAGGAGTATTATAAATGTTCAACTTTGTTTTCTAATTTGCAATATAATTTGGTGCGTGAGAAATACTTAGTAATGAGAATTTATGTGATGCTTATTATGAAGATGTACTTAATGTGATCTCAGAAATTATTACAGAAATAAGTTGCGATAATTGCGTCGTACATATATATGTATTTACGCGCATATATATGTATTGCGCTTATTGTATTTACGCTGTCTATTATTTAGTTATCTACACCAGTTCACCAGTAGAAAGAAAGGTAGCGATAGTCGAGTGGATATACCAACAGACTGCCATGCAGAGGGTATCAGGTTCGAATCCACGGCCCGCACCAATGACTTTTCGGAGTTATGTGCGTATTGAATTGTTAATTATCGCTTGTCCCGTGCCTCGGCGAGCACGTTAAGCCGTCGGTCCCGGTTGTCATGAAGATCTTTGACAGTCGTTACAGGGCGTCAGTACCTTCTAAAAATAAACTGACACTAGTCTAAACCATGGAATATCGCTATCCCTTCGGGTTGCGGAGGTCAGACAGGCAGTCGCTCTGTGGATAAGCTAATATTCAGCCAAATCCGGTTAGACTAGTAAGCGGACCCCAGATTCAAAATGGGATAACGCTAAGAGAAAGAAGAAGACCAGTTCACCAGTAGACAGTAGCGTTATCCAGCGAACTGTAGACTTCCATTTCGCAAACTATCTTTAAGCCTACCTAGCTTTATGTAATGCCTTGTAATAGTTTGTGCTAAAATGTTTAGGATAGTTACATATTTTGAAATATTGCTAATGCATTAGTCACCAGGGTCCTACAAACGTTAACACTGAATGGTTTCAATAATGGTTCCCATTTTCACAGATGGCATAGTAGTTAAAGAGTATCGCCGTTTAACACTAAACCGAGTATTGATGGTTTGTACTAAGGGTTCAAAAGTTTACAAAGTCTGCTGCGCTCTGACCGTGCTTAGAATGTAATTTTGAATGTGGACCGTGTAACAGGATTGATGTAAAGGAATATAGGTAAATAAGAATCACGTAATAGTCCATTCGGAGTCAACGTCCATAGTTACAACAACATACCAACATGACTGACACGTTTGACTCAATCCTTCGAAAAATAAACATCTGTAGAAAAGCTCAACCAAACAAAGAGCTCAAGAGCTTGAAGTTACTCGTTGATAGATCAAAACCTGTATCAAGTTTATGTATATGTATCCATGAGTAAATTTTTAAATAGTAGACTATTTTTCTAGTAGGTATGTATCTTCATAAAATGAATAGCCTTCTTTCATGTTTTGCTATCACCAATATGCTGTCTGAATTATTAAGGTAATTTAAATGTAATTACTACAATATTAGTGTCAACAATTTTTATATCGCTTTGTTTTACTTGAAAGCTAATGTTGGTCTCAGAGCACAAATGCAAACATCTAGAAATAACTTGATTTTAATTAAGTGAGTCATTTCACTTAAAAGTTTTTATGCGTATACTGGAACCGTGGGGACGAAGCCTTTCCGGTGTAAATGATACTTTATTTTTACCTTGATAATTATATACAATTTCCTCAAACCTTCATTTAAGACTATATGCACCTGTTTAGACGTACAAAAGCATATTTAACATTTTAAATTTTTAATTTACAAGATAAAATGTAGATGGTATAGATGGTATAGGTTCAGCATATATAATTCTAAAAGGCATACCCAATAATTTAGAATATGAGTATCAAATTAAACCGCACGTCAAATGCAAAAACCGCTATCTAACTTGTCAGTACGGGTACTGTAGGTACTTTCGCAAAATTTTCTATTACTCGGCGATTTGTTAAAAGTTAGAGTGTTGCCTCATAGGTAATTGACATGGGACTTGACATATAATAAATTACATTTTAATCTGAATGACGTCTAAGAAACCGCAGTCTGTTGTAAATTGCCAAAAGTTTACATTTTAGCATGGGCAAATATGCAATTTAACAGAATACAAAATACCAAACAATTACTAAACAATGAACACTTATTTTTATAACATGACCTTTCAAAACCAATTTTAATTACCAAATTATCGTGGTTCAAATAATTTAGTAGCAATATATTATTTTATTTACATATATTTCATAAGCCTAACTCTTTTTCACGTCGTGTTGTACTCGCGCTGAGAGACCATAGTTGTGTCGCACAACTATGGTCAGGCATACCGTAGTATGTGTGGTATAACAATATACATCGCAAACAACGCTAAAAAGAATCAGTTAATGTGAAAGTGAAAAGAATTCACTTAGGCATCACTCCTCCGGTTTCATTGTCTGATAACATAAATGAAACACAATTATAATGGTCGGCTGCTTTTATGATAATTGTTGGATATTCGTATGTTGATTTGGCAATGAAACGAAATACAGAGTGTTACACCGCTTATCTTTTCATGCACGCCGAGGTCATCGGTCCGAATTGTCGCTAAGGGAGGGTGAAATCCTTTATACCTCCACTGTTATAATCTCCTGCCGCGTATTTTGGAATTGCGCCAAATGTATTGGATATTGCTTTTGGCTGACACTGAAATATGTATGTCCCCCAACATACCGGTATTTATCCTTACAACATTGATACATCACTGATTTAGGGCTTATTGGTAAAGTAAACACAACCAGCCATTACTAAACATTTTTCATAGGCAATTCAAATATTACACTTTTTTATAAAAATACTACAAGGTTAGTTTGTTGTTTATCTTGACTTACATACCATATAAAAAATTCGGGCAAGTGCGAGTCTGACTCGCGCACCGAGGGTTCCGTACGCATTTTACCTTATTTGAGGTTGAATTACGCTAGTCCTCTAAACCTGTATAAGCGCCCATACAACTTAGAGGACTATCTTAAATGGAGTCTCCTATGTATGTACGGGGACACCCTTAAATTTTCCACTTTTTTAATTTTTGTAATTTTTCCTTAATTTGTGCTGTAAGACCCTGCTTTTGACCAAATTTCGTGATTCTAGTTCAACGGGAACTACCATATAGGTTTTCGACCCAAAACCTATAGGGTACTTACGGTTGACCTAGAATTGTCAATTTTGTTCAAAACCAAGGTCTTACAGCACAAGTAAAGGAAAAATTCCGAAAATTAAAAAAGTTGAAAATTAAGGTTAATTTTGGTACTTACAAGTTTTCGCAAAAATCTAATTTTGACCATATCTTTTTATTGGGTTGACCCAGTACCTTGATTTTCATACACCTAATAGCAACCATAGACCTCAGTATCTGGTATAAATTTCAATTTGCTAGGTCCACCCGTTCCTGAGAAAATCGGTGGTGACACACGGACAGACAGACAGACAGACAGACGGACAAGAAAGTGATCTTATAAGGGTTCCTTTTTTTACCTTGAGGTACGGTACCCTAAAAACACTGAAAGCACACAATTTTTAAGCATTAAATATACCTACTCTAAATATGGCATTGGTTGAAAGATACATATTATGATATTGGGATTATTGGATGGGAATATTGCTTATCATAAGGTAACTGCGTCACTAAGACAAATTCCTAACAATTCAAGCAACAGACACAAAGGAACCCCTTCTTCTAAACAAAATTATATAAATGACCACACACATATCAAATTCCACAAAGTGTGTTGTGTGTGTATGTGTGTGTTGCAGGATATGTAATTTAAAATTATATATTTTTTTAACTCTAATAAAATTAGCGAAACAATTTCATAAGTAATGTTAAACTCCTCGAGAGAGCAACACGCTCATTCTCTTCTCAGACGCAAATTAGATTACTTAAATCTACTGCAAGCTTATTTGGAAAGCCTTCTCTAATCGAACTATTCACACAATGCTGCACAAAGTGAGATCAAAGGCTGAAAATAAGAGGGCTCGTTTATAAATAAAGCTTTAAAGTCCTCACAGACAGACCGTAGTGCCAAGCATTAGTAGTAGACGCAGTCATTGGCACTTTACGAGCTAAACGGTTTATTTAGCAGCAGGCGGGATCATATTAATTTTATTGGTCGATTGTTACAACTACGAATTATGGCGGCCTGGGAAATTTTACTGTCTCCTGTTTAACAGTTGTTATTTATTATTTAGCTTTTATGAGTGGATCTTTGATGATTATATAGCCAATCATTGATTTACTATGCGGAACACATGCACCAGAATTTTGGATGGTAACCAGGATGATGGGATAGTAATTATTAAAGTTTAATAATAAATAGTAATCTACCCAAAAAGTATATTGTTCATAATTTTAACTTTTAATAAAATCATGGTCCTTCCTAACACGATGCAAATACAATCTTTGCGTAGAGACGGAAAACTCGACATCAAACCCTATGCGACTGCCTCGTTTGTCTCGTGGCATAAATGTGCGCGTGGGATCGGGAGGTCCCGGGTCCGATTCCTGGGTCGGGCAGTGTTATTGGGTTTTTTTAACACGAAATTCTCAGTAGCAGCACGGAGTCTCGAAATGTGCCCGGTACGGCAATAGGCTCGCCCCTTATTACGTGGGACTAAAGTATATCTGGCGAAAAGTGGGTGTAGAAATACACCTCTGCCTACCTCTTCGGGGTTATAGGCGTGAGACTATGTATGAATGTATGGTCAATAGAACGGACGTAGTTATAAACAAAGTTGCCAATAGGTTCGACCTACAATTATGACAGGAAATATAATAAAATACGCTCGTGTACGTTAAAACTTCGGTGATCCAACGTTACGTTGGTTGATGTTGATATCTAAACGTTTTCTTCCTTTTGTACAATTTGGAATATTTTGTAAAATTATTCTCGTAATAGGACATAACACGTGATTAGTTCTCAGTGTAATTGATGTTTACAAATATATCAAAGGTGAAAATGGCTAATATTGTGATAATACTATCACAATATTAGCCACGTCGCGGTCTGCGCGTCTCTACAATCGTAAGTAAACCGTGTCTATAAACAAGCTTCCACGGGGCGTACCCACACTCATCAGTAAATTTTCACAGAGAATACTCCGTGGCTTTTCACGACTTGTGTAGGAGGCCTAACAGTAACCATTATTTTATGGTACGTAATATGACTCTGCGAGCGGGATCAGACAGGGAACATTTCACGGATTGTAATTAGGTCAGTATATAAAATGGCTCTCAATAGCTGCTGAAGTGCCATCAGCAGGCACCTGACCTGACTATTTAGTATTACTCTATGCGACTTCTTAACGACTAATAACGTACGTGACTTTGGTACGGCGCTAAACATTACAATAATCTTTTATGGCTATTCCTAAGGTATTCTAGGGCTCTTCTGAATCGGAATGCTTCATCAGTCAGTGTTATCAGGCGTGATAGGTTCATATTTAAATTTAAAATATGAAATGACCCGAAGTGAAAATTGCAGTAGGAACACCCTTTTTTGGTGACGCGGTGGAAATTCGTTTCGAGACGTCTCGATTCAATCACTCGACTATAGAGTGCGATCGACACCATTTTTTACCGCTACGCCGCCCGGCGAACCCCATTGAAAATTGCGATACAACTTACCTACAAATAAAATTGGTTGCCTGTAAAGTCGGTATACGGGCGAAAGTTTTACGTGACAACGACTTTGAGTGGTAAAATAATTTTAATGTGAATATTCATTCGTATAGTAGGAAGAAGGATGAAAGACGCGTGCCTTTCACTTTTTATGTCTGTCTCTCTCGCTCTTAGGCGGGACGCGTGCCTCTCACTCGCTCTCATTGTGAGCGCATAACGTGAGCGGAGCGTAACGCAGTTTCTTGAAGTGTCACCCGGCAAACCAATTTATAAGACGTTGTCACGTCAAAACCATTCACAATATTCAGTGCAAAGGCATTATTATTTATTTTTAAGTGTATTGTCAGTTTGTGATATTGTATAAACAGTAATTAAACTCATTAAATGATTTCAATCAAAGCGAACACTGTTTTGCCCTGGGCACTAATCGGTCGCAAATTAAGTTACATATTTTGTGTCGATACTCTGGAATTATTGTATTACTTTCAGTTCATTACCATTTTTAGTGTTCCATACCTAAAAGTTAAAAAACGGGACCCTATTACTAAGTATCCGCCGTCTGTCTGTCTGTCTGTCACCAGGCTATATCTCATAAACCGTGATAGCTAGAAAGTTGAAATTTTCACAAATTATGTATTTCTATTGCCGTTATAACAACAAATACTAAAAATAAAAAATATGAAAATATTAAGGAGGGGTCCCATACAATAAACAAGTTATTTTTCGTATTTAATGTTCAATATCACTAACGGTGACAAGTAGACGCTTAAAATTTTCACAAAATGTATATTTGTATATTACCTTTCAAAATAAATCATTAAATAAAAATAAAGTTAATATTAAAGGCTCGCATACAAAAAATTACGTTTGTTGTATGCGAGCCCCTCGCATACAACAAACGTAATTTTTAAGCAATTTTTTACTCGATCTTAATAAACACGTAGAAACTTAAAAAATATTTAAGTATACATACAACAAACGTGATTTTCTTTTATAGATGATGGTACGGAACCCTTCGTGCGCAAGTCCGACTCGCACTTGGCCAATTTTATAATATTCTGTTGTTTAAATATGTGGGCGTTACCTGAAAACATGTTATGATTTTATACGAATTTGTAGAATAAAATAATTCAATTTAGAATTTTGAACAATAACAACAAGATAATTTGGTGCTTAGTATCACACTTGTTTATGCCCCGGAGCACAACCATTTGGCAGACCCAAAGTTATTATCTATTCACTATAGCTACGCGTTGAAAATGTTCTATCGTTCTATTTATTTTGTGTAATGGTAGGAAGATTCCGTTATGATTTTCATGGACACAGAATTTATTTGGATTAGCGGCTATGAAGTTCAGTAGTTAATAAATCTTAACAGAAAGATTATAAAGTAGAGAGACCCTTTTTTTACAAAATCCTGACATTTTAAAATTAATTTTAGTAATGTAATGAAATGATTATTCACAAAAAGTTATAATATTTCAGGTTTACAAATCACGTGGTAAGGCTGTCACTTTAAATAATCATTGAAATAGTTTTTAGAATCATATTAGTAGTTTCAAAGGTTGAAGGTACATAATACTCACAAAGAAACCTTAATGAGGTATTAGGTAATATCCCCCCCGTGGGATCTCCACCTTGTCGTGGTGGGGGGGCTCAGTAACCGTGGATTGGTGACCCGCGGTGAAGCTAAGAGGGATCCAGGAGGGGACGCTCCGCGTGGGCTTGACGGGGCCTGCGCAGGATGCGTCCAACGGTGCGGGTGCGGGGGACAGTTCTGTCTGTCCCTCGCAGTCGGGTGCGGTCGCGGGAGGAGAGGCGTGTCGGTGTTGCGTTGCCGCGCGCCCTATCTCTCGCGACCAAATGGGGGCGCACCATTCGATGCGTCGCGGTGGGGCCGCAGAGGAAGAGGAGATGCGGTGTTGCGTTGCCGTCCTCCCTATCCTCTGCGGCCGCTGGGTGTTTTGGCGGCGGAGCCCAACACCTTAATCCGCCGCCAAGGGGGTTTTGTTCGGGGCCCGCCTGACCATCTGGCGGGCCGATACCCGTCGGGGGGTTGCGACGTATGCTTGGGCGAAACCCGACCCTCCGACACACGGGTACATGAGGCACACGGGTTGGTTTTTAGTCAGTAAGAGTCTGACAGTCCCCTTCGCCCATCCCCCAGGGCGGAGGGACTCCATGAGGATTTTCCAACCCGAAACCAAAAAAAAAAAAAAAAAAGGTATTAGGTAATATAGATTAAGGCATTCTAAACTGCAGTGTGAGTGCGTTATATAAAGAATAGTTATTGATATTTACACGTGTCATGTTACCATAGTTAGACCATAATAATTTAACACACGAACCATTCAATAAGGTCAATGCGATATTAATTTATTTTATACGGTAAAAATAATCTATTCTCTTTTTATAAGACAATCCTAATTTTAGGAATAAATTTAGTATCGCCGGTTACTTTAAGATAACTCGAACAATGCATACAAAGAACACCCAGAAACATTTCAAAATTTGTGTTCCACATCGTAGTGTTATTTAGCAAGGCAAACGCTCCAACCATCACACCACCCGAGTAGCCATAACAAGACAGTTGGTTGCTCACGAGATAATATCTAGACAATCTAGAGGATTTTGGAACTCAAGTCGTTGTAATCAGATAACACTTCGCTGTGAAGGCTGTGAAGCTGCTGTATCATAACTCTCATTATCAATACTGAACCACGACATACGATCAACGATTCCACAACACAAACAATAAGATTAATTACAAATTGATCCGTAGTTCGTAATACATGCGCAGACAATAGTTGTTCACACCTGTCAAACCTACTTCACCGAACGTAATGGAACGATCATTTACTACAAAATAAAATGCTCGCTTAATATCGTAAGCTGTCGGCTACATTCCTTTCCACCGCGGGTGTGTGTACACATACACAAATCTCGTGGCCAAACACCCGCCCAGGAACAAACGTCTGTAGGGCGAATAAATATTTGTACCGTCATCGAGCTTTAGCTTACAAGTCACACCTTTAATACACGGTGTCAAATATATTTTCGACACTTTTACTACGTTTTTATTTATGAGTACGATCGTAGGATGACTAAAGTCGTACAGCTCAATGAATTAGATGGATAAATGGCAATAATTACGATTTTTTTATGACGCATTTTCGTAAATAATTAAGAAAATAATAATTAATATTAATATATTCCTAAGACAGGCGTTAACGATTCGTTTTAGTATAAGATTATATTTGGTATAATTTATATAATACGGAACTACGGTTATGTTTATAACGCGCGTGGTGTGATAAGAGCATAAGTGACGGTCGTCAAAGAGCTACTAAAACATAAGACCATTTTCGTATTTTAGCCGACATCGACACTGTAGGTATTTTGAACAAAATAAGATTATATTTTAAATTGACTCACAATTGGTATTCTGCTAACTTGATGTCATTATTGACTAATTGGACACAAATATTTCGAGGTTTGTTCAATTTACGATCTAGTCACGATATTAAAAATCAAATAGTAGTAAATTTTGGATACCACTATTTATGTCAAAAGTATGACACTGACACTAGATCAAAACTGCATTTAGAACAATGTACAAATTAGGGCCTAACCTTCGATAGCTCTTAAGTATAGCCCTAAGCTTGCACGTACCTAAACCTAGACTTATCCTAATTTAAGCCTACTGGTTCCTATATCTAGCCTAACCTATCTTATGATATACCTATCCCTATTTTAGATCTAATCCCTAGTTCCCTAGCAGTCCCTGGGATCCCTAGGCCGGGATATCTGTCGGCGGGAGACCTAAGGCGACAGACGGAAAGTGGGTAGGATTAGGGTGTAGTGAAGTGGGTTTTCTCACTGCCGGTCGAGCAGACTCACAAGACCGATCATGGTGACGGCTAAGGGTGTCTTGGCCGCAGTGAGAGGTGAGGGGTAGGGTATGAGTCAAAGCCGGGAGTGAGCTAATGACTGGTTTATTTCTTAAAACTATAATCTTATATACTAAACTTATTCTATGTACACATATACACGTATTTAGTTGTGTGCCGTCGGTATATTGTGCCGATGCAGCATGTCTGAGCCGACCGCCGTACGTGATAATAAGTTAGTTGATCTTAAAATATCACGCATCTTCCTCGGTGATAAGTTGGATGTGTGTTGGAATGCCAAGAATGTCATGTTCATGTTTGAACATTCTGGCGTCTCTCCGGGATAGGCTTCAGGAAGGTCATGTTCCGGCGTGAACATTCTAGCGTCTCTCCGGGGCAGGCTCTGGAAAGTTCTTATGTTCAGGCGTGAACATTCTGGCGGGTGTCTGGCGTAGGCTTCAGCTCAACTTCATCTGCATCGGTAGTTGGTTGTTCACTGGTGAGTTGTTTTCTTGACGGCTTCGGTTGGCTGGCTGTAGGCCACGTGCGATGCAACCCTGGCAGCGACAGTTGACCTCGTTGCATGCTGTAGAGTCTTAAGGCGATCGTTGCGGGGGAAATGTTAAGAACTTAATCGGTAGGTACATATGTATTAAAAAAAATATATATATATTTAGTAAACACGCAATTGTAATCATTTTTTGTTATACAATTGCATGTTCTTCACCCCTCCAGAAATTATATTCCTTCCCTTATTTAACAGTAGTATTAGTTGTAGTAGTAGCAATTGTAAAAGTAGTTTCTCTCAACTTGGCTACCGTCGCAGTAACCAAGTCCTCCTATTCCTTTGTTGTAGTAGTAGTTCCCTCAACTTGGTACCATCGCAGTAACCAAGTCCTCCTATTCCCTTGTTGTAGCAATAGTTTCCCTCAACTTGGTACCGTCGCAGTATCCAAGTCCTCCTATTCCCTTGTTGTAGTAGTAGTTTCCCTCAACTTGGTACCGTCGCAGTATCCAAGTCCTCCTATTCCCTTGTTGTAGTAGTAGTTTCCCTCAACTTGGTACCGTCGCAGTATCCAAGTCCACCTATTCCCTTGTTGTAGTAGTAGTAGTTTCCCTCAACTTGGTACCATCGCAGTATCCAAGTCCACCTATTCCCTTGTTGTAGTAGTAGTTTTCCTCAACTTGGTACCATCGCAGTATCCAAGTCCACCTATTCCCTTGTTGTAGTAGTAGTTTTCCTCAACTTGGTACCATCGCAGTATCCAAGTCCACCTATTCCCTTGTAGTAGTAGTAGTTTCCCTCAACTTGGCTACCGTCGCCGTAACCAAGTCCTCCTATTCCCTTCTTGTAGTAGTAGTTTCCCTCAACTTGGTACCGTCGCAGTATCCAAGTCCACCTATTCCCTTGTTGTAGTAGTAGTTTTCCTCAACTTGGTACCATCGCAGTATCCAAGTCCACCTATTCCCTTGTAGTAGTAGTAGTTTCCCTCAACTTGGCTACCGTCGCAGTAACCAAGTCCTCCTATTCCCTTGTTGTAGTAGTATCCCTCAACTTGGCTACCGTCGCAGTAACCAAGTCCACCTATTCCCTATCTCCCTAGTGCTACCCTACCCCTGTTAGGTATATTGTATAGCGAGGCCGTGTACACTGTGGTCACACAGACTGTCGCGTATACAACCCTAATCCCTAGTTCCCTAGCAGTCCCTGGGATCCCTAGGCCGGGATATCTGTCGGCGGGAGACCTAAGGCGACAGACGGAAAGTGGGTAGGATTAGGGTGTAGTGAAGTGGGTTTTCTCACTGCCGGTCGAGCAGACTCACAAGACCGATCATGGTGACGGCTAAGGGTGTCTTGGCCGCAGTGAGAGGTGAGGGGTAGGGTATGAGTCAAAGCCGGGAGTGAGCTAATGACTGGTTTATTTCTTAAAACTATAATCTTATATACTAAACTTATTCTATGTACACATATACACGTATTTAGTTGTGTGCCGTCGGTATATTGTGCCGATGCAGCATGTCTGAGCCGACCGCCGTACGTGATAATAAGTTAGTTGATCTTAAAATATCACGCATCTTCCTCGGTGATAAGTTGGATGTGTGTTGGAATGCCAAGAATGTCATGTTCATGTTTGAACATTCTGGCGTCTCTCCGGGATAGGCTTCAGGAAGGTCATGTTCCGGCGTGAACATTCTAGCGTCTCTCCGGGGCAGGCTCTGGAAAGTTCTTATGTTCAGGCGTGAACAAACAAATATAAATACAAGATTGGACCTCAGTTATAGGAAATGCGTCGGTGGATAGGGTAAATAGAATATCATGTTCTATATGGCTGATTACTGAAACCCTTTATAGACAGGAGCATATTTCTAGTGAAACGTTAACTACAACCATGCGTGGGAGGTTACTGGAATATGTTTGCCTGAAGGAAAGTAGCGATTATTTAATAGCTAGACCGCTTGCCCACCGCTGCCATCACGGAGCACGAGAGGGCAGCGCCTAATTAGTGATAGATACATATTCTAAGGTCAGGTCGAGCACACCTGCATCACCCGAGCGTCGGCATCGTCATCACCTGATGATTATGTACATCCAAAATTAGCCTTTACTCAAACGGTCCTTAAACTTAACAAAATATATGTCATCATGCTTGTTTGGCTTTGAGCGAAAAACCCAAGTATAGACGAGTCGAGCCCATTGAGTTGGAGTCTGGTGGAGGGTACGTTGAACCATAATACATGGTTCATGGTCCCACCAAAAGTCGTCACGCGGTCGGCCACAGTCACAGACGCCTTGGGCAGTCTTAATAAAAACTATGACACATACTTCCATAGTCAAATGTTTCTGAATTACTGGAGACCGCAACAAATGGAGACACATCGCGAGGACTGCTTTTCTGGAGAATCATCAATGAAGCCACGTGTACTCTATCAAGAGTGGAAGACTGAGGATTAATGTACAAAATATCTACACAGTGACTGACAAAAATGTGACAGTAATAATACTTGAAAATATTAACTACATGACCGAGACATTTTCTTGTCCTGTTCTCTTTTGGCGATAAGTTCCACCAGCTTTGTTTGGATTTAACTACTTGCAAAGAAGTTTACCGAGCTCTATCTTTCATTGTTTAAACACGGGACATATTTTATAAAGAGCCGCAATCATGCACAGAGTATTAAATAGCCTGTTGATTTGTCGAGCACAGCGGCTTCGCCCACATGGGATCGGTTATCCGGACAAAAGGCAGCCCATATGCTAATCTGATGCATAAGCAATATAACTGCAACACTGCTACGGTTACAACAAAATAGGTTCAGTAGTTTTCTATGTAAGAGTAAAAAACATCTATTCATCCATCTTGACAAACATTCACGTTTATAAATTTCATAGGGATTTTAGGGATATAGCAACTATTTAATAGTAGTTAGATTATTAAAATATTTAATGTGTTATTACGCATTTTTTGAATTGAATTTTCCAATACACGTGCTATATCCCTAAGCTTGTGAAATCTTCGCAACAAAATATTACTTTACAATTAACCGAGTTGAATTTAATAGATACTCGGTTTTTAAAACAGAACTGGGACGCTTCTGAACGAATTACAAACTTTGATTAAAGTGAAATTGAATATAGAACTTAGGATAAAGGGTATTAAACTATGAGAGGAATTAGTCTAACTTATTTTCAAGTACTCGTCTGTTCTAAGGCCAATTATTTATTCAAATTCAAAATCCTTTATTCATTTGGGTCACAATGTGACGCTTATGAACGTCAAAATAATAAATTTATAAAATAATTACTTATACTCAAATTTAAAACATTATTACTGTATGCTTCTACATTTACATTTACTGCCACGTTCGCAAAGCAATAGGTAGAACCATGAGAAAGAACGGGCAATAAAACTCACGGTCACTCTTTTTCATCGCCAGGTTTTGCATAATACACAATTTACATTTTGTAAGGTGCTGCAACTGTTACATCTTCTATATCACTTGTATATATTTACTGTACATAATAATACTCAAGCATAATACTTTTGGTTAGCCTCCTCAGAATAGACATGGTGAAACAGGAGCATCCACTTACATTATATATACCTAATAATGCAGGCAATCCGCGAAAGTGATCAGAACCATGATGGAAATGATGCAGTTAAATATTAAAATCTAATTCCAGCCCGCAAGACCGTCATCGACCAGTCATCGCAAGTAGCACCCGTTCACAAGTATGACACATGTGCCAGCCATCATCCCTCTCGCCATATTAGAGGGACAGGGATGACCCGATACACGACGCCACCACAAGAAATGACATTTTAGTGAGCATGACGACAACGGTATACGAACCAGCAGTAAGAAACAATCTATTGGTTTACTGACCATGACCGCCAATTACCTCCACTTTCCAGATCGTTATTATTAACATAAGTTAGTGGAACACGTGAAGGAATGCAAATGTAGAAAGAATTTTGTGAAGGTTACAAGTGAACAATGATATGATCAGGGATAAAATAATGTTAAACTACATTCAACAAATCATGAAAATATCCAAATCCTGCAAAAATCATGTGTTCACGAGGCACCTCCACTTAACATGTAAATAAAATAATCGTGAGTTAAACAAGCCTAAGCCTATCCCCACGGTGTCTTATCATTTAAAAATTCCTTAATAGTGTAATTGTAAAAGAAAGTTCCTAATTGTCCGTTTGTATTTGTGCTATATTATTTAAACACGTTTAGCTAGAGTAGGATTTCAAGATAGGCATTACAAGAAATTGAGATAGTTAATAAATATCAAATTGATCAGACTGCCTATCGCCTTTCAAGTGGACTTTACTACAAAATATTTGGTGTATTTATAAAACTATGTGTTCTAGTTGTTTGTTAGTTCCAATAAAGTCAAATATTAATTATTTCTGCTAACCTGTGGCACATACAAAGATTTTTTAAACACAGTAGGATTACGCTGATAAATAATCCTATGATATACTTATGCGTAAAACACTCATACATCAGTATGTACCTCTTACATATATCTAATTATGATACCTGTAGTCAGCTCATTGTATATATCACGTAGACAAAATTATTTTTAGTTTGCTGTGTAGGCATATGCCTGTAAAAATAAATAACGACAATTCAAACACGCCTCTAGCTAAAATAAAAATGCAAATAATATAACGCCAACTCATTCTCCCTTGAAAAACGGTATCAAGTACCTTGCATACAAAACGACATATTATGCCATTGATTTGCATTGGAATTGAAAACAGAAGCCTTTGTTAACGCCAAATAATAATGGTAATAAGAGTTGTTATTGTTTTTCAGGCATAACGTGATTTAGGAAAACGTCGTTGCTATAATAGTATGTTTTTAGAACAAGAAATATTTGTGTAGTTGTGTGTCGCGAAACATACTTGTAAAATAGTATCATGACTTTTCAATCATGTAAGAAAATTGTGCCGTAGCTTTAAATGTGTCCCAGATTTCAAGAAAACAACGAGCAAAGGCCGGACCTTTTTATTAATAAACAAGATATTTTATTTGTATGCCGTGCTCCAATGTAAGATTACCGGCTTTTAACAACCATTCTAATCGATTTTCTCCTATCGTTCGACGCTAAGGAAAGGGCTGTTGTTATGTGAAATAGTTTTATACTTTGTACAATGTACAGCCTCAATGAATAAAGCAAAAAATATTCTGAAGGCTGATGTCGTACACTTGACATAGGGATTATGCCTAATAATTTGTCAGAATACAAAAAAACGTAATGTTGAAAAGATTCCAAACACACTGTTGACTACGACATTGATATTTTTATTTGAAGCTAGTTGGCCCGGCGAAATTCGTATGTCTAGCAGTCGATTCTTCAATTTTAATTTTTTTGGTCTTCTAAATTTCTCAAAACTCTCCGTAAGAACCATCCTCATTCATCATTTAAGAAATATTATAAAAAAAAGAATTAGCGAAATTGGTTCAGCTGCTCTCGAGATTTACGCTTAGCAACACATTCAGCGATTCATTTTTATATTATCGTTATGTCTACCGCCGGTGGCAGAGGGTACTAGCAGCTGAAGGCTGCGTACGGATACAATAACTGATAAATCACGAGACTCAAATACATTATTCTAATATCCCGATATGCCCTTAGGGCTCTCTTTTTTGTATATTTAACCGTAGACAATATACAAACTGCCAAACCATATTAGTTTGGCATCATTTTAATATCCTTAATTCTCTAAATATTTCTGCAGAATTTCGGTTGGAGAATTTACTTTTGTATTTATTATCAATCGGATTTGGAATTGAAATATTCCGTGGACAGTCCAATTATTTCTAAGAAAAGTAATAATTTAAGTGGTCGCTTCGCCGCTTAGCACTGTTCATAGTGCCATGGGTTCGATCCCTCGAGACAATACTGTCTGATCTACAAATAGTTGTTTCGAGTCTTGCATGTTCTTTGTACGTATAAATTAAATGGAGTATCACGAAATAAGCCTACATCCCCGCAGCTATTAATATGTAAGATAATTGCTATTTAAAGAAAAAGTTTTAATTGAACGCCAGCAATGATATTTAAGATAAAATCGTTGTTTGATTAACCTAGAGAGTTTATCTATTAAGCTCTATCAGTAGTCAATCCCAGCAATTGTAAAGTAAAAGACCATTTTTAAATGGTCTTTTACTTTAATTGCTAAATCGTAATATGTAAAGCTCGCAGCACTCGTTCACAAAGAAAATAATCCACCAATGTTTTTATTCCAAGTACAAAATGGTATGGCGCTTTTAACTCTATCGCATTTAAATTAAATAGTAATGGTATTGGCAAACTGAACAAGGCGTGATTAATGTAGGTACAAGTACAACTATTCTATTTGATTTGTATATTCTGTTATTTACGTTTTTATTTTTGAGATAGTAGGTAGTAGAAGATCTTCTCAATTTTAACATCGCTTTGTTTAAACTAAACTAGAATTCGCCCGCAGCTCCATCCCACGTGAATTGTTTAGTTAAACTTTCCTCATGAAATCCATAGTTAAAATTCCTTTCGTTTGGTAGTTTTATTTTATTTATTGCATATACAGACAGACAGGATGAGGCGGAGCCTTTATATTTTGTAATGGTGTTTTGATTTTGATCATAAATCAGCTTGCGACTGACGAAGAACCTCTCGTCACGATAGAACATAGAGAAATCAACTAGTCGACTTTCTTGGAACCAAAACTTATTTGCACGCAGGCTATTTTGTACCTAATTCACAAATCGCCTTGTAGTGACATTATGCATTCACTTACAATGAGGATATTTGCGAATTTTACATAACCAAAAACAAACAAGAGAATTTTAGCGAGCTTTTCATCGAGCGCTGTGGCGAGCTTTCTAGCAAGAGGACAGTAATATAGAAAATGTACTGTCCTTTTGCTTTTTGCCGATTAGAGCGTTCGCTAAAAGATCGTGAAAATCTTCGTAGCGATCATTGGCTATGTCCGTTGTTCAGAACGACAAATTTACAACTGGCAATTGCTCGATGTTCTGTTACAAGTAAATGCACAAGTCTATCGGCACCATTATAACAAGGCACCGTTTTTATTACAGAAACAACAACGCGTAAAGCGTATTTGATATTTATATAAATGTAAATGTAGAATCATTAAGTAATTAACTTAAATTTTGAAGTTCATAAGCGTCACTTTGTTGCCTAGATGTATAAATGATTTTGACTTTGACTTTATCGGGATGATATATCATCATCCCGATATAATTTCTACTATTTGTAGATGTAGGTACCTTTAAATAACTTAAAAAGTGTTAAGTTTTTTCACAATGTTCAGTAAAGGCCAATTTTTCTAATTGGTCACATTTACATCCATTTATACCCAAACGCTGTACTTTAGTGTAAACTTTGTATCCTAACAAAATACCTGGAGTAGAAGCTGATATATCTCTGGACCTTGAAATCGCGGCGTTATGTTTAAAATATGAGGTGGTTATAATGCAAAACTTCTAGGTATTTATTTTACATACATACATACATAGACTCACGCCTGTTTCCCCGAAGGGGTAGGCAGAGGAATATTAAACGCCCACTTTTCGCCAGTTCTTTGATCCCACGTAAATAGGTGGCGAGTATTGGCGAGCCTATCGCCGCTTAACGGGATATTTTGTTTGCCAGAGCCTCGTCCGTTGATCGGCAGGTGCACCACTTGCAGGTGAGGTTGGCTTGGGACCCTAAGTTCTTGGTAACCCTATGTACCCTCCATGTATTTATTTTCAACTACGTAATTTTAATAGTATTAAATTTACGTTTACTTAAGCAAGTGGGTTGAATCATAAACAAGAAATTGTGTCATTTAGTTTCCAAAAACATAGACCGTAGTAATAATGGAATATAAACGCGTGGGTAGATAGACATTATTTCAGCTCCCACCTCTATTACTCATTGCCAAAAATGTTTAAAGTTGTAATAAAATACCAACCTGTTATAATAAAATAAAGAAGAATACCGAGACCGAGCTCGGTATTCTTTATTTGATTATAACAGGTTAATAAAAATGTTTGTCGAAGTGAAAGGATGCGGTAAAATCACTCAAGATTTATTTATGTGTTTTTCACATCGGCTTCCTCGTGAGTCGGGCCAAGTGAAACTGACAGAGTGCGACTTGTCTCTGCGTTACGTCGCAGACACTAACTAAACACGTTGAAAGACGCCTAGATCTTGTATTCGAAATTCCATTAGACTTTATTTGTGTAGCCTCTGCGAACATTCAATTGACGGTCTAAAAGAAACTCGATTAGGCTGCTTTTCATGTACTCATTCTATTAGTATAGGTACCTTAAAGCCGGCTGAAGCAAAATATATACTTACATATATATTTTGCTAACGACATAGTCTCATAAGACTACATAGTCTTGGCTGGAATAACTTACACCCTGTATATATTAAATAAAATATTGTATATTGCTGACATTTTTGATCACTGTGCAAAACTACTTTAAATAAATACCTAGAACTATTTATCTCCTACTCAATATCCACCCATTGAAATGTTTCACTTTTGTGTGTTCACATTAAGTGTGCATTTTTCAGAGGGCCCAGTTTTATTTAAGATGTCGAGGTGGCTCATTGGTTTGCCATAGGAGAGGCCTACGTCCGGCAGTGGACTAATACAAGCCGATGATGATGAAGGAGGATTGTTGTAGTGTTAAGTAAGATTTCTACTCCTTTCGCTTTTTCTAATCCTACTTTCCTCTAATGATTTTTTAATTTTTTGATTTTTTTTTTCACATCACACATTTATCACAAACTCAAATCCTGTCCAAAAAATTGGGCAAGTGCGAGTCGGACTCGCGCACGAAGGGTTCCGTACCATCATCTATAAAGGACAACACGTTTGCTGTATGTATACTTAAATACTTTTTAAGTTTCTACCTGTTTTTTAAGATCGAGTAACATATTGCTTAAAAATTACGTTTGTTGTTTGGGAGCCCCCCTTTATTATAAACTTTGTAAATTTATTTATTTACTAGCTGTGCCCGCGACTCCGTTCGCGCGGAATTTGTCTTTTAATTGGGCTACCTAATTTGTCTTCTAATTGATACCCAAAATGTTTTAAGTTGCATATAATACCTATACCACAGACCTATACCTACCTAAAACTTCATGCGAAATGTGGGTGGAATATTACGCCTCTGCCTACCCCTTTGGGGATACAGGCGTGAGACTATAAATAATAAATAATACCTATATTGAATAGTGTAGATGTCCTAAAAATAGCTCAAATGACTTTCACTTGTTCGTGCAAGTCTACACCGCGAAGTTACCAATCGCGAGTAAAAGATTAGAGAATTCCTGTGCATGTTCGTTGCCTCATAATCATGCTCGCATATTTAATGTCAAAATGAATAGCGATAATACAATCCCATACTTATGAACTCTTTAGACAGGCTATAATTTCATCAGCTCTTGTCTCATATTCTATGGTGGTATAAAAAACAGAGCCTAACGAAAATCGCCACGAAAAAGTACTGTTATACTTCCCATGGGTTCTTCATTTTGTATTCGCACAACTTTAGCTTCGTTCCTTTGCCGAAATCACCTTCCACCCGGAGCATCTACAGATAGTATTTTTCTTAAATCACTATCCACACTACGACACACACGATCATAATTTATATTAAACGCTGTTCTTCAGTAAGTATCGAGAGCTCATTTTTACACCAGCAAGTGATGGTTCGTATCGGTCGTCGTGGTCGTTCATATTGAGTAATAGGATAGATATCACTATATCTACTGTCTAGCAATGGTGTATTAGATTGTTGTGGGAACCTAAAAATGCCCTCGGTCAATTATTTGTCTTCATATTTATGACATAACTATGCAGCATCTCAAACCCATGGCGTAATCGATGAGGACTTTTACTTATACTTGCTTCAGACAATACCATCCCAGTGTTAATCCCCATCCAGTAAAATAAAATGACTCGCCACTCTTATACATGTGCGAAAACGTCCAGCCTAAGCTGAACCCTATTTAATATAATTAATCATACAGATTTAAGCTCAATTTAAATTGGAAGATCCAAATGTTCGAAAATATTCTATTTATAATCTTTGTTTCTAATTGTTTATAAACCGATTTCAATATTTTTTTAAAATATAATATACATATAAGTGTACTTTTTGAATATGGGAGGTTGATAAAGATATATCTATCTGAAATACAATATATTGATGTATTTACTACACTTTGAAGAAATGCCTAATGATTAAACCCGTTATTGTGGCTAATTTATAAAAGATAGATATATACTATGAAGGACTTTTTTGTAGATCTTTTGAAGACCATCATCTTTGTAATACATACTTTTGGTGAATGATCAACGTATGCGAGGATAAGAGCTCGAAAGCGCATTTTCATCTGACTTGCTTCAAATTTATCGTCACTGCTCAGCTACTATGTATCTTAGCATTATGTTATATAGCCTATAACCTGCCCAGGAGTATGGACTACAATCGTACCAAGTTTGGTTAAAATCCCTTCAGTAGTTTTTGACCCATGCGTGCACATACAGACAGACAGACAGACGGACAGACAGACAGACAGACAGACAAAAAATTTACTGATTGCATTTTTGGCATCAGTATCGATCACCATTCATCCTCCAATATTAATTTTGAATATATATTCAATGTACAGAATTGACCTCTCTACAGTTTTATTATAAGTATAGATTATGAAAGGTAATATATAACTACATATTCTGTGAACATTTTAAGCGTCTACCTGTTACCGTTAGCAATGTTGAGCAAAAAATATGAAAAAAAACACGTTTATTGTATGGGACCCCCCCTTAATATTTTCATTTTTTTATTTTTAGTATTTGTTGGTATAGCGGCAACCGAAATACATAATTTGTGAAAATTTCAGCTTTCTAGCTATCACGGTTTATGAGATACAGCCTGGTGACAGACAGACAGACAGACAGCGGAGGCTTAGTAATAGGGTCCCGTTTTTTACCTTTTAGGTACGGAACCATAAAAACAACGTGATCGTACAATGAGGGTGTTTGATATTTCTTCTACCACCAGACGGCGCTTCTTATGCGTCAGGTCCAAACATCTGCCAGATGCGTACAGACGCGTACTCACACATGACACAGACGTTTGAAAATATAGGGGCTTTGACACTTTTGACAGGTTTCTGGACCTTAATTCCTCAGTGCCGCTGCATAGTGAGCGTCATTTCAGAAGACCCTCATTACATAAACTACTTTTTAATTTTTAAATTCTATATCTAGTTCTCATTTATAGCGATGTGAATTATACACCTATTATTGGTAAATATATTTTATTGGTAAACAACCTAAAACCGGACAAACCCCGTTCGATAGTTTTTGAGTTTATAGCGTTCATACAAACGGGAAGGGGGAATTTGTTTTGTAATAAGTATATATATGTTTATCAATTATATGGTCACATACTACAGTATCTGCCTACTTTGTAAGTGAGGCCATGTGTTAGGCCGTAAGGTGAGTTAGGCCGTGTGTAAGTTTTCCAGGATATTATAATCTTATAAGTAGGTACTGTTATTGTAAATGTTACTTTATAAACAAAGTCAAGAGTCACTTACAAAATGTATTCGAGACAACAAAGTATATAGGAAAACCAATTGAAATTCCCAGAGCACTCATTTAACATATTGAGCTCGAATAATAAGTATTTACGATTACACAAACACTCTGAAGGACGGACCTTTTGCTCAAAAAGCTGTAACTTTCAACATGTGCCGCGCAACCCTCTTATTTCAGGTTTTAATTATGTATTGCGTATCTGTTAAGATACCAGATACCAAATTACAATTCAAACGCGAGTGCTTTCGAAAGTCTTTTATCCTGTAGCGTTCCGTGGAAGTTGCAAGAGGCCACTAAAGAAAATACAAGAAACAAATAGTATTTTTGCGAAAAGACGGAAACCTCGACGAAAACACACATTGCGTTAATAAGATAGTTGGACTACAATACATTTAAGACTTGTTCATGTCTTACACTTATAAATAAGTCCTTGTTAAACCCACATTGCGTTAATATGATAGTTGGACTACAATACATTTAAGACTTGTTCATGTCTTACACTTATAAATAAGTCCTTGTTAAACCCACATTGCGTTAATATGATAGTTGGACTACAATACATTTAAGACTTGTTCAGGTCTTACACTTATAAATAAGTCCTTGTTAAACCCACATTGCGTTAATATGATAGTTGGACTACAATACATTTAAGACTTGTTCAGGTCTTACACTAATAAATAAGTCCTTGTTAAACCCACATTGCGTTAATATGATAGTTGGACTACAATACATTTAAGACTTGTTCATGTCTTACACTTATAAATAAGTCCCTGTTAAACCCACATTGCGTTAATATGATAGTTGGACTACAATACATTTAAGACTTGTTTAGGTCTTACACTTATAAATAAGTCCTTGTTAAACCCACATTGCGTTAATATGATAGTTGGACTACAATACATTTAAGACTTGTTCATGTCTTACACTTATAAATAAGTCCTTGTTAAACCCACATTGCGTTAATATGATAGTTGGACTACAATACATTTAAGACTTGTTCAGGTCTTACACTTATAAATAAGTCCTTGTTAAACCCACATTGCGTTAATATGATAGTTGGACTACAATACATTTAAGACTTGTTCATGTCTTACACTTATAAATAAGTCCTTGTTAAACCCACATTGCGTTAATATGATAGTTGGACTACAATACATTTAAGACTTGTTCAGGTCTTACACTTATAAATAAGTCCTTGTTAAACCCACATTGCGTTAATATGATAGTTGGACTACAATACATTTAAGACTTGTTCATGTCTTACACTTATAAATAAGTCCTTGTTAAACCCACATTGCGTTAATATGATAGTTGGACTACAATACATTTAAGACTTGTTCAGGTCTTACACTTATAAATAAGTCCTTGTTAAACCCACATTGCGTTAATATGATAAGTTGGACTACAATACATTTAAGACTTATTCAGGTCTTACACTTATAAATAAGTCCTTGTTTTTTGTAAAGAATAATAGTTTTTCTTTAGTTACTCAGGTAACTAAAGAAAAACTATTATTAAAGGTCAGCCTTTATTTTCTAATATTCACGTCTAAAACGAATAACATTGAAGCTCACGTCCGGTCTATGTTAAGAAAAAAGGGCTGAGAGTTTACACGATAGATGTCTATCCTGTTACAAATTAAGTTCTTACAAATATTTGATAATTCTCGCAATTATCACGTAAGAGAGTGAAATGAGTCTTTTGAAAATAACAATAATTATTTTACTCAAGTTAAACTTTACGAATGGCACGGAGTTTATAATTGTTGTACAGTCGAAAGCACAACACAACAAATCGAAAGGTTAAAGAATGTTCTCACTCAATTATGTCAGAAAATACAGACAGAATGTACTTCATTATTAAATTTGAATACAATTGAGACATGTCGATGTAAGCAATACTTCTAGAACGATATATAATATAAATTGGGTATGCTACCATGACATTTTAAGTTACTCAGCCAGAAAGTAACACTATAATATTCATTACAATCGCAACATAAATAATATGCAAGTTTACCCTAAACTAAGCAGCTATGTCAGTAATTCAGTATCTGATATAATTAATTATCAATTTGCAAGTAACTTATATTTCACAAAAGTCATTTACAAGTTAATATAGTATAAATATAAGTTCTACAGCATCGACGGGTACTAACCCGTACTAGTAAACAAGCTTATTTTAAAATAGAAATATGATCAAAACGCGATATTATGAAAATGTTATAAGTACTTAAACTTTTGGCTACTAAGTACAGGGCATGCCATGCAGACGCAGAATAAATTGTATTCTACTTTTGAACCTTTGCCAGTTTTCTGAAGTTATCCCAAAGAGTTGCTTACAGTTTTATGCGGTCAATACCCTTTTTGTTGTACAGAAAATATAACAAACCATTTCAAACCACAACATGAAGTGATTAAAAATATCGACCGTTTTCACCCCGCGGCACGGCAGTAAAACTTAATGGAAGAATGTGTAAATTATTACACGAAAGTACCTCTCGAAAGGTTTTTAACCATGACCCGTAGAACAAAAGAAGTAAAGAGCTGTTCTGAAAAGCCATAATTCTATTTGAGAAGGCAATCAAACATTTCGAAAACTTGACGAGGTTGACACAGCTCGCCTAATGAAATCACAGCCTTGTCATTGATTTATTCACGTGATTTTAGTATCTGCGTAATTGAAAATTTGTTACATTACTTAGTGCTTATATATTATTTTTTCCGAATTTCGAGACAGGAAGGTAACAAAATGATTGTAATACCTAATGTATTATTACAATCATTTTGTTATCTTGCGTAGTAATTAGGATTAAAATTATTGCCACAGTATCATCATTATATCCCTCCCTTTTTTTAGCCACGTTCGCATAAGTCTTTATTTCGTTTGTAGACTACTAGTTTAGCCAAAGTTTCTTTATGTTTTCCTAAAAGCCGAGGGAGAACTTAGTAGACAATAAAATAAAACATTTTCTTCCCTATTTCTTCAGACTCTAGTTATTTATGAAATTTTATTTTTCGTCAGAAATAACCAAGCCGCTCTGAATACCTATTGAGGACTTTTTTCTCAGAGTAATATTTTCGGTGACTGATGAGACAATAAACATGCAGACACATCTATTATCGGTAATTTTATTAATTGTAGTAGTCCCGCAGAGGCCAGCATTATAATTTAAATTTATTTAGCCAGTTGTGCTTTGCAAAGCGTAATTCGTCGAAACATTAGGTCGATGCCCTTCACTACAATAATAGTCTATAGAGATAGACTATTATTGTCGATGCACCCATTGGAGTATTAGCAAAGACTGTGGGTCCATATGTTTTCTATTGTCTGAACTCAGAGGAATTGTTCATCTAATTACTATTATCATCATGTTAATTATGAATTGGATGAACTTAACTGTGCTATCTTGATACCGCAGAATTTCTTCCATTTCATCTCAGAACGTTTTTCTCCAGAACGATACATTTTCTGCAATCATTCTCCCAGTCACTCATGAATTTCGCACTCATTGCACGCTTGACATTGGCTTGGCTGCGTATACTGATATAAAGTATGAAATTGCCGATTTGTAATCAAAATCAAAATTGTTTATTTTTTAATTTTTAACATATTTATTTAATCAAAATAGTTACCATTATTATTTATGCCATCTAATTGGAATTGCTGCCATCTAATTGGAAGGTCATTTATGTCTTTGTGATAGAACTCTGAGGATCTAGACTGCACAAACTGTGTGAAAGCATTTTGTACTGCCTCCTGAGAAGAAAACTTCTCGTCACGTAGATAATTGTCCAAATTACGAAAAAAAAAATAGTAGTCCGTTGGAGCAAGGTTTGGCGAATACGGAGGATGACGAATGGTTTCTATCTGCATTTCCTGAAGGGTCAAAACGGTTTCTCGTGCTGTATGAGGTCTCGCGTTGTCATGGAGCAATAATGATGAAGATCGATCCATGAGTCGGGGCTGTTTTACTGCTAGTTTTGCCAACATTGTTCGGAGTTCGGTACAATAGACATCTGCCGTTATTGTTTGACCAGATCGGAGAAAACTATAGTGAATAACACCATGCTAAGACCACCAAACAGTTACCATTACCTTTTTATTGGTAAGTTTTGCTTTAGGACACTGTTGTGGCGTTTGACCTGGGGTCAGTCATTGCATTTTTCTTTTACGGTTATCATAAAGAATCTACTTTTCATTACATAGCACAATTCGATCCAATATTCCTTAATGTCTGTACCGATTCAAAAAGGCAACACAAATTTCAACACGCGTTTCTTTCTGCAGATCAGTGAAATCATGAGGAACCCATTTTTCGTATTTTTTATTTTATTGATTTGACGCAAATGAGTCAATATTGTGGGTAAGGTAACGTTTAACCATGCCGCTAATTCCTGGCTAGTTTGACCAGGATCTGCTTCCACCATCTCTCTTAATTCATCGTTATTCACCTGTGTGGGCGGTTTTCCTCGTGGCTCGTTCTTCAACTCGAAGTTTCCATCGTGAAAGCGTTTAAACCAAAATTGCACGGTGCGTTGATTAGCAGACCCCTCTCCAAACGCAACATTGATATTGCGGGCTGTTTCTGCCGCGTTACTTCCGCGTCGGAACTCTTATTCAAAAATCACTCGAATTTTCGCAGTATCCATCTTTCTTGTCTAAGTTGAAGAACAAAAACAATTGAAAGTCGATATTCCAATGTTTCACATTTTTAAAAGAAGAACATCATAGAAACCATGTGAAATAAGTTTCATTTAAAAACCTCAAACCATGAAGATTCTATGTGAATTCGAAGTACCTATTACAATAAAACTGCAACTTCATACTTTAACCCATAGATGATATACTAGAGACTTTAACCCCTATTAGGTATTAGCGAGGTCGAGCGAAAAAACTACTATAGAAAAGTCGGCAAAGGCCTATCAGCGAGTGAAATACCACTACGTGCTTGGAAACTTCAATAAAATGAATAGGTTATAATTATATTTCAGGTAAAATCTTCATTATAATCATGTTTTCATTATATTTATAATTTCATTAAGACTATTTGATGACAAGATGTCGATGTTGGAGTTCGACTAATTTAGATGGTAATATTATTACAGTAAGTTTCAGATTAAGATGAGTTCTCCTTAGACATCTTCTAATTGAATAAGTACCTAAATTCAATATACAAGGACCTAAAACTAACTTGACTTTAAAACCATGAAACAAACATTTGCACCAAAATGAGGTAAAACTCATAGTTTAAGCAAAACAAACATATGTAAAACGATCGTGTCGGTTTACGATCCGCTAATGCCTTTAACTTCCCCACAAATCGAGTATTCAGTGAACGTAGCACCGCGATTCGTAGATATCAATCGCACACGCGGTGAAGCTACGAGCATGTATTACAGATAATCTCCACATTGTTTTGTTAAATGCTGCTCTTGTTCCCTTGGTGTTGTTACGTTATTTAATGCTATTTCATTACCAACATAATGAATAGGTTAGTATAAGATGTTATATAAGGACTTATTTATCATGGTTCTTGAAATTCATTCTATGGAACCTTTAGGTACAATCCAATTTCCAAATTTTTTATACTTTTAAACTTTCCACCGTCCCCCTTTTTTTTCATGCATCTATTCGTACGATAATATAGTCAATATACCTATTGGCGTCTAGCAGACACGCTACCTGAAACTGCAAAGTTAATGAAAATTATTTAAAATTAAACCTTAACAATACTTTTTACAATCCGTAACTATGATCTAAAAATATACTACTACGAAGTAGAGAAAATATATACTGCAACGAGCTTAATAAGTAATAAATACCTAAAAGCTACAAGCCAATTGATAGAATGCATGTAGATTAACCTTTAAATAAAAAAATCTTGAGTATTTGATTGATTGATATTATAATATCGTAACACTAACAAGCCGCAAGTAGAGTACGTTGAGCCGGTCATAAATTAACTCAAGATATTATCGCCCCTTTCAATAAATTATACTACTTGAGCAATAGCGAATATTACAGCAAAAGTAACGAAGGAATATACAATTATACCAACAACATTAATTACTACCTACGTATTATATTGTACTGGATATTTAGAAACGCCTACGTACTTACTAAAGCAGTGTTTATAAAATTTCAAAATAATATACTACGTATTTACGCAGTACTATTGTGTACCCACGCCTTTATCTGAATTACATATATGAACAAAAATATGAGCAATTTATGAGCCAAATTGGCAATACCTAACATTTAAAACAAAGTTGCTTAACATCATTATTCAGAAATAACATTTGAACAAAGCGTCGATTTTATAAATCAAATCGCAACAGTGTGAGTCAATTCATTGTATCAAATTAACAGCAAGCTAGATTGATGTAGGTAGGTAAGCTGAGCCGGGTTCAGATTTGGGTCCTGTTGCGTGATGGATCGATGTTGTAGTTGGATTATTAAGGATCACTCCCAACGCAACACATACGGCTACACGACGCGCCGCGGACATTTGCCAATAGTGCCAATACTACTTGTATTTATGTGGGCTAATTAATACACTGATACAATTAGTTAATCTAGTTTTTAATTTTATTTACATATACATAGCCCACGCCTGACTCGCATGCCAATCATCGTAAAATTACACATAACGAGTTCTGATTCAGGGGTGAAATCGAGAATATAATATTTTAACAAAGAATCACGGTACTGACAAAGTAGACCGCCGTGTGGTTGACGGCATAGAATACAAGTGTCACCACCCCCTATCTTCCCGTGGGTGTCGTAAGAGGCGACTAAGGGATAACACGATGCAAATACCATCTTTGCGTAGAGACGGAAAACTCGACATCAAACCCTATACGACTGCCACGTTGGTCTCGCGGCATAAATGTGCGCGTGGGATCGGGAGGTCCCGGGTTCGATTCCTGGGTCGGGCAGTGTTATTGGGTTTTTCTGTCACGAAATTCTCAGTAGCAGCACGGAGTCTGGAAATGTGCCCGGTACGGCTATAGGCTCGCCCCCTATTACGTGGGACCTAAAAATTCAGGACCAAATGTGGGCGTAATATTACACCTCTGCCTACCCCTTCGGGGATACAGGCGTGAGTCTATAAATAAATAAAAATAAATAAATATATAAACTGACAAAGTATAAAAACCAAAATAGGAAGAACATGAAAAAGAATAACTAAATACAATTATACTAGCGAAATATATTTTAATTATACTTACATAATTCTTTGTTGAACTATTTAAGACCATGAACAGAGAATTTAAACAATACTGGCAGAAATTGTAGAGCTATCCGTTGTTAGTTTTGTTTCTCTGTTACAATTAAACAATTATATATACTTGAAGTAACTGTAAATGTTAGTAATATGGCTATATGCTTTCAAATATTTAAGAATGATTTGAAAATAGAAAATATTAAGTAATAATATTAACTTATTACACTGCTTCTATTTGTCCGTTTAGGCGATACCCTATATTTGAGTATTGATCTTCATCGACTGCAAAAAATAATATCTTCTTACAAAACATTACGTATAAAATATAACAAATTTTGACATAGATTAGTCCGGAACCAAATTAAATTAAGTCTAGAATTATGCTTCGTTAAGTTCATGGTTTAATTTAAAAACGGATGAGTTTCGTCTATTTTTATGATATTCATAGACTTGAAAATTACTTAGAATATAGCCGCTTAAGATAACGATTTTTATAAGGGCGACAAAAGCAATCCCTGGAGCGGTGTTGAAAAATTGCCTCTTTATATTTAGGTTAGAATACCTTCGGCTGGTGGCATTAATGAGCTTTCTTGTCACGTTCGTCCGCAAGCCCGACATTCATTTGGTTCACAGATCGTTCATTTTGTTCCTCTTCGTACTACTATTATCCGAGAGATTTGCTCCGGAATGTTCTACTAAAACAATAAACGAATACGTTTTGTATACAGATTCCAGCGCATCGCTGAGTAAGACAAGCAAATGATATAGCCATGACCCTTATTAGGTTAATTGGTAGACGTATAAAACAATTGTATTAAGATGAGCGATGTTACCGAACAATAATATGATGAGAATAACAAGAGAGAGTGTTATAATCTGCGATCAGTCTCCGCGCCCACGTTATAATAAAATCAAGTTACGAATGACTAACAGCTACTTAGTGAGAATGTCTTTTGACACATGTATTCCTCAAATATATACTAAATTGTTTCGTGAAGTTCTCAGTACTTTAATTAAAATCACTCTCAGAGTGGTAAACCATGTTTCATTTTACAATTTCATAACCCTCCGATTGGAAAGTTAACGTAGCGACGGCGACGGCATAGCACTGCGAATGACTTTGAAGAGCCATCAAAGCGCCAGAATAATTACCTGGGGCAAGTTTATGTCGAATTTTTAACTTAATCTCGTTATGATAATTTATTAGATAAAATTATAGCTTTAAGTTACAAAAAATGTTTTGAATGAGCCCCGTTACTATTTTTAAACGACATAAATTAGTTAAATATAATTGCTAGGATCAAAGGTACTAACTAAATTACATCAACATAATGTTATAACTATGTTTTACGTCATATATTGCGCAATAAACCACAGTATTTAATTTTATAAGAAAAATAAGAATTACGTAGAAAATCTCAAGAGAATTTTGCGAGCCGTGATAAAAACAGGCCTCATTAACGGTTTAGTATAAAGTGCGATGATTTATAACTTGAGGCTGATAATAGATAAATGCTTTAATTTCTTACCTATTCTCTACAAAAGCTTTTTACATTCCGGTGACTTTAAGAAACCTTTTCAAAGGCTCTCGATAAAAACTGCGTACAAAACATTTTCGCCTTTAACGTTTATTACAATTTTGTTTTATGTCTAACTTTGGATTTAAAAGGAGCCCCTTGTGGAAAATGCTGATAAATTGAAGTAAGTAAAGGTATGTGACCTACCAGTATGGAGGCGGCTGGAAATTGAAACAGCACGTGAGAGAGACGTGAAAGCGGCGGCTGTTTTATTTCCACCAGCCGCCGCCCTCGGCTGCACTTGCCTGATTATTTCCTGCTCTTTTTCTACCGCCGCAGTACCTTCCTCTCTTTAACTTATCTCGGTCGGTTGGACACATCTTGGAAAATACAAACAAGTATTTTCGCAATCAGATTTTTTGTGTGTCGCTTTGTAAGATACTTTAGCATTGTCTCTCTGTGCAGGTTTTTAATAAAGGCGGGTTGATAAACAATGTTGTCGTTATTACTGCGAACTAGGTTTCCTTGTGTATAAACGGGCTGGATTATTATTCGATCAGTTCGATTACAATCTGTGATGTGTAGTAACCAATGTTAGCTACTTGTTGCTAGTTACACGAAAATGAGACGTTGTTCAACTGAGTTGCGCCTAAAATTTAAATGAGTTAAATATCAAAAGGGCTAGCAGAAATATATGAGTAATAGCACTTATTCGTCAGATTTTACGTTACAAATTTTAATTATTAATCTGTTGCTGTTGCGTATAGATTGATAAGCCCAAGAATGAAACCCCTATGCCCTCCCCTATTCTTGCTGTTAAATCTTCAACGGATGCCGTCTAGTCTCTCATAAGCTTGTTTTTATGCTTTTTGACCGTTTGCTTGAATTCTCTGCTATAAAAGTATCCATCCATACAAGAAAAAGTTTTTTTTTTGTTTCAGTTCGTCGGCATGCGACGCTCGTTGTGCTAACAGGATCAATGAAACAACCGCTCATAGCGTCTCTAACTACTCATCACCCTCTGTTGTAACTTGTTTACATTGAGCTGAACGTAGGCCGCTTGTACAATGTACATTGTGCATCACAAAGACAATCTGCTTGGATGTCAGTCAGCTGTTATATCGCTCAAAGCTGATTGTTCAGGATCTAGTGAAGCGCTTTATTAACTAGAGCGATCCATAATTTGGCTACGGCGTAATGTAACCAGATCTTCTTGAATTAAAATTAGTTAATCCAATTCTAACTGTAATCTTTAAAATCGCACAGACAGAAACCTCTTTAATATTTTTCTCCTACCCACCTTAAAAGCAGGGTAAAATAATACAATACTAACTGTCTAAGCATATGTGTGGCTTGCGTAAGGAATAAGTTTATAAAGAGTCACTGGGTCCCTTTTATTGACAACCATGGGCAGATTAGATTGAAGTCTCTCAGCTATCATGTGCACCACATGCACGTTTCCGAGTTCACTCAAGTTTGTCGAGATACCTATCCGGGTTTACAAGCGCAAATAAATTTAGCTGAGACCATGGAAGACCTTAGCGCAATGCTCGATGGCCTCTGTAGAGTCTTTTAACAAGTAGGTCTTAAGATGAACATGGACAAGACGAAAATCATGTCTAACGTCCATGTCGTACCTGCTCCTATTCAGGTTGGCAACTCTACACTCGAAGTTGTCGACAAGTACGTTCACCTGAGACAAATGATCCAATTACGTAGGTCCAACTTCGAGAAAGAGGTCATTCGTCGAATCCAACTCGGTTGGGCGAAGTTCTGGAAGTTACGGCATATCTTCACATCCAATATCCCGCAGGGTCTCAAGACGAAAGTCTTTGACCAGTGTGTGTTGCCAGTGATGATCTACGGCGCTAAGACGTGGTCGCTAACTATGCGCCTTATCCGAAAGCTCGGGGTCACACAGAGGGCGATAGAGAGAGCTATCGGAGTTTCCATGCGAGATCAAATAAGAAATGAGGGGATCTGCAGGAGAATCAAAGTCACCGACATAGCTCTCCGCATAGCCAGGCTGAAGTGGCAATGGGAAGGCCACATAGCTTGAAGAACCGAAGTTCGACCATGTACCGGACGACGCAACAGGGATAGGCCTCCTGCAAGGTGGACCAACGATCTAGTTAAGATAGCAGGAAGCGGTTGGATGCGGGCAGCTCAAAATCGGTCTGTGTGGAGAACCTTGGGGGAGGCCTATGTCCAGCAGAGGACGTCTCTAGGCTGACATGATGATGATATAAAACTAGGTGAGCCCGCGGTGACACCGCTTGGGGCTACTGCTCTGCACCCGTAGCTCGTATTGAGATATTATATCCAACACAAAAATAATGATTCAAATCGATCGTAAGTTTAGCGCGTTCAATCAAACAAACAAACTCTTTAGCTTTATAATATTATAGTGTATACTATTAAGTATTGATTACTTGTCCTGACTTATCACTGCACAATCAAAGCTACAGAAGCTAGAAACATCAAGGACAGCGAGTTCTATTTACGACGTATGCATCCACTAAGGAGGGATTGTTAACAAGCCACCCCTAAAGGCACATAAACCTTAGGGTACGCGATGCCGCGGGTAACAGCTAGTGTGTTGAAAAATCCTAAGAGATAAATTTAAAATAATTAAGTCCAATGATTGCTGCCTGCTTAAACAGGTTAGTGGGCAATCGATCAATAAGCTTCATTAACGGCTTATCTCGGTAAAAAGTTTACTAATCAAAAAAGCTCGTCGTTTTTGAAACATTTCTAATAATAACAGATTTTTAATTTGCCTATCTGTTGAAATTAAACTACAGTTTACGGATTTTTTGCCATGTATTGTTTGACTTCGTTTGAATTCCTCCTTTCTAAGGAGAGGCCTAGTCCAGCAGTGAACTGTAAAAGGCTGATGATGATGATGATGATGATTATTTGACTTAGATTAGATACTTTTAAACCGAATAACCTAGAAACTACATTATCTTATACTAAAATATAAAGCTGAAGAGTTTGTTTGGTTGAACGCGCTAATCTCAGGAACTAAATGGTCCGATTTGAGAAATTCTTTCAGTGTTAGATAGCTTATTTATCGAGGAAGGCTATAAGTTATATAACTTCACGCTATGAGTCACGGGAGCGGAGCTGTGACCTTTAATAACGCGGGTGTAACCGCGGGCTCATCTAGTTTATTATAATCCGACGTTTTGTTGTCAAGAATCGTAGTAATTGAAGACTGAGATGACATTAATCTTTGTCTTGAATGTAGAAGTGATCTCACAGTACCCGAACAATTTTCATATATAGCATTTTAATGAGCGATTTTCTTTATCCTATTGCCTACCTGTATCTTAACTTTATTGCTATAAAATCCTCTTTAACCGGACACCGTAGATTTATAACGGAACGGCTGCTATCTGACCTCAAGCACATATTTCTTAAAGGTAAAGGTAACTTTAGCTAGGTACAGTTTCACAATTTAAGCTCCATTTATTTACCTTACGAAGTAACTTGAGACAACAATATCACGTGTATTGTTGGATATAATGGTTGTTTTAAGTAGCGGCCATTCACTTCAGTCCTTGCTAGATGAAAGCAAAAAAAATTAAACTTTCAAGTTTCTGGAACTGTGTTATTTTTAGCCGAATGTAAATTTTCCATTTTTATTCTATAGACTTAGTCGGCAGCGCCATCCAAGTAAATTACATATCTAAACCTGCCTCATTAATCGCTTTATATCTATAGGTGAAAACCGTAAAAATGCGTTCGGTGTTTTTGAGTAGGTATATCGCGTTCATACAGACAGACATGTTAGCAGGTTGACTTCGGTTTATAATATCTATAGAAATCATCTTATACTTACACATCTACATACTTTGTTTTTACTCAAGTGTAATAATGAACATGATAAGCTTTTTCTACTTATTGCTCTTTACTTTATTCATAAGTTATTGTTCCACAAGTGTTTGTTCAAGAGTGTGGGCCACCAAGATGTTGACCAGCCTCTCGACATGCCAGTTAAAATGCTAGGAGCATCTTAAAGGTATAATAAAAAGTGCATAAAACAATAAGGCCGTGCGCACTTTGAACACGAATTCGTATCGTACAGTAAACGTACGATCGTGGTCGTACGAATTGAGTGCGCACACTGTATACGTTTTTATTAGTCGAATGAGCAGTGTTCTAGTGATATTGGATTTGTGAAGTCTGCTTTGGTTGGAGCGCGATGAATAATCTGTATCTTCACGACAATTCTCTTATCAATCGAAGACCGCGGTGGCATCGTCGCTATCGTAGAACCGAATTGGTGCGTGAAATATATTTAAAAAGACAAGATTTTGGTGAACTTCATCATATTTTGAAAGACTTTGGTGCCACAAACATTTATGTTCGTGAATCAGGTTTAATTAACGTGTTTTGAAATCCCAATAAGTTTGGATTGTTATCGGACGTCTGAACGTACGTATACGCACGACTAACTCGCACCCAGTCTGCGCGCTCCCATAGTACTTGGAAAATCGGGATCATTCGTATGTGTTCGTACGTGTACGCACGAGTAAAATTCGTACGAAAACGTGTCCAAAGTGCGCGCGGCCTAATACCTACACAATGATTGTGTTATGCATAACATTCATGTCACATTGTTATTCAAACAAGTTTCGCATTCTAAAATATATCGTTTGCATTGCAAAGATATTCAGGGTTTGAAAAGTCGTTATTTCATATCTGGCCAGATTTTCGTCCAATATAAAGCAATCGAGTATTCTGCGAATGAACAGAAAGAGAAATTCCTCGTGCCGATAAATATGTGTACCTGTGACACTTACACTTAGTCACCTTAGCCATTCATACTACGAAAAGCTGTGCAAGCTTAACTTAAGCAGATAAAAAAAATCGCTCATTAAAAATGCCACGAGCGTTCTTTTACAAATTTTAAATAAAATCTAAAAGACGTGCAGAATTTACATTTTAGCTTAAGTAATTTAATCTCGCTTAGGGCTGGTTTTTTATCTGTAGATAAGCCGAATAATGAATGATTGAAATGTTGAATGTCAAGATTCTTTATAGGGCCGTTTCAGATTAGCGTTTTATACGCGCGTATAAGCTCGTTTTTGGAAGCGCATGTAGGCGCGTATAGGCGCGCCGTTTGGCACACGCGCAACTCGTACGAGCGTTGACGCGACGAGTCGTCAGAATCCATGTTGACACTGACAAGATGTTACTACTGTTTCGAGCGAACACACCGAAATATGCCCGTGTCACGCGAGTCCAGTTTTTTGAAGCGCGTAATGTAGCGCGCGTGTAAGCGCATACTCCGAAACGACCGTATACGCGCAGAAAAATACGCTAATCTGAAACCAAACAAGCCAAACAAGCTTTTGAGTTTTTGGCACAAACTTTAAGCATTAGTTAACTTCATGTAGAATAAGGGATCATTAAAATTCGCCAGCTAATGTAATTAAAACTGTGTAGAGTCACTTGTAATATATTTTAAAATATCTATAGTATTGCTGCCTCTGCTAGTTTTCAAGATCCTTCGTTTAATTTGTGGACATTACCTTTTGATTTTATGAACGTCTAGACGTTCTAAAAAGTAGGCACAAAGTCTTTACATATCATACTACTATATGATAATCGCGAAAGTTTGTGAGGATGGGGAATTTTACATTTTCAGAGAAACCTATATCTTGATTAAATAAAGGCCACCTGTTGTCGCGATGGTCCTCACTAAAGCCGGTGGAACTGAGGGTGGAATCTATGAACGGTAAAATGCTTTAAACTCGTGTAAGTATAAAAAAAATATCTTGTTTATTTCAGCGTAAATGGGCTAGCTCGACTGGAAAAGTACGACCCTCTCACAGAATATCGACGTAAAGTATTCATACTATTGCGTTTCGTACGGTGGGTGAGAGTGATGGATACCCCATACCCTTTTCCTTCTCCCTCATCCTGCGCTTTCACATTAAGTCAACTTATCACAACCAGGCAGCCACGCAATACTTGTATTACTTTGAATATATAAGATACCTGTATTATGTTGAATTAAAACAGTGGACATTCAACATTAAATGGAATAGTAAGTAATTCGTCAGAACTAAAGGTAAAACAACTTGTATGCCTAATTCAATGCAACATAAATATGAACAGGCCTAGTGAAATCTAGGACCAAAAATAGGTAGAAAAAGTAAACCTATACCATACACTCTATCTGTGTCAGTATGCCCAGTGATGCAGTTTAATTTCCGTTGGCTGCAAAAAATGCTATGCAGATCCGGCTTGACATTGTTCGAAACTAAGTGTTTTTTGCGTCTTTTCTCTTAATGTTAGTTACTACTCAACCGTTGTGGTTAATTCAAGTGCCCCGCGGGAATCTACAATGAGAAACTTTTTAAAACAACTGCAGCAACCAGATGTACTCCTGGTGCTTGTTTTATAATTAGATAGTAAGCAAATTTATTGTATTTGTTGCTTAGTCCTAAGATCTGTGTCTTTTTAATACTTTTACTTTCATTGGTGTGGTGACGGATTAAGAATAAAAAGTGTCAGCAAACCCATCTCATTTTGTGGGTGTCGTAGGAGAGAACTAATCAAAATAATATACACATCAGATAGTATCTTTGGGAAGAGACAAAATGCTCATATTGATTTAAAATTCTATTGATATGCAAATTAAGAAAGGCCTTTATCCAGCAGTTGAATGCGAAAGGCTGTATGATGACATTGACTACATTATTAGAGTGATGACAGTTTCACAGGAGGCAGACACTACGGGCGGAGACTTACGTAATTTGCTACGGCTCCACGCTGTAAGGTACTTCTAATCTGGCCTTTCAACAGTACATATATCATTGATCCGGTCAATGAACATTCGCTGTATTTTTGTCCCAAATTTATATATAGCACAGATAAATCTTCGAAGGCGTTTGCCTCATACATATTCTTGGCTAATATTAAATCACCCATTTCGTCCACAGGACTATGACTTATAGTGAAAAGAGGCCCGTGCTCAGCAGTGGGACGGTTTATTTACAGGGCTGAGGATGATGATGATTCGTCCATATGCCTGTTTCACGGCCCAGTTGCACCTAATACTTCGGAGCCTGAAGTTCATTTTTTTAATTTAACTAGACTTAACAGAATATTAAGTTTGTCGCAACTCTACTACTGTACATCTAATGACCTTCATTAATTTATTTACTAAACTCTCTTTAAACAATGTGCCGTACTTCTTTATTTAAAGTTATAACACATACATTTTAGTAGTTGCATTTCTGTTGCATTCATTTTATTGCCACAATTCTTTTAACATTTTCATATTTTTCATATTCATTCATATTCGTTTACTTCAGGTATAGGTAAATTCACGAAAGTTGACCACAAATGGCGGCCGTCGCGCATATGTACATTCGTGCACTAATGGCGTTGCTCCATTCTTGACGCATTTAGGGAATGCGTCAAGAACGGAGCCACGCCATTGGCACTCCACCCGCGCCTCACCCCGCACCTCCACGGGGACCTAAAAAATGATTTCTGCGCAGTGGTCATCTTTCGTGAACCGACCTATAATAAAAAACCCATACAGATATATACTTTACAGACTTAGATACATACAATAAAAATTTTTAATAACTAATACAATAATATACAATAATATTGCCTTTTCACCTGCACACTTTCACGCCGGCTCTACCTACTACTCCACTATCCACAGTCCTGTACTTTTTGGTTTCAGCTGCTCGTAAAAGCATGCAGTGTCCGATTTCATCTCGTTACTTGCATTCACGCTCCTATAGACAATTTTCATCAATACTACATAATATATACATGACGTGTATGGAAAAGCTAGATATTCTTGATACTGCGCAGTACCTTTACAACTTCAAATGTCCAATCAGAAATAAATCTGATCTTACAAGTGTCAACTATTTGTTCACGCTTGTGAGATAAGATCATTTAAAGTATTGCCAGCTTAATGTACTGTTGTAGACACAATGGAAATTTGAATATGTACTCAAGTATCGATCACTTTAGCGCTGATTGGGGTGAGCTCGGTTAATTGTTTAGAATGGGTTTATAGGCCCGGATACCAATTAGCCTGGAGCCACTCGGCATACCAGTCACTGTGGCTAACAGGTTAATAGCGACGGTTAACTCTAACACGGAGATTGTGCATGCGTAATTGCGTTATAATATATATATATATATAGCATGTGTAATTGCGTTATAATATACTAGAAGATGCATGTAGCTACGTCCGCACAAATTTTCTTCACTTTTTTGGCTGATTACGTGGAAATTTCGGCAAATCCTTCCTTAGTGCACCTCTACGGTCCCCAAGAAACACGCATACCAAATTTCAGCTTCTTACGCCTTATAGTTTTGGCTGTAGCTTGTCTGTCAGTCAGTCAGTAACGTAAGAATTTTATATATAGAATACAGATGAAAGTATGGCCACGTTAAGAAATACGCAGATATTACTATATCGTACACCAAAACATTGGTACGGTACGAATTTTTAGGTGCAACATTAGAAAAATGTCACGAACGTGAGTACGATTGACGGCCTTATTACTAGATTATGTTGCCAGATAAGCTTAGGATAGGAAAATAGGTGCAGCTGTATGTGAAAATAGCTGTCATTCTTAATAGTTATAAAACCAAAACAAGTAAATAATAGATTAATACATGCATTCATATACATATTAATATATAACAACAAAATCTTTTAATGTCATCCAAATATTTTACAGCATCATGTGCAATATTCCACACAAAAACAAAGTCAAAGTCAAAACCGTTTATTCATCTAGGCCACAAAGTGACGCTTATGAACATTTAAGTTAATTACTTAATGATTCTACATTTACATTTACTGCTACGTTCGCCATGCAATAGGTAGAACCACGAGAAAGAACAGGCACTAAAACTCGTGACCACTCTTTTCAATCAAATATAATGGTTGTACATTTTATTTTTGTAAGGTCACACAGGTCTCACATACTTAACAATTCTCCGAATTATAAGTATTTTGGATTATCCTTAAAGCAATAAAAGCTTCTCTCCCATTGAGATAACATAACAACTAGAGTAACAAACTCCTACAATTGACGTTCGAAATAGCGTGGCACCCAGCCGAGACAGGCGACGTAGCTTTGAAACCAATATGCGTCTTAGAAAAAACCTATATTCATCTCTTTCACTTATTCAAAAATGACGTTCCAAAACGTAAATTTGAATGAGACAGCAACTGAACCTTAATCGTGAAATGCGGTGTTCTCCAGTTGTAAAAATGTTTTCTCCTGAAAACATAACGGGGAGAAGAAGCACGCATACATACATACATTGTTAAAAAAATGAATCCTAAAAATTTATCACACCTTTTTGAACAGTCGTGTAAAAATTAGAACCATATTGTGTAGAAATTGAAACAAACAATATAATTGTGAGATAAACAATTAAGTTAAGCGTGAAACAAAATATCCTGACTCTTTATCAACGTGAATTGCAATATTTCACTGCGTATCTACCCTTTTTACGATCGTTGTCTTTTCGTGTCGACAAATTTGACTCTTAATGAAAATGTGACAGTAATAGGTCCACGGACCTATAACACATGGCAACAAGTCTACGCGCTCTTTGCTAATCTAGTTGCTATAGAGATGAATGTTCCCTCCAATGTATCTTATCTGTATCTTTGTTGCCTTCAATATTTCAAGGTACGACACGTTCGTAAAAATCCCAAAATACGTCGACGCTAATGTACCATTTCCACTGTTGATAATAAAAAAAACAGAGAGCTGCATAAATCCACGAAGTACGATATAGTCCGTATATTCCCCGTCGCTCGCTGTTATCATGCACAATATGGCCTCAGGGAGCATCGTCGCAACAATATCAGCCACCTCTACACCACAACTTATACTCCAGCCTGCAATATACTCTCACTTATATTTTTCATAAAGCTACATCAAAATGACAGCTACATACTTAAAACTTCCTCTTTGAAAATGCTCTTTTAAGTTATAAACGTACTGTCGTAATATGTTTTTATTACCTTTATCAGCTAATGTAATTTTCAGATTGCACGTTGGAACGACTGTGTAAAATAAACACTCTGAATCAGAAACGTTTAATTCTTGACGAAATCACAATACGAGGTAATACACAATTTCGTTCTATTTAAAGCCGTATATTCGAAACTTCATATCTGATACTTGAAGCTATGTGCAAAAACGTTACTTATCGGGTATTACACGTATGTATATATTATATGCATATCATATCTGTGTGTCTAATATTTACTTCGGATCCATGATTATACTTTTTTATCGGGCTTATCGTGTGTCCAAGGTAGCATGCGTTGATAACGCGTGAAAGCTTCGGTGGCTACCCGCGTACAGTTCTGCCTGTGTTTTTATATATAGATGACACTGCGCTTCAGGTAAATCATGTATTGCTTTACGGCTGTTTTACGTAATGTTATTTACCAAATAAAATCATCATCCTCTTAGCGTTATCCCAGTTTCAATCTGGGGTCCGCTTTCTAGTCTAACCGGATTTGGCTGAATATTAGCTTTTCCACAGAGCGACTGCCTGTCTGACCTCCGCAACCCGAAGGGATAGCGATATTCCATGGTTTAGACTAGTGTCAGTTTATTTAGAAGGTACTGACGACCTGCAACGACTGTCAAAAATCTTAATACCAACCGGGACCGACGGCTTAACGTGCTCTCCGAGGCACGGGACAAGCGATAATTGGTGCGCGCCGTGGATTCGAACCCGATACCCTCCGCATGGCAGTCTGTTGGTATATCCACTCGGCTATTGCCACCTTTATTTACCAAATAATATATGGTAAAATTAAGTACGCACATGAAGTTATCTCCACCCTATTGAAGACAAAATACAATCAAATTTGTGTTCGTGTTCTGGGTAGTAAGCAGATTTCCATAACTTTCAATCGGTGACCTTTTTCGCTCTTAAGACAGTCGGTGACCTTTTCCAATAATGGAAACGCGATATTGATATACCTACTAACCATAATACAAGTGCGTTATGCATACTGTTTGCCTAGTATTTGAAATTTAATAAATCTGCAGGTACTTACTTTTTGTTTATAATCATGATGGTACGGTTAGTAATGAAATCAAAAAGCCTCGTGTTTCATATTTATAAAATATTGCATCTTTTCATTTCATATTAAATTATCTGTCTTTGTGGCCTTCATTATAAGATTTCAGCACGTTATTTGTGTTCATCGTTTAGGCAGGTGTAATATAATGAACCGTTAAAATAAATGTACAGGTTATGGGCACAATAATGAGTGTAAATAGCGTTCGTAACTCCGGCCGCAACTGCCGCCGTAACTCGGAATACGGCTGTCAACTACTTAATTTTTATAAGTTTATGTTGACCGATAAACGAGAAATTTTTGATGTTACACAAAAAAACATATATAAATTATATATATATATATATATATATATATATATGACGAATGAGCTGTGCACAACATGCATCTATTGAATATTTAACTTGATCGTATGAAAAATTTGGTGTTTATTAAAAATGTCCACTACTAAGCAGTATATTTTATTAATAATTGCATCAATAAAAGCAACAACATTACTATATGAATGGCTTTATTGTAGCATAACATTTTATAGAACATTACATTTTTAATGCAATTTGAGATAGTCGCAAAGACGTGTAAAGCAGTTCTAGTGATCTTGAAGAAGTATAAATGCTATCGGATTGTTTACAGCTTGGCTACGGTAGAAGCTTCTTATAAATACGCCATAGCAACAAAAACTTTGCGGAGAACAATCAAATATTTTTCGTAAGCTTTTTAAAACCTCCGATACAGATTTGTACGCTCAAAAGTATCCTGATATAAGATTCAAGTTTAATGCGTTTTACTTTTTTTTAAAGTCAACAATTTATGTTGTTATTACAAAACATAAGAAAAAGATAATATAATATTTTCTTTCTAATAGAACAAACATGTTATGGTGGTTTGTTTACAAACAATCAACATCTAGTTGCCCGTTGAAGTATTCATGTGTTTACTTGATCGACTCCGATTGCATTGTTTACAGAGTTGAACTGTGTAATTTGCTATAACATAAATTTATAACATGATATCAAGCATATCCCCCCTAAATCTCCACTCGGCAAGGAAATATAACGTTACGTTATATTTTCGTGCACATTTCGGCAATTATGCTTTCGGATTCATGTCATAAATGCCGTATATTGTTATCGCATGTAACAAACAACAAATAATGTTATAACGCATCTGAAAAAAGGTTTACTAGTAGCCTTTGGTTATGATATTTACAAGCTCAAACGCACAGCTGTATTATATGAGTCACATACATTATGTTTCTCTTTTGACAGATATTAGTTTTATACCGCACAATGAAACAATTTGGTACCCGGGACCGGGCGCGCTACTCTGTCTCTGAATAATGTATTCAACGCTTCGTAGAACACCAATGGGAAGAGAAAGATATTTATGGGAAAGTTCTTGTCTATCCCGGCCACCAGATGACCGATGTGCACATATAGATGCACATATATGTTACACAATTTTGCCTCCTCTTTAAGGAAAACAGGAGGGTAATAAATACAGCAATTTCGCTTCATACGGAAAAGTGGCATTAGGCTTGATAAGTTCCACTGGGGAGACGAGATGCAGAGATTGTCGTTCGCTATTACCGCTGTCTATCTAGAGAGTTAAGGAAAAATCTTCATGTCATTGTATCGTTTATTTTTGGCAATATCTGGGTCAGTGGGGTTAGTGTAATTATATTATATTAGACTGCGTGCGTGAGAATACCAATTACCTTTAGACGACCTACATTATTAATAAGAGTTCACAGGGTTCGCTTTAGATTGATGAAGGTTTCAGACCATGGCTCACCTTAAATTCTAGCGTGTTTGTGCACTTGTAGTTTGCAAGATCTGCCGTATGTTATTGTTAATTACATTTGTATTCTACATAATTTCATTGTATTCTACAGTTGTATTCTACATAATGTCAGAATATGGATAATTTAAGTGGTTAAAAACTATTCAGTGTTAATCAATTCCAAGTATCTAGTTACTTGCAGCATAATTAACCCTTTATATTGTTGATTTGTGATAAAAAGCCCAAAATGTCTTGCCGATGAGTCACTGGCATGAAAATGTATTAATTTTACGAAAATGAGCCACTGTCAAAACGATCGGGTCACAAAAGGGGAGAAAACATTGCCGCCATTCTAGCCACACACAACAAATAGTTTGTGCAAAAACGCCGACGCATCATGTATTGTACTGCAAAAGGTTGCGATCGGGTCACAGGGCACTTTGTGAACAAAACAAAATAAAGTTGCTGAAACGCGCAAACAGCTAATAAAAATATACAAAGTACCTTGAAAGACATCATTGCTTTCAAGTAGACCCTCGACAGATTGTAAATTTTCTGTTAAGCGGTCTAGGAATGCTAAAATTATCACTAAATAAATGAAATTGCAAGAAGGGATCGTTTTGTACAATGTCATCAAGTACTTATATCATATCATAAATAGGTATCGCAAATAGTTTCTTTCTTTTGACGTGGAGCAAATAAAGGATACACATTCGCAGTAAGAAATGCTTCCCGGATATGAAAAAAAAATCTTAAAACATGCACGATACATTCTTGTAAATATATTCTTATGGAATCGGCGGACTTATCATACGCACAAGAAAAGTAGGAGAGTAATTTTAAAATATATTATGCGTCTGAAAACCTTGATAGTTTTTTAATTTACCATTGACCGGCTAGTGGTATATTATTGACTGCGGACAACTAAATTTTATTCGCCGTTCCTTTTCATATGACCTCTAGAAAATTGAGTAGTGATCCGCTCAGTAAGAAATCTCTTCTGATTATTGCAGTGCATTTCAGGGAATATAGATTTTACTTACTACATTTCTATTCCTACAGTGTTTTTGGTATGACAAATAAATTTATCATTCTCTTCCGAGATTTTGCAGGCATTTTCATTGTTTCAAAGCTTCATTTCCTTTTTACCAAAGAACAATGGCAGGATTATACCTGTGAAGTGTTAGAAGCGTCTATAAACATAACTTATGAAAAACTTATTAATATAATTATTTCGTATTTTGTACGTTTTTAGTTTCAAGTATAAAAGCGTACGTTAAATTATCTACATTGATAAACTATTTATTGAATACATTCATTTCCGGTGCTTGTTTAATGTCATTTTCAGAGTTACCATTTACAAAACAATCGTATTTGTTTAATAGAAAAAAGGTAAGTAATCTTTTTAACCTACATCTAGAAACAATTCATGATAATGTTAAAAAATATTTTATGTATATTATGTAAAAAGAAGATTTTATTTATGATATAAATAAATGTATTTTTTTACTTCATCTGAGATATCATTTAATTAGAGGTATCTGTAGGCAATTGAAAGATAATTAATGACAACACGAAGTGAAAATGTCTACATTGTCAGTATCAAGGAGACAGTATCCTTACGGTATCCTTACTCCTTGCCCTTGTCTATGATCCCTATAGACCGTGCCACGGGAACATAGACTTTTTGAAACAAAGAATTTCTACTAAGTAACTTAGCGACAGATCTGTCAAAAACAAATAATGTCAAATCCAATGAGCGCAACGGTACACAAATATGTGTCATTGCAACGTAATATGTTAATTGATCGGGTTTTTATCGATATATGCGCTGCCAACAGTGTTTTGTGGTACTGGAATATATCAGACGCCTGGGATGTCAACATTTTGCGTTAATCCATTAATTTTTTTTCATTCTTAGGCATTTATCAGAGGATAAAACATATTTTTTGGATGTTAAGAATATTTTTGGTGTCGCAATCAGTGTTGCCAACTCTGATTTTCAAAAATACGTAGATCGGAGTTAAAAAGTACGTAGATCTTCTTCTTCTTCCATTTAAGAGCTAGGTAGCTCTTGTCGGTGGAGCAATTGCCATTGGCTTCGGTTTTCTGCCTTTTCTTTGACCTCTTGATAGGACCCGACTCCAACTTTTTCCTTCAGCTGTGTCATGTAGGTACGTCGAGGCCGTCCTCTTCCTCTTCTCCCTTCTACGTAGATCTACGTTCTTTTAATAATATCTAAGATAAAGGGAGTAAAAAATGGTAAAACGAGTGTTTCAAACATCGATTCGAGTGTGTAAGCAAATATTATTGACTTAAATTGATCGACATGTTTTTAGTTTGTACTTGTTAAACTAATTGGTTACGAATAAACATGCAACAAAGTATTATATACGTCAATTTTTACGTGTGTTTTGTGTTTAATAATGCTTCTTTCTTAGTAAAATCTCGTTATTTTGCTAATTCGGTCATTTGCTGAAAAATACGTAGATTCTGGACCTGAAGTACGTAGGTTCGCGTGAAGGGTCGTCCTACGGTCGGCATCTCGGAAAAGCGGGTGCAGAATTGCAGATGGCCAACTATTATATAACGATTTTGTTTAACGTCATTGTGACGTTTTCATTCATACACAATGTAAAATCGCTATGCCTAGACATTTTAATGTAATGTACCAGCTAGTGGTCTGTAATATTATTCATTAGTGGTATTTTTTATATTTTACGATAGCTTAGCTATTGACTATACGATCGAGTACCATGTTTGTACTCTATTATTGACATACATGGCTCTCTTTTGTTGTCTTGCATTTACAGGATTACTTACGTGTAAAAACAAAAAAAAATCGGCAAATTCATGAAAATACTTCCGCGAAATTTGAATACTCAAACACAAAATAAAATATGTTTATTTTTGTAAAATTAGAAAAAAAATTGTCACAACAAGAAGTCATAGATAATAAAATATAAATTCGCATACTTAGTAGCATAATTGAGCATTGAAACAAAAAAACTACTGTACAAAAAGCATAAAAGTTCACCAAGGCATAAAATCTCAATAACAACTGTTAGAAACAAAGGTTGTGAAACCCTGGCTGTGTGTTTGCAAAAAGTCTATCTTCTCGTGGCACCAACTATAGTCTGTGACATTGTCAACGTTATTTTCTTTCCAAAAAGCTTGTTTGGTAGTATTCTCGTTGTTTTCGCAGTTTTTTATTGAATTATCCTTATTTTTGATTCTCGCTTACCCCCTGGACTTGATTCGCTGCCCCATACAACGACTTGTGCTTTCTTACGGACTATCTGCGCTCAAAACATCTGGACCTATAGCTTTTTCTACACGGACTTCGATTGTGCCAAGATTTTGTTATGATGCGAAGTAGCAGGCCTACACGCATATTGTGCGTGAATTGTAACATTTGCGTCAATACTCTCCGGCGATATCGCATCTTAGATCAGAACACAAGAGTTTGTACTTTGCTCTGCAACTGGGTTTATCCACAAATCGTAAGTTTTTAAACATTATTATACTTACTTACCAATTTAGCGTTAGTAAGTTTCAGTGAATTTTGAAAGCAGTTTAAAATATTACAAAATTCGGTAACATTAGTCTATCTAGATGTAGTGTGATGCGTTTTCTTTGCCTGTAGTAATAATTGCTTTTCTTAATTTTTAGATTACTGATGATGATTATGTTTGTGAAGCATGTTGGGAACTCGCTATGGATTGAGTAAATCAGAGTTTGCAGCAAGATGCTAATGAACAAGCTGGACTGTGTCAACGAGGCCATAGAAATGTGTGCTTTCTGTGTGGATATTCGCAGTGGCTTAGTACGAAGGCAAAGTGACAAAATATTAAAAGATAGCCCGACCGAACTACAACAGAACATGATAAATATTATCTAAATGAAAATAGAACCACGTCAGGTCCATTCATCTTTAATTAGTATTTATTAAATAATAAATCCTTTTGCAGTGTTTTATTACTAAAGAGTTTTATAAGTCTACTGGTGTCTCTTTTAAAGCAATCTAATACAAATTGTCAGTTTTTTATCAATTATGGAGTAAGTATTTATTACAAAAACATTCCTTTATTTCATTTGCAGTTGTCACCTTCAGATAAGGTTTGCCATGCCTAAGAGAGATCCCATATCCTTATCCTTACTAATATTATAAATGCGATGTTTATTTGTTTGTCTGTTTGTTACGCACGAAAAAACTACTGAACCTATTAGAATGAAACTAGGCGCACAAATAGACCATAACCTGGAATAGGATATAGTATACTTTTTATCCTAGTATTGAGTTCCTGTGGGATAATTTTCGACTTCCACGCGGGCAAAAGCTAGTTCCTTATAAAAGCAAGTGAGTTGTACCTATTTATTAGAGAGATATAACATCATGCCATGACGTCTAATCTTAAGAGCCCTGCCTCACTTGTACGCCATGGCGACGTCGCCGGCTGCGTATCCAAATAGTTTATATTGAAATGTAGCTATATGGCTGCTAAACCGTGGCCCAGTGAGTTAGGTACCATACATTTCAATATAAATTGTACGGTAGCTGGCGACGTCGCCATGGCCTCATATTGAGGTGGGCTCTAATACTCAATAAAATAGTGAAAATAAAAGATTACATAAATAATACATAGTCTACATCCCTATTTCGTGATGGAACTTTGATTTTTTTAATATTAGGTACTTATCAAGTCTAGATACTGATATTAAATCAGTCTAGGTATATCCTATCAATGCTTTTTGCACATCACCACCCCTTATCTAAATGTATTTAATGCATTTGTGTAGTTACAAAGTTGTTTTCTATTAACATAACCTTAAAATATAAACAATGTTCATATCTTTTTTTACGGCCTCCTAAAATAAAAACTCTTGATGATTATGTTTAAGTAATAGAACCCCTTTGTTTTTAACATTTTTTCATACATAGACGCTTCGAATCGATTTCAAATAAAGTGTTGTATGGGAACTTGCCATTGTTCTTTAAATTTCCTTTTTCCTTCTCTGATTTGAAGTTAAATGCCTGACAGGTATGTTCTTTTATCTTTTCCCATTCTTTTATATATCGCTTGTTATTTTTTGTTAATTTCGTTACATTTCTTTGTTATATCTTATCATTTAGCGTGCGAAAAAAAACAAAGTAAAAGTCCAGCATGGCAGAGTCTTTAAAAATATAACAGTTTATGAGACGAGATAGAATGAAAGAGAAATAGGTAGGTACCTACTTTGTAGTTCTATGTATAAATTATTTAATTGATTAGGGATACTACCTTCTTAAATAGATATTATAAAAATACGTGCGATGCGGGTACCGATTGCGAAGTATCGATTTTCGCCTGAATGTATCAAATAACACTATTTTGCATTCTTAAACTGATACTAAAATACTCTGAAAATAAATTATCTGAAAATATATTATTAATAAGAATATTCTCGATCTCTCGCATAAAGGTTGGATAATATGTAACGCCTCTGTCTTAACCTTTACGAACACATAGTCCTAAATATTTTATATCCATAAACATCAATTAAGTAGAAACAAAAACTCAATATCAAAAATATTAAGCTTAATTTTTAGTCTATAATCTCTTTTTGCGTCACAATGATTTACTCTCACTCATTTTATGTTTGCAAGTGAATTAATGTGGTGAAATAAAGACTATTAGATTCACTCAAGCGACGAGATATATAAAAATGTAAATTAACTCCATAAGTTTGTATTTAAACAAATGGTTTTATATCCTTTGATTAATGAAGACTAATCAACCTGAATTTTTCTATTGCAGATGAGGTTCAAGAATTTTAAACTCAGTGCATTTTATAATGGATCAAAACGCGAAGAACTAGCAATGATATGATAATGATATTCTATGAGATGAAGGTATTATTCGCATGTTTTCTTGTTTACATGCTTTTCTATGTAATACAAGCGTTTTCAAGTCGATATTCATAAATTATAGTTATGTTAAAAGGTAGGTACACCGTCCACCCAATAACCAATACTGAATCACAGGAACCACGCAAAAATATACACTTATGCGTAGTTTCTGTGTCAGAGACAAGACCCGCGTTTTAGGCCTTGTATAAACAACGATTGGCTCAAATGACAATAATTGCAGAAGCTCATCAGCACTGCCCTTCCTTTAGTGAGCTGGATGTCCATCTCACCACATAAACACTAACTTAAGATTAGATTATTTTCAGTAAAAGCTTACTTCAGGTGCAGCCTGGTACAGCCTAGAGGACTAGCCAAGAGATGCGCGGCTCTTACTGCTGAATCCATGATTTAAATTTAAAGCTTAGCTATAGCTTTAAATTTAAATCATGGATTCAGATTTATTTTCTTTCAAAGATATTGAAGCTGTATTTCTATAAATCTATTAAGTTAAATAATATTTAAAATACGTCAGCAAAATATCTAAAACAGAAATGTTCTTGTGTTTATTTATTAAACCTGCCTTTTACTTACATTTCTTGTTATAATATCATAATTTCGAGAAACTTTCTTACATTGAAAATAATTTCCTCTAAATCAGGCCAGGCAATATTATTATGACTAAACAGAGCCGTGTTATAATTTTCATCTCATTATTTTATCGTATTGCGTGTTATATACCAATCATACCACACCCACTCAATTATTTTAAGTAATTATTCATATAAAATTAACATAATTATTCCGACGAAACCATAATCCCACTGCAGTCAACACGTGGAGCCAATATAAATATTAAATTATTGATAATGCAACTAATTATAAATGGTGACATTAAATAGATACATCTAATTAGTATCCTCTACATATATGCATATGCGGCGGTATATATGTATTCTTATGTGGCATCTATCAAGTGTTGATGTTATTGTAATATTCATTGTAGAGGTGAAGTCGGGACGCAGGTAAATTGCAGAAAATTGCCTTCCCTTTTCTTAGATAATGAGATCGCATCTTCGTCAGTGTTGTCGTATATGACGCATTTTGCGAACGATAAACGATAAAAAAGTTATTAATGTGGCCCGCTAACACGACACACGCTCGCTTGTTTTAATATTTTATCAGAGATACAAAGTGTGCGTAAACACTCCCATTAGATTACCTTAAGCAAAATGTTACGCTCCAAAGCTTTAACAAACGCCATTATAATTTAGAATATAAAATGAACTTGCTACAAACAATATTCTGCGGAGCGTTTGATTTTTTACACAACTTAAACGTCTAGATCTTACTCTTAATTCTATTTGTAGATCAGAAGCTACAATTTTACTTCAGTTGGCCGTCGCAAACCCAAACAAAACATCTACGAGCGCTACGTGACAAATGTTCCGTAGACTTTGCTACGAGTTTTATTATGTTGGATTTATTTGTTGCCGATAAAGAAAAATGTTCTTACATTTAATAAATGGAGTTTAAAAGAGCTAAACTTACGAACTTAGTAAGTATTGAATCGTGTATAAAATTGCAATGATCACCTGTGAGGTCTCCTTTCCTCCTCATGATCCTCTTTCATAAACGACGGTTGCAGACTGAATCTGCGACGAAATTGGTGTCGACCCTTCATATTGGCAATAGTCAATTCACTTAGCACATACTATGTATTTGGTGTAGTTCACAACGTGTGGTGCGTATGGCGATGAGCGCGAGGTGAGGTGCGTCGCGACGTGCGCGAACAGTGGCGGCCGGCGGACGAGTGGCGCGCGCGGCCGCCACCCGCCACGCCGACACTCCGCCACCCGCCACGCCGACAAACCGACCCGACGACACGACTACAGGCCGACAGGCCCGCACCGACACATGCCACATCATACACAGCCTTACAATTTACCATCGAAAATACACCGCTCATCAGTCATCAGTCGCAGTCAAAAGCGGAAATACCCTTTTACACATAAAATCGCTATAAATTGAACATTAACATTCAATCGGGCGCGTAAAGCATTCGTCGATTAAAACAGTTTAAATTAAATGTTTATACGCGCTTCATCAACATCGACACAAAATTGTAATTCCACTGCATTGCAAATATCGATCAGTGTGAAACGATAGCAATAAGCCAATCAATATAGTATAAACAAAACGTCGCGTGATACGATGATAAAAGGCGGACCCATTTCAATTGCCAACACAATAGACAAAAGTTTAACAGTATTCACAATCGGTTTTCAATTAACTCGTATATTGCAGGTGTACTGTAGATAAAGAGCTTAAGTACGTAATGTTTTCGCGACACACGGCGGTGTGAGCACAAAGGAAAGTCTTCAAGATAAGATACCTGTAGCGTGGAGTAGCGGCGCCTATACACATGTAGGTAGCCTGTTGCTGAGTCCCGCGCCGCCGCCGCCGGCCCAGTGCCCTACACTAAATGGATATAACGCTCGCTACGTTTTCGTAAACTTTCTGTACAAAACATTTTGTGCTCCTCTCTTTATCATTATTTGAAATGAAGCTCAATGAAACGTTAACAAATACTACATAGGTACCTACGTGATGACTCCTTCGTCGTCATCAGTAGATGAAATTTTTATTACAAAGTTCCAAACGTACGTGGATCATAATAATAGACATGAAATAAATTTTCTATGAGCTACGTGATGAATTTACGCAACGAACAGGAATATTATTTGTTATTTGATAACTGAGGATATTCACAAAGGTACTTTTTTATTACCAGTTTTAAATTTCACCTTTATAATGTCCTAAAAGAATTTAATATAACTGAAAGGTATAAGTATAAGAGCTCTATTATATACACAAATAATTACTAACTCTATGTAATTTCATAAGATTTATATTTCTTGTTCATTACGTATAATTTTATGTGTCGCTGGGCTCACAACATATTAAAATCTCTGTGTCGAAAAAGAGAAAAATGGAAGATATATTTTTGCTAAGAGCCTACCGTTTTCACGCTTAGGAACAATTTCACATTTTCTTTTAGGGTTCTTTAAGCTTAGGATACATTTAGACATTCTCTTCATAATAATCAAATGTCAGTAATCTGGATCAGTTGACCTTTGAAATGAAATGTACTCAATCGAGTAATCCATAATAAAACTCCGGCGAGCCACCTGACCGAATTTTCGTTGTTACATTTGCTAATAAAATGTTTATGTCTACTAGTCATAGCCAATATTTTGTTCTGGTTTATTGAGGTACTCAGGCAATGAAGTAGTTGATTGTCTCTTACATTTTACCTACGTAAAAGGAAATTAATGGTATTGTGTCTGTGTAATTTCATCACAAGGATAGACATACATTTGAGCATCACTTATTTACTCAAGTAGTAAAATGGTATATTATACGAAACAAATGAGTGAAACACTTCGCTCTATCTGTACGCTGTACACCTGGTTTAGATTGTAGCTAATAATAAAATAATGCTTTTAAACTATTTAATTATTTAGTCACAAAAAAACACGAGATTTTAAATATAGTTATCTAACCGTACTTTATGATACTATTGACGATATTATTCTTATCATCTTATAGGCAACTCACTGTTCACTAATGTGCTCACATGACAGACTATACGTTCCTCTTTAAAAGTCTTTATCCCAGGAATATAAACTAAGCACTTTTAGCAACATAGTCAACACCGATCACAGTTGTAAACGAACAAAGCCGACGGGTTCTGCGCTCAATTTCAGTCCATGTAGAATGCAAAACCTGCAAATTCTTATTGCCTTTCAGTGTCGCTTTAAAATTTTACAAAGCCTTGTTCTAGAACATTCCACTGTAATTTAAAGTTAACGAAGACTTTACAGCTTGTAGGCGTGGTTTTCTTTCTCGTAGATAAATGTAATAGCGTAAAGGTCACGTTTTCACAATTGACCGAGTCAGAGGGACGTTCTTGTGTTTACATAGCGTCATTCCATCTTATGTAATCTCGCTCGAGAGGCACGATTTCACAAAGTAATGAATAGACTTACTTAGAAAAAGAGATGAGAAAGTGAGAGTGTCATTGGTGGCCTGGAATGTCCGTACTTACGAATAAACTGAATACTTTTCGCAAGAATAAAAGCAGCTGTTTACTATGTGTTCCTTAACAAATGATGTAATGTATTTTTATAATATAGTAAAGCGAATTTAGTAAGAAGATGTAATCGTCCTATACAAAAAACTATCGTAGAATAGAAGCGTCCTAATGTCAGGCGTATTATTTAGGATTTTATTTGTTATCAAACATATACATTTGTTATTCATATTGGATTATAAATATGGATTCTGGGTGTATATTGAGGCAACATTTAGTTAGCTATATAAATGTTCCGATTTACATTCAGAAATACAACGCAATATATTTTGACGATGTTAAATGATTATATATTAATTTTATTATTGTATTCCATTGTTAAAACTGATAATTAATTATGCTGCTATCTCTTCGCAGTAATAAAATACAATGCATACACGCAAGCGAAGTCCACAGTGTGTATTGCATATTTAAAACTACTTGATTGATTAACGTGTTCAGTTTACCCTGCACATCTATTATTAAATGTGTTCAAGAATCATCACTGGTCCTGTTTTTTCTAAAACAACTACGTCAATAGTGTTAATACTGATAAAACAATTAGTATTCTCTTAAACGTTGTCAAATAAAACTTGCTCCACAATTTCATTTAGCGAGTCTGTGGTAAATGGTTGTGTGGAAGCCGAGGTGCGGAGGCTGGAATTGCAAATTAGGCTCGTGCGGTGAACGAAGGGAGGAAGGGGGACCGCCGAGCCTCAGCGCGGTGAGAAAAATAACGCTCAACAAGTGAGAAAGTGACCCTTCTCCATCAAACTGGGGAAACAATTAGTACAGTCTACTTCTTGCTTTTTTTTCGTGTAAGTGTATTGGTATTAGAAAAGTTAAGCAGCGCTTGTACAGGGCGCTACTTGGCTGGGTGACCACGTGTGGCATTTACATTAGAGCTTCGGAGCGCATATAAAGCTGTAGATCCCGGTTCTTGTATCAGGACAAAAATTGTCGGGGCCCTCGGGCGGTCTGAAAGTCCAACACCAGAGTAGTACAGTAACTTTACCTTTTTATCCAGTAGGTAGTACGCTTATGAATCGATTGAAGTTGTACTGTCAGTAGCAATTAAGGCAACGGTGACGCTCGCCACACACCGACACATGTCTACTACTAACTTCATTCTCACTAGTTGAATCACAAAAGTTAGCCGATATTCGTTCCGGACAAACTCGATGAGTTCGAAGCTCGATATGGGTTGCGCTTCAATTAGAGCGCATATAAAGGAGATCTTGTTGTAGATGCATGTTTATGATATGATATACCTAGTTGAATTTATGCAGATGGGTGTTGAACTGATTTACATATATCACTCAAATAAGGTAGGATATTATGTATATTATACAAAAGATTGGCCTGTCTGTGTGGTGACGGATTAAGAATACGGTATGTCACCACCCCATATCATCCCATGGGTGTCGTAAGAGCCGACTGAGGGAGCATATTATGCAGAGAACAGCACTGTAAGAGAAGGAAAACTTGATGCAAACCCTGTACCAACCCGTTTGGCCAGCGTGGTATAGTAGGCCAATTCCTCCTTTCAAAGGAGAGGCCTAGTCCAGCAGTGGACTGTTAAAGGCTGATGATGATGATACAAAAGATAAATTTTAATTCAAAACTAGGATCAGTCATATTATAATGCGGTCTTTTCTCGTTGAAACTGATGAAAAATAATGTCATGTAGGTATACGTACATCGCATTATTTTTCATCAGTTGAATCATCAATGTGAAGCCAAGAGCTGAGTGAATAGGTGGCGAATAACAAACACGTACACACGTTGCTAACTGAATTACACTAGAGCGCAGGCCACGATGGTTCAGCGAATGTTTACACAACGCTTTGCCGCCATTGTCACGAGTATAGGGCGGCTTTAGATCTGCAAGATTTTTAACTTCAACAATTCATTTGAGAAAAATATAAGAGCGGCAACGACGCAACGTAACATATAATGTATTCAATATTAGAAGAGCCCGCGGTTAAACCCGCGTTTAATTTAGGTCCAATGCTCCGCTCCCTTGGCTCGTAGCGTGATGTTATATAGCATATTATAGTGTTCCTCGATGAATGGGCTATCTAGCACAGATAGAATTTTCCGAATCCGACTCTGAGATTAGTGCTCTTAAGCTTTGTGTTTGAAATAGATATATTTATATGATTAAAACGAGAATATCAGTTCGTAACATTTGTTTTCTTTGGTAATTAATTTTTTGACTCTGGTCACATTATGAACTCACAAATCTCTCTTTCCTTTCCGGAAAAAAACTTTGATAGAGATCACACCATTTTGCCACCCGTGTGAATTTGTATGATTGAAGTAAAATTTGTTAAACCCTTGTAAAACTGCCGCTTTTGATGTGCCCAGCAACGCCTACTGATCTATTGATTGTGATATTGTATAGAACATTGACATTTGTAAAACTGTAAATTGTGAATCCTGTGTCAACTTACTTCTCTGATCTGAGGTGTCAACGAACCCAGTTCATCGTGTTGAAGACATCAAGTTTGGAGGAAAGATAAGTACTTAGATAGGCCACTCCCTCTATATTGGCCAATTTAGTCGTATGTTTATCTAGCTAGCCCCAGTAGCAGGATGTGAAGATCTCCAGGTAATTGCACATATTGTATTTTGATACTTAGCGCCGAGAAACTCGGCCAAATGGCAGACATTCTTGTGTTGATCTAGAACAGATGGATGAATGTAATTTAGCTTCGACTGCCGTCTGCAAACTATTCCCACTGTCAAGGCAAACTTTGAACACTTTATAATATGTTGTTTTATATTGTATCTACGTATTCTTTCCTATATATTCATATATTATGTATTCTGTGTATATTATAGATAAGAATTAATCAACATCTAAGTAAGTTTTACTCTTAATTCTACACCTTCTACATCATCTCTGAACCACCTGAAGGTTGACTGGCAGAAAATGCCTCAGGCATTAAGTCCGCCTTATGCAAATTGTTTGCAGGAAAGTTTAAATAATAATAATAATAATAATAATGTTTCAGGCCTTGGAACCAAGCATCAACGTCACGGATCAACGACTATCGGATCAGGTACGGGTTATCCAGCGCAGTGGCAAGTTTGATAACGCCGTGCTTGATAGGATTCGCTCAGAGTACTTACCTTCGAGCCATGCCAATCCCGTCCGGCCCACACTAACACCGACACCGAGCGCACCGCCAATGAGCGGCAGCGCCGCCAGGGAGGAGCATGACATGGCTGATGATGTAAGTACCCAGTGTAATGAGGAGGTCAAGGACGCTTTGGAATGTGCGATTAGGGACTACCGGTACACGCCATCATCTATTAGGCCTCGCCTACCGCGGTTGCCTATGCATAGGCGAAATATAGCGCTGGTAAGTGCTCTTGACTCGTTATTATCAAATTATTTAGATAATAGTGAGGATCTCGGTGATACACACTCAATCTTGTACTGTACCGCCGTGGCAGCTTGTCGTATAGCTGGTGTAAAGTTTCTTGAAACTGATACCGTTGTACGACAAAGGTCTGCTGTACCGGCGTGGCAGTGCAGGATTGAGCGTCGTATTGCCGAGGCAAGGGCACTTATTGGCAAGCTGATCTGTTTTAGGGAGGGGAATACACGCCCTAGGGTAATGCGCTTTGTGAAACGGGCTTTTTCGGGGACTAATATTAGTCCTCAAGATTATATAGCCCGGGTCACAGAGCGCATTGACTACCTAAAACAGAAAGTCTATGCATGGGCAAACCGAATACGTAGATTTAAAAAACGTGTGGACCGGTACGTCATTAATCGTACATTCCAGAGGGATCAGAGGTGGGTATACAGAAGCTCGGAACGACCAGATCAATGTGTGACTAATGTGCAGCGGCCGGATGCGAACGCCACAGCCATGTTTTGGCGTAGCATCTGGTCGACGCCCATTGGCCATACTGAAGGTGATTGGATGCAAGATGTCGAACGTTCATGCGAACATATTCCTGAAATGGAATGCGTGGCCATTTCTAGCCAGGATGTTGCACAAGCAGTCCGTCCATTATCTAATTGGAAATCTCCAGGCTTGGACGGGCTGCACAATTTCTGGCTGAAGTGGCTACGTAGTTCCCATGAACGCTTGGCATCTCAATTCCAATCAGCTGTAGAATCTGGGTCGTTGCCATCATTTATGATGACTGGAATTACCCACCTGCTCCACAAGACAGGCAGTACTAGCGAGCCCGGCAATTATAGACCGATAAAATGTCTACCATCGGTCTATAAACTTCTTACATCTATTCTGAGAGCTAAAATAGCTAAACATGTTGAAGACAATTCTATTATCCTCCGCCTCTCAGAATGGATGTAGGAAGGGTGCTCGCGGTACTAAGGAGCTCCTCCTCATTGACATGGCCATTAGCCAACAAGTTCGCCGTAACCGAAAGGATCTGGCCGCATGTTGGATAGATTATAAGAAGGCGTATGACTCCGTGCCGCATACATGGCTTTTGAGGGTGCTAGAGTTGTTTAAAGTAAATACTACTCTACGCACCTTCTTAAAGTCGTGCATGGTGCAATGGAATACGATTCTTTGCTATCCAGGATGCCGAAGGATCCAGGAGGACGGCGAACGTATTAAAATTGAGCGGGGAATTTTTCAGGGCGACAGTCTGAGTCCCCTTTGGTTTTGCCTGGCCATGAACCCTCTCAGTACATTACTGGAGGATTCAAGGTTAGGCTACAGGTTACAGAGAGGCTACTGTTATCCATGGATGACCTGAAGTTATTTGCCCAATCTGATGTCCAATTGCTAGATTTACTAAACGTAACCCAAAACTTTAGTAAGTCTATCAATATGGAGTTCGGTGTGGATAAATGTGCTGTCATTCATGTGAAGCAGGGCAGGATGGTGGAATCTGAGGGGATCCAACTCTTAGATTCCATTAACCTTAGATCGCTTCTCTTAACTGATACCTATAAGTACTTGGGTATGTCACAGGCTTTAAGTATCAATGAAGCTGACATGAAGCTATCGTTGCAAGAGCGTTTCTTTGGCCGCCTGAAAAAAGTATTAAAAAGCCTTTTATCAGGTGGCAACAAGGTTCGTGCTTGCAACGGTTGGGTCATGCCACTTCTTGTATACTCCTTTGGCATACTCAAGTGGACTCAGTCTGAATTGGACGCCCTGGACAGAAGAGTCCGCACATTGTTGACGGCATATCGTATGCATCATCCTCGTTCATCCGTGATGAGGTTGTACATCCCGCGGAAGTGTGGGGGTCGTGGCTTTCTGAATATCAAGACCCTACACAACCGCGAGGTGTGCAATCTCAGAGAATATTTTTTCCGGGCGAACGGGGACATGCATCGAGATGTTGTCGCAGTGGACAATGGACTCACCCCGCTCAAGTTGGCTAAGGAGATCTGGCGCATACCTGTAGTACTCAGTACTGATGAGCGCAAGCGTGTATGGCAGAGCAAGGAGCTTCATGGCAGGTCTACATCGGGCCCTGTATGGACCCGATGTAGACCTATTGGCCTCGGTGAACTGGCTACGCTTCGGTGACCTCTTTGGGGAAACCGAAGGGTTTGTTTGTGCAATTGCTGACGAAGTTATCAAGACGAATAACTACCGGAAATATATCCTGATGGAAGGCACTAGTGATATTTGCCGTGCCTGCCACCAGCCCGGTGAATCCCTCAGGCATATTGTTTCCGGTTGTTCACGTCTTGCTAACGGCGAGTACTTGCACAGACATAACCAAGTAGCCAGAATCATTCACTAGCAACTTGCTCTGAAATACAAACTTGTAGACATCGAGGTACCGTACTACAGGTATGTGGCAGAGCCAGTTCTCGAAAATGGCCATGCCACATTGTACTGGGATCGATCTATCGTCACAGACAGGACTGTTGTAGCCAACAAACCTGATATTGTGGTGATAGATCGATCAGAGCGCCTCGCAATAATTGTTGATGTCACCATTCCTCATGACGAGAATCTCGTGAAAGCCGAGAAAGACAAACAGATTAAATATCTGAACTTGGCTCACGAGATTGTCGACATGTGGGATGTGGACTCGGCAATTATTGTGCCGATAGTTGTAACAGTTAATGGCCTAATAGCCAAGAGCCTCGATCGTCACCTTAAGAGGCTCGCGTTGGGTGCTTGGGTCAAGGGCCTGATGCAAAAGGCAGTACTTCTCGACACGGCACGTATTGTGAGGAAGTTCCTGTCTCTGGAGCCCTAACCACCGACAGCTTGGACCCTGTGCCCGTTGCTGGTGGGATCCCACGGCTTTTTTATATTTTTAAATGTATTTTTTTGTAAATTATATATTTAAAAATGTAACTAAAATTTGATTAATCTGAATAAAGGAAATAATAATAATATTAGTATAGATTTTATCAATATATAGTATATAGGGTAGACCGAGGCGAATCGGATCAGGGGGTGAATCGGATCAAAATAAGAAATTTGTGAATATTTTTAATACAGCGTTGACAAGGAATGCCAGCTTCTGACGTGTCACAAGCCACTTCCAACCCGCACCTCCTGCCATCGGTGGCGTTTCGATCCGACCAGTACATGAGCGTCAGCGCCGCTCGCCAGAGAGTAACTTTTTGCGTGCGTTACAATTTTCACGCTCATCTAAAGTACATGCTTACTATTTGTTGGTGTTAATGTCAGAATTTGTGTTAAAACTTTGAGTTATATAGCTTAAACGGTTTGGGAATAGGTCTATTTTAGAATACATTTTAATTTTTAAGTACAGTATTATAGGTTTATATGTGAAATGTTTATTTCAAAAGTCTTCAAGATGGGGTGATTCGGATCGCGTCGTCGGGGGCGAATCGGATCACTTATTTAAAATGATTTATTTTACTTTTGAGAATAATTAAGTATGTTTATTCAATTAAAGATGGTTCACACATATAGCAGACAAACAATAAGGAGAACAAGCACGAAAATGGTCCCCAAACAAAAATTATAGCCCCAAGTGAAGTACTAGCCTAAGAATTAATCTTGGGTCGGGATGCTGAGATTAAAAATTTCGATACACAATTTTACAAAGAATAGTTTTCTCTCCAATGATGTCATTAAGACACGTGGTAGACAATAAAACCAATATAGCATTTGTCTCCACCTCAGTGTAAGATTAATCTTGACGAAAGAGATGCTAAGAAGAAACTTAAAACTGCTGAAAAAGCTGTGAAAAAAGGAGAAACAGACTGATACCAAAGAAAATATTAAGACGAAGAATAATAAAAGAACACCTTGAATAAGAATCAAATGCGAAGCACAAAGATTGGCTTTGTATTTACTGATAAAAAAAAATATTCATCCACCATCACGTACAGAATGGTGCCATGAAAAAGTGCTGGTCTGAGTGGGAAAGAAGACCCGTATCCATGTGATTTATGTTTAAGTAATTAATATCGTCCTGATTATTTATTATTTTAATATTGCCACTGATGCAAAAGCTTATAATGTTGAGAAAACCTAAATTTTATGGATGATCCTATTCGCCCCGATAATTGGGGCGATTCGGATATTTCTCTCTTTTTTAATTTTTATGAATATATTGCTCAATTTATGAGTTATTTTAGTTTTGAAAAGTTTAATATGTAGCTAAATAATTACTGCTTACCGATATGGCAAATAAAGTTACGTATATTACACTTTAGTATGATTTTTATGTCCTCAAATAAAAAGTGATCCGATTCGCCTCGGTCTACCCTACAAAGAATTATTAGCCAAGTATCATGCAAAGTAACAATATATTGTTGACTGTAAAAACGGCTGGTATAGCGCATATACAAGGTTAGAGCAATAGAAATACTGAGAATTGTTATTTTACTTAGAATACACATTTCATTTTATTATTAATGGTATGTACAGACAAAATATTAAATTCAGCACAAATCGCTAACAGGAAATTGCGACGTTGAGACTCGAGCTCGACCGTCCTCTTTATTGCAACAATTTTGTTGACTGTCAATATCATTAAATGACTCTCAGTATATTGCTGATATGAGCGCTTTTTTTTAATGACAATTCCCGAACTAGGAATAAATAAAAAAATAAATCAATCAAATACAAAGGTCACCAGACTTAAAACAACAATTAGTGGATCTTGCAGGGTGTGGTCTCGTATGAGAATCGAACCCACACGTGCAGTGAAAGCATAATCACTTATAACCACTATTCAACACATATTGCGGATGATCGAAGTAGTGAAAATGATTCGTAGCACTAACCTGCATAACTTGCTAAAAGTTTGAGAGATCCTTTAATAAATGTTTACCAAAAAAAAATTTCTTTATCAATACAATGATTTTTACACTGTTTCACTTCGTGTGTCGTCGTGTTGTCACTTAGCTTCCCTCATATTTTGTAAACTATAGCTTTCAGAGCTTTAATAAAAATAATATAAATATGATTTTTATTTCTTTCTGTGCCAGATTGATGTCAATAACCAGTCCCCAAAACTTGTACTTAATTTATAAACAACCTGCAGGTATAAAATTAAAAGGAAAGTCGATCCCAATACCCTTTTATAGATTTGGTTTATTAATTTGCGCTATTATGAAACTTATCAAAAACCCTATTTAGGATTAATTGAAGGACTTCACGGTAACTGGAGGAACAGCTGTAATTGGGTTTACTTTTTGTAATAGATTTTATACAAGTGAATAGATGGTACTATTGAAGTGCTTCTTTTATGAAATAAATAAATTCTGCCATTGATTCTTATTGATAAGACATTTATTACAAGCCGCTTGTTGTCAACATTAATGTTGGCATGTCAAGTGCGGTTTTCGATCGGTGGTATAAAATATTGGGGGTTCTTTGCAGACTTAAAAAAATCTGGTCAAAGTGTCGAACAGACCCTTTCTTAAACTACAACTAGCACAAAGCCTAGATACACAAATTGTTCTTTGAAATGTGTTGCATATAAAACGGTTTAGTCAAAGATTTTCGAAGGTTCGCAATCATGAAACTAACTACTTAGACCATCGAAATTCCTGGAAATCTTAATACGGTAAAATATTTTTTGCCTTTACAGTATTTTCGGGGAATGCAAGAAGAAACTTTCAGGTGGAACCATTCTAAACGATAATAATAAATGCAATAATTAGTCAAAGCTTTAGTGCAAGAAAAATACCCGATTTTACTCACTTACAACTGCCAGTTTTCAATTCCTTGGCTCGTAGCTCACATTCTGCAGGTACTACTCTCGTTCGCATCGAAACTTTATTACGCACTAGAATACCTACTCCTGTAAAGTAAACACTATAAAGAAGCTCAGTGCATTGATTGAATGGCGCGAAGCTATTGACATGGCTGAATGGATACGTGGATCCGGAAATTTGTCAATAATGCAGCGTTGCGCAGCGAAAACGAAGCGAATAGATGCTGGACATTTATAGGATTACGTACTATCAATACTAGCATCGAATGCATGTAACCATAAGTAGTTTACCCTACATCAAACAAGTCAAGCAAGTACTAATTAGCTGACGATGACGTACCAAGAAAAAAATTGCATTTTATATAGCTAGTATTACATCAATGATATTATCAGTTGCGAAGAAGAAACCATAGTATTACATTAAACCACTGTATGCACTGATCGAGTATACACTACAAAGTTGTTTAGTAAGTAGCTTCTCATCTTACGAGCCGAACGACTCAACTTAGTTAATAGGATCCATAGCTATTAAACAACATTATGTACTCATAAACGAACTTAGTTAATTATACAACTATTCGAACAGCTTAAGTGTACCTATTCTAGTAGCGAGTTGAGCCGAAACTTGTCAAATGTTTTGTTAGACCAATTAGTTGGCTGTCTGATGTGAAAATAATTCAATTAAAGTTAGATCAGACCCGCCCATATACGTCCCACTGTCTTTTACTTACATATTATAGTGATGGATGAATAGTTCGTGTCGTTACTCAACCGTGAAAGTTCACAAACCGCTCAGCCACTAGTCAATTGTAACATAGCATCGAACTTTTATACGATATTGGTTAATATTATAAACAATCAAATAGGTTATTCAGTAATTACTGGAGTGGTCGGTGTGTTTTTACGTTGCGTGTGTAATTTATGTAATATTCTCAATGTCCCTACAATTATTTTAATATTAGGTATCAATTTTATGATATTGAGAAAGTTCTACTGAAACTAATACCTTAATTTCTAAGATGTAAGATAAAATAAAGATAGTATATAATGCTAAGCAATAAATGAAGAAATCCTAACTATTAACCTACTGCGTGTGGTGACGGATTAATACAAAATGTCACTAGGTCAATTTATTCTCTCCCCCGTGGGATCTCCACCTTGTCGTGGTGGGGGGGCTCAGTAACCGTGGCTTGGACACCCGCGGTGAAGCTCAGAGAAATCCCGGGAGCGGACGCTCCGCGTGGGCTTGGAGGAGCCTGCGCATGATGCGTCCAAAGATGCGGGAGCGGGGGACTGTTCTGTCTGTCCCTCGCAGTCGGGCGCGGTCGCGGCAGGAGAGGCGAGTCGGTGTTGCGTTGCCGCGCGCCCTATCTCCCGCGACTAAATGGAGGCGCACCATTGTTGCGTCGCGGTGGGGCCGGAGAGGAAGAGGAGATGCGGTGTTGCGTTGCTGACCTCCCTATCCTCTGCGGCCGCTGGGTGTTTTGGCAGTGGAGCCCAACACCGTCATCCGCCGCCAAGGGGGTTTTGCTCGGGGCTCGCCTGACCATCTGGAGGGCCAATACCCGTCGGGGGTAGCGAGGAATGCTTCGGCGATACCCGACCCTCCGACACACGGGTATATGAGGAACACGGGTTGGTTGCCAACGCGACACCAAAAAAAAGGGTTCTGTAGTGGTGACCACGTACCGGACGACGCAGCAGGGCTAGGCCTCCCGCAAGGTGGACCGACGATCTGGTTAAGATCGCGGGAAGCGGTTGGATGCGGGCGGCGCAAGATCGGTCTGTGTGGAGAACCTTGGGGGAGGCCTATGTCCAGCAGTGGACGCGGCCTCTAGGCTGACATGATGATACGAAGTAAATAGTATCTTGCAGAAGAGACGGAAAACTCGTCATCGAACCAGCCCGTCTGGCAGCGTGATATAAGCCAAATCCTCCTATTGACTCGCAATGTTACTTTGACGAAAATAAGGCCTATGTCCAGCAGTGAAGGCTAAAGATGGTGAAAAATAATGAATATGCATATAAGGCTGCTAAAATTATAAATTGACTGATATCACCTTACTCATATTTTAGTAATAAATGTAATTGTTATACAAATTGTTGTAAGTGAACATTTTACTTTTAGTGGAACCAATAAATCCATACACTCTTTACCTATTTTTATTGGCTAAAGAAAATTTAGATACATACACATACATACATACATATCGTCACGCCTTTTATCCCCGAAGGGGTAGGCAGAGGTGTATTTCTACACCCACTTTTCGCCAGATATACTTTAGTCCCACGTAATAAGGGGCGAGCCTATTGCCGTACCGGGCACCTTTCCAGACTCCGTGCTGCTACTGAGAATTTCGTGACAGAAAAACCCAATAACACTGCCCGACCCAGGAATCGAACCCGGGACCTCCCGATCCCACGCGCACATCTATGCCGCGAGACCAACGAGGCAGTCGTATAGGGTTTGATGTCAAGTTTTCCGTCTCTACGCAAAGATGGTATTTGCATCGTGTTTTCCCTTAGTCGCCTCTTACGACACCCACGGGAAGATAGGGGGTGGTGACACTTGTATTCTATGCCGTCAACCACACGGCTAAATTTAGATCTGAATAGTTAAAAAGGTCTCAATTATTACAATAACATCATGAACTTAGTCGTGTCATAATACATAGGTACCTCATATTCACATGATATTGCAAACTTTTAATTATCGAATTAAATTATTCGAAAGGTCAAGTTTTGAGAGCACCTTTTAATGACCTTGTTTTGAAACTCATTAAAATTCAAGGGAAAATAAAGACTTATCGAATATTTCAAGAATCGTCTGAGCATAAGTTTCTCTTTATTTTTGCGGATAATCGATAAAGCTCGGTTCGGATATTGAAAGAAGAGTTAATGCAGGTAATAGGGTGAATGGAGCTTTGAAGGCTTTTATGAACAGTCAAAACATGTCCAAAAAGGCACGTTTGGCTGTGCATAGAGGGGTGTTAGTACCTACACTTATGTATGGTAGTGAAAGCTGGGTATGGCAGAATAGACATGAAAGTTGAATAAATGCCGTAGAAATGAGAGCACTGAGAAGTATGTGTGGAGTGCCTTTGAACGACAGATTAAAGAATTGTGTGATAAGAGAGTGTTGTGGGGTAAAAGAAGATGTAGTTTTTGTTTTTCGTGTGAGCGTGTGGCCAAGAAGATGTAGTGACAACCATTGAGAAAGGTATGCTAAGATGGTTTGGACACATGGAGAGGATGGATGACAAAATACTGACCAAGAAGTTATATAAGTCAAGTGTGAATGGGACAGGTGGAAGGGGAAGACCTAGACGGATGTTCTCTGACCAGATTGGAGACATCCTAAAAAAAGGACAGGTTAGAAGTACCCTTAACCGAAGAGCACGCATGAGAAATTTGATGGGAGTGAATGAAGCAAGAGATATATGTCAGGATCGTTGCAAATAGCGTTCCGTTGTCTTTTCCTACCCCTCTGGGAAACAGGCGTGAGTCTATGTATGTATGTATGTATATTATATCATATTCATAAATTGTAAGAGTGTATAAAATATGATCATTCGATTAGTTCATCCTTTCGCGGGCGTTATATAACATCATATTCGTAATTTTTAAGTAGTAGCAGTTAGTTCTACAATATGATAATCACATAAATTCTTCTTAGCAAGGCTTTAAAACAAATGAGTGTAAAGGTCTTCTTTTACAAATGAAATTCAAGTGAAACGTTCAATTACGATTTTTTTTTGTACAGTAAACGCTGAAATAAAATGGTGTTGAGTTATAATAGGTAAGTTGTGTACAACGTTGACTCCACCGACAAGTTAGCAAGATAAGAAAATGCACTGTTACGCATATTTAAGATAGCCCAGAATGTAGCACACAGAGAACTGAAAATTTAAGAAAATACCACTGCCCTTTATTTATGTAGAGAGAGTGTCGCGTCATATATCAGTATAATCATTATCATCATCAGTCTGCCGTAGCCCACTGCTGGTATATCCAGAAGTAGCTGGCAGCGACTAGACACGAAGAGCCGACAATCGGGCTCAGTAGCGTACCATTGGAGAGGCCTATATCAGTATAATAATTATAGGTACCTCATAGCAATAGGTACGTTACCTTAAGATGATAAGAGTGATATACTAGGAACACTTATAAGTGTTATATGACCGCAATAGAATTCAATCACCAATTTTAGAATACACCTAAAAATGTATAGAAAATCTCTAACATGTTTTGGACGTGTCATCTATTTATACATGTTTTCTTCTAATGTTACACGTACAAATGTATGTGTGTACGTATGTTGTACATATACACATAGAGATGGTCTAATGCGCTTAATATTGCTCTACTTTCGTCTTGTTGTTAACAATACAATACATTTAATACGACGCTCTTATGCAATCCTTGATATTTTTTCTGTAGATAATTTTAAATTGCATTAATGCTCAGTTTTGTAAATTATACATTTATCTAGGACGACAATATCATTATATTTATTGTCATATAAATGTAATTACGAAAACTTAACCTGAAATCTTATCTTAGTAGCTCGTAGGTAAGAACCTACGAGCTACTAAGATAAGATTCTTATTCATGTGTGTATAGGTATGTAAATAACAATGAGAAGCGTTTTTATGTATGAATACCAGTTAAATTGTACTCCGCTAACTTACTTGTGTAGGTCCGGAAAACGTTTTTCCGGGACACAAACACGACGCAAAAATGTTGCGAAGTCAATCTCAAACGAGTTTTAAAACATATTTCGACTTGTACTTACTTTGTTGGCTTATAAAGCTCTACCTAACTTCTTCATTGTATGTTTTTCCATTGTAAAAGAGAACAAAAAAAACTTGGCGGACTGGTGTCATATTTTATAAAGACTGGCACGGCCGCGCTGAGCTGCCCGCCAAAGATAGTTCCACTATAAAAACCTGAAAAAAAGGAGTTATTACAAAGCAACACATACAAGGAGTTATTACATATACAATGTTAGTTGGTAAAAACAAACCTCAGAAAAAGACCGAGCACACGTACGTTTCAGATAAAAAAGAAATTAAAGGTGTGAGATAAAAAAGTCGTCATGTACGCCACCCAAATAAATTACAACACCGGCACCGACTGTATCTCTGTGATTCGCGCATTTATTTTCTCCTTCACAAAGGTAATATCGTTTAATATTTTTATTACGTTCCCCAAAACTCATTACAGCTTTTGTAATTAAGAAACTTTGTGCGCGTCGAAGTTAAAAATCGCAACAAGCTATCAAATGCTACATAAAAACCGTTTGCTTCTCGTTGATAGAATCTTAATTCTTTTGCGATACAGCATCATAAAGCGCTTTGCATTTTATTTTCGGTGAATCCGGAATTATTTGGTACCTAAGACCGTTTGAGGTTATCCCTACTACTGTGTTTCATTTTCTTATTTAAAACTAACTCAACATAAGTATCATAGAATGGGATAATTCACATCTCAATCACATTCCGAAATGCTCAAGTGTAATCAAAATAAGTTCTCAGTAGTAAACAAGGAGACAAAATCGCAGATTTGCGGCGCGCTCCGTGAGAGACGGAGTAGGTGCGTTCCAAAACCGCATACCATCGCGCCGTTAAATCACACCCGAAAGGGGGAAAACGTCTGCCAAGATTTATGCCCATTGTACGAGTAAACACGCTAGGTATTTATATAAGTATTATTTAAAGCGCACAAGTTTTTGAGAGCATGTGATATACGCACGAAGATTGTACTACTTCATATAAGAGGCTTTTATCTTACGAGTTTATTCAAAAGGTTTTTTCGGACTTCAGTTTCTGTTATATAAATAAAAGTAGGTATTGATATTGGGACAGTCTTAGAGGATAGTATATTTTGTTATATTTTTTAAGTCACCAGTATAAATTAGTGTATTAGATGTATGATCACATCTTTATACATAGGTTCAAATAAGTTTAAGTGGTCAGTAGGTTGTTTTAGCGACACATATACGACATGAAAGTATAAACGCTCTTTAGTGCCCCTGTTTCAAATTTTGTTAAACTTTGCTATACAAAAGATTGTTTCTAGTGCAAAAGTTGTCATGCTATGAGAACTTGGGAATACATTTTATCTTCGATGGTAAGCAATTACCGCCGCCCATGGACACAAGCAACACCACTGGAGTCACAAGTGCGTTGCCGCCCCTTGGGGTTGGGAAAAGGGATAGGATGAGGGAGAAGGAATAGGGGATAGGGCCTCCGGTACTCTCACTCACCGAACGAAACACAACAGTTTAGGTACTGTTACTTTACGTCGATTTTCTGTGAGAGGGTAGTACTTCCCCGGTCGTGCCGGCCCATTCATGCTGAAATCAGCAAGGCTCTCCTACCTTGCTGATTTCGTATGTAGGTATATGTTAAAATATACCTAGATTCCAGAACAGCCTAGCTAGCCTATAGTTTAAAAGTTCGTAGAATAGTGCGTTTACACGGTCCCGATTTATACGGTGGCTTATATAGATTATTTGAGGCAAGATGAATATACCTACATTTTATATGAAACTTAGACGAGACAAGCGCAAGTTGTAGTTTACTTTTATGGCCGGTTACGCATTTTCTAAGGCATTTTCCCATTTTTTGTGAAGCTCATTTTCCGGGCCTATCTTCCTAGGAATCTACTCATAACTGATGTGTTAACATAAGCCGATCTTGCGGCTCTCCAATATACCCCTCTCTTAGAGACTCACATAATAATATGTACCTATTGTGTTCTTGTATTATGTTCGTCTTTCGTTGAGAATTAATTGTATTGTAGATGCACAAGTCTTCAACGGATAGGTACGTTCAAGTACGGATTGTACAGCAACAACAGGGGGAAATCGTGTGTCTATAACTTGCTTTGAACGTCTTAGGACACGGAAAGTAATCGATATGTGAATATATGTAACTATTTTGTACTTGGCCTTTGTACTAAGCCTACTTGTAATACAAACTAGGCTTTAAAATGAGTGTTGTCTTTTTTAATTGTTAAAAACAGTAGTATGAGACAGTTTAACGTTTATATGAAGCAGGTCGCGCAATTCAACATACGTGATTATATTTTGCCAATTCGCAAAAAATTATTAATGCATCGATATATATGTACTTAACTACTTATTAATGTAACATCTACTGAAACCGATATTATACGAAAAGCATATAACATTTCGTATTTTCATCTATACCTACTTCGGCACTCGATATCTCCTGAACGCTTTCTTCATAGAAATATTATTAAATAGATACATATATTCATAACTTGAGAATATTATCTCAACATCACTAATGAGTTCGCTCGCTGAGTTGTGTTTTACATTTATTGGCAACGACACTTAAATGAAACGGTAAAGAGTCGTAGGCCCTTTTATATTAATATACCTATGTATTCACAGAATATTTTTCATCGATATCATATTCAATACCTAAGAATAGTCCTTTCAGAAAGACTTAGCAATAGGTCATAAAGCTCGATTACCTCAGCCGTGATTAGAATGAAATATTTCTGCCTCTGTAACAGTTGAAGGTTGGTCGTTAATTCTGACCCTAATGTCAACGACGACATATTGAGATGCTTTCATTATAATACATACCTGTGCGTACTAAATATTTAGTAACAGTCATCTTGCTAATCTTGCCATGTAGAAATCGTTTTTAACACGCTTTTATTAGGTCGTCGTGTACCTATGTAACTATGTAGTGGAATCTAAGCTAACTGTTTTTTTTGTATTAAATTAGGTTAGATTAGATTAAGCTTCAGATACAAAATTATGTTTTATTATTATGTCCCTATAAATTAAGTTATAAATAAAAACGGCTAACTTATTTAACCATCTTGGAAGGGTCGTAGCGTAATGAAAATTGGCAGCTGTATGTAGTTCTGATGACAATTCAATAATATGGTACTGTCAAACTGATCTGATAATGGAGCCAGAAGACATGAACTGAAACTTCATAATGGAAAATCGTATCATACCTGTTTTGGATTTCTTAGAAAAGTCTTGTAATAAACTTTGACCACGATTAGTTTTCAAGGTCTGATGACGTAGCCGGAAGATAGTTACTGGCATTCCATGATGGAATATCGTATCATAGTCGTGTTTACACTTGTGAGAAAGGCCATGTAATGGACTTGGAACACGATCAGGTTTCAAGGTTATAAGAAACCAATTATATATTGTAGACCACGCAGTGCTGTAGTTAGGGTTCGTACTTTTGCGGCTGGACAGGCGTATGTGGCCCTGAGTAGAGTAAAATCACTTAGTGGTCTCCTGATTGAAGAGCTAGATTGTTATAAGCTGATAGATAAAACACCATATAATACAGACGCACTGGCGGAGATGGAGAGGATGCGGGCTCATTCGCTACTTAAAATAAATGTATAATTTTTTTAAATATTTCGTTATCAAAGACCAAAAAGTATAAAATAAATATTATAATTAAAAGTACATAATTTACATTTCAGCCCAGAAATAGAGACAACTTGAACGATCCATAATTTATTTTTTGTTTTACGTGCATTTATAAAAGCGTGTTTTTCTAGTGTATTTTAAACTATTAATTTATTATACATACATACATACATAGACTCACGCCTGTTTCCCCGAAGGGGTAGGCAGAGGCATATTAAACGCCCACTTTTCGCCAGTGTTTTGATCCCACGTAATAGGTGGCGAGCCTATTGCCGCTTATTGGGACATTTTGTTTGCCAGAGCCTCGTCCGTTGTTCGGCAGGTGCACCACTTGCAGGTGAGGTTGGCTTGGGACCCTAAGTTCTTGGTGGGAACCCTATGCACCCATTAATTTATTATATTTATTTATATTTATGTAGGTAATGGGTCTATAAGGAACGTAGACTTGGGAGCTCACTATGGGCTTTATTGGAAAGCTCAAAGTCACTCAGAGAGTGGTGGAGAAATGCTCGGAATTTTGCTGCGAAATCAAAATGAGGAGATCCGCAGGTGAATCAAAGTCACCGACATAGCTCGCCGAATAATCAAGCTAAAGTGGCATTGGGCAGGCCACATAGCTAAAAGAACCGATGGCCGCTGGAGCAGAAAGATTCTGGAGTGGCGACCACGTACCGGACGTCGTAGCTGAGGTAGGCCTAGTGCAAGGTGGACTGACGATCTTTATGGGGTCGCGAGTCGTGGATGGATGCGGGTGGCTTAAGATGGTTCCATATGGAGAGCCTTGAGAGAGGCCTATGTCTAGCTGTGGACATCTTTCGGCTGATATGACAATGATGGACGGGTCTATATCGCGTAATAATCTAAAATAGATGAGAAACACCTTATTTTTGCCCTGCCGTTTCGGCATAGGTTACACCAGCTTCAGCCGTGTATGTATCTGTAAAATAACACATTGGTACATTGTAATGAAAAAGTTATTTAAACAACACATCACTTTCCCTCGGACAGCGTTGCCTTATCCTTTCGACCAACTATAATTATTTATATTTATGTTCACTTAGAAATGAAAGGAAAGCGAATGAGAATAGGCCTTAAATAGTTTCACGTCTCTTAGTGTACCGATGTGTAAAGATATTTAACTTCTGTATACATGATTGATGAAAGTCGAAGTCGAAAATCGGCAGCGATAGCCGAGTGGATATACCAACAGACTGCCATGCAGAGGGTATCGGGTTCGAATCCACGGCGCGCACCAATGACTTTTCGGAGTTATGTGCGTATTGAATTGTTAATTAACGTGCTCTCCGTGCCTCGGAGAGCACGTTAAGCCGTCGGTCCCGGTTGTCATGAAGATCTTTGACAGTCGTTACAGGGCGTCAGTACCTTCTAAATAAACTGACACTAGTCTAAACCATGGAATATCGCTATCCCTTCGGGTTGCGGAGGTCAGACAGGCAGTCGCTCCGTGGAAAAGCTAATATTCAGCCAAATCCGGTTAGACTAGAAAGCGGACCCCAGACTGAAACTGGGATAACGCTAAGAGGATGATGATACATGATTGATGAAATCTTTTCATCATTCTGCATATTTTTTGCATAACTATGACCGTGATTACATTTTGCAGTTAAATCCATGAATACCGAAACGTACAATGTTTTTATACTACCATTCCACTAAGAGGCTTCCTACGTAGCAGAAAATGACAATAACAGTTTGTCAACATCAAAAAGGGCATCTGTGTTTACTTTACCTTTTTCAACGTACTATCATAAATGTATGCTCGTATACATACTTATTTATATAGGCTTGGGTATATAATATTGTACACATTAATAAGAATATCAAGTGAATATAGATTCACTAGTATAGTAGATCTATACAAATATAATAAATCAAAAGAGCTTGTTAGTTTTAGGGTTCCGTATCTAAAAGGTAAAAAACGGGGTTCTATTAATAAGCCTCCGCTGTCTGTCTGTCACCAGGCTGTATCTCATAAACCGTGATAGCTAGAAAGGTGAAATTTTCACAAATTATGTACTTCCGTTGCCACTATAACAAAAAATACTAAAAATAAAAAAAAAAATTGTGACGACCGGAGTCATGTCAAACCGTCGTCGTCACGGAGCACAAGCAAAGAAATATAACCATATTAACCTAGTCCAACCTCTCTGGCACGAAGTCATACTGACGTCTGCACGACAAACTAGCCGGTCGTCAAACACAATAAGATTAGCAAAGAGGTTTGAAGACGTATATATATTTATTTTGTTTCTAATGTAGTGGAAAACAATTGAATTAAAACTAACTATAAGTGGCTATTTACACATAAATTAACACGTTGGCTGCGGTAAGTAAAATCATAAACCTTCATCTGGTGCGGCGGCAGGTCGAAATGTGCCCCCAATGATTTTTCCGCTAGTGCGTGGCAGGTCTTTTTCGACCTACCAGCACTAGGGTAGCTTAAAATGCTATAACTTCGCGAAAACATGGTGTATACATTTTTTTTTATTCTGTCAGAATAACCTTGAACCCAGCTTCCTTAGGTTTGATTCGCCCCGGAATCTACCAAATAGGAAATGAGATATAAACCAGGAAAAGTGGCAGGCCGATATCGACCTGAATCGCACTAGAAGGTATTTTTAGCAGTGATGGGACATACCAAAATAAAGGAATATCGAAAATAAAACAGAACTATCGTACATACCAGAAATGAAGATTTTTATTTAATTGTGGCTGTTTTGAAAACATGACACGCAAAGATTCATGTTGCATTGCCTGCAATAATTTTTTAATTCTTTTTTACTATTTTTTTCTTTGTCGCTACTGAAGGTTTGCCGCAATCTCTCAAAGCACCCTGCACAATTTCATACGATTGAAACGAAACAAAATTATTCAAAAACGGGACTTTATATTTAATTGATATGTTTTTATTACATAGTAAATTCCATAAAATGTTATAAAATCCATCATCATCAGCATCGTGAACATTTGAAATGGGTACGTCACACTGCTAGCGCGGTCGTGAAGCGTCTGAGAGTAGGTAAGCTGTGCTAAAAATTGTAATTAAGCACAGTTTGATTGGTGCCGTTTTTCGAGCCGCGATCGTGCATCTATTATATATTTAATCGAAGCTTTAAAATCACGTTTCAACCAAAAAAAACTAGATCGAAATCGTTTTAGCACCGCTCTGTTTGCGTCGAGGGTTAAAAAGCGAATATCACTGCACTTTCGCAGGTAGCCGTATATTTCCAAATATTATAAGTACTACTATAAATATACGTGTAGGTAGTAAGTAAAACTTACCGCTTTTACTTGTTTTTCATGATGTTTTGTTCCTAAATACTTTTTATTTTTCTTAATTGGAAATATTTTATCACTACTCTCACTATCAGTTATAATTGCATGGCGAATAAAAATCTTGCAAAATTTGTATTATTCTTTTATTGTTTGCCAACGTCAATTTTATCGTCAGAACACAACACTAACTGGCGGCGCGTGCGCTCTGTGCGGTATCAGGTCGCCTGCGGCCTGTTGGGTTGGCAGGCCGAAAAAGATCCACTGCCGCACTGAGCGGATATATTTCACCACTAGTGCGTGGTAGGTCGAAAAAGGCCTGCCGTGATGTTTTTATGGGGAATACCTACAATTTTGACTACAAGCCGAAATATATATTTGTCTCTGTCAAAAACTTAAAAACACCTAAAATAATCGTTCCGCACCAGCGAGAGGGACATAGTTTTCTTAGCCCGCACCAGCTGTACGTACAGCGGCAGGCCGAAATCAGCCTGTTCCGCAGTGAACGCGTTAAAATAATTATTATTCCTATACCTTAATAACTAACAAATAAAAGGCAATACATAAAAAAGTAAAAGTTTGAAGACTATTTTATAATTTGGAAATGACAGTTTTTAGTTCGATGACGTGAATACTCTGTCAAGTGTTCACCAAATTCACCAGTCATTGACAACAAGGCGATGGCCGTGCGGATAACATAACCCGTTCACGTTCTGAGGGAGTGGGTTCAAATCCCAGTCATGGCAGTTATGTGGATTTTGGTTTTTATGAAGTTTGGAAAATGTTTATGAATATTTGGCAAATTTTAAGAATTTTCTAATTTTTATTCGGAATATTTAAATCATCATTGTCTTGCCCTGGTCCCAATTTATTTGGGGTCGGCGCAGTATGTCCTTCGCTTCCATACTTCTCTGTCACCAGCCATCCGATCGTTTATCCCTTTCTCTTTCATATCCATCCTCACACAGTCCATCCATCTTTTCCTTGGCCGCCCTCTCCCTTTTCGTCCTTCTACATGCATATTCATCACTTTCTTACCTACGTACATCTCATCTCTTCGCATAACATGTCCATACCAGGCTAATCGACTCCCTTTTACCTTTTCATCAATGGGCGCTACTTTCGTACTACCTCTAATGTATTCATTCCTAATTCTGTCCATTCTTGTCACTCCGCACATCCATCGTAACATTCTCATCTCAGCAACATGCAATCGTTTCTCATCCATCTTCTTTGTAGCCCAACACTCAGCTCCATACAGTACGACAGGCCTTATAACCGCCTTATACATGCGGCCTTTTAACTTCACAGGCATTTTGTGATCGCAAATTGTGCCTGAGACCTGTCGCCATTTCATCCATCCTGCGTTGATTCGTTGCCTAACATCCCGATCAATTTCGCCGTCATCTTGCAGGAGTGAACCTAGGTAGCGAAAATCGGAGCATACTGGTAGAGGTGTACCGCCGAGTGTAACCGGTATAGGACTGGAGAGACCGCCAAAGTCACAGAACATATACTCTGTCTTGGTTCTGCTTATTCTCAGGCCTACATTCTCCAATCTCTGCCGCCACTCCTCCAGCTTGCTCTGCACCTTTTGTCCATTCTCTGCTACCAGAACGATGTCATCGGCAAACAGCATGCACCAGGGTGCCTCTTCCTGTATGTCCGATGATATAGCATCCATAATTAACAGGAAGAGGTAGGGGCTAAGGGCCGACCCCTGGTGCAAGCCTACGGCCACATCGAATCTGGCTGTGATACCGGCCGCGGATCGGACTTGCGTTCTGCATTCAGCGTACATGGCTTGAATCAACGTCAGGTATTTTCCAGGCACTCTTTTCTTCTTAAGGGCCCACCACAAGACTTCACGAGGCACTCGGTCATATGCCTTTTCAAGGTCGATGAATACCATGTGCAAGTTTTTATGTGCCTCCCTGTATTTTTCGCACATTTGGCGAAGTGCAAAAATAGCATCCACCGTACTTCGACCAGGCATAAAACCGAATTGGTTTCGTGAAATCTCACTCTCGTCTCGCAGGCGTCGCTCAACTACTCTCTCCCATACTTTCATACTATGAGGCATTAACTTTATTCCCCGATAATTGTTGCACTCTTGGATATCACCCTTATTTTTAAAAATGGGCACCAGGTAACTGTTGCACCATTCCTCGGGTATGGTCTCCTCGTGCAACAGCTTATTGAAGAATAAAGCCAGCCACGTCCATCCATCATCTCCTAACGCTTTCCATGCTTCCACTGGTATTCCATCTGGTCCTAACGCTTTCCCATTCTTCATTCCACTAACAGCCCTTTTTACCTCATCTTTACTTATTTCCTTCACTAAACCAATATTCATCTGCTCACTTTCAAGTTTTCCGCTCCAATCGTTCTCTTCATTCATTAACTTTTCAAAGTATGTCCTCCATCTTTCTTTTATTCTATCGTCGTCCATAAGAATCACTCCTGTTTCGTCTTTCATGCACTTAATATGGGAAACATCCTTCGCCTTTCTCTCTCTAGCTTTAGCCATGCTGTATAAATATTTATGACCCTCGGGTTTTTCCAGTAACCCGTACAAGTGGTCTAGGGCTTTGGATCTAGCAATATTTAAATAATCCTATTTAAATATTTCGAATAAAAATTAGAAAACTCTAGAAACTTCAGGAAGGAATGGTAAGGTTACAAAGAGACAGGAGATGGAAAAACAATTGAATATTGAAATGAAAATCGAAATTACATTCCTAGGGGCATATATGGCCGTGTAGACGCGCTGAGCGCCAGTTTAAGTTGAGAAGTGGTAAAGTGGAGAAGAAAAGGAAGAAAGAAGTAGTAGTGAAATAAAGTGAAAAGTGAAAGTATAGTGCAGTGAAGTGCAGTGCAAAAGACGTTAGTGTTGGTGCTGTCCGCGTCGGCGTCGAAATCGAACGACGCGTCGTGCGTGTGAAGTCGAATAAAGTGTCATCAGTGCTACTTGGTGTTTCCTTCCAATCCCGTTACCCCGTCCGTAACAATATAAGGGGGTTCCCATACAAAAAACGTAATTTTTAAGCATTTTTTTCTCGTATCGTTATTATCTTATCTTTCTATTAATCGTAATAAACAGATAGTAACTTAAATAATATTTAAGTATACATACAACAAACGTGATTTTCTTTTATATATGATGGTCCGGAACCCTTCGTGTGCGAGTCCGACTCGCACTTGGCCAATTTTTTAGTTGATCGCGCTTAATCTAAGGAACGACTGGTTCGATTTGAACAACTATTTTTGTGTTGGATGGCTCATTTGTTGAAGAAGGCTTATTGGCTATATAACATCACGCTACAAGCCACGGGTGGGGCGCAGTAGCCTTAAATAGTGCGGGTGTAACCGTGGGCGTAGCTAGTCATATATATTCTTAGCTCACATAGGTGCTTACAAATTAGAACCTACCGCATTTAATGAACTGTAACTTACTGATTTACGTTACGACAATAGTTTCTTGTCGCTGACTTTGTTAGTCATGTAATTAATTAAATTTGAAGTAGACACGTACATAAACCACGAATAATTTTGCGGTTATCTTTAATCTTCAGAATTTCATTAAGTAAGAAACTTGAACTTAATCAAATGTGGAGCTGCTGATACAGTTTCAACTATTTAAAAAAGACACTTTTTTATGCATCCTGTAAAAGCATTAGGTATGATACTGCGATTTATAATGTACGACTTACCTCTTACGGTGATTTGTTTTGTTTTGTTTGTTGATCATATGTTCACACATGTATTACGTGAGATCGTGTAATTAGCTTTCCGTTTTTACATTGTCTGCTAATGTTGTGTAATACATACATACATACATAGTTCCACGCCTATTTACCCGAGGAGATAGGCAGAGGTATATTGCTACACCCACTTTTCGGCAGATTTATTTTAGTCCCACGTAATAGGGGGCGAGCCTATTGCCGCACCGGGCACATTACCAGACTCCGTGCTGCTACTGAGAATTTCCTAACGGAAAAACCCAAATACACTTTGCCCGACCCGGGAATCGAACCCGACACCTCTCAATCCCACGCACACATTGATGCCGCGAGACCAACGAGGCAGTCTGGCTGTTGTGTAATAGCTATTCGAATTTCCAAATATGTATATAAATCAATTAGGATGCAAAGTCTAGTTTTACAAAATTTTCAAACATAGATTATCGTTTGTATTTTGTGTGGACTTTACAATTTAAAACTAAGGATAAAAGTTTTTGTTTAATCGCAAAATATCCAATTCACACAATCTCCAGATTCATGTACAAGATAATATATAAACAATCTCTGTTTTTATTAATTATTAATTATTGAGATTTCGAATCTGAACGCGATCTTTGCCTCACTTGTTCCTTTCATTAAACTGGTCATTATACAAAGACGGAATAAAATGAACTACGACACTCATTTCTTTGTGTGTTTACAGAGTACAACTAGTTAAGAAAGTATCCTTATCGCCGAGAAACTTTATGCTAACAATTTGTGTTTCAGAATGTAATTGAATACTCGGTGAAGGAAGCCTAAGCCGACTCACCGCAGAGAGACATCGACACACACCAATGCCCACACCCCACTCACAATGCTACTAAATAATCTTCTAATATACATACGATATTTATGTATATATAGTGAATTTGGCCCTTGTTTGTATTTTGGATTGCTTCGGGCCAGATTGTACGATTTACTTACGTTACAGAGATACCTACTGGTTATCAATACTTCACATGTTACTTGTGGGTATGAACAGATGTTCCAAAATACGGTGTTGAACCTAAACATTAGAATTTGGCAAGAGTGGATACTTAAAATTTGGCGTTGGGACGTGACGACCTTACAAACCACTTAGAGAGATGCAAACAGTCAACCAAAATATGGCGGTCAAATTGTGGTCAAACCATCCAGAACTTTGCGGAAGCAAAGATGGCCAGCATCGTCAAGCTTTAAACACTTCCGACACTGTGATCGTGAATCTCTCAGCCAAGCGTTGTGCGGGCGATTACGTCAAGATCCTCACGAGAGTCTTTAGTTTTGGACGTCTCACAGGCTGAAATAAGAATAGAATGAAGATACAATTTGACACACTATTTGAAATTAAACTACAGTTTACGGATTTTATCGCGTTATATTAGTTTTACTTAGTTATTACACATAAACCGAATGATCTAGAAACTACATTTTAATTTATTACTAGCCGACCGCGACGTTTCGAATTCTTTACAGGATTCATGGTAATGCAGACTGAGGTGATATTTGTCGTTAACTTGAATGTATACCTATTAATGTAACATAGATAAAGCCTAAAAATATGTAACCTTCTTTGTGAGAGAAAATAAAATAAATTTTATTTTATTTATTATTTATTTTATTTTATTTTTGTATGACGAACGGTTGGCGCAGCGGGAGTGTAAGCGACTGCTACGCCGAAGGTCGCGGGTTCGATTCCCGCTCAAGTCAAACATTTGTGTGCATGAACAATGGATGTTTGTCTTGGTATGGGTGTTTCTATGTAAAATATGTATGTATTTACAAAAAAGAAGTATATATATATATATATATATATGTTTATCTATTATCTAGTACCCATAGTACAAGCTAACTAAGCATAGCTTGTACTAGATACTTCCTCACAATCCGTCCCGTGGGATCTCCACCTTGTCATGGTGGGAGGGCTCAGTAACAGTGGATTGGACACCTGCGGTGAAGAGAGATCCCGGTAGTGGACGCTCCGCGTGGGCTTAGGGAGGCCTGCGCAGGATGCGTCCAACGGTGCGGGTGCGGGGGACAGTTCTGTCTGTCCCTCGCAGTCGGGCGCAGTCGCGGGAGGAGATGCGTGTCGCTGTTGCGTTGCCGCGAGCCCTATCTCCCGCGACCAAATGAGGGCGCACCATTCGATGCGACGCGGTGGGGCCGCAGAGGAAGAGAAGAGGAGATGCGGTGTTGCGTTGCCGTCCTTCCTATCCTCTGCGGACGCTGGATGTTTTGGCGGCGGAGCCCAACACCTTAATCCGCCGCCAAGGGGGGGGGTTTCAGGGGCCGCCTGACCATCTGGCGGGCCAATACCCGTCGGGGGGTAGCAACGAATGCTTCGGCGATACCCTACCCTCCGACACACGGGTACATGAGAAAGTCGAGTTTAAAAAAAAAGTAACTTCCTCACAATACGTGCTGTGTCGAGAAGTACTGCCTTTTGCATCGGTTGCATATTAAGAAATCAAAACTTTCTCGAGCAAATTTCAAAAGAACAATAAACGAATTAACAAAATTTTAATGACCAAATGTTTTATTTAGAAACATTTTGGAATCCCAATGTATGTGACATCAAATTAACGACTGATCAAAAGTTGCTAGGTGCAATTTTACAATATCAAATCATAACTTATCAAATTATATAATCACAAATGATTTCTTATTAAGAATTATTAATTTAAATGTAGGTATACTTATATTTGAAGTACATCATTAATTTTAACACATTAATTTGTCCAAAAATTATTATTAAAATACATATTATAGACGACTTGGCGACGCCCATGGGTCCGACTGTAATTCCCGTAACTAAAAACTTCAGTTTATTAAACTAGTGTGAAGAATGTGGCCTAAGTTGACGGAGCCCTGCTTCGCAGGGCTCCTATTTTTGGGTTAAGGGTCAAAAAAGAACCTAACATAACCTATTTATTTAGTTCGTCACACCTAACCCTAGGCACTAGCACTAGGGATTTTGTACTTAAACGATTTGATCAATAGTGTAATAAATAATATAAACATTGATATTTCAGACTTTGGTTAGCTGATGACGATCTTTATTTTAAACTTTGTTGATTTGTACGTTGTTCTTTTGAAATTTGCTCAGAAAAGTTTTGATTTTCTAATATGCAACCTTTGCATCAGGCCCTTGACCCAAGCACCCAACGCGAGCCTCTTAAGGTGACAATTAAGGCTCTTGGCTATTAGGCCGTTAACCGTTACAACTTACAACTCATCATCGTTATCCCGGTTGCGTCCAAGACATTACACGCCTTGGAGCCCGAGGTCCGCTTACTGGTCTAACCAGATATGACGGAATATCAACTTTTCCATAGAGCGACTGCCGTCTGACCTCTGTAACCCAAAGGGATAGCGATATTCTATGGTTTAGACTAGTATCAGTTTATTTGAGGGTACTGACTCCCCGTAACGACTGCCAAAGATTTTCATGACAGCCGGGATCGACGGTTTAACGTGCTCTCCGAGGCACAGGGCAACGATAATTAACAATTTAATACGCACTTAACTTCGAAAAGTCATCGGTGTGCGCTGTGGATTCGAACGCGATACCCTCTGCATTGCAGTCCGTTGGTATCTCCTCTAGGCTATCGCTGCCTTCCTTTGCCGTTAACCGTTACAACTATCGGCACAATTATTGCCGAGTCCACATCCTACATGTCGACAATCTCGTGAGCCAAGTCCAGATATTTAATCTGTTTGTCTTTCTCAGCTTTCACGAGATTCTCCTCATGAGGAATGGTGACATCAACAATTATTGCGAGGCGCTCTCATCGATCTATCAACACGATATCAGGCTTGTTGGCTACAACAGTCCTATCCCTGATGGTAGATCGATCCCAGTACGATGTGGCATGGCCATTTTCAAGTACTGGCTCAGCCACATACCTATACTTAGTACGGTACCTCGATGTCTAAAAGTCTGTACTTCAGAGCAAGTTGCTGGTGAATGATCCTGGCTTCTTGGTTATGTCTGTGGAAGTACTCGCCGTTAGCAAGACGGGAACACCCGGAAACGATATGCCTGAGGGATTCACCAGTTTGGTGACAAGCACGACAGATATCCGTAGTGCCATCCCTCAGGATATATTTCCGGTAGTTATTCGGTTTGATAATTTCGTCCGCAATTGCACAGACAAACCCTTCGGTTTCCCCAAAAAGGTCACCGAAGCGTAGACAGTTCAGTTGGAGAGCCCGGTAGAACCTACCATGCAGCTCCTTGCTCTGCCATATAGACTTGCGATCATCAGTGCTTAATACTATAAGTTTGCGCCAGTTTTCCTTAGTCAACTTGAGCGGGGTGAGCCCATTGTCCACTGCGACAACATCGCGATGCATTTGGGTCAAACACAAAAAACGAAAAAAAATGTTCATGCAACGTAAAGCCGTTATTAAAATATTATATCAACATTAAATACATTTAATAAATATTTCGTGTTGAAAACTAGTTACATTTCATAAAAAAATCGCGTTGTATTGAAATTTAATTTATAATTTTTGCTTTTGAATCTGAAAAAATCTCCTTCTGTGGACTGTTCGGATACCAAGTAGTTGAGTTTAAGTGATGGTTAAAAATATATACACATACTTTCGATGATTTAATATCGTTTCATTACATGAGTTATATTATCAAATATTCATAACATAACGTATTAAAAAATATATAATTCAAAATTTTGTAATAAAACGTATACACGTGTTGTTCGCAAATTTTTAGTCTACTTCTGTACATACATACATACATAGACTCACGCCTGTTTCCCCGAAGGGGTAGGCAGAGGCATATTAAACGGCCACTTCTTCTGTAGACTTATAAAATAAGCCAAAATATGCCGAAGATGAACGCATCGTTTTTATTTTGTTTTATATGTTGGTAGCACGGTATTCTCTGTCATTTGCTTGGTTGGGATTTTACGTAAAGTGCGTGTGACATTCAAAAATCCAATTTTATTTAATTACACAAGTTTTTGGTAAAGATCAGTGTGTCTTTCCTGTGCAAGGAATATCTGAGTAAGTAGCCTTTACAAATAAATAAAAACATCAAGATAGTTTAAGCTTATGGGCGCAGTATGCAAATATCGCATTGCTTAAATTATAACCTCATAATAAAGGATGCCGTCTTTGATTTATGAAAATATGTCTCTCGTGTAGACATCTTTACTGTAGACATTGTATCTACAGAAGAGACGTATGTCAACAGAAGTGAATAGGCAAAAGAAATTCACTGTGTTTGAAAAAGAAATTGGCAAGTGCGAGTCGGACTCGCGCACGAAGGGTTCCATACCATCATCTATAAAATAAATCATGTTTGTTGTATGTATAATTAAATATTTTTTAAGCTTCTACCTGTTTATTAAGATCGAGTAATAAATTGCTTAAAAATACGTTTGTTGTATGGGAGCCCCCTTTTTTATTTACTTTTTAATTTATTTTGGAAGGTAATATACAACTACATATTCTGTGAAAATTTAAAGCGTCTACCTGTAACAGTTACTAATTTTGAGCAAAAAAATACGAAAAAAACACGTATTTTATATGGGACCCCCCTTAATATTTTTTATTTTTATTTTTAGTATTTGTTGTTATAGCGGCAAGCGAAATACATAGTTTGTGAAAATTTCAGCTTTCTAGCTAGCACGGCTTATGAGATACAGCCTGGTGACAGACAGACAGACAGCGGAGGCTTAGTAATAGGGTCCCGTCTTTTACCCTTTACGTACGGAACCCTAAAAAAACAATAGCGTTATTCGCTGTTTAATTATTCCATTATATATCTATTTTGTTTAGTATTTTATAATGTTGCTTGCAGCGATCTTTTGTTTCAGTTACTACGCCACAAGCAATTCATCCTTGTACAATCTGTCACCTGTTTGCCCTGAGGTATCGAGATCACCAGACTCTTTATCTGAGAATGTGTCTATCCGTGATTCTCCTACGGCTCCAGTTACTCCTGAGGCTCCAACTGAGCCAAATTTACCAAGCCTCTCAGATAGACTGACTCCAGATCTTTCTATCGAAATATTTAACCAAAGGCATAAATCCCAGAGGAGAAAGAATCTATTTAGACGACTCTGAAGCTACTGAAGATTCACCACATAAAAAAACGACCGACTAATTTCATGTGAGATGATTCTGACGAGGATAATATATTTTAATATTCTGTTCCTTTATTTGCCTACAGAAGCATAATGTCTGTTCTGTGGACAATTTCTTTTTATTTTTTTGCACTGAATTGGTATAGAATTTTGATTATGTTTTGTTTGGAGGTTGAGGAGAACTCCATTTTAAGTATTTTTTTATTGTTTCTATTCTTGATCTTATTGATATGATTATGTAAGGTAAATTTTTGTTCCCTTCTGTAGACAACTCAATATCTTCTGTAGACGTGATAAAACTAAAAACGTGATTAATTCCTAAAATATCCAAGACTGATCTCTAGTGATATTATTGTTAGCATAACATTAGCTAACTTTAAATAAATATAATGTTTCATAAAAAATCGTGAAGTTTTATTTTAAATATTTTGCAATGTGCACTTTTTGTGTATGACCCATTCCCACATTTGTCCGCAGAAAATAGTGTCTGAGATTGCACACCTCGCGATTGTGTAGGGTCTTGACATTCAAAAAGCCTCGATCCCCACACTTCCGTGGGATGTTTAACCTCATCACGGATGAACGTGGATGATGCATACGATGTTCCGTCAGCAATGTACGAACTCTCCTATCCAAAGCGTCTAATTCAGTCTGAGTCCACTTGAGTATGCCAAAAGAGTATACTAAAAGTGGCATGACCCAACCGTTGCAAGCTCGTACCTTGTTGCCACCTGATAAAAGACTTTTCAGTACTTTTTTCAGGCGCCCAAAGAAGCGCTCTTGCAACGATTGTTTCATGTCGGCTTCATTGATATTTAAAGACTGTGATATACCCAAGTATTTATAGGTATCGGTTAAGAGAAGCGACCTAAGGCTAATGGAATCTAAGAGTTGAATCCCTTCAGATTCCACCATCTTTCCATGCTTTACATGAATAACAGCACATTTATCCACACCAAACTCCATATTAAAGTTTTGGGTCACGTTTAGTAAATTTATCAATTGGCCATTACTGTGGGCAAATAATTTAAGGTCATCCATAAATAACAGGAGAGATATGACCTGACCGCTTCTCTGTAACCTGTAACCTAGCCCTGAACCCTCCAGTAATATACTGAGAGGGTTCATGGCTAAGCAAAACCAAAGGGGACTCAGACTGTCGCCTTGGAAAATTCCCCGCTCAATTCTAATCAGTTCGCCGTCCTCCTGGATCCTTCGACATCCTGGATAGCTAAGAACTGTATTCCATTGCCCCATACATGTCTTTAGAAAGGTGCGTAGAGTAAGAAGTAGTATTTACTATAAACAACTCCAGCACCCCCAAAAGCCATTTAAGCGGTACGGAGTCATACGCTTTCTTATAATCTATCCAACATGCCGCCAGATCCTTACGGTTACGGCGAACTAGTTGGCTAATGGCCATGTCAATGAGGAGGAGCTCCTTAGTACCACGAGCACCCTTTCTAAATCCATTCTGAGAGGCTGACATAATTGAATTAAATTCAACGTGTTTAGCTATTTTAGCTCTCAGAATTGATGTAAGAAGTTAATAGACCGATGGTACTTAAATATGTAATTGGTCTATAATTGCCGGGCTCGCGAGTACAACCAGTTTTATGGAGCAAGTGGGTAATGCCAGTAGTCATAAAACCTGGTAACGTCCCAGAATCTATGGCTGATTGAAATTGAGATGCCAAACGGTCATGCAAACTACGCAGCCACTTTAGCCAGAAACTGTGCAGTCCGCCCCGACCAGGAGATTTCCAATTAGCTAATGGACGGACTGCATTTGTAACATCCTGGCTAGAGATGACCACGCATTCCATTTTTGGGATATGTTCGCATGCACGTTCGACATCTCGCATGCAATCGCCTTCAGTGTGGGCAATGGGCACCGATCAGATGCCACGCCAAAACGTGGTAGTGGTGTCCCCGTCCGGCCGGCGCACATTAGTCACACATAGATCTGGTCGCTCCCAGCTTCTATATACCCACCTCTGGTCACTGTGGAATGTACGATTTATGGTATACCGGTCCACCCGTTTTTTAAGTCTACGTATCCGGTTTGCCCATGCATAGACTTTCTGTTTTAGGAAGTCAATGCGCTCTGTGACACGGGATATATAATCTTGAGGACTAATATTAGTCCCCACGAAAGCCCGTTTCACAAAGCGCATTACCCTGGGGCGTATATTCCCCGCCCTAAAACAGTTAAGCTTACCAATAAGTGCTCTTGCCTCGGAAATACGCCGCTCAATCCTGTACTGCCACGCCGGGACAGCCGATCTTTGTCGTACAGCAGTGTCAACTACGGGTAGCTTAACACCTGCTACACGACATGCCGCCACGGCAGCACAGTACAAAATTGAATGGATATCGCCAAGGTCCTCGCTATCCTCTAGATAACTAGACAATAGCGAGTCAAGAGCCTAAGATATTTCACCTAACCAGCGCTATATTTCGTCTATACATAGGCAAACGCGGTAGACGGGGCCTAATCATGGGTGCCACGTACCGGTATGCCCGTATCGCACATTCCAGAGCGTCCTTTACCTCCTCATTGCACTGTGTACTTACATTATTAGCCATGTCATCCTCCTCCGCAATGACGTTAATATCTGAAGGCACATTCGGTGTTACTGACGCAGTACTCGTTTGGGTGGGGATGGCACGGCTCGAAGATAGGTACTCTGAGCGAAGCCTATCAAGTACAGCTTCATCCAGCTTGCGACTGCGCTGGATGATGCGCACTTGATCCAATAGACGTTGAGCCGTGACGTTGATGCTTGGTTCCAAGGCCTGAAACAAGAGGAGCATGTGACTGCGGTACGCAGTGAGGTTAGTGCCTCCCTCTGTCGCCCCAAAGTATGCGCAGCATGACGTTCTCATTGATCGACATTGACCACTTCATGCGCTGCACATTACCACCGGCAGCGGGGACCCTGTTTGGGGCAGGTGGTCCCCGAGGTCCCAAGCACGCTGTTGGCCGGCCTCTCCCACGCCGCCTCGCAGGTGACGGTGTCGACGGCGGAGAGAAATACTCGTCGCTGGAGATCGACGCAGCTGCAGCTGTCGGCGTTGTCAGCGCAGGTTCCGAGGGCTGCGAGGCGGAGCTCAGCGAAGGGCCCGGAGGTGTTGGATGTGGTTTTAATTGTTTGTTTCTGGCCCTCGTCAACATGCTAATGTAATCATTTCATTTTCATTTTGGTAAATATTATTGTTGTTGACCTAATTCCTATGACGGCTGTCATTGTATTTTTATACTTTTCACCACAGAATTGTAATCTGTGCTTTTCACTTTCTATATTTATGGTGGCTTTTGTCGGGTTTTTTCTTCTGTTATTATAGTTTTATATTGTAATTTATATTAGATATACTTTTAAACTATGTATGTAATGAGATACGTAAAATATTATTATTTAAAATTCTTAGGTGAAAAATGAACGTTGACATTGGTGATGTAGCCAGATTCTATTCTATTATTATTATATTCATTATAACGAGGTTTTGGAGCAGAAGCAAGTTTAATAACGTGCCTGACGCTTTCACAAGCTGAAATTACAATATACCTACTTAATTTCAGCTCCGTTATTAGGTGCAGATACAGTGAGATTAACACTGATTAAATCCTTTGTAATTATGTGTATAAAATAATGTCTATTATAATGCATGCGTAATGTATAACAATAAACACTATTTTATACACATAATAACAATCACCTTGGGTTCATTATGTATTTGTATATAAGGCCTCTGTCACGTTAGCGACGGGGCTTAAATGCGCGCCGCAGCACGTACGATCTACTGCAGTTTCCAGGTAATGGTAACGTCAAGGCAATGGCCACACATGTCAGTGTTCCATAAAATAATTCACAAAGACGTCCACAATGTTGCTACTGGTATATATATTTACAATTTCGAGGAAAACGCTTTCATAAAAATAAAAGTTTCTGTAAAGTGAATACCTTGATATACATTCCTTCGTAATATTTTTTTTTGTTTCTCGTGAAGTTGGTAAATGCTTAAAATCCAACAACCATTCTGTGTTAGGTAAAATGTACTCGTTAAAACGCCGGCTCTTCAAACTTTTACAGACCGTAAATGTGTTAAAAGCCTGAATCATACAATTGTATACAATAAAATAAACTATTAATATATTCCCCATCACATGTCTTAACAGAAGAGTAAACTTTGTATTTAAAACTCGATTTATAGCTATAAGTAGATTAGAAAATCAATAAAAAGTTCACCTTGTTGGAATATTCATCTGTTTTCACTATTAGTAGAAAAGTTATAATATGCATAAAATGTCGACGTTGAGAAGATTGGAACTCATCGCTACAAGAACATTGCGGCATTCTTTAACGCCTTATCTGAGGTAAAGTATGCCAGAAACGCAATTGACAATATCAACATATTTTTTAGTAAATGTAATGTGAGTGCATAATTACTTCAAATACTCGATAAAAACTATACTTTTGTGAATTTTTAAACAACTCAAATAACTAATATTGAAATCAGATCAACTCGATTACTATATCTGCCAAGTTTTTCAAGAGGAGCACAGTTTAATCTTCTTAATATATAAAATCCTTGCGTTACTTACTGACTGACAGACACGCTACAGCCGAAACTATTGGGTGCAGGCAGCTGAAATTTGGCATGTATGTTCCTTGGGGACCGTAGGCGTGCACTAAGAAGGGATTTCTCTAAATTCCCACGGGATCGGCCAAAACGGGTAAATTTAAAAACATTGCAGGAGTAGCTGCTGGCGTCCTCTAGTGTAATAATAAAACTACTAACGTCTGCTAATCAATGCTGAGAGGTTTTCGTTCAAGATACTTTATCAAGTCGCAAATGGTTTTAGAGCCCACCATTACAGAGCACAGACCAAGACCACTGGATGCAGACGGCAAAATGTCCGCTTTACAAATTGAATCAATTGGTTTCCTCTCGTTTCATGAGGAAACAAATTGATTTCAAATTTATGGATACAATATAACTGTTATATTTCTGTCTCCTATCTGATTCCGTTTCAATTGAAACAAAAATACATAGCGTGTATTTTCAAGAAATAACTGTTATGGAAACCTTTGTTAGTAATTTTCCGCTTTGCTGTGCTATTATAAGGGTATTATAATACATTAAGTACATTTACAATAATATAGGGTATATAGTACCTTAAGGTAAACGACTCTATTTAAGTTTATATTACCATGTGTTGCAGGTCTTACTTCTCTTATTTTAAAAGCCCATGTTGTTCTAAATTGTAACTACAACCAGACTGAACCTGTTCTATGGTTACCTGTTAACTGATAAATATTATTTTATATATTTTCAAATACACACATTTAATAAATTACACTCAGATAGAAAACAAATCAAAGAGCTCATCATCGCAGTTTCCTCCTGCCTGGGAATTTAACAAACGACCTCCCTCTAACAGCCATGATATTCAGTAAGCGCTCAAATAACATGCCTGACAATTATAAACATGATTATTAATTTACAACGTTACTAGATTCATGTTCTAATTCACTGATAGCAGCCAGTAACAAATAATCCTAAAACAAAATGGCTCGCATTTTATTTAGTAGGTAACGCAGCGATATTATACAATGGCCACAAATTGTAGGTAATATGAATGCCGTCGGAAACGTGCCGTCATTTAAGGGTTGCAACCTTATTTTCCAACATATGTTTGATATCATAAGACAAATAAATTTTCATGCTACGAATACAAAGGAGCAACAGGAAAAACCAAGGCTGAGTGAGTTTGCAGTTTGTTTGTAGTGAGCTAAAGCGATTTAGGTCATCAAATTTATTTCACTAGTGCACGTTAAGCGATCAATTTGGCTGGAGTGAAAATACTTTTAAGCGGTATAGAGCTTTATTTAAATGAATATTAATTATTTATTTACTCTTTTATTCTCGGCGCAAATGAATTTCTGTTTCAATAAAAATAATGAATGTACCGATAGGTTGTATGTGTGTGTTCTCGAACTCACACCTGTGAGTGTTCAACGATTTACTAACATTCGTTTGACCAATGAACCATTGATCAACATAATCTTTAAACAATGAACTTTTCTTCCAACAAACTTTTTAACCATGAACGTTTCGCCAACAGAACTTTACATCAGTTAAAGTTAAATATAATTAATGATGTAGGGCGGGCCCACGACTGAGATCGTGGACCCGCCCTACATCATCCAGACGCCTCGTCCAGACGTCCTGACGGTATCCAGGCAAGTTTTCCTTCTGCAACACATGTTTGTTTTGACTTTTCTCGTCAACACATTTTGTGATAAGTTGTTATGTTGTCATAACCATCTCTATGCCAAAAAAGTATAAATAGCATTATTTACTATAATTGCAATACGGGCAGACGCTTTTGTCATTATAGCGGTCTGAACCTGGACTCGATCAGTATAAGAATGTAGGATCACATGTGTTTCTTTTTATTTCAGGATAAAGAAACCTAAATATATATACCAAGTTGGGTAGCAGAAACTGGGCTATTATACTTTCAGATATATATTATCCATTATTTTCGTAATTTGTTATCCGAAATTGCAATCTGTAAGACTGTTAACCATACGATTTATGTGATAACAAATTGAAATATGAAATGGATGCTATTGCAGATGCAGTACAGTGACTACCGCTGCAATTCCAATTAATTATTGTACAGCGCTCACAATTGGTTTCTGTAACCGCTCGTCATAATTTACAAGCCGTAAGCTAGGAAAACAGTTGGACGCAGTGATAGCATTCTGCACCACACAGTTTTATTACTATATTTTCATGTAACCCTAACTCGCCACAGATTTGTCATGCGGGACTCCTGCGATCCGTAGAAAACATGCATAAAACGGGCAGAATGAGGCAGTGATAGCCTAGTGCAGAGACCGACAGACTGCTACCCAGAGGGTACGGGTTCGAATCCACGGCGCGCACCAATGACTTTTCGGAGTTATGTGCGTATTAAATTCTTAATGCTAAACGGTGAAGGAAAACATCGTGAGGAAACCTGCATGAATGAGAGTTCTCCATAATGTTCTCGAAAGACATGTGAAGTCTGCCAACCCGCACTAGGCCAGCGTGGTGGACTATATGGCCTTACCCTTCTCATAGTGAAAAGAGAAACGTGAAAAAGAGGCCCGTGCCCAGGCACGGGCCTCTTTTCAGTAAAACGTTTTTCTTTCCATAAAAACTGTCTCACTGCTGGCAGTGAGACAGTTTTTATATAGGGCTGATGATGATGCATAAAAACAAAGCTAATGCCATATTGCACAACTTTTCCATGCTCTTGGGACCTATATGTATTTTCCAGTTTCCATAGTGCAATATTCGCAAGTTTTTGCAATCTGGACAACAAATTGTAAAAATCTCGTTTGAGACCCAATCAACTTGAATATAGCATGCAATATTGCTGCATTTGTGAACACAGTTTGTTTTTGTATATTATTTATTTATTTTTATTTAATAACTTTAATTTCTAGAGGGAGGGCATTCCAAAGAAGGATTGCCTGAATGGGAAAGAACGAAGGTTTCGATCGTAGTTGGAAAACAGGTATTGAAAATAAGAACTAAGGTATTGGGGAATTGGGAGACATAAATGTTACACCTGTTTCCCTCTGTGCTAATATATTCTGAGCTTAGACAAAGATTGGAATGAGTCCGTGAATCTTATGTCTCAAAGAACGCATGGAACGCATCGCCCCGTATGACTCTCTTCATCATCGTATTGATAATGAGCGCAGACAAAATGCCAGTGATTTGACTACCGATTATTTTTCGTACTGTTGATATCAATTAGTAGCACTAGATTTTTCTACCGATTTTTGAATTTCTGGTCGTATTATGAAAAGGCATATTAAGAAGTTTGATATCGCGATGCGAAACCGCTGTGTTATAAAACGCCTGAAGATCGCATATTGTTTTACACAGAGCGTGCGGATTGAGTAAGTATTGTTTTCAATTAATATCCACGCTGCCAGAGGCAATAATTGCCAAGACTTCAAAGACAAAGACTCCGAGAAGACGTATATTATATACATTTGCATAAATACAAAGTTTAGTCAGAAGTATCTACTTAACCCTAAAACCTTAACCCGCTTGAGCAAACAGAAGGAGTTTTGTTTCAAAACATTTCCCCTCACAATTTAGTTTAACACATTGAGAGTAAGTGTGAATACGTTCAATAAAGAAGCTCTGCCTATGGAAGTTTATTATTTAATAGCTGAACACTGCTTAATACTTTAAATATATTATTGTAATAACGTAATACGTACCACGGATGTACTATCAATGGGTAGGCATCGAATTATCGCCCACATTTAATGTCGCAATATAGGGGCAGAATTTGTAAATTTTGGAGAAGTACCTAGGTAGTTTTGCAGGTTTCGAAACCATCGGAAAAGATTAATTTCTCACAGCATACTACCGTAATGTGTCTGTATATGTGTCACCGTTGTATTTTATTCAATGAGTACGAGCGACAGCGGGTAAATAATCTCACCTGCCCGCTCAAATTACAGCTCCATTTCGCACCACCACCTCTTCTTTTGAACCCTGTAACTTAGATTTCCTTTAAAAAAATATCACGCTTTTACTATCTTCATATACCTATATGAATGTATGTAACGACAACTTTGAACATGATCTTCATCCACCTTAAGAAGTGAAGGGAAATTTCAATCCGAAGTGAAATTTCGCACACTTGCCAAGGACCGATGCTGATGATAAAACAAGTGCGTGTCGGGCCACGCGCAATATAGGGTTCCGTAGTTGCCCATAATGACTTGCTGCAAAGTGTATTAATGTACAACAAATCCGACTGTTTATTTTGCTGAAAAAAAAAAATTTAATAACACTATTATAAGAACCTAAGTTTTGTTTAGAAAAATACTAGGTATGTATCCAGTTATGTATTGTAAGCATAAAATTTGGTTTCCAAGATATACTACTACTATACATACGTAGTACCGTAGTACATTACATACTAAAGTACGTATATCTTTAAGATTAAGCCAGCGCGCCCAATGTAAACTCACAGAAATAGGTATTTATAAGTTAACCGACAATTACTCGTAAACTAGTGATATCTACTTAGCCGTGATAGTTTTCCTTTTAAATTCGTTATATGTACTACATTTGTGATTTTTTTCACCTCTTCCAAATTAATAGTTTAGCCGGCAGAGGGGGAAGACACTTGAGTCTAACAATTTTTTTCACTTCAAAACTTGACATTTGACAAACCAATCCAAGGTTTTTAAAACCTACCCAATGATACCCCACATGATGGGGTACTCAACCAAAAAAAAGTTCAACTCCAATATATATGTAGGGGAGATACCCTTAAAAAAAATATTTTCCTAAATTTTATTCTACAGTTTTGTTGCAATATCTTATGTCTATATTCATGTCAAATATCAGCTTTCTAGCACCAGGCGTCTTTGAGCTAGGTTGCGGACGGACAGACGGACGGACATGACGAAACTATAAGGGTTCCTTGTGGACTACGGAACCCTAAAAAGATGTAGTTACAAACATTTTAAAATAATGTTGCGATCGTTTGGACATTTGAAAGGGATGTATGAAATAAATGATACGAAAGAAGTGTATCTAGTAAGAATGAATGGAGATGTGGGTTGGGGACGCCCAAAAAGGACATACAGCGACCAAATAAGTGACGCATTGAAAAAGGGTCAAATTAAAAGTATCCGTAACCGATTAGCGTGCATGATTGTCGAGGAAGCGAAAGAGGTGAGTTTGAATCGGCGTATTTGACGTTCCTTAGCCTACACTTAAGGGAAAACTAAAATAAATAATAGTTTTGAAAAGATCATATTCAAGCAACTACTTAGACATTTTAATCAAAACAGCCTCCTTCATAGTGAGCAATATGGTTTTACCAAGGATCACTCGACAACAGATGCAGGAGTAGCGTTACTTAAACACATATTCAGTGCATGGGAGAGTGCCCAAAATGCTATTGGTGTGTTTTACGACTTCGCGAAAGCATTCGATTGTGTCTGCCATGAAACGCTCTTATGCAAACTTAGACATTACGGCGTACAGACTAAAGCATTGGATGTCATTAAGTAATACCTAAGTGACAGAATCCAATGTGTTGAAATAAACGGCTCAAAATCCAGTGGCTTACCTGTTGATTTAGGAGTGCCGCAAGGCAGCATCCTAGGGCCTTTCTTGTTTCTTGTTTACATAAACGATTTACCTTTTTACTTGAAAAACATTTGTGACGTTGTACTGTTTGCCGACGATACTTATTTGATATTCAAAGTAGATAGAAATAAGGTACATTTTACCGAAATAAACAGTGCGCTCATTAAGTAACTAAATGGTTTATTATATGTGATAATTGCGATGTTTTGGTTTTATAATATAGGTATAACATTAATCTATTTGTAATGTCTGATCATAGATTTAAGCAGAGTTTATGGTTTCGTTGATGATTTGTATACAATTGCACCTAATAATATTCTACAAAGAATAAAATATTATGATAATATAATTACCTGTAATGATGCTACGTTGTTTTCGATAACCATATATTATTATATAACCCTTGTATTAACGAATACTATTTGGCAAACAGTGGGAGTATGATTATTGTGATAGTGTTATGTTTATATCACGTGACCACGCTGAGCTAAATACTGGTTTATGTGACGTTCGCCACTGTCGCAGCGCCACCACTGGCCAACACGAGTAACCAAGTGGTCGGTTACGTAGAATAAATTGTGAACAAATCACTGGCACTTTATATAACACCTCGTACCTACAAATTATTTGTATTTCTTTGATATGTATATAGGCTGTTTTTAGTTTTTTATGTTTTATTTGTTAATTCAAATTCAAATTCAAATTATTTATTGAAACAACTATACATATTCATAAACAACATTTGTGGTTGAGGTGTCCTTGTAGGCGAATAACGCCTGTGTTAGGAAACCTCGCCCCTCCTTAACAAAAGTATGGGATAATATGTATGTTTACAAAAAAAAAATAGGTACAAAGCAGCAATATAACACTAATTGCAACTTAAATTGCTAGTAAAAAAAAAGTAAAGTAAATAAATAAAAATTAAATAAATTTCATGTATCCATAGTGTGTGTGTGTGTGTGTGTGTGTGTGTGTGTGTGAGCGCGTGTGTGTGTGTGTGTGTGCGCGGTGTGTGTGAGCGCGTGTGTGTGTGTATGTGTGTGTGTGTGTATTACTTATGTGCACGTGAATATGTAATTTGCGATTTGGTGTCTCAGTGAATATGTTCGAGAAGTGTCTCAGTATCATGGTACGTAAGTGTTTGCAGCCATTCCTTTAATGTATTTTTGCAGCTATAAGAATTTTTTCGATAAATATGTGTGAGCTTATTAACCCTATTATATAGTAACGCAGTACGTTTACCATATTGTCTGCACGCAAACATAGTTCTTGTCACAGGTGTTTTAACGGAATTAAATTGCCTTCTTTTTGACAGTGTTGTGGGATCAAAAGGAACACGCTTATGCGTTTTTAAAACTGTTTGTAATATATACAATTTTCTAACTGAAAGCAGTTTACTAATTTGATATAGATTCTCTGTTGAAAATTGGAGTTTCTTGAAGTACATACTCTTGATCAAGGCACGTTGAGCTCTTTCGACTTCAATAAATTTAGTTTTAGTTGCACCGCCCCATATAGGGATACAGTATGATAATATTGATTGTACTAGTGCAATATACACATCATTTAATAGATTTCTGGGACGACCTAACTTACTAATAATCTTTTTGGGCACCACGTACCTAAGACTTCGGAACATCCAGCTTAATTTTCGGACTCTATTGGCAACTTGATCAATTTGAGGGTACCAGGATAAGTTTTGGTCAATGTAAACGCCTAGATATTTAATATAAGGTACTCTTTTAATAGTCGAGCAGCTACAGTTCGGAAAGTTTAGATTTTTACTTTCACCACAAAGGTGTATCTTTAAACTAAAATCATTATCAGGTTGTTTTCGCTTGCATATACTAAAGGGAATATAATTTGTCTTAGCAATATTTAGAGTGAGTAGGTTATTACCTAACCACTGGGCTACCCTAGCCAATCCCATCTCAGCGTACAGGCGAACTTCCCGCCAGGAATCACCGGTGAATACAATAGCGGTATCATCAGCGTAGGAGAAGACACAAGCGTTTTTGAGGTGTAAACTACAGAGTTCATCAACATAAACGAGAAACAGCGTAGGTCCCAGCACGCTACCCTGCGGAACGCCGTAGGACACGTCAACTTCATCACTAACGTACTGAGTTACCCTAACCCTTTGCTTTCTCTTCGTGAGATAGTCTTTAAACAGCAATAGCGGTACACCACGTATTCCGATACGCTCCAGCTTGTTCAGAAGTGTTGAGATATCGACTGTATCAAAGGCTTTTTTTATGTCCAGAAATGTAGCTAAGCATTGTTTGCCGTTATCAAGATGATTAGTAACTAGAGTAGTTAACGCAGTAATGGCATCTTCGGTGGAGATACCTTGGCGAAATCCAAATTGCGAGTTAGATAAAATATTAAATTTCTCAAAATATTTCAAAAGTCTTTTATTAATAAGTTTTTCTATTATTTTTGATATAGCAGGTAAAATGGATATAGGTCTATAATTGCTTATATCATCACTATCCCCACCCTTGTATACGGGCGTAATAATAGCTTGCTTAAAAGTACTTGGGAAGATGCCCTTCAAGAAGCAAAGGTTGGCAAGGTGAGTAATTACGGGCACTATGTCTTTAAACATATATTTAAGTAACTTTGCAGATATGTTGTCCCAACCCGACGCACTCTCCGACTTGAGGCTCATTAATATGCTGGTTACTTCATTCTCATCAGTGTTTAAAAGAACGAAGGAATTGGTTTGTACGGGTGGTAGGCTGTGTTCTTCATTAGATATGTTTTGTGATTGAATTTTTTGTGCTAGATCTTTGCCAATGTTCGCAAAGAAGTGATTTATATGATTGACCGATTGTGATGGGGAAGATTTGATGTTTAACAACTCTACGCAGTGATTCTTAGATTGGTTAGTATAAGTAACTGTTTTTATGTTTTTCCAAAGTAATTTATTGTTACCAAGTGATTTAGTGATTAATTCCCTTTCATATTTTCTTTTTAACTTTTTTATAAGGTTGTTACAGTAGTTTCTGTACCTAACATATATTATTTTAGCTATATCATTATGTGGTTCAATTTTAGCATTCTTTTGCATCTTATTGCGGTTCCTTATGCAGCGTAAGATGCCTGGAGTAATCCAGGGTTTTAGTATGCGTTTGCTATTCGGTATATTAATTATTGTTGTAGATATGTTTATGGACTCAGTAAGTTTATAAACCAAGAGGTTAGCCAAAGATTCCGGGTCGTTACAGAATAGTAGAGAAGCTAAATTATTGTCTAACAGATGTTTGTACGCTTGCTCAAAATCAATCATTGTTTTAGTTTTGTAAGGTATGCGATTATTTTTCATCTTAGATAGAGATAGTAGTGTTGTGTAATGATCGGTAATACTAGTATGTAGAATGGCGATGGATGCTGAGGTTTTCTGCGTGTTTATTTTCAACATAAAATGATCAAGACAGTTTTTGTCCCTAGTTGGCAACACATGTCCTGGTAATATACCGTATAACGAAAGCATATTAAGATAATTAATCCTGTTCGTTCGATCATTAGATGTTTGTGTATCCTTTGGAATAATATTAATGTTAATGTCACCGGCTATAATAATGTTTTTATCTGAGTTTACTGTATCCAGATGACTACCAAGCGAGTTTATGAAGTTCTCAGCGTTTCCAATTGATGGAGAACGGTAGATACAAAGAATGATATGTTTAGGTACTTCCAGCTGTAAACAAGACGCATGTGATAGTTTGATTTCTTTAATTTTACATTCAAAGGTATTTTTTATATAAACGACCACCCCATCATTTTGGTTAAACTGGTGTGTTGTTTGATAAGAGGAATAATTATTTAAATGAGGAATTGGCTTATCATGGTTTAATCTACATTCAGTTAAGATAATAACGTCAGTTTCAAATTTTAAGGTTGATAGAGTGACTATAAAGTTATCGAAATTACAATAAATGCTTCTTATGTTTTGCGAGATGATATTAAAGTCATTTTTCTCTATCTTAAAGTGCTTAGTTATCTCTGTGGAATCACATTCTACTGAACGCGCTATTTCAATACCATCGATTTCATTGAGAGCTTTTAGTGAATCATCCATTATATATTATATTAGATAGAGAATACGTGCTATCAAGTGAGTTAGTCGTTATTGAGAGAAGTAGATTATTGATATTATAGTGATTAGAATTGTTAATTGTATATAGTGCTTTGAGACCGAGTTTATAAATGATTATACTGCTGCGATATTGTAAAAAGTCAAGTGAGTAGATAGTATGTGTGTAGTGTATGTCTGAGTGATAATTATAAAAATGATTGTATTTTTTATTATTATTTATGAATGAATAGAATATGTATAAGTGTGTACTACGGACATATGAATAGCGGTACAAAATTTTATATAAGTATAAACAATTTATATTGACAATAAGTTGAGTGCATTGAATGATATTAACAATATTGAATAATAAAAAGGAAGCTTTATATGGAAGCGATAAGCTAGTTAAATAGTAGCAAAGCAATAGGTTAACGCCACTCAAAATGGCAATAAGTCTGGTTATAGCTAGTCATTTATTTTCTCTGAGTTGTTGTATCTGTTGCTCACTTCTAATAGTTATTACGGGTGTCTGTTCATCCTTTCTTATCAATACTTTGCCGTATGCTGTCCAGCAAAATTTATATTCGCCCGATTTGATTAAATCACGAGCAAGAAAGTGCAGGCGAGAGCCCTTCGAAGTTAAATGTTCTGAGAGGAAGATTGGCGTGTCTTCTTGAGTTTTAAAGCCAAGATGCTTACAACATAATTTCGTTTTATGCTTAATATTGAAAGCCTTACCCATCTTCATGAAGTCCGCCTTGATTAAAGTTGATCCAGTTTCCACTATTATCGGTGAGTTCAGCTTCACACTGTTCTTCACACGAGCCCTATATATATCCTTTATTTCATGCTTAGTGATCATGCAGCCTATGTTTTCAGAGAGACACAGAGCCATTTCAATCAGGTCTTCTTTTGTTTCATTAGTTTTTCTAGGTACATTTTTTATTACAAAGTTAGCCTTTTGATTGCTTACCTGAATCGTTTCAATCTTGTCTTCAAGAATTTTGATGTAACTTTTATCTTCCTTGACCTGGTTCTCTAATTGAGATATTTTTGTTTTGAGGTCTTCATTTTGAGCAGAAAGAAAGGCTATTGAATTCTCTATGTTAATATTTGATTGTTGTATTTCCTTCAAAGTAGTAGTCATTTGCTGCATTTCCCTTCCCTGTTTTTCCGAGAAAAGACTAAACATTCTTCTCATTTCATTTTTAAACTCCTCAAGTTGCTTATCAATCGTATCATCCACGTCTCTGTTTCTCTTGACTCGCTTAAATATGTAGCTCGGTGGGGAGTTCGTTCCTGCCTGATTGATGTCCGTTTCTGATAAAGATTTGTCCATAGATGACTCCATGTTACTAGGATATAAGCAACGCAACTAGGATATAGCTAATGTAGATTAAAAATGTACTGTGAGTGAGAGCGCAAGTAGGCGGGGGTTGAAATCAGCAAACGACGTACCAGGCGCACATTCACAGGTGAAGGTAATTAATTAATAGCTAGTGCGTATCCAAAGATGCGTTCGAAGTGCTAGCCGGGTTTGAATACAGCAAATCGAAGTACCAGGCGCACAGACACAGGCGGAGATATTTTGTCACCAATGGAGTGTGTAGAAAAGTGTCCGTAATCCAAGATCCAAGTGCGTGTGCATGCAGATGCAGTTGATACAGCAAGCGACGTACCAGGCGCACAGTCACAAGTAAATGTAATTATTTGTTCCTAATGCGTATCCAGATATATGCGTTCCAGGCGCGAGCCGGGGTTGAATACAGCACATCGAAGTACCAGGCGCACAGACACAGGCAGAGATATATGTTACCAATGCAGTGTAGAAATGTGTCCAATCCTTAAATCCAATTTGTTAGCTAGTAATAAGTATAAATTAAGTTATAATTATGTAACCTCACGCTTATTGCGACACTGACGTCACTTGGGGCAGGCATTGAAAACCAGCAAGTCGTTAACGTACGCGAACGACGCAACGCTGAATGTCTGCCTCATTGTCAAATTGGCGGCGTACAGTTAGTTAAGTATATTTTTGAATGTGGGTATGGCAAAAAAAAATATGTCGTGGGAAATGTATTGATACGATTGTGTACTACCTACTATATTTATATATATGTACCTAATTACTTATTATGTACCTAATAATTGTGCGCTGTTATTATGTGATAATAAACGAATTCTAATTCTAAACAATCTAGTTCTGAACGCCAAAAAAACAAAATGTATTAAGTTTGCCCTGTCTAATGTCAAAAACCTTGGTCCTAGTATAGTTCTAAATGATGATGTACTCGAAACATCTGAATCTACATTATTTCTAGGAATAACACTTGATTCAAAATTGCAGTGGGGTGCGCACGTTACATATCTCTCAGGGAAACTTAACTCAGCTGCTTATGCCATTAAGAAGGTTCGTAGGTTGACTGATGTCGCTCGCTAGATTGGTTTATTTTAGCTATTTTCATAGTGTTATGTCATATGGCGTACTATTATGGGGTAGGGCTGCTGACATCGAAAATAATTTTATATTGCAAAAACGGGCAGTTAGGGCCATTTACCAGTTAAAAACAAGAGTATTCTTACTGTAGCATCACAATATATTTATGCCAATGTAATGAATGTACGACTACATATAGATTCTTACAAAATGAATAGTGACTTACACAATATTAATACTAGGAACAGGCACAAATAATGTGTACCGTATTTCCGTTTACACAAAACACATAGCTCTTTTATTGGGCTTAGTATAAGAATGTTACTAAAATACCATCTTATATTTTAGAATTGCTGTTAAGGTCGTTTCAGACAATAGTTAAAAATAATCTTATACTAAAGGCATATTATAGTGTAAATGAGTATCTTGACGACAAGTACGCTTGGAAATAAATATTCTTTTTTATTAGGCCAATTTTTTGTTTATTAGGTCAATAAGCAGTTTTATAGTTTAGTTATTTACCGTATTTTCTTTTTTTACTATATTTGCATTATTGTTCTACTCTTTATATTATAATTTATCGGATTTGTAAGGTGAGGGTAACTCGTGGTCATGAACTGCTAACTAATAGATTGTAAATTGCTGCAGGTTTATATACCGTTACTTTTCGGGACATACTGTTCCACCATAGCTCTGAACAGTCATGTTCGCGAGTTGCCTACATCAAAAGACGTAAGTGGATTCTCCTGTTTTACCATATTTAATTTGGGAGGCTTATCAAATGAACATAATTGATTGCTTGAGTATGATATCAATAACTATTAAATTTTGCTTTAGTAGATAACTCACAATGTGGAATAGTTGCAGCTTATTACAAAGATAACATGTAAAATCATTATACTGGCAGTTAAAAAGAGTGGCCACGAGTTTTATTGCCCGTTCTTTCTCGTGGTTCTACCTATTGCATTGCGAACGTGGCAGTAAATGTAAATGTAGATTCATCTAGTAATAAACTTAAATTTTTGACGTTCATAAGCGTCACTTTGTGGCCTAAATGAATAAATGATTTTGTCTTTGCCTTTTTGAAAACACGCAATTGAAACAATACTGATATATTGAAAAATATTTTTATAATTTTATATTTAAAAAGCGTAAGTTGCTAAATGGGTGCATTTACGACTCTTATATGTTAAAAAATACTCGCATAGTAACACTATCTAGAGCTGGTTTCACTGCTTTCTGATCAGTTCTCATGAAATTGAAAATTACCATTTATATGTAAATCTTCACTTAGAAGACAGTCCACATGCGCGAAAAATGATGTAATGCAATGCAAGGCACAGTGAAGCTGCTACTTACAAATTATAAGTATTGACAGCAAAGTGGTTGGTCAATAAATAGTAAAAAGTGCAAGTAAAGTACAGTAAAAGTTTAATTATCGTCTCTATCAAATTGATTTACTTTCTGTTAGAAATATTGAATCCACTTGACTTTACTCCACAAACAACAAATCCACGTACGTTCTAAACGTTAATGTAAAAATTAAAATTTCAACCAAGTTTTGAAAAGCTATGCCCTCTATGCTCTAAAACGTGTACAACAATACTACGGGATGTGATACTATCGGATAGTCGAAACTAAGGTACCCACGTACTAAAGGACTAATCAAACTGGCGCAAATACAACAACATAATCAAACAGGATCTGCTTTGAAGGCGTTGTTTCCTGTCGCAGCAAGTTTGAGAGATGACACTTTTGAAATGAGTTCCGATATTTTTCTATAATACGAGCTTTATTATTTTTTCGGTCAGCTACACTTAAGTGATTGCTCCGTTAACGCCAACAGCAACGTAAGTTGAAATTCTATCTACTATTTGTGAAAAGACTAGTAGAGTCTATGTATGTATGTATGTATTTGTGAAAATAAATTGTCGTTACCCAATTTATAATTAAGCTAGATGATGCCCGCTGTTACACCCGCGTTATTTAAGGCTACTTCTCAGCTCCCGTGGCTCACAGCGTGATGTTATATAGCCTATAGCCTTCCTCGATAAATTACTTATCTAACACTGAAAGAATTTTCCAAATCGGACCGGTAGTTCCTGAGATTAGCGCGTTCAACCAAACAAACAAACAAACTCTTCAGCTTTATATATTACTAGCTTTCGCCCGCGGCTTCGCCAGCATGATATTTTAATAAAGAGTAGCCTATGTACTTCCCCGGGTTTCAGACTATCCATGACAAATTTATCACAAACGGCTCTGCAGATTAGCCATGTAGCATACATATAAACCGATAATACTGAAAAATTACTTTTGTTTTCATAATCGTCGAACTTCAGGTAAAGATTAGTATGTAGGTATATTATTGAAATTATGAAGAGCTTATATACCTACTGAATATAACAGCAGCAAAAATTAAAACTGAAAGCATTACCACAAAGTACATATATTTTATCAGACCGTCCCTCCACTCCGCTGTGCTTAACTCATGAGAAGGCGCGCTCTAAAAAGTTACACGAACAGGCGCGCGTGAGCAAAACTCTCACGCTACTTCAAATGAAGTTTTCTTTAAGATTAATTATATTTTTGCTATAAATTTACATTTTATGATAAATTAAAATCTTTTATTTATTTAAGTAAAGTGTTTTATTAATAGTAAATAACAAAAATGCAGTCTAATTTACAAATTAAAAAAATATTGCAATTTGGACTTAATATTTGGGTAACTTTACTTAAAAAATATATAAAAAACAAAATCACAATAAAAATGAATAATTTTATCTTCTATGAGATCTTGAGTTATGTGTCTTTCATAACACATATGGCACATAAAAGTAACATGCTCGGTGCACACTGATATACTGCACAAAATGCATGCTTTTTTTGAACGCATTTTGCTAATGTGGCATATAGAAAGTGTGGCATTTTGCGAAAGTGGCATTTTGTAAATGTGGCATTGAGCACCTTATCCTACTGATACCTACTAGTGATACGACAATTGATTTGCCAAGCATATTCCTATGCATATTTTGATTCTCTACATGCCAATTCTTAGGTGTTTGCTCAGATAGGCCCGCGCAAGTTTTGTTTTTTAAGCTCCTATAATATTTTCCCTGTACATGTTACAGAGTTACACCCTTGAAAACAAAACACTTATTGATATCTTTCATCCGTATATATAAAATTCTTGCGTTACTGACTGAATGACAGACAAGCTACAGCCAAAACTACGGGGTACAAGAAGCTGAAAAATTTGGCATGAATATTCTTTGGTAACTATAGGGGTGCAGTGAGAAGGGATATCCCGAAACTACTACGGGATCCGGCAGAAACACTTAATGAGCGGGCGTAGCTGCGGGCACCCTCTAGTTTGATATAGGTCTGAAGATGTTACAATGCTTGGGATGAAACCACCCATTCTTCTTTCAGGGGCTGGCCGATCACCCATTGTAGACCTTGTTTACTGTAAGAAACAAATAAAACATGTAAATAATATATCCACTCAGTTAATCAATAACTGTGCATAATAACTAAGAAAACACAATCAAATCAATTTTGTTATTAACAAAAAAATACTTACACGAACGGGCGCGTGATGAGCAAAATGCCGCGCTTTTCGATGCACCACTCACAAACCCTTCACCATGCAGTCATGGTGGCACTGACCACCGCAGGAGCTGCGTCAGAAGAGAGGGGGTGAAATTTTGGGAAGGTACAGAGAAGCTTGTAGTGACACAGTATAGCTAAAGTTGAAATTTACAGTAATGAATTTATGCGTGAGCAAAATGCTCATAGCGCGCCTTCTCACGGGTTAAGCGCGTGATAGATTCGTTGAAATATATTGTAAAGATATTCAAAAATATATATCAAAGTAAGTCCGTCTAAAATATGTGTCCCGTTTGTAGGTACCTATTTATTATTCCAGTAAAAGCTCGGATATCAAACCGTTATAAATCTGGCTAAAATTTATATCATTGTTATTTCTACTTTAATTTTTAGGTTAAGTTACAATAAGATCGATTTTAGACTTATTCACATATGTATCTAACAAGATATAACCATATATATTGTATCATTAACTATGTATAGCCAAACATATTGTAAATGAACATAAATTGATTGTATGTTTTAAATTTATAATGTTGCCAATCTTAAATAGACAAATTAATTTGACGTTTGATGTTTGACACTGTCAAACGGGTAAATAGAGTATAAAAGGTGAATAAGTTCTGTTCAATGTTCAATTTCGCTCCGGCAACGGCTAAGGTACGATATAATTCTGACTATTATATTATTATGTTTCACAATTCTATATTGCTTCTGTGGTGTTATTTTGAGTATTGTCAATAGAAATAATGCAGAAGCAATGTAATATAATGTAGCTATGGTATAATTGATATTGTGGTGGGTGGCTTTGTTAGTTGTGAGATGTTATAAGTTTAGAACTTGGGATATCATATAATAGAATCGATTCATATGCTGTGAAACAAGCCATATCAATTATATGTACCTGTGGTGAATATTACAGTGGTAAATATTGAATATATCCATAGTAAATATAACCTAGAATAATAAGAAAAGATAATATACCAGTAGTCAATATTACTAAATGAATTATATTGTTGCTAATCCATTGTATTAATGTTATATTTGATATTGAACTACCCACAACCTTGCTACCCAATATTATTAATATGATATAGTTTGTACTGCTATAATAAACAATTACTATTAAAAGAATGGCCAAGAGTGGCAGTAACTGTAAGGCTTCCTGTAAACGACGCCAGACCCGCACCGGTGCCGCACCGCAATACTGTGTAGTCACATCAAAACCGCATCGCCACCGCGTCGACGCCGCACCGACGCCGCACCGACGCCGCGCAGACGCCGCACCAACGCCGCACCGATGCCGCACCGACGCCGCATAAATACCGCATTGTCAAACGCTAAGGCAGCGATCACAGTTCAGTATAGTATTGTCGGAGTAAAATCTTTTACATTTATTATAATTTATTTCCGCCGCTGCTTGTAGATTAAAATAACTAAGTTCTACTTAATACTTTCTTTTTTATGCTTAATGTTAATATTACGAATATATGCGACTATAACTAAAACAGTGAAGTCTGTACAGTTACACAGACAACCCTATACTTAACTGTGATCACTGCTTTATAATTTAGCGTTGTGACAATGCGGTATTTATGCGGCGTCGGTGCGGCGTCGTTGCGGCGTCGACGCGGTGGCGATGCGGTTTTGATGTAAATACACAGAATTGCGGTGCGGCACCGGTGCGGGTCCGGCGTCGTATACAGGAAGCCTAAATGTTTCTTTATCTAAGATATATTCTTGTGTCAAAGTGAATAAATGAAAGTAAGAATTGATAGTTGTCTCTTTTATTTTTCAAACCATTGACAAATATAACTAAAATACTACATATAGGCCATATACCTTGTAACTATACACATATATATAATAACCCTTCTATTACGCGCTAACTCATAGAAAGCTTTTAATGACGCTGCGCTTAGGTCAAATATATATTATATCGTGATAACTTTTAAACTAATCGTCCAAACTACTTACTGTAAAAGACAAAGTTCATCTACATTAAATACTGAAGGCAATGAATCTATCAATTTAGTAACGCGTAACTACTTTAGAATGAGCATTGTAAATTCATTTTTTTCTCTTTATGTTATATTTAAGTTATACTGTTCTATTACAATAAAAATGATGTACTTAGGTTATGTAATAAAAGCTAAAAAGTAATTCGGTAAGTCCTAGCTACCAGATCGCACCAATCTTCTCATCAATCTGGTGTATGTGACAAATATAAAATCGTTGGCCTAATGAAATTTCTATCATAATGTTTACTTTGGATACGCTACGCCCAAAAGATTTTTTTTTAGTTCAAATTCAAATTAAAATACAAAATCCTTTATTCATTTGGGTCACAATGTGACGCTTATGAACGTCAAAATAATAAATTTCTAAAATTAATCTTAAAGACATTACATTTACATTTACTGCCACGTTCGCAAAGCAAGGGCGTAGAACCATGAGAAAGAACGGGCAATAAATCTCACGGTCACTCTTTTTCATCGCCAGGTTTTGCATAATACACATAATTTACATTTTGTAAGGTGCTGCAACTGTTACACCTTCTATATCACTTGTATATATTTACTGTACATAATAATACTCAAGCATAATACTTTTGATGTTCATTTGGTTAGCCTCCTCAGAATAGACATGCTGAAACAGGAGCATCCACTTACATTATGTATACCTAATAATGCAGGCAATCCGCGAAAGTGATCAGAACCATGATGGAAATGATGCAGTTAAATATTAAAATCTAATACCAGCCCGCAAGACCGTCATCGACCAGTCGTCGCAAGTAGCACCCATTCACGAGTATGACGCAAGTGCCAGCCATCATCCCTCTCACCATATTAGAGAGACAGGGATGACCCGACACACAGTTCATTTTATTTTCAAGTTCTATTTTTATAGTGAGCCCTTTTTTACCAACCAAGTCTTTTCATTTGATACCCATATTGAGGTATTTGTGGAAAATATGTAATCCGCCAATTTGTGGCGGCAGCCATCTTGAATTATTCGTAGTGAGCCCTATTCTACCAATCAATCCCTTTTATTCGATCCTCATATTGAGGTATTTGTGGAAAATGTATAATCCGCGATTTTGCGGCAACAGCTATTTTGAATTTTTCATAGTGAGCTCTATGCTACGAATCAAGCCCTTTCATTTGATACCCATATTGACGCATTTGTGGAAAATATGTAATCCGCCATTTTGTGGCGGCAGCCATCTTGGATTTTTCATAGTGAGCCCTATTCTACCAATCAAGCCCTTTCATACGATACACATATTGAGGTAAGTATTTGTGGAAAATATGTAATCCGCCATTTTGCGGTGACAGCCATCTTGGATTTTTCATAGTGAGCTCTAGTGTACGAATCAAGCCCTTTCATTTGATACCCATATTAAGTTATTTTTGGAAAATAAGTAATTCGCCATTTCGTGGCGGCGGCCATCTTGGATTTTTCATAGTGAGCTCTATTCTACCAATCAAGCCTTTTCATTTGATACCCATATTGAGGTTGTTGTGAAGTAATATGTGATCCGCCATTTTGTATCGGCGGCCATCTTAAAATTACAATAATTTATATATTATCTTTTAATCTTGATCACAATATGAGTGATTACCAGATCAATCTGTCATCAGGAAGGGGGTAAAATTCCAATTAATAGCTTTCAGAGCTCAGGATTTTTGCCGACTTAGTTGATACTTTTCCTTATATTATGCCAACATTATACAAAAATTTATAAATTGTAGCCTATGTGGTATTCTTATGTATAAACTATATTAGGTACTGTAAAGGTTCATCTAAATCCGTTCAGTCGTTTTTGCATGAAAGAGTAACAAACATCCATCCATCCATCCATTCATCTACATATACATACATCTTCACAAGCTTCCACATTTATAATATTAGTAGGACTAGACGATGCCCGCGGTTACACCCGCGTTATTTAAGGCTACTGATCCGCTTTCGTCACTCATAGCGTGATGTTATAATATAGCCTATAGCCTTCCTCGATAAATGGGATATCCAACACTGAAAGAATTTTTCTAATCGCCCAGTAGTTCCTGAGATTAACGCGTTCAACCAAACAAACAAACAAACAAACTCTTCAGCTTTATATATTCATCATCATCATCATCATCATCAGCCTATAACAGTCCACTGCTGGACTAGGCCTCTCCTTTGAAAGGAGGAATTGGCCTACTATACCACGCTGGCTAAACGGGTTGGTGTAGGTTTTGTATCAAGTTTTCCTTCTCTTACAGTGCTGTTCTCTGCATAATATGCTCCCTCTGTCGGCTCTTACGATACCCATGGGATGATATGGGGTGGTGACATTCCGTATTCTTAATCCGTCACCACACGGAAAATACACTTTTATATATTAGTATAAGCTTATTATTATAGACACTTTATATGTATATTAGTATAAGATTACTAATTATTCATTATTATTATAAGATTTGAGATAAACAAATAGTGAGAAAGATTGACTCTTTATTAAGATTATAAACAGAAAACTAGGCTTAACAATAACTGACTACAAATAAGGAATCTGGATGAGCAACTTAAACACCTAGCGGTGTATAAAGCGGTCGAACCGTTTTCGATGAGCGTGAGCACAAACACTGTGCAACAAGTTTGTTTTTAATAGTTTTTATATTCGGTGTTAATAAGTATATTTATGTCTCTTTCGTTTAACACATTGGTATAAAACTTACATTGTTTTTAATAGCTTCATCAAGTTTGCAAATCACAAATATTTTTTATTTCTAATTGCCATAAAAGTATTCACAAGCATATCTAAGATTATATTTCACTCCTAAGCAGATCTTACATTATTTGCAATTTTGCGCTAGAATCGCAATGATATCGCCTATGATCAGTAAGTTAAAGAACACAGCCAATATTAAGGCAATGATAAGTATGTCCCTGCAATATTTTTGTGTAAACCATTCACATTGGCGCTTTGAGCACTGGTAATAAGGCAATGAGCACTCACGGCACTTAAAGCGATCTACCCTGAAGATAGCGTTATTATCGTAGTGATTATACTAATAAGCACTAGAAGCAACCAGGTGCCCGGCAAGTACCTACAATCTAACTAAAAATATCAACCAAAATTACATCATTTAAAAGACAAATAGTGCAGATAAGATATCCCTTATTCTGGATTTACGCACGGCAACACACATTCATTATCTGCGAGACAAAAGTGGTCGATTCTGGATGCCACAAAGATTCTCAGTACTTTTTCCTAAAATAGCTCACAAAAAAGTTATATCATAAAACACTTTTACGATAGTCGTATACAAAAAGATATTAATAACCGCGATCCATTCGCCACCTTCACACCTTCAGTGAACATTTCTAGAACATAATCCCTAAGCCAAAGCTCTACTCATATTCTCGATACGCTCGATCGGCGGTTGCCAGCGCGGCTTATAAACTTCAGTAACTTTAATAGTGTACTTTATATTATTGGCCATAAAAGATAATGTAAGCATCCTTTAAATTCTTTAAAAGCTTTGATAGTACTTAAAATAGGATTTTAGACGGAATATTGAAATTTTTATTGTTACTCGCGAAGCATTTTCAATCGCATTGGTTTACGATTTCAGTGCTTGAAATTGCTTTATCCCTACGCTGGAGAGGACTTGACATCTGATTGTCATGTGGTTACTTTACTCTTGGCACACATCAAAACGTAAGAGTGTAAACAACTGTCCTTTCTTCTTTTATCCGATTGAATCGTACCTAAAAAGAGACACTTCTATAGCGTCCATTCACCTGATAAGTACATATACGTCACTACACACTTTTAAACGAAACTTGAAAAAATTCCTCATAGACGAGCAGCAAAAAATAGATGACATTAATTTCAATGCCTCTCTAATCTAAATTTCAATTATTATCTACCTAAATAAAAACTTTATATTATTTAATTAAAATTAATAATAATTTGGGACAACGAAACAATAATTTAATACGGACTGTTATATTCAGTATATTCGTGTGATTTTAATCAATTTCTATTACTTAGAGTTAGATATTAATTTTATACAATAATTCCGACGTGAAAATGGTTTATGTGCCTATTGATAGTGACATTATAGTTCATTAACTTATACTGACATTTTAATACATTATAATTAATTCATCATATTTTTTTTGTTACAGACATATTATTTATTTGACATACTAAATATTTATATTTTAATTATTTTGTTTGTTTCAGACATATCGTCGCCTTGGTGGTGAAAAGAGTTAAGCCACACTTTTTACTGAATTGAGTTAAGAACACCACCATACTTGGCGTTAATCGGAGATTCTATTGGTGAAGAGATCTAAGTAATAGCTCAACTAGAAGTTGGTTTTTCATTAAGACGTGAAAGGAGCTATATGAAACTAGGAACTAAAAATGAAGTGGTGAATGTAGTGCTAGCTGCATAGATTTATTCACCACTTTTTATTCGTATCATAAAAATTGTTCAATCAAATAAGTAGTGAAAAGAGGTATGCCACATAAACATTTTAACTTCCAAACAATCCGCCATTTCTGGCAACACTTTTGAATGAAATAGCGCCTTTTTATGGCATTCGTTTGACAGCTGACATTTTCAGTTTTGCATTTTCGTTCGCGAGTTTACGCTAATTTGTAGGTACTTCTACTACAATTACTTAAATAAAGTTATTATTGCTGTTGAGTTTTAATGAGCTATACGAAAACGCGCCGTGAAACGTCATCCATAGGGACCGGATGAGGGGGTGGCCCGGGTTACGGTAAGGACGGCAATGGTCTCTGATTCGAAAGGAGAACTAAGGCTAATATTAAACCCGTTAGTTTCTTCGTCCGACTCAACAAAACGCGCTCGCAAGATCAAGCAGCGTTTAGAGGTGCTGCGCGGGCAACCGAAACCCACAATACAGGAGAAAGCGCTCCTCTCAGTTACCGTTGTGGAGAAAGTGGTCAAGGCGGCCTTTGTGAATCCTCTGATGGACGCGGCTCAGGACATCACGGCCGCAATTTCGGCTCAGACTGAGCGCATCGGGCGAGAGGAGGCGTCTAATGTCGAGTTCAACTCCTGTCTAGCCTCCCTTGAGGCTGCGATGGACGCAATGTCCAGGGAGCTCTCAGCTCCGTAAGAGTGCGCCGCTGACATATCCAGCTGCTCAATCACTGCGAACGCCAACGACGGAGAGCTCCGCGCCCCCCCCAGATGTCCGGGTCACCTTCTCTTCCGGTCGCCAGGCACCCGACAATAAGCGCACCAGCCAAGAAGCCTCCAAGGAGTGGGGGCCCACTGGCGAAGTGAGCCTCCACTCCTTGGAGGCTTCTGGAGGAGTACCCTCCTCTTCCCTTCGACCCCGCCCGGGCTCAGACTAGCGATCGGGTCCAGCAACAAGTTGTCGCGGCGCCTTTTCCTTGCGTGAGCTTCAATGACTCTACTTATACGGACCGAGCGTCGCAGATCTCGGCCCAACTTGCGATCCAAATGGATGGCAAGTTCGAAGAATTTCGGGCCGAGATCTGGGCCGGATCTGGATCAGTTCGGGCCCAAAGTGCCGTCCACATCGACGGTGACAGTGACCCTTCCACCGGAGTCCAACACCACCTTAGCTGAGACGATGAGACTGGCCAGGGAGAGGGTTGACCTCAATGAGCTGGGGCTCACTGAGGGCCTCCGTTCGAAACGGGCCATAACCGGAGGACTTATACCCAAAATTCCCTGTGAACAGGGCTCGGAAAAGGCGGAAGACCTTAAAAGGCGCCTTCAGACGGCATTATCCGAAACGGGTGCGATCGTGGCGCGTCCCGTAAAAATGGCTAAGATCCGGGTGAGAGACTTGGTCGAGCTCCGAGTGGGTTGGGTCATCGCCCGTGTCGAGGCCCTGGCGGCTCGACCTCTACAGTGCTTCAGGTGCCTGGAGAAGGGGCACGTGCGCGTCTGCTGCACATGTGACAGGAACCGAAGCGCTCTCTGCTTTGTCTGCCGCCAGGTGGGCCACAAGGCAAGTGGTTGTGAGGAGAGTGCTCCGCGGTGCCCTGTGTGCACGGATGCGGGGCGCTCGGCCAACCACCGGGTGGGCACCAAAGCCCGCACCCCTCCTGAGAAGAAGGGTGGTAGTGTACGGGCTGCGGTTACCGCCGCTCCTGCCACAGAGGTTACCGAAACCAGTAATAGTTTTGGGTTGTTGGAGTCGGTTACTGGCCTTGGGGAGGCTATGGAGGCTTAAAATTATTTTCCCTTTTAGTCGTTCTTCAGGGCAACCTAAATGACTGCAGACCATTGCAAAGCGTTCGGTTGTCCTAGCAATAATGGCGGAAGCGTATTTCCATCTGATGCCCCGGACCACCCTCGTTGGTTCGGGGCATCAGATGGCTCAGTCGCTGTTTACCTAAAGATAATCCCACTGCCGCCTGCTCCATCAGGGGTCGGGTTTCGTCGTTGTCGAATGGGATCCTGCGATCGTCGTCGGCTGCTATGTCTCCCCAAGCAGTGGCCTTGCCGCTTTTGAGGCCTACTTCGACGGACTGGTCAACCACATTAGGGTTTACCAGTCCCGTCCGGTGTTTGTCCTGGGTGACTTCAACGCGCGCTCTAGCTTGTGGGGTGACACCCGGGACAACCTGCGTGGAGAGACGGCGCTCGAATGGGCGACTGAACTCGACCTCTTACGCTTAGATTCATTCACATTCCTGAATTCTACATAGTTTTTGTATTTGTTTTTTATGTGGTGAAAAGAGCTAAGCAAAATATTCTCAATAACTTCGAAAATATTATATGAGTGTACTTAATCGAACTTTCTTAATTTCAACACCTTAATTTATTACCTTCTTACAAAAAATTATGGAAATCTGGATTCAAATAGAAGAGATACAACGAAAATCATTTTTTTGTAGGCACTTTTTTTTTTCAATTGTCTTTATCTCGGAATCAATCTAGTGTGGGTTAGACCCTTCACTACTAAGGCGACGATATTATTTATTTGACATACTAATTATTTTTAAAATAATAACTGTCATTTGCAATGCAATTTCTTTACTATAACCCATTTAGTTAATGAATTATGACATATGCACGGTTGCCGTATTTAATGTTTAGTTAAAACTTACATTTACTATACTTGTCAATACGTTTTTGAATAAAAGCTCTCGAGTTGCTTGCGTCCTTAATAGTTGATATTTTCGGAGACATGTATGTCGATCGCGTAGTGTCTTGGTCTGTATTGTCAATGCACGCTGGGTGAGAAACCTGTAATAAAAGAACATAACAAACATCATAACCTTTTAATGCTTCAAGGTACCTAATCGATGCCTTTACAAAAAATATAGATTAAGCATTACCTCACCTTTAGCAGCACGCAGGATGCCATAGCAATTGGGTATCCTTCACCTGATACCCAATTGCTATGGCATCCTGCGTGAATCTGTAACTGAACACAAATACGTATAGTATCGCTATGATGTACTGCAATGCACTTTGGCAGTTTACGAATTTATTAAGCTGCACTTACCACAATTGTCTTGGTCATCTTGAACACAAAGCAATGTTTTATCCTTAGTTATTTTATATATGTATGTGTCAACTTGTATATATATGAAGCAACTGAACGCTTGAATTACGCGTGCTCGTGATACATTTTAGATGCGTGTGGATACGGCGGCTGTTGTGCGGCCACTGGACTGGCGCGGGCGTCCTGGCGAAACACAGTGGAAGGCACGCCTTCACGCGCCACTCTGGCGCCATAAACATTATTTAGCTATGAGTAGATGTAGCCAGCACACTTGTAAACCGTTCGCAGCGTTCAATGTAGTTACACATATTGTTAGTATATATATTATGTCCATATTATTATATAACTTTATTGCTATTTACATGTATTTTGCTTTAATTAAATATTTATTCACGTATGTTTATTGCTAGATATTAATACATTATTTATTTATATATAAATAATTATCTATACCTATATTTTCTGATATCTCTTCCGTAAGTCACTAGAGGGCCCAGTTGAAAATCGGAGCCAGGTATGCCTGGCACATGCCGAATTGGGTCCTGTTTTGACTGCACCCGACCAACCCCTTACTTACTCCTGTCTGCATATATTTATCTTTTCTCTTTACTCTTAGTCTTTTATTATGTTTTTTTTTCTTTTTGCTTATGATTGTTCTTAAAATATATTCTTTTTTTTATTTTACTTACCTATATGTAACTTGTGTTGTGTGAAGTCAAAATAAATATTATTTCATTTCATTTCATTTCATACTTACAAAAACACATTACTGTGCGATGTATCATTTCGACTACAGTCAATACTAGTTTGAGCACCAATCACTCAGCGAGAGTTCACTCGGCTTCCTTCAACATCTAATACTATTAATGTGATCATTATCTGTAAGTTCTCAATTATACATAGTTGACATACGCCGGTGGATGTCAATAGTATGTGAACTAATTACACAAATCCTTGATTGAGCTGTATTGTAGTGACTATGTTGTAGTAAGTCGGAATATTATTTGTAATTATTCAGTTCTGTGTTCCGGGCCGCGTTCGGAACAAGCTGTTCTCATTAGTCAAGACGGGACAGGCCTTCATTAATTGGAGCGCCAAGGAAGCGGCCGATGCTAATCTTTAAGGTACAGAGAGGTTCAGAAATATAAACACGGAGATATGTGAATAAATTGGTGATTTCTGAATTATGTAAAGTTATTCGGAGAATGTCAACAGAGATAGGTGGCTGAATTCCCTGCGGTCGGGGAGGCGAAGTGCACGCCACTGAGCTATCGAACCACAACACGATATACGTACACGTGTACCGTGTGTATCTATCTGCCTGCGCGCTGTGATCACCCCCTGTCTGATACCTAACACCCCCTGTTCAATATTTTCTGTAGAAAACGTCCAACACAAAATATTGAGAAGTAAATTTCGTGGCATTAACATAACTATAGCTATATGAAAGTCTCATATTAGCAATACATTATTCTCATTACCACAGAAGTGTAGATATCCAACAATTACTTACGCCAGTATCCGCGGCTGCCCGTGGGGTGCGACAAGAGTTCTTGACCAAACCGTGCAATGCGCTGTGCATCCGCTCTTATGTATGCCCGCTTGCAGACCTTGGTGGCTCTATTATAGGCTGCCTTGATGAGATGGACATTCGGATCGCGACGAGACCGAGCCCTGATCCAAGTGCGGTAAGCCGACTGTTTTTGTTTAACAGCATCGGCGCACTCGCGATCGAACCAGGGCCGTACTCCGCTGCTGCTGGAGACTTCAGTGGATGGAATATAATATTCCATACCCAAGATGATTTCCCCAGCAACAGTAGACGCACTCTCCGACAGATCCCTCCCACCAAAGCAGCGTTGAGACCACGGGATGGACGCATAATAGTCTCGCAGGCCATCCCAAGCCGCTGACGAGTAGTGCCACAAGCGTCGCTTTGTCTTCACTGGTTGTGGAGGTGAAGCGAATGGCACTGTAGTGCGAACCAGACAGTGGTCGGAGGAACCCAAAGGGGCTTGTACCGTCACACTGTACTGGGCCGGGTTACTCGTCAGCACAAGGTCTAACAACGAGGGCGCTTGACCCGATATATCTGGTATCCTAGTGGGCTGGAGTACCAGTTGAGTCAGGTCATGCGTTAGAGCGAATGCGTGAGCAGCTCGTCCCGCGTGGTCCGTTTTGGAAGAGCCCAGCCAGGTCTCATGGTGGGCATTGAAATCTCCCAAAAAGACCAACTCGGCGGTCGGGAACTGCTCCTGCGCATTATCTGCTGCCTGACTTAAGTAGTCAAACAGTCGAGTTGTCTCGGCCTCTCCGGTATGAGAACGGTAAAGGCACACGTAAATCCGGGCCAATGAACCCAGACTTACGTGTACCCATAGGACAGAAAAGGACGGGTCCTCTAGGCAGCGTAGACGTCGACAGCAAATATCCGCTCTGACGAACAAGCATACCCCGGCTTTTGCGTGGAAGTTATCCTCCAGTGCATAACCGGGATAATGCAAATAAGTCGTGTCGTCAGGACGGCGTATTTGAGTCTCGGTCAAGAAAAGCATGGCCGGTCGGGCCGTCTCGAGATGATGGTGGATGGCGTTGAGGTTCGAATGGAGTCCGCGGATGTTAGCGGACTCCACCTCAAAAAGTGAGTTGGTGGGGAACGAAGACGCCGCTGTTTGACCGGAACCATTTCTTGAAGCTGCTATAGAAGAAGAAAAGGGGGCGTGAAAAGAGGAGGCAGTCAACGCAGCAGCGCGTGACAAAGCGCAGAGTATTGTATTGCCATTATACTGTGAGGTATAGCGGTGGCCAACCCGCCGGACGGAAGGGCCCCCGGACCCTCCCGGAAATGGTCGCCGGGTCCCACCGTCCGGTCACCAACCGGCACGACGAGCCACCCCGAGATTATGCGCGGCCTGGTGGGTCAGCCTCCCAAGATAGTTAGTCCCAGTTGAGCCCCTATACTATGCCGCGGGCGCCAGCGGCACCACCGTTTCTACAGGTCTCCCTGGCCGGCGGGTTGACCCACACTACCCACACAATGACTCCACGGATACTCTACTGGTCCCACGTATCAAAGTCTAAAATCATTTATTCATCTAGGTCACAACGTGACGCTTATGAATGTCAAATTTTTAAGTAAATTACTGCTTCTACATTTACATTTACTGTATGCTGCGGTAACCGCCCCCTCAGCTAATCCTCCTCATCCTCTCCTCCTTCCCCATATGGGTAATGAAGAGAGGATGGGGAGGATATGGTTGGGCCTCCGGCTTTCCCACTCACCGAACGAAACGCAACAGCATAGAACATACTGCTACTTTACGTCGATCTTCTGTGGGAGGGTGGTACTGCCCCGGTCGAGCCGGCCTATTCGTGCTGTAAACAGCAGCTGTTTTACACCAATAAAAAGTGCTTTGTGCATACAGATGGAATCAACAATGTAGCAATGATGTTGACTTGTAAGCCTCATCAATCGATGATATTATTTGATGGATCGATAAATTACGGATTAGATTCGAATATAGTCCGTACTCCCAGTTCAGTACTCCCTCCCATATATATATAACAGAGAGAACACTAATAGACTTACGACACTACGACGATGCTCCTGGCTTTAAAGGAGACGGTCGTCACTATTGTGTCTCCTGGATATTCACGCAATTTACTATAATGTCTTCAGCTCGAGCTTAGTGTGGCCGAAGATGCGAAGATTAAAAGGTCAATTATTACGGCAAAAAGTACATCTTCAAATGGTTGAAAATTCCCAAGATCTTTAACAATTAATCTCATTTAAATAAAGAGCCTATTTAAGAGCAAAGCTCAAAGACTGACATCAACTAGACGCCTAGAAGTTATATCTATTCTAATCAAAACATGCAACAATTAAGTGAGCCAACATCATACAATACTAATTGCTTCGTAAACTAACTAGCTGGTTGGTAAAAGGATAAAGCGTTCTGAACAACGTAGTGCTATTATAACAGCCATTACCCATTGTTTAACGAAACATCACTATTCACAACTAAATACTTTATAATGCCCGTGTAGAGTTTAGGATAGAGATTTAGGTTATTCAAATTGTATTAGGTAAACACACTTTGACTTACTTAGCGTAATATTTAAATTGCTCTACAGACCATCAATCCTCACAAACAAAATACCAGTGACGAAACTATAAAATGTTTAAAAATAAACGATTCTGCAATATATGTCTGATTTTACTTTTTACTAAATCAAACACTCTCTGTGTGTATAAAATATCTGCGAACGATGCCAACATAGATAAAGTAAATAGACATCGAGAAACGATACGATTCCTCATCTATCACATGAGGTCTTTTAGGGAAAGAAACTTGAATTAACGTTCGAGCTTTCCTTATTGCTGACGGTTTGATAAATAGCGGAAATATTTTATAGTTCGCGAGACGTCGGGCGTTAACAACCGATAGGTCAGCTGGTTTCAAGCCAAAATCTTGATATGCATTTCGGAATCCATTTGTTTTCATCTTCTAAGACTGCAATTACTGGCGATTCGGTTGAGCAAGAGGTGCCACTGAAATTTCGGTATTATTTCTATGAGAATAGAAACTAAGTAGATGTTTGGCACGATAGTTTGTGATTTCAGCTATTTATGCATGGAAAATAATACAATAAACGCAATTTTAAACTACGCTGTACGAATTTAAAAAAACTAACAATAACAAGAAACAAAACATAATTATAAATAAATAGACAACTTGCAAAGACAAACTATGTATATTTTATTTTTTTAATTATTTATAGACTCACGCCTAAGGGTACCCCCGAAGGGGTAGGCGGAGGTGTAATATTACACTCACATGCATTTTTAGGTCCCACGTAATAGGGGGCGAGCCTATTGCCGTACCGGGCACATTACCAGACTCCGTGCTGCTACTGAGTATTTCCTAACGGGAAAACCCAATAACACTTTGCCCGACCCGGGAATCGAACCCGAGACCTCCCAATCCCACGCGCACATTTATGCCGCGAGACCAAGGAGGCAGTATATTTTAACTATTTAGGATTTTTATACATTTGATAAGCGTGGTCGCTAACTGGGTCTCAAAAGGCACGTGAAGTGTGGTTCAAAAAAGGTCGCCGCACCGCTGCGACGCCGCCAGTCTTCTTTTTTGTCCCCTCCGCAGCTCTGGGCGCTTAGTGCAAGCGCCAACAATACATACATACTGTAGCCTATAGTACCTACATAAATGTGCTCAATAGTGATTGATATTGAAATATAGCGCCCCACGCTTTTACAATCAAATATTATAATTAAAAGCACATAGTTTACACTTCAGCCCAGAAATAGAGACAACTTGAACGATCCATAATTATTTATTTTTACGTGTATTTATAAAAGCGGGTTTGTCTAGTGTTTTTTAAACTATTAATTTATTTTATATTTTTTGCTGTTTGATACCGAAATATTTTTAACATTTATACATTTATTTTAAGTAGGCGAATGAGCCCGCATACTTTCCATCTCCACCAGTGCGTCTGTATTGCATTGTGTTTTATCTGTCAGCTTAGAACAATCTAACTCTTCAGTCTGGAGACCACTAAGTGATTTTACTCTACTAAGGGCCACATACGCCAGTCCAGCCGCAAAAGGACGGGTACCCTAAGTACACCACTGCGTGGTCTACAATATATACATAATTGGTTTGTTATAATCTTGAAACCTGATCGTGTTCAAGGTCCATTACGTAGCCTTTCCCACAAGTGCAAACACGACTGTTATACGATATTCCATCATGGAATGCCAGTGCCAATCTTCCTTGACTTCATCATCAGACCTTGAAACCTAATCGTGGTCAAAGTTCATTACAAGACTTTTCTAAGAAATCCAAAACAGCTATGATACGATTTTCCATCATGAAGTTCCAGTTCATATCTTCCGTCTCCATCATTAGATCAGTTTGACAGTACCATATTATTGTCTTGTCACCAGAACTACATACAGCTGCCAATTTTCATTACGCTACAACCCTTGGAAAACGGTTAAATTAGTTACCTTAGATTCCATTATATAGTTACATACATTTCGATTTCCAGTTCAAATCTTTCGGATCCATCATCAAATCAGTTCGACTATTATTGTATTGTCATCAGAACTACCTACAGCTGCCAATTTTCATTACGCTACGACCCTTAGAAGATGGTTAAATTAGTTAGATTAGATTCCATTACATAGTTAGTAGGTAGTGTGTTAAAAAGCGGTACGTCCTCAATCCTTCACAATACGTCCGTACGAAACGCGCCGCTGTGTACGTACAACATTAGCCTAATAAAGGTAATAATATTTTAAGCTATCCTTGGATTAACATCAACGGGGCTTTCTCTAGGGCTTACAGCACCCGCCCTGAGACCTACAGGCCGGGCTGTTGGCGTCATTTTATAAGTGGCGCCGTAAGGCTCGGTCAATAGGCGGAGAACCCGCGCCTCGCGACATTGAGGCGCGGAAGGCGGAACTCCGACAGGTCCTAGTGGCGGATTGGCATCAGCGACTCACGCACCTCAGCGCGGGGCTTCGCTGCATCGAGGCAGTGAGGCCCGTACTCGACGAGTGGCTGGAGAGATGACACGGCGCCCTCACCTTCCCGTTGAGGGTTGACACAGGTGATAACCAGCCATGGTTGTTTCGGCCGGTTCCTGCACCATCACTCAGCACATCTGCGTCATCACTGCGGAGATCGCCGTGACCCAATAGAGGACACGGCGCTGCACACTGGGTATCGCAGCGCCGTAACCTAGTCGCGGCGATAGGGGTGGTTGACCTCTCGCTTCGGACCTTGATTCGTTCCTTGGTCCGGAGCAAGATGTGTTAAGACGCCGCCGCCTCCTTTTGTGAGTCGGTGATGTCGATCAAGGAGGCGGCGGGGCGGGATAGGGAGCCCACGCGACCTGTCTCCACCTTCAGAACCGGGCGTCGTCACTGGAGGGCGCTCAAAGATCTCTGGCCGCTGTGAGTACACGCCAGCGGGCGGCGGCGGGCCTGTTGGATCGCCCGTCGTCCGCGAGGCCCGAGAGGCGGCACACGTGTTCCGCGTGCACCTCTCGTAGCGTTAGCAGACTACGTCGTTCTTTTCCGCTCGTAGTATGAAAGAGTATGTATGAGGGCAAGTATGATGGATGCAGATGGATGCATGTGAGGTACGGGGCCCGCCTCGGTGGGTCAGCTCAGGCGGGGTCGCGTCAGTAATGCTGACGTAGTTCCCGTGACCCCGCCATTCAATGGGATCGGATAGAGGAACACCATGGTGGTTTTAGTGGGAAGTCCCGGCGCTTCTCGTCGGGGAATCCCGCACTCTCCCTAGCCTGAGCCTCTTAAGAGCCCAGCCTGGTGGGATTAGCCCGTAAATAGTTTGGTTGCCATCATGCGTCAAAAAAAAGCGTTGACAGCGCAGAAATAATGTTCCTGGAATATAAATTAAGTAATTTGCCTACTTGCATAGAAATAAAAATAAAAATTTCATGCTTTCCATTAACGTATAAATATCTAAATATGAATAAATCTTTATGAACACAGTTATAAATCTGTATGTACACAGTTATTTACCTAAAGATCAAACAATACGATGTTTTTACATAAGTTTTATAATGCCAGCTCGTAATTTTTTTTAGTTTTCTATTTTGTAACGAGAGTTATACACTAAATCATTTTCATGAAAAATATTTACATTCACCCTGCCGGTTTTATTTAACAATGACGTTTATCATCGTCGTTAAATATTAATAACACCAATTTCCAGCTCGAAATAAAGCATGGCAGCCCCCAAGTCATTGAGACGCGACACTGATCGACGACTTCCTTATTTATCGTGATTTTATGTCGAATATCTTGTCTCTTTTTTAAACTTCACCCGTCACGAAGTACCTCTGAGAAATTTCAATTATAATATGTATTTTGCTCATGACAGTTTTAGTTAAATAGATTTCTCTTTGTGCAAACTCAGGGTTGTTGTTTAAACCTTCAGAGAGTTACCAAAGTACAATATAAGAAACAATACAGAAGAGGTACTCATATTAAAAAAAGTCTTAACAAAGAATATATTTTTTTTACTTACGAACCAAGAGATTATTTAAAAGAATAAGATTGGATGCCAAAAATATGATTCAGAGAACGAGGCGTGTATATGAGAAAACGAACAGGAAGTGAAATTAAAAAAAAGCAAAACAATCAAACGCTCACGCCGGGTTGCTGAACTTTGTGGCCAAAGTTAATTCAGCCAATGATATGGATAAGTTCTCAGTTTCAATATGCAGTGTCTAATTTAAATTTGTCGCAAAGTATTAATTATGAGGTAGTTGTTGCGACACCTACGTTTGTGTAAATTAATGATGTTGTGAATGTTGCAAAGTAACAATTTATGACAACCTCCAAACAGGGAGCGATGAATGATCTCCCTAGGGCACGTCATCTAAATGCCAATAGTGAATAAATTGGGTAGTTATATAGGTACTTCACCCTTGGATCAATACTCCTTATTTATAGTAGATAATCACCGGATCAGTCCTTTGTACTTTTCGTCATGGCAGGATGCGAAAGGATTAATTAAAGCTATTTAAGTGCGACATTCGTTGTGCCACAGAAATTATTTTTTTATTTTTTTTACTGAGCACTTAGTTCTAAATTTAATTGGATTTAGTTTCTTTCTAAGAATTTACCAAGATGTGGCATTTACCAAGGCTTTAAATTACAGTCAATACACAAATGCCGCTTCCTACAAAAAATCAATAGTTGTCTTAAAATTATCAGATCGAAATTAGGAAATTGATTTTCAACAAACACTTAGACCTCGAAGTTTGTTTTTTAATATTAATCACTTATTCCAAAGTCATCTGTGGAGACAAAGTATGCCGACGACTACGAGTGCCTATAATTCATCTGAGGTATTTACTTGGGATTTAAGCGTCAGATTAGCATCAGTAGGTTAAACGTACACATGAAGCTGAGCATGTTTTAATGGTCTGTTTTATTCTTTTCGGCGTGTAGTTGATGCTGCGTACGAACAATGCATGTTGGGTAACTGTGCAGTTCTGCAGACTCTAGTTAAAAGTTACGTGTTCCAATGTTTTATAGCTGTGCATAAACTCAAAACGACGTGCTAGTAAAACGTGATTTTATTTAAACTTGTAGATTTCGCCCGCGGCTCCGTCCGCATGGGAGTTGGTTATCGCCACATGTTATACCGCGGTAGGCGATAGCCTTTGTCACTCTCTAGCCTGCTAAATTAAAATATTAAAATTTCCACAAACTAAAATCATAGGTAACATAAAATCGCTCCATTGTGACGTGAAAGAAGGACAAACAAGCAAACAAACACACTTTCACATTTATAATCATCATGGTCTTAGCGTTATCCCAATTGCATTCAAGATTCACGCCCGGTCCGCTTACTAGTCTAACCAGATATGACAATGCTTTGCCATGCTTTTCGCTTTATAGGGCGAATGCCGTCTGAGCTCCGCAAACCAAAGGGATAGCGATAATCCATGGTTTAGACCAGTATATTTGAGGGTACTGACTCGCCATCCGAACTAATGTCATAGACCTTCATGACAGTCGGGACGTTAGAGCACGTTAACGTCCCGACAGTCTGCAACTGCGCCGCAAGCGATAATTATTTAATAGCAGCTTGCTTTAGTTTTCAGCTTGCTTTAAGATATTAATATGGATTTCTTAGTATAGATATATATAGGTTGAATTGAGTTGATTGAGTACAGATATATATAATTTGAATTTGTTGAGTTGAAACCATGAACGTTGTGTAGTGGCCGAGACAAGTCAATTACACGAGTTGTGTGCGCCAGTGCGCCCGTAGACCTGTCGCGTCGACGTCTTGTCGCCGCGCATCGCCCGTGCCTCTACTTTATGTGCATATCGAATATTGCTTTACCACACATAGAAGTGACTTATTTATATTGGTAATTATATAACTGGATATGCTAGGTACATTTAAATAGTGGTACCTATTTTAATTAGCCATTTATACCCGTGGCTCATAGCGTAATGTTAGCCTGTATCCTTCCTTTATAAAAGATTGACCATCCAACTCAAAAATAAGTTTTTGTTCCTGATAACGAAACCTAACATCACTGATCTTATAGGACTAACATGTATTAAAAAATAAATCCGTTTTGTCATAGATCTCACGTTCCATGTCTTAGTTGTACATTTAAAAATTGTGTACCTACATTATTGAACAAAATTTCGTAACTTTGCATTTGAAATCAATATTTAGTTAATTAATTATTTGCTTCTTTAATTAATAATTAGAACAACAAAAAAGGAAATCGTTTTGAAATTTGTAATCCAAATCTGCATTTCAAGTAATTCTTACCGATGGTGTATGGGTTCCTATTTCTTTTCATTAAATTCTTACTTTATTTACGCCGGAAAGTAAATGTTACACAGTTCTGCAAATATGAAGGCAAAAGGCATTAAAATAAAATGTGGGTTTTTCAAATAGACTTCATATAACGTAAGTGTACATGCTGATCGGGGAGATGGGCCTCGTTAGCCTTGGTTGGCAACCTGTCTAGGAGAAGGAAAATTTCAAATCAAACCAACTTCTAGGGAGCCTACCTGACACAAAACCCTGACCTAAGGTGTGAACCGACCCGTGCCGATAGATTCGTGGCCAGAGGGCAAGCTGGTCGTAAACGGAGGGTGCCTGTGTTGGTGGTCACAGGGCACAGCTGACATTCCGCCTTACCCCCGTAAAGGGCTCTGCGGGGATGGACAGTCTAAATCCCTACATCTTATGGGAACGCTATGGGAACAAAATCTACTTCTCCTCCATACGGCGGCGACGCGGTTCGCAACTCGTCACGTCTCGTTCCCCGCGAGGGCGAAAAGCGGCCTACGGAAAGTCGGTTTGCAACGTTGAACGTTGGAGGAGGGATGGACGGCAAATTGGTTGAAGTATGGCAGATGATGGGTTATAGAAAGATTGATGTTCTTTGTGTGAATGAAACAAACAGGAAACACCACCCAGTATGGCGCATATACGGCGTATTGGTCTGGGGTAGATAGTACAACCAGAGCCTGCAAGGGAGTTGGTGTAATACTATCTGCGCGAATGAATGAGTGTGTAAAAGAGTTTGAATGTGTAAATGCTAGGCTACTGTGGATGACAATGAAAGTAGAATTTACTCGTGTCTTTATTATTGGGGTGTACGCCCCGGTCAATATAGTTACGGGTATGTCACAGCAAGAGCAAGACAAAAGGCTGGAGTTTTGGGAGAGTTTAAGAGATATTTTGAGGAAATGTAAGGATAACGACAGATCAATCTTGTTAGGGGATTTCAATGGATGGGTGGGAGGTGGTAAAACGAGATGGATTTGAAAAGGTGTTAGGTGCATTCGGTGATGAGAGTGTGAATGAAAATGGAAAAGCTCTGCTTGAGGTTTGTTTGGAGTGGAGCCTTTGTGTGACAAACACCATCTTTGATCACAAAGGGATACATATGTATACGCGTGAGGTGAAAAATGTTAGAAGAAGTATGATTGATTTTGTAATAGTAGATGGACGACTGAGAAAGAATGTGATGGATACAAGGGTGTATCGAGGGATCGACATCCACACAGACCACTTCTTGGTGTTGAGCCGGATAAGTGGGTTCTTTAAAGGATGGCGACACCGAGAGCATAATGAAAATAAAGTCTTGGAAAGAATAAAAGTAGAAAATCTATAAGAGAAAGATATGAAAGATGAGTATAAACGAAGATTGATAGCAAGATTTGAGAGGTTCAAAGGCATACATGATATGGATGAATTGTGGCAGTCCTTTAAAGAAGAGGTAATTTGTGTAGCGTCTGAAGTATGTGGTGTGATCAAAAGAAGAATAATACAAAAAGTTAAGAATACATGGTGGGACAAGGATGTACAATCAGCAGTGTCAGAGAAGAAGAAAGCTTGTTTAGATTGGTTGGCTATCAGAGCAAATGAAAGAATGTGACAAGCAACGAGCGAGGACATAGATGAAGCAAGAAAGGAGTTTGTTAGGTCAAAAAGAATAGTGAAAGAAATGGTTAAAAGGAAAAAAGAGGAAAAGAAAGATGAGTTTGATAGTAGATTATCTGACGATTTCCGGAGAAACATTAAGTTTTCTGGAAATCCGTTCGTGCAGTTTGAGGAAGAACTCAATCCTCAGAATACACATCGATCAGAGACAAGAATGGAAGGATAGTGAATGGTGAATCGTGCGTGCTGAAGAGATGGAAAGAGTATTTTGAAAGAAGTGACCGAGACACCGATCGATTAAATGAATAGTAACGATAGCAATGACGAAAGCGTTATTGGCGTGGATGAGATCATGAAGGCCCTGGGAAGTATGAAAGTAGGTAAGGTTGCAGGATATGATAGGATTACAGTCAAAATGCTGAAGGCTGGACAGGGCATCATAGTTGGTCAGTTGCAGCGGTTATATAACTTGTGCTGGAGCACTGGCCGAGTACCTAATGACTGGGCCACAGCTGTAGTTGTGCCTCTGTATAAAGGAAAAGGCTCGCAACAAGACTGCAAAAACTATAGAGGCATTAGCCTTCTCAGCATTGTTGGCAAATTGTATGCAAAGGTACTGATTGAAAGAGTTATGAAAGTAACAGACAAGAAAATATGGGATGTACAAGCGGGATTCCGAAAGGGTATGGGATGTACGGATCAGGTCTTTTCCTTGCGAAGCATAGCCGAAAAGTTTTTGTTTTTGGAATGAAATGTGGTCGGTGCTGTCAATAAATGGGGTGGACAGCAGCCTCATTCGAGCTCTGAAATCCTTTTATGAGGATTCTAGAGCTTGTGTGAGGATAAACGGGGCATACAGTGAATGGTTTACCATCGAGAATGGTGTTAGACAGGGATGTGTAGCGTCACCGTGACTGTTTAACCTCTTCATAGACAATTGTTTATAAGATTTAAAACATGGTTACTCGGCAAATGCCTCCTTTATGCTGATGATCAGGTAATACTTGCATCTTCAATGGAGGAGTTGCAGGAGATGGTAACAATCATGCATGGTGCGTTAGACAGGAAAGGAATGAAAGTGCATGTAAGTAAAACGAAAGTTATGGTTTCTGAAAAGGAGGAATGCGTTACGGCTTGCAATATTTTGATCGATGGACAGCGAGTGGAACAAGTGAATGAGTTTGTTTACTTAGGTACGCTGTCGAAACGTCGGCTAGTAATAAAAATGTAGTTTCTAGATCTTCCGGTTTAAATGTAATAACAAATAACCAGTAAACCAATATAACGCGATAAAATCCGTAAACTGTAGTTTAATTTCAATGCGTTTATGAACAGTCAAAACGTGTCCAAAAAGGCACGTTTGGCTGTGCATAGAGGGGTGTTAGTGCCTACCCTTATGTATAGTAGTGACAGTTGGGTATTTCAGAAGAGACTTGAAAGTAGAATAAATGCTGTAGAAATGAGAGCACTGAGAAGTATGTGTGGTGTGTCTTTCACCGACAGAGTAAAGAATGTGTGATACGAGAGTGGTGTGGGGTAAAAGAAGATGTACTGACAAGCATCGAGAAAGGCATGTTAAGATGGTTTGGGCACATGTAGAGAATGGATGACGAAAGACTGGCAAAGAAAATATATAAGGCAAGTGTGAATGGGACAGGACGAAGGGGAAGACCTAGGCGGACGTTCTCTGACCAGATTGGAGACATCCTAAAAAAAGGACAGGTCAGAAGAACCCTAAACAGAAGAGCATGCATGAGAAACTTGATGGGAGTGAATGAAGCAAGAGAGGTATGTCAGGATCGTTGCAAATGGCGTTCCGTAGTCTCTGCCTACCCCTCCGGGAAACAGGCATGAGTCTATGTATGTATGTATGAACATGCTGATGAAATACAATGATAAGTGCTTAAAATATCTATCACTTATTTGAAACCGTTAATAATGCAACGAAATAAACTTAACAAGTAACTCAAGTCGAATAGTATCACTATCGTGTGAAAGTTTGTAATTACAATTTATGTATGTAGTACAAAAACTATTCAGCAACATCTTCACAAGTTAGCTAAGGAGCGCTTAGTCTCAAGTATGTCTTAATTCCAATAATAATAGAGACACTTAAGGGGCTACCTCGAAAATGTATGCCCTTTTTGATTACAGATTTTGAAGCAGTGAGACACACCAGCAAAGTGAAAATTTTATATATTATTTATCAGGTCTCTATCTAGGGACTGTTTGGACAGACACACGATTGGAAGATTTTCGCTCGATAGAATTTTAATTTGAAAAACATGCTTTCTCTAAATATTTTTACGGATATTTAAAAAAATACTTAACTTTTCGCCTTGAAATTGCTACTCACCGAAAGAAGAGCTAGTTTATTAGGGACTGGTCGAACGATTTTTTATCTAAAACGATTATTACTTGAGGTATGAACGAAATAAGATTTCAGACAGTTGATGGTATGCCATGTCAAAAACCGTGCGACATTCAACTTTAAAGCTAACACTTAGCGATGACCTCTGGACGATTTTTTGACCTTCGAGGTAGCCTCTTAAATGTGTTTAACACTGAGTTATCACGTCATCTGTAGGTCACAAAAAGCAATCGAGGATAAACAAGCACGCAGTTTGGTACATCTCAATATTATGTTCGAGGACTTGAAGGCTCAGAAGATGGTGGACTGCTACGCGCTATGAGCTACGCGATGGCGCTACACGTTTGCTTTGCTACGCGCTACGCGCCATGTATAAAAAGAGTGCTGACAAAAGACCTCTACAAAGGTTGTAAAGAATTGATCATGCAGCCTAAATTCAGGGCACAATAAAAATACAATAAAAACACACAGTTGCCAACTAATGGCTCAAAGATTAGCGGTGACGAGTATAAACGATCGAAATCAAGGAACAAGGCAATTGTACAGACGGAAAGTACTGAAAAGCGGATAAGAGCAGGAATTAAACAGTCTTCTTCTGCCTTTATATGCATGACGTGAAACGGTGGTCCCCGAGAAAACTACAGCCGCATAAATCTTTACAGATGAGCTGTGTATTTTCCAAGTGAATGTATTGATTATGTTTTATAGCAATTCTTGCGGATAAAAGCATTGAATTTCTTATAAGTAATTGTGTTGTGAATTTAGATTATTTATTAAGATTGTGTGACGAATTTTGTAAAAGTTTCATTCCCAAGCAAGGGCACGTGAGTTGTCTGTTGAGCATGTTTCAGGTGGTTTCAGTTGAACGCTCCGACACCCACAGACTTTCCTTAGAATGATCGCTCGTTATAACACATACCTAATGATAACATATGGATAGTGCAGAATTTAATCAACTCTCTCTTCTATCATAGAGGAGCAGTGAAATGTTACTTACTACCATTATAAACAATAGACGGGAAGATAATGCCCGTAGCATTAACTCGGCTTGTTTACGCTTGTATAAAAAAGATAAAGATTTTTTATACATGCTAGCAATAAATAGACGTGACAGTTTGTGAGGATGGAGGGATGGATGTCTGTAACTCTTGAATGCAAAAACCACCGCGGAAAGTGGTGAAACTTTACAGTATAGTTATATAGTTTATACTTCAGGCTAGCACAAAGACGTCCAAAGACGCAGGCAGGTGCTTGTAACTCATATACAATCAAGACCAACGCTAATTTTATAAGAAATACATTGTTTCAGCGAATTACTCACAAAATGATGCCAAGATATCATTTGCACACATATGTAATGAAGTAATCTTGCAAGATCAGTTTTCTATCTCTATGTCGAGTAAACGAGATATTTTTTCTGGAGATAATTCTGTGTGCAAAATAAATGTGAGTTTGCTGTTTGCGTATCACATTATAAAATAAAACTGCCGCCAAACTGCTGGCACTTTAAACTATAAAATTTCATTCTACTGTAATGTGAAGCTTTTAGGGTTGCGCTTTAGTATTTTTGAACTCTGTTTACATTTAGTGGTTTATTTGCTTCCGAACATAAATCTTATTTGTTAGGCATTTTATAAATGAATCAAACACACCTAAAATTCTGCTTGTTAAATTACGAGAGCCTTACAACCAGATAGTAAAAAGATATATTGATAATTAGACATCGGATTTTATGCATTTGCATGTTTGCATATGCAAATGCATATAATTCTATTTTTATAACGTTATTGCATATCTTGGTACTTTTTCATTGATAGTGCTTATTTCAATAGTTAGGCATACGTGTTTGGCATGTTGTGTTATGTAGTCCTACAGTAAAAAAAAATTGCTATACTCGCAACACATTTCACCAATATACATATACCCGATGCAATTGCGAAACTAGAAACTAAAATCTTTCCATTGTACCAGTCCTTGGAAATAATAGAAAATATGATTGAACAAATGATCTAATGCCCTTCCGAGTTCACTATTACAAAAGGTTCGTGGCAAATTAAATGCAGTTTTGTACAAAAATCCCGGTTTTGAAGATATAAAGAAAATTGACACGTTTATCAACGGCACCGGACAAATTCTGCCTGAAGAGGTCTTTGCAGAAATGGCGCCAAATTTTTAGTTCTGTCCGGTAGCGTCAGTTGAGGTTGAAAGATCATTTTCAGCCTATAAATTAATATTAAGTGACTAACGTTACAAGTTTGCTGCAGAAAATCTGGAAAAATATATTATTGTTTACTGTAACAAGAATTATGTAAATAAATTTATTATTTAGGTAATAACAGTTTATTAAATATTATATTATAATAATAACTAATAAATAGGTATGAATATTTTTTCATTATAATGTGATAATGATAATAATAATAAACGTAAATTCTAATTGTGATTGTTTTTTATTGTGCATATTTCATGCATATTTCGCCCTTTTTAGGGCATCCCTTTCGTCCGTGACACCACCGCCTACGCACGCGTATTGCTAGCTGTCTCAGTTTTAATTCCAAAAACAGTGTCAAAAATGACTTTATACACAAATAAAAGTTTACACAGTGTAAATAAATATAACAGTGATAATTGTGTGCAAAAACATTATGAAAACATCATTAAATAAGTGATAAATAAGTGATTTTAATATTCAAACTGTCGGTAGATAATTATAAAAGTTGTTGGATTTGGACTTTAACCTCATTAGCACGGCGACAACTACAACTCAAGCTTTATCTTGCTGCTGATTATTGCAAAATAGTGGCCATTTATTTCAACACTTTGAATAAAACTCGCTTAGTCGTACCCGCTAAGGAGGTGCTTGCAGTAGAGGCGCACTCGAGTTCGAACCCCGGCATATTTTCTCTTTTTTGGAACTATTTTTGTCACAAACTGCCAACTTGGATAATTTATTTTGAAAAATTGTGATTTTTTTCTGAAAATTTCTTATACATTTTTATTGGAAGATTTTATAAGAATTATGCCGAACTTACAACGATCCCCTCAGAATAAAACCGTCCCAGCAGCGTTTTCAACTGGACAATCCACCTCCGAACCTGATCTACCAGGCGCCTGCACCCAAAACTTAGGCGATACTAATATTACAACACGTTCCAAACGTCAACGTTTAGCCGACTCCCCAAATACGCCTGTGAACCCACTTGTTGACTTTAAAGCTGAATTGCTTGACATGCTAAACACATGGAAGGCTGAGCAGGAACTTCTTCTTACCTCTTGGAGAACTGACCAAGACGCAACTCTATCCAAATTATTACACGACGTCACGGAGCTTAAGAAACAGTGCCTTGCCATTCAGGGTTCAAATGCTGAAATTGAACGTAGTATGTCATTCATAAGCAATCAATACGACGACATGGTCGATAGGGTAAAAATCCTGGAGAAGGAAAAAGAAGAGAACGCTGCAAATATCGTACATCTACAGAACCAGCTGCAGGATTTACACTTTCAATCACGAGTAGCAAGCATCGAAATTCGCAATCTGCCTACAAAGGAGGAAGAAAATACTGAGGATCTTCTGGCCACTGTGTCTGGTGTGGGGAAGATCGTCGAGATGGATATTCAGTCACAGGCCCTACGTGACATATACAGATTGCCCGGAAAGCCAGGCATTTGTAGACCAGTAGTGGCTGAATTTACCTGTGTTAATACTAGGAACGAATTCCTGGCAAAGGTGAGGCAGTATAACAAACAACGTACTGCCAATGACAAACTCAATACGCATACCATTGGCTTGGTTGGAAACAAACAGCCACTCTACGTAGACGAACACCTACCACCAGCTATGAAAAAACTGTCGTATAATACCCGTCAACTTGCTAAGACCCACAACTACGCATGCTGGTACTCAAACGGAAAGATCTTGGTGCGTAAAAGCGCAGGCGAGAAACCAATTCATATAAAATCAGAAAAGTGTCTTACGCTATTGTCAAAGAAACAATGACTATGTTACTTCATACCATATCTTAGGCTATTTGCATGTTCTATTTATAACCACATTTTTTACCATTATTTTAGTATTTTTCTACACATTTACTCAATTTGTTACACGTACACATTCACTTACTCATACTCAATTACAGTCACACTAAAATATATGTTACAAATCGCTTGCCGCAACAACAATATTCACCCGTCTATATGCCATAGATGTCTTACTTGCTATTTCGACAATACGATGATAGTTTCAGTTTATCACTCCATACTTGTATTTATTCCTGGGATGACAGTGTTTATTGTACCTATTACCGATAATTATCAACGTCACTCAAACTGCATAGTTACCCAATTCGACGCAAAAATTCAATTGTATACAGGACATAAATAAGGATTTAGACCAAATTGCCTCAGCTCATTCCTCGATCTGTATGATAGAGGATTGTCGTAATTGATCTCGCTCACATGGAAGATCGTTAAAGCTTCTTTGCCAAAATATCAGAAGCATTAATAGAAACTTTGATGGTTTAATCACGCTACTTGATAGAAGTGATGTAGTGTGGGATCTGATTGTTCTCACCGAATGCTGGTTAAAAAGCTCGCCCCGTATACCAACAATACGTGGTTACACCTCAGTAGCGACTCAAAGGCATTCGTCACAGAATGAAGGTGTAGTAGTGTATTTTAACAACCATCTTCTTATTACCACTTCCGAACCGCTTTTGGTGGATGCAAATTGTTTATGCTTAAGGATTAACAAAAACACGATACTGATAGCAATCTATCGCCCGCCTGCTAATCAAAATGTGTCAATGTTCATTAGCTCCCTAAACGAACTTCTTTCATCTTACTCCTCTTTTAATAATATCGTGCTAACCAGTGATATCAATATTGATATTGCTGAAACAAATAGCGACCAACGCTCGGCAGAATACCTAAATATGGCTGCTTTTCACGGAATGTTGCCGGCCCACACACTGTGCACTAGAAAGAATCGGTCCTGTCTAGATCATCTTATATTAAAAACTAAATTACCGGCTTTCTGTTATGTAGCGAATACATCTATTACTGATCACGATACAGTTTTATTTTTTCTTCATTCTAAAAATTACTCGAATCGCACGACAAATAAGTTTAAAATTTCCAAAGTTATTAATTACGAAAATATTGAATTACAAATGATTAATACTGACTTCACCCCTATATTTAGTTTTCTTGATGTCAACGACGCAACCTCTTATTTTATTAATACTTTGAATACGATTATAACCGCAAACACAATTCTGAAGACTGTGCCAAATCGCAAAAGATTTATGAAAGAATGGATGACCCCTGGTCTATTAAAATGCTTGCGTAATAGGGATCACTTACATCTAAAACTTAAAAATAACCCAAATGACGAGATTTTAATAATAACTTTTAAAAGGTATAGGAACTACTGCGCTAACCTACTTAAATCTACTAAAATAAAATATAATAAACGTCAAATAGATAATGCAAAGGGTAATACTAAAAAAGTCTGGCAAGCCATAAAATCTATCACGCACACAGTCAAAAACATAGAGCAGCCTCTCGGACTTCTTTCATCATCCGACCCAATTCGCTCGGTGAACGAAGTTAACTTATACTTCGCTGATATTGGACGATCACAAGCCGATAATGCAGCCACTGTCAATCTCTGTTCGCAACCGTCAGACATCCTTCCATATAACCAACATACATTTGCCTTATTAGAAACAGATGAGTCTGAACTTGAGATTCTTATAATGAACTTGAGAAGTGATTGTACAGTTGGTAGCGACAACATATCCGGTATGTTCCTCAAAAGATTTAAAGAATATCTGATACCACCTATTACATTCTTATGTAATCTTTCATTTAGAACGGGTACATTTCCAGAAGCTTTTAAACTTGCAGTGATTCACCCTATACACAAAGGAGGTGATAGAGACCGGCCGCATAACTATCGACCTATCTCTATTTTACCCACTCTTTCCAAACTACTGGAAAGGTTAATGAACAACAGGCTCGTCAAATTCCTAGAGCACACCCAAGTTTTCTCCCCACGACAATACGGATTTCGGTCTGGATTATCTACGAGTAACGCAGTCCTAGACCTAACCAACGAAATAGTAGCTAAGCTTGACCACAAACAAAAAGTTATAGGTGTTTTCTTGGATATTGCTAAGGCGTTTGACACAGTTTCAGTCTCTATCCTTTCCGCAAAGCTCGAAAAAGTCGGGATCAGAGGTACTCAACTATCCCTCTTCAAAACCTATCTTGACAACAGACGGCAGTGTGTTAGGATCGGTAATTACTGTAGCGATGAGCTTCCTGTTAAAAATGGAGTCCCACAAGGCAGTATCTTGGGACCTACGTTATTCTTATTATATATTAACGACCTCTGTCAATCTCAGCTACATAACACCACTATATTTACGTACGCCGACGATACTGCTCTCATATCTTATGGTGATACTTGGGAATCAGCGTTCGCGAGTGCTCAGTCCAGTCTTAACTCAGTCACTAATTGGTTGGCTAGGAATCGGCTCAACCTCAATACTGGAAAAACACATTATCTTACCTTTTCATTGACCACTCTAGGCAAGCCTTTGTCATCTTCCCATTCTCTCGTTGCTCACTCCTGCAATGTCCTGGCCCATCCGTCGTGTAGTTGCCCTGCTTTGTCTCGAACCAACTATGTTAAATATCTTGGAGTACAAATAGATGATCTTCTTTCTTTTCACTCACATATTGACATACTTACCACAAGATTGCGAAAACTTATATTTGTATTCAAAGCTCTCAATAATATAGTCGACATTTAGGTCCTCAAGCTCACCTATTTAGCTCTTTGCCAATCGGTCACGCAGTATTGCATCGCTGCATGGGGAGGAACACATAAAACACATCTGCTAAAGTTAGAGCGCGCCCAAAGAGCGGTACTAAAAGTAGGTTGGAGACTGCCGTACCATTTTCCTACCACCGAACTATACAAAACCTGTAATGTACTCTCGGTGCGAACATTATTTATTCTGAACCTCATTCTTACGACCCATACAAACACCAAATACGATCCGTCGATGTTACATCACGCTCGTCGGAAACATAAAGTTTGTCCCTTGATTTCGGTCAAAACTAGTCTAGCCCAAAGATGTTTCTACTTCCTGGGAAATTACGTATACAATAGGCTAAACAAAACTCTAAATTTATACCCTATGTCCAAGAATGAGTGTAAAAAGGCAGTAACTCAATGGCTATGTGACTTAGATTATGACGGCACTGAAAATATAATTTCCATATTAAAATAGACGACTATCATAAATACACATATACATACAACACACAATTCTCACACACTACACTTATACACACATACACACACAACTCTCACACGCAACAGTCACACACATTCACAAACCTACACAGACAGACACACACACAACTACGGTTTATAAATTATTTCTCTTATTTTTGTTTTTGTGACACTGTTTCGATAGGTGTAGATACTTAGCTAACTTTTGTAGTGTTTAGAGGAGAGGACTGGAGATCTGTCACACAGGTTTCGAACCTAGCTCAGACTCCAGCTCTCAACAAGGTTTCTGTTTTTACTGTATCTATAAATATAAGTATACCATTGTACCTTTTTGAGAGAAATAAACAATATTTATTATTATTATTATTATTATTATTATTATTATTATTATTATTATTATTATTATTATTCATTTATTAATCATTAATCAAAGGAGAAGTTAACAATATCTCAAATAATAGATAAAATTGAGTGTTAATAAATTGCATACCTCTGATTGTCATCCTTACTGGCTATCATACTTAGAAATTGCTCCAAATATTGTTTCAGGCGCAGTATTAAGTACTTATCTTAAAAATATTTTACTTTCAATCATGCAATACCTACTACTCTAACGACCATAAAAAGTGGAATAAAGATTAAACAAATGAACATTTTTTTTATAGACTATAGCCTGTATCCCCGAACACATTTTCTAAAAGCGCCCCTAACGGAGAGTAGCGATCGATAGAGTCCGCTAGGGGGCGCATTTAGAAAATGTATGGAAATTGTTCCCAACGACTAGACTATCGTCCACCGTGACGATCGAGTGCAAACTCGTACTAGACCCTCTGATATCACAATTAATTCCTCATATGTCTCGGAAAATCATATTAACTTCTTCGCTAGTTGCTTCCAACCTCACAAAGGGAACTCTGCTGGTTTAGATTATGTTGTTCGACATAATCTGCTAACAAGTTTGGTTTAAGCATATTTAGTCTTATTGTTTGACAATACTCTTCAGTATATGTGCTTTATTACTAACCTAGTATAATAACTATTATCAAACGTGAGTTATTACAGTGTTTAATTGCTTTTTAGTCCTATTCTAAAACTAAAATCAGAAGTTAGTATATTACAGGTTTTCTACTCCTGATTTAATATTTAGAGCAATTTTTTTATGTGCTAGCCAGTACAGATGATTACCTGAAGTATATAATTTTTTTATACTGATTTTTAGCGATTTTTTGAGATACTTATCTTTGCAGTCGGAAGTGGGGCATTTTTGCTACTTCTTCTTTAATTTACATTTTTAAATATATCACTAACAAAAAAATACATTTAAAAATATAAAAAAACCGTGGGATCCCACCAGCAACGGGCACAGGGTCCAAGCTGCCGGTGGTTAGGGCTCCAGAGACAGGAACTTCCTCACAATACGTGCCGTGTCGAGAAGAACTGCCTTTTGCATCAGACCCTTGACCCAAGCACCCAACGCGAGCCTCTTAAGGTGACGATCGAGGCTCTTGGCTATTAGACCATTAACCGTTACAACTATCGGCACAATAATTGCCGAGTCAACATCCCACATGTCAACAATCTCGTGAGCCAAGTCCAGATATTTAATGTGTTTGTCTTTCTCGGCTTTCACGAGATTCTCGTCATGGGGAATGGTGACATCAACAATTATTGCGAGGCGCTCTGATCGATCTATCACCACAATATCAGGTTTGTTGGCTACAACAGTCCTGTCTGTGACGATAGATCGATCCCAGTACAATGTGACATGGCCATTTTCGAGAATTGGCTCTGCTACATATCTGTAGTACGGTACCTCGATGTCTACAAGTTTGTATTTCAGAGCAAGTTGCTGGTGAATGATTCTGGCTACTTGGTTATGTCTGTGCAAGTACTCGCCGTTAGCAAGACGTGAACAACCGGAAACAATATGCCTGAGGGATTCACCGGGCTGGTGACACGCACGGCAAATATCGGTAGTGCCATCCCTCAGGATATATTTCCGGTAGTTATTCGTCTTGATAACTTCGTCAGCAATTGCACAAACAAACCCTTCGGTTTCCCCAAAGAGGTCACCGAAGCGTAGCCAGTTCACCGAGGCTAATAGGTCTACATCGGGTCCATACAGAGCCCGATGGAACCTGCCATGAAGCTCCTTGCTCTGCCATGCACGCTTGCGATCATCAGTACTGAGTACTACAGGTATGCGCCAGTTCTCCTTAGCCAACTTGAGCGGGGTGAGTCCATTGTCCACTGCGACAACATCTCGATGCATGTCCACGTTCGCCCGGAGAAAATATTCTCTGAGATTGCACACCTCGCGGTTGTGTAGGGTCTTGACATTCAGAAAGCCACGACCCCCACACTTCCGCGGGATGTACAACCTCATCACGGATGAACGTGGATGATGCATACGATATGCCGTCAACAATGTGCGGACTCTTCTGTCCAGGGCGTCCAATTCAGACTGAGTCCACTTGAGTATGCCAAAGGAGTATACAAGAAGTGGCATGACCCAACCGTTGCAAGCACGAACCTTGTTGCCACCTGATAACAGACTTTCCAGTACTTTATTCAGGCGGCCAAAGAAACGCTCTTGCAACGATTGCTTCATGACGGCTTCATTGATACTTAAAGCCTGTGACATACCCAAGTACTGATAGGTATCAGTTAAGAGAAGCGTTCTTAGGTTAATGGAATCTGCGAGTTGGATCCCCTCAGATTCCACCATCTTTCCCTGCTTCACATGAATGACAGCACATTTATCCACACCGAACTCCATATTGATTGACTTACTAAAGTTTTGGGTTACGTTTAGTAAATCTATCAATTGGGCATCAGAGTGGGCAAATAACTTCAGGTCATCCATGAACAGCAGGTGAGATATGACCTGACCACTTCTCTGTAACTTGTAGCCTAACCTTGAACCCTCCAGTAAAGTACTGAGAGGGTTCATGGCTAAGCAAAACCAAAGGGGACTCAGACTGTCGCCCTGAAAAATTCCCCGCTCAATTTTAATACGTTCGCCGTCCTCCTGGATCCGTCGGCATCCTGGATAGCAAAGAGTCGTATTCCATTGCCCCATACATGACTTTAAGAAGGTGCGTAGAGTTGTATTTACTTTATACAACTCTAACACCCTCAAAAGCCATGTATGCGGCACGGAGTCATACGCTTTCTTATAATCTATCCAACATGCCGCCAGATCCTTTCGGTTACGGCGAACTTGTTGGCTAATGGCCATGTCAATGAGGAGGAGCTCCTTAGTACCACGAGCCCCCTTCCTACATCCATTCTGAGAGGCTGACATAATTGAGTTTTCTTCAACATGTTTAGCTATTTTAGCTCTCAGAATAGATGTAAGAAGTTTATAGACCGATGGTAAACATGTTATCGGTCTATAATTGCCGGGCTCGCTAGTACTACCAGTCTTATGGAGCAGGTGGGTAATTCCAGTCGTCATAAAGGTTGGCAACGACCCAGATTCCACGGCTGATTGGAATTGAGATGCCAAACGTTCATGCGAACTACGTAGCCATTTCAGCCAGAAATTGTGCAGTCCGTCCAATCCTGGAGATTTCCAATTAGATAATGGACGGACTGCTTGTGTAACGTCCTGGCTAGAAATGGCCACGCATTCCATTTCGGGAATATGTTCGCATGCACGTTCGATATCTCGCATCCAATCACCTTCGCTATGACCAATGGGCATCGACCAGATGCTACGCCAGAACATGCCTGTGGCGTCCGCATCTGGCCGCAGCACATTAGTCACACATTGATCTGGTCGTTCCCAACTTCTATACACCCACCTTTGGTCCCTCTGGAATGCACTATTAATGACGTACCGGTCCACACGTTTCTTAAACCTACGAATTCGGTTTGCCCATGCATAGACTTTCTGTTTTAGGTAGTCAATGCGCTCTGCGACCCGGGCTATATAATCTTGAGGACCAATGTTAGTCCCCGAAAAAGCCCGTTTCACAAAGCGCATTACCCTAGGGCGTGTATTCCCCTCCCTAAAACAGATCAGCTTGCCAATAAGTGCCCTTGCCTCGGCAATACGCCGCTCAATCCTGCACTGCCACGCCGGTACAGCAGACCTTTGTCGTACAACAGTATCAGTTTCTGGAAACTTAACACCAGCTATACGACAAGCTGCCACGGCGGTACAGTACAAGATTGAATGGGTATCACCGAGATCCTCGCTATTATCTAAATAATTTGATAATAACGAGTCAAGAGCACTTATCAGCGCTATATTTCGCCTATGCATTTTATTATTATTATTATGTTCAGAATTTTTCTTTGATCTCGACTAAAAGTCGGTTAATTATTTAAACCAGGTACGGGCTTAAGCCAAGTATTCTGGTTCGGTCGTGTATTTGTGTTTAGTGATTTTGTGTGTTTGGTATAGAATAATTTGTTTCTGTCTCGTTTGAAGCTTGCGGTATGTTTTGCGTATTTGCGGGTATGGCAGTGTTAGTGTTATTGGGGACATTCTGAAGTGTGAGTGAGGTCGGGTTTAAGAAGCGGCGAACTATAGAGCAGGTGTCTAATACAACGGATTTTTGCAGTTGTGTGTATGTTTTTGGGTGTAAATCTATAATTTTTAAAGCGTTATGCAGTGATTTTGGTATGATACCAGTTGAGGAGATAATTATGGGCACTATTTTGACCGTTTCTTGGTGCCACATCTGTTTTATTTCGTCTGCTAAAGGTATGTATTTTTGAATCTTTTCGGTGTGTTTCTGTTTTAAATTGTTTGTATTGGGCACAGCTATATCGATTAGGTAGGTGGTTTTAGTAGATTTTACGGTTAGTGTGATGTCAGGTCTGTTGCTGAGGATAGTGCGGTCTGTCATGATGTCTCGGTCCCAGTAGAGTTTCACTTTATTATTTTCTAGCACACTTCTAGGTTTATATTTGTAGTATGGTGTGTGTGTCTCTGTTAGGTTATGTTTAAGTGCAAGTTGTTGGTGGATGTGCTTAGCAACGTTGTCATGGCGGTGTGTGTAGTCTTTGTTGGCGAGTGCACTGCAACCCCCTGTGATGTGATCTATGTGTTCGGTGTATTGGTGGCATAGTCGGCATTTATCTGTTTCTATTGGCTCTTTCAAAATATATTTTGAGTAATTGCGTGTTTTAATGACTTGATCCTGTATAGCTACAAAGAATCCTTCTGTCTCACTAAAAATGTTTCCTTTAGTGAGCCAGGTAGTTGATGCAGTTCGGTCTATATGATCTTGTTCTAATTGGTGGGCATATTTACCATGGAGTGCTTTACTTTTCCAGCTTTCTAACTTATGGTCCTCTTTTAAGATTTTAGTTTTGGGATCAAATTGATTGTTGTTTAGCTGTAAGGGTGTTCCAGAGTGGGATAAGTTAACTATTGCTTTGTGTAGTATACTGTCGTTAGCTTTTCTGGTAAAATATGAGCGTAAGTTGTCTATTTGAGTGTAGTGTAAGTTTTTTATGTCTATAAAACCGCGGCCTCCCAGTTTTCTGCTTAGTGTGAATCTTTGTACAGCTGAATGTATGTGATGAATGTTATGTTTATTGCATGTTGTTCTAGTTGTGGAGTTAAGTTGATTAAGTTCGGTATCTGACCACTTAATTATTCCAAAGGAATACGTTAATATAGGGATGGCATATGTGTTTATAGCTTTTACTGTGATTCTGGCGGATAGCTGAGTGTGAAGTATTTTATTGAGTCTTTGTTTATATTTTGCCTTTAAAGTGTTTTTTATTTCAGTGTGGTTAACTGATGTACTTTGTTGGTATCCTAAATATTTATATGTTTCCCTAGCTTCCATACTGTCAATGGTCCCTGTTTGTAGTTCAAGATCGAATGAATTTGTTTTACTGTGCTGGCCTTTAATTATACTATTAATTTTACATTTATCTGTACCGAATGTCATTTTTATATCTGTGCTAAATTTTTCTGTTAGAGTTAAAAGGTGGTCTAATTCTTGTCTATTACTTGCATATATTTTTATGTCGTCCATGTATAGTAGGTGTGTGAGTTTGATTTTATTGTCTCTGTCAATTGTGTATCCGTATGAAGTGTTATTCAGTATTCTGGAAAGGGGGTTTATGGCCAGAGTCGCCTTGAAAAATACCACGTTAGATTTTGATAGGTGATGTAGTAAGTGTAGTGGTGTTGGTTCTTAAACTAAGTTTTGTGGTCCATGTGGTCATTGCATGTTTTAAGAACAGTAGTAGACTTTCATCAATTTTGTATATTTTCAGAATATGAAGTAGCCATGAGTGTGGTACGCTGTCAAAAGCTTTTTGATAATCAATGTATGAATAATATAGATTTCGGTGATTTTGTTTAACTTGGTTGTGAATTTCGGCATCTATGATCAGTTGTTCTTTGCAACCCATCGAACCTTTGCTGCAGCCCTTCTGTTCCTCTGGGATAATTTTGTTTGCTGAGATGTGTGAGTTGATTTTATGTGTGATGATGGATGTTAGTAATTTGTAAATGGTGGGAAGGCAAGTGATGGGTCTGTATTTGGCTGGGTTTGTAGTGTCTCTGTTTTTGGGTTTTAAGTAGGTTACTCCTTGTGTTAGAAAAGTAGGTATGTCTTGCGGATTTTTAACCAATTCATTTAATGAGTTTGCTATGTGTTGGTGTGTTGATGTAAAATATTTGATCCAGTAGTTTTGTATTTTATCAGGCCCCGGTGCCTTCCAGTTTAAAGTTCTTTTTATTGCGAAAGTTACATCGTCTTTATCAATTACTATTAATGGCATTGGTTCAATTTTCTCCATCTCTTGCTCTTCTATTTTAGCCCATGATGAGTGTGTGTTATGATGAACGGGTTTAGACCATATATTTTCCCAGTATTTTTTTATGTCTGCTATGTCTGGATGTTGTGTAACTGTAATGTACTCAGTGTTAAGTTTTTGATAAAATATTTTTTGGTTATTGTTAAACAAAATATTATCTGACTTTCTTTGGTTGCTTTTCTTGTATCGGTTCAGTCGTTTAGCCTGTGCTTGTAGTTTCTGTTTACTTGTATCGAGTTGGTCTTCAAATGCGTGTCTAGGTTTGTTTTTAAGATTTAATTTCTGTTGTTTTTTTAGTGTAAGGTTTCCCTTTAAGTATTGTGTAAGCTGTCCTATTTCTTTTCTTAGTGCTACGATCTTGTTTTCTATACGTCTTTCCCATTGAGGTTTTTTTTGAACGTTGTGCGTATTGGTTCTGTTTTTGTTTGGTGAACGGGGGGTTTTGTCTTTTGTCATTTTAGTTTGCCTATCGTGTAGTGTTGTTACTGTTTTTGCAGCACAATAGATGACAGTGTGAATTTCTTCTAATGTTTCGGTATTTCTGTTTTGTAAGTGATTGTCAACTATTTCGTTCAGGGTATTAACAGTTTTTATCATCTGTCGTGAAGTTTGCAATTTAGGAATTATGGGTCTGCATGATGGGTCTGTACCTGTATATTTTATTAACATTTCAGTAAAGATATTTTTCACGTAGTTAAAATCTATTGGCGTTACTGTTGTATTTGTAGGTTCATTTTCTTGAGTTTGGATGTGTTCGCTAGTTCCTAAGGATCGAATACTTTCTGTCTGTGATATAGTTTGTTGCTCTTGTGTGTGTTGTGTATTCGGTACTGTTTGAGATACGTTTGCGATAGGTGGCTGGCTGATATGTTGGTACGTGCTAGATGTATGTTGTACTTCCATAGTGTTGACTGTGTTGTTTAGTGTATGTGTAATGGTTTCCTTTATGCGTTCGCGTTCTGCTGCTGATATTCTATTGTTTCTATGGATAACTCTTATTTGATCTGATAGACGCTGTTCAGAGATATGATTTAGCTCTGGAAATTTTTCTGTGAAGACTTGATGTAATAATTGTCTCCAGGCGGTCATGTCGGTTTCGCAGAAAGTTACTGTGTAGTAGCAACGGAGGAGTTCTATGTTTATAGCATTAGTCCATTTCATCCGTTGTCTACTCTTTCCAGCAAGAGTGGTTGGGGGAAGTATATCTCGCAAAACACTTCTTGCTGGTGTGTTAGTGTCGATGTGTGAAAGTTGTGTGTTGTGATCTACGTTATTTGTATTATTTTGCAATAATCGCGTAGAGTTAGTGATGTCAGACGTGGGCACAGAAGAATTAGCAAACGCTTCTTGTGCAGCATCGCATGACATTGGGGATGTAGTAGTGGATCGGGATGATTGATGATATTGTAATGTATAAGGTGACAATGATCTGGGTGACTGAAATAAACTATGTGTGGATGATATTGGTGATGACGAGTTTGTATAGTGTAGGGGTGATGAGATTTCATCATTATTTGCAACAGTACTGGACTGGGCAGACCTTAGCGATACGTTGCCCCCCCCAGAATACGAGGGGCAGCCCGAGCCTGACGGCCCGGGGCGGGATTCTCCCGTGTGGGTACCCGCCTGGGGTAGTTCTCTGTTTCTAAGTCGCATCGCATATTGGTTTTACTATGGCTCCGTTGGTCATTGGTGAGTATATAGCACAGTGCTGCCAATGTCCGCCCCTCACGTGGCTACAGGTGGTCGAGCCGGACGTGGAGTTAGGTTTGTGTGGGGGTTATTATTATTATTATTATTATATTTGCATGCGTATTTTGGCACTTTGATAGTGCATATAATCCGATGTCTATTGATGATATCTCAATTAAGCGCAGGATACTTTACAAATTAAACCTTACACACAGTGAATACGAGGGTCAAACTGAAAGTTCTTAGAAAATCAAAAACTGATTACATTAGCCAGTTATTAGTTTTATTATATCTTTTCAAAATATTGTCCATTGACGTCAATACACCGCTGCATGCGATGGAACCACTGGGAAAAGCACTTTGCCCACTCGTCCTTAGGGGTCTCTTCAATGGCATCGCGATACGCAGCCACCGCTTCTTCAGCATTCATAAACCGCTTTCCTTTAAGTTTTTCTTTAATTTTTGGAAATAAATAAAAATCACAAGGCGCGAGGTCGGGGCTATACGGCGGGTGACCCAGTAATTCAACGTTTGATGTCGCCAAATAGTCGATCGTTCGCTTGGCGGTGTACGACGAGGCGTTGTCGTGGTGAAGGAGGATCCTACTGCGAGGTCGTTTCTCTCGAACGTTTTCCAAGACAAGTGGCAAACAATTGGTAGTGTACCATTCTGCAGAAACTGTTTTTTGATCCTCTAACACAATTGTTGCGAAATGACCTATCCTTCCAAAGAACGAGGCCACCATTTTTTTTCCCGCACTTCGATCTCTCTTCATTTTAGTTGGCAACTCCTCGAAAGGAAACACCCACTGAGCAGATTGTCTTTTGGTTTCAGGATCATAACAGTAAATCCAGCTTTCGTCACCTGTTAGTATGTCGAACACAGCATTTGAGTCACCTCCGTTAAATCTTTCAATCATTTTACGGCACCAATCCACACGATGGAGTTTTTGAGCCTTAGTCAAATTATGAGGTATCCACCGGGCGCAAAGCTTCCTGACCGCTAAATGTTCGTGGAGGATTTTGTGCACTTGACTCATACCGATGCCTAAGCTTGTCCGAATCTGCTGATAGGTCACTCTTTTGTCAGTCTCTATCATACGCCGCACAACACAGATGTTATTTTCAGTCGTCGCCGTAGAAGGCCGTCCCTCACGTACATCATCAGTGAGATTAGTGCGACCACGTTTAAACTCATTAAACCAGTTGTAAACAGTCGCACGAGATGGGGCTTCATCGTAAAAGGCCAATCGTAGTCTATCATAACTTTCTTGTTGACTTAAATGACATCGAAAGTCATAAAAAATCATTGCACGAAAATTTTCTCGTGTTAAATTCATGTTGGCGTGACACAGACAATTTTCAATTTGCCGCCAAATCGTAAAACAAATGACAAATGAATGAAATATATACTCAGTAATATTGGCAAAGAGTTCTATTTTCAAATTTTAGAATATTTTTTTTATTATATTGTTTATAAGTGGCCAGTTCTAAGAACTTTCAGTTTGACCCTCGTAGTTAGAGAATAATATTAATATTTACTAAACGTAAAGCAATTTTCAAAAAATATTTAAAGAAAGTGATGATAAACCTAAAAATATCTTGGCACATCTTAAACTAAATTAATAATAATAAAATCCAAACTGTTAATACTATTTAAATTTATACAGACTGGTACCACAGCGAAATCCAATTTGGTTGTTAATATAGTACGTGAATATGAAGTACATTGAGTTGATCAAATCTCGATAAAGTACAGCCTTGTTGAAAGGTACAAAATAGAAATTTGAATTGGTTCATCTTATCTATAACTTGTCAGCACAGCGCCTAATCGATACAAGGTTTATAATCGTACCTGTGAGTGAAGTCTGCCTACAGCTGTCGTCATCTTGCCCCTTCGACGCGAGGGAAATGTTTTAACAGATAATAATTGTTTTTCTAAGGTTCGGCGCCTCTGGGATCCGAACGCCTCACAGGATTTAATCAATTCGCTTGTAAAAGACCGGAGGCCGATCAAAAGATTTATTAGACTCGCCTTTACGAATGCATTTTACTTTGTGAAGCTTAAACAGCTTAACTGACTTATATGATAATTGCTTTTTTTGATTAAAACTTTTAAACGCAATAGAATGTAAATTCCGTTCTCTAAAACAACAATATTAAATTAAATACGAGGCTTGTTTAGTATTCGGAACCAGCACAATAAAATCCACGAAACAAATCCGCCCACGTTTCAATTGAAAGAAGTTAGTATTGAATTTGCGATGCTTTTGACAAATCAGATCACAAAATGTACCCATATTGCGGCTAACGCCTTGCCTGAATGATTTCATAATTATTATTTTTCACGTGAACTCGTGGCGATGTTCATGATTTAGATTCTAGTCATTTAGATTACTTATCCTCCTAGCGCTGTCCCAGTTGCAACCCTTAGTCCGCTTACTCGTCTAACCGGATTAGACTGAATATGAGCTTTTCCACAGAGCGACAGCCCATCTGACCTCCGTAATCCAAGAGGAAACGGTACTTCATGGTTGAGACCAGTGTCAGTTTATTTAATGTTTGTTCATTGACTTCTTGTAACGACTGCCAAAGATCTTCATAACAGCTGAGACAACGATTTAACGTGCTCTCCGAGACATATGGCTAGCGATAATTAACAATTCCATACACACATAGAAGTGATGCGCGCTGTGGATTTGTACCGATACCCTCTGCATGGCAATCTGTTGGTATCTCCACTAGGCTATCGCCTCCTTCTCTAAAGACCTTTGTGCTGATATCATAAATTAGTATGCTAAATCGATATCATATGTCGTAATTAGTACTTAAGGTTCTAACAGCAAAACTTGTTACTAAACTAAATTGTTTTCTCGTGGAAAAGTAGGTGACTAACAAAGAACTTAATAGACAAAACGTTGAAGTAACAATGTCGCGCCCATAGCCCGTACTACTTCTATAATAGTTGTAAGGTGTAACTGTAGAAGATAATGGGTTCACCGCCGCGACGCCGTCAACAAGAATGTCTGAGATAGGTACAACACCGTGTCTAACTAGCACACGGCGATTGTTTACCCCTACACACTATCTGTCTAGCAACGCTTTAACTCTAGCTTAGCTATGTGACAAGCCATTACAAATGCTAGAGCATTTGTAATGGCTACTCGTAATAGAGCTAGAGCTCTATTACGAGTAGTCCATGACTCACGTGGATAACCTACAATCGTACATTGATTAAAGGAATGTCGTTTCTCTAGTTTTACATAGGGAATTAAAACTTTTATATTACTACTAGAGGACGCCAGCAGCTACGCCTGCATTTTTTTTAAATTTACCCGTTTTGGCGGATCCCGTGGGAATTTCGGGAAATCCCTTCTTAGTGCACCCCTACGGTCCCCATCATCATCATCCAGGAACATACATGCCAAAATTCAGCTTCCTGCGCCCAATAGTTTCGGCTGTAGCATGTCTGTCAGTCAGTCAGTAACGCAAGGATTTTATATATTAAGATTATCTGTCTCGGTATGAGTCGGTTTGCAATAAAAACTTGATGTGGTTTTCAAGTCACTTCGTTTAATTGCTTTGAATTGACAATAAACCGTGACCATACTATAAGCCAAGCCAAAGTCATGTTGGCCGTTTCGAGGGATGTACCTCATGTACCCTAATATAAAGAAAGCGGTGTGAATATTTCTGGTCTGGACGTTCATGTCACTTGTAAATATCTACAATAAAAGGTATTATTTTATTTGACGGAAAAGTGAAAACTAGATACAAAAACCGAAATGTTTACATTTACGTATTATATTTTCTTGCAACTTGATCCGAAATTATGTCTTCTAAAGAGTTACTTGTGCCAGCATTGACGATATATTGGTAATTCGAACCGATAGTACTCGGTGAATATTGTAAAAGGCGACCTTAAATTAATAGCTAAGTAAAACTATTACGTGATACTGTCGGACGTTTATTATGCAAATTTTATTGGCTAGTTTCGAACTAGGTACATCCTTTAAACTTTTACGATGCCAAAATTAATTTGATTTCTCATCTATTTTCTTAACATCTTAGGTTATGTAGTACTCCAGTTATCCATAATGGTTAAACTTGTCATGGTAATAAAAAGGTATGAGTAGGTAGGCTTTATACAAGAGTGTTGGCCTCTCTCCAGACTATTAAAGGTTGTCTACGATTTCACGAACGGTTTTCATGTCATTGATTCTGTGCCAATTTGTGCGAAATCTTTGTTTTCAAATGCAATGCATACACTGCTATTGGCTCCAAAAATACCAGTGCACTTTTTGAATTGTAATATACTACATATAGAGTGTTTAGCTTCATATTTTTAGGAATGAGAAAGGAGGCAGCGATAGCCTAGTGGAGATACCAAGAGACTGCCATGCAGAGGGTATTGGGTTCGAATCCAGGGCGCCCAACACTGACTATTCGGATTTATTTGCGTATTAAATTGTTAATCATCCCTGCGCCTCGCAGAGCACGTTAAGCCGTCGGTCCCGGTTGCCATGAAGATGTTGACCATCGTTATAGGGCGTCAGTACCTTCTAAATAAACTGACACTAGTCTAAACCATGTAATATCGCTATCCTTTCGGGTTGCGGAGGCCAGACAGGCAGACGCTCCATGGAAAAGGTAATATTCAGCCAAATCCGGTGAGACTCGTAAGCGGACCCTAGATTGAAACTGGGATAACTAGCGTTATCCCAGTTTCAATCTAGGATGAGGAGGATGATGATTGAAGGAATGAGAAAATAACCCTAAACAAAAATAAATTATTAATATATTTTTATTAACATGCAAGACCTATCACATCAGGTTTATAATTATTTCTCTTGCTGTAGATGCCCTTACCCTTTTCCTTCTCATAGTAAGAACAGGCCTGTGTCTAGCTGTGGGACAGTTATAAACAGAGCTTTTGATGATAATGATGATAAAGGCTGTTAGTGTAATTATACGAGAACCTTAGTCTCCTGAGAAACAAGTGCATTAGCAGCTAAGTTTATTCTTTCTGTTTAAACCCTACTTCTATCAAAAGCCTGCCCGGCATGGCATACATACATTAATATGCATTTATATAATCTTCGTATATCTTAATATATAAAATCCTTGCGTTACTGACTGACTGACAGACACGCTACAGCCGAAACTATTGGGCGCAGGAAGCTGAAATTTGGCATGTATGTTCCTTGGGGACCGTAGGGGTGCACTAAGAAGGGATTTCCCGAAATTCCCACGGGATCGGCCAAAACGGGTAAATTTAAAAAAAATGCAGGCGTAGCTGCTGGCTTCCTCTAGTAATTAATGTGCACAAGATGTATTCATAGTTCTCCGTGTATAACAGTGTTGCAGCTTTATTGCCGTTTAACATAATATAATAATATGCAGGGCGTCTAAAGCCAAACTATCACCAAAACGAAGCCTACTCGGTCTCCAAATGATGCCAAGTCATACTAAGTAAAAATACTACCTGGGAAACTTTCTTTTTTAAGTATACACTCTTTATTATTTTGTTAAGGGTATATCTACCTCTCATATAGCTTTCTTTGTCTACGCCTTTTGGGAACCACAAGTGTAGTTCTACATAGGTTAGTAAGTGAGTTAGTTATATTAACAGGCTAGGTAGCTCAATGATTAACCCCTTGAATAAATAGGTAAACTTCCTCTAAGTATTTAGCTTAGCTGATGAGATAAGCATGAACTAGAAGACTTACAGTGGTCCAATTTTTTATTAGTTTTAGTTGCAATCACGATGCTTCTTTAAAGTAGCTTTATCTGTTCCAAATTATTGAGGTTTTGGTCAACACAATGCGCTAAAAATTTCGTTTATTTTTCACGTAAATAAAAATAGGTTTACTAGCAGTTTGTTTTTAGAATCATATTAAAATAAATCGGACTAAACATTACAATAATAAAGTAGTAGAAATGTTTCTACTTAAGTACCACTGTTTCAATCAAGTTGTAAGGCATTGAACTCACAGTTGTGGCGTAATGTCCGACATAATAGCAGAATAGTTTCAGCGACAGCGAGCGGCCAGGCTCTGTAAGAGTGTAGCACTGTTACTCAGCGGTCGCCATGTGCACATTGCTTATGTAAGTCAACCACAGATTTATACTTACGGCATCGCTACAGCCCGCTCACCTTATCACTGTTATGAGTTATGGGTACAGTCACGAATTAATTTTTGTGTAAATAACATCCAAAAGTTCAAACACCTAATATAAACCTGCCACTAATGCCAATAAAAGCGTCATACAGTAAAGAATCGAGTTATGGTTTACTGCTTACATATTGCATTTTGAATTTATGACTAGGATAGGGTACCCCTAATATGGGTATATTTTATAAGAATAGAGTAAAGGAAACGTATAAGTAAAAGCATTGATCCTGTTTCTCTTACAATTTTACTAGCGCCAGTTGGTTATAAACCATCCAACTTTTTCATAATGACTAATTATGTAATGTATATTCCGTCAAGATAGTTGATACTATTTTTAATGTTCAGTCTTCTGTCTCACTGCTTTTCTCTGAGATTTGCCTGTAATGAAGAGCACATTATTTTGTTGTCTTGACTGCGACATATTATTATGCGTTAGTCGCTACGATAAGGTTCAGACAATTTTAATGTCCTGATATTTGTCTGAACCTTAGAATTCTTAAAAAATATTATAAATTGATGGCCCAATTACCTATTATGCAAGTATGTAGCCCTGATAAATATCGCGCTACGAGTCAGAAGCCAAGAAATACGCTAAATGGGTACTTATGGCACGGCTAGTCAATGACATGATTTCTAACTCCTCAATATACCTCTGATTAAGTTCGGTGCCGGTTCCAAGAAAGCATAATTTTCCCTTTGATTTCATGAGAATCAAAACTTGTTGTCATTAATGGTCATTGATGGTGAACCTGGCTACACAGATAACACAATAATGAGAATGTGGATGGAACTAGCCATATTATATGCTATTGCTTTTTAAATGTTTCTTCCTACAAGAATACGCGACATTAACTTTTCGTTTTATTATGAATTATACGTTTGCATATTATTTTAAGAAAGAAATAATGTAAAAATATGTCAGAGAAATTTAAATTCGGGTAATTAATCAAGAGATTAATTAATTTTTATAACTTGAATGTATACATTTTTCATTGCTAATTGAATATTAAATTGGTTTCAGAGAGATCCAATGAGAGAGCTGCAAACATCGCATCAATCTCGTTGGATTTATACTCGCACTTTGTATCTTTAACTTTATCATAATCTACATCTGAGAACAAATTTTAAAACCAAATAAATAACAAAGTTTTTATTTTTTTAAACCATTGTGTCTTACACGTGTTTCAAGCGTTTAAGCTACAAAATTTAATTCAGTGATTATAGTGCTTCTCAAAATTAAATTCTAAATTAATTTATAAGTTTAAACTCTTCAACAATCTTGACGACTACCATCTGCCTATAGGATAATTACAAATGACTTGACAGAGTGCCACTTGAAAATATGAAGCACGAAATCCTAAAATCCAAAATCTTAAAAGTTACTTCAGCGCATCTTAAGAGCCTTTTGAACGTAAAAGTTAGTCGCATATTTATTCACGAATTATGTGTCTAACCAGTCTAATTTCACACTGGATGATACATAGTTACTACACACAATACACGATTAGTTACTATGAAATATTCGCTGCGGGTATACCATACATTAGCGGTGTAACAGCACTGCCAGGAATGCTAATGTCTGTACACGTGCACTCATTGTTAAAACGCGAAAGATTCCTACACGCCTTAATCCATCATATACTCTCGACATAAGTGTGATAGTCCTTACATTTTTCACAGAGCGAGATAACCCGCTGTGTCGACGTACAGACGGAGTACGTGAGTATTCATCACTTCGTAACCGGTTGTCGAGCATCACAGCTGAAAAGATTAATATAAATTCACAAAGGTCCTCAGGAATATTTTACGTGTTAGGTTTTCACGAAATTACTAGACATTTACGAATGACCGCGGGCGTCACGGCAATTAATAACGTTTATCATACCTACTGGAAATATTAATGCACACTCGTTAATGCCTGTCTACTATTATGATCAAGAACTTTTTTTTTTTTATTTCTGCCGAACAAATTGACTCCATGCTGCCTGATGTTAAGCAGTCAGTGAAGTCCCATAGTGATGGCCATCATGCCAGCAGCCAGCATGGCATTATGGCATGATGGCCCTCACCTTGACGGCCTTGAGTAAAGCTTTTTCACGCCCCGCCTAAAGGACCCGGGATCAGAAGTAGAGGGAAACACGTGGACTGGTAAAGAGTTCACACCGAGACCACATCTTAATGGTACGGCAGAGATAAGAGGCGCCGAACCGTTTGGTGCATGACGGTATCTGTTCTACCGTGTAAGAGTGGCACCCCAACCCAGCACGTGTCGTTCGGTATAGGAAAGGAGAGGGTGGAATTAGTTTAAAGAGCTCTTCGGAGCACTCATCGTGATAGATGCGGTAGAAGACAGCCATTGAGGCCACGTCTCTGCATAACTGCAGTGAATCAAGAGTCTTAGTGGCCTCTGGATCCTCGATGATACGGACAGCACGCCACTGCAACCTATCGAGGGCGTCCAATAAGTACTGAGCGGAGCCATTCCAAAGGTGAGAGCAGTATTCCACGCAGGAGCGAACCTGGGTCTTGTATAACAGACACAACTGCTCCGGCGTGAAAAACCTCCTCACCTTGTTCAGGACTCCGAGTTTCCGAGATGCGGATTTGATGACACCTTCGATGTAGTTCTTCTGGTTGAGATTTCTGCGTATGTCCATACCCAGGATATTGAGGCTGTCTTGAATCGGTAGTGGAGTGTCCAGAAGAGAGGGATGGGGAAGGAATAGAGATACCTTGGCTGAGAATGCGCACACCTGTGTTTTCTTGGCGTTGAACTCGACCAGGTTCTCATCACCCCAATGCGAGATGCAATTCAGAACCCGGTCAAGCTCAGCAACAAGTGTTCGCCTATACTCCTCAGTATCGGCTTGCTTAGCCGCAGGGTGTCCGAGATATCGCCCATGTACAGTACTGTCATCTGCATAGCAATGTATGCCCCAAAAGTGAGCATATCATTGATATGCAGAAGAAAAAGCGTGGGCGATAACACGGACCCCTGAGGCACACCAGCATTCACCTGGAGAAACTTCGATGACTCACCGTCACAAAGGACTCGTATACGGCGCTCGTGCAGGAAGCTGGCAACCCAGTTGCACAATCGAGGCGGCAAGCCGTAGGCTGGAAGCTTGGAAAGAAGCGCACGATGCCAGACTCAATCGAAGGCTTTGGAATGTCGAGACTAATAGCCAACGACTCCCCATGCCTGTCCATCGCCTCACCCCAAAGGTGAGTGACATACGCAGAAGATCACCCGTTGATCGTTTCGGTCTGAAGCCATACTGACGATCACTGATGAGAGAGTGATATTCTAGGTAGCGAACGAGTTGGTTGTTGATTAAACGTTCGAACACCTTTCATTTATCGTTTATGTGGCACAACTTGTCATTAGGTAATTAGGAGACGACTACTAAGTTACCCACACACCGAATTATTTCTTAGAAATGTTGATCATTGGCAATTATACGATGATAAATATAATACACAATCAATACATAAGTAAACTTCTTCTAACATTACACTAGTATTCAAATTATTTATACAATTTTATTCTTCTCCGATAACGTCCTCGTGTCATTCGCTGCTACAGTTCGGATGAATTTCCATAAAACGTGTTTTTAAACGTTTTAAAAGTGCCGGTGAAGTGAAATCATAGAGTGATGGATGTATGAATACAGGGAAAAATATTCCCATAGCGTTCCATGCGGTATAAATGGAATTGAAAAGACTTTTAAGACAGTTTTTTATTTGGTGCCTTATTCTCAAACCAACCAACGTGATATATGTACCGGTTACTACGCCAAATTAATTTTAGTTTGTGATAAGATTATCTAATAACAATCTCTGTCACAAAAAAAGCTTGGAAACATGTTGTGTGCCTGTGTCGACGTAGGTCACGCACGTCTCGTTTTATTTGATGAGTTCATTTTAGCTAGCCAATACATGCCTTCATTAAAATAATGAACAACGCCCAATTTGTAAGCGGGAATAAAATGTATATTATATTCTCACTTACAAATTTGGCGCAATTTCGAACGGTCCAAAGATTTATATAATTGTAAATGTAGGTAGGTAAGCGTAATTGAGATTGAGACCACGTTTGAGTTAAGCCAGAAGTACGCTACGGTTCTTTGCTCATCAAAGCACCTCAAATAAAAGTACCGGGGGCCTCAAATATGTATGAGTATCACCGTTCGACGGCCATTTTCAGTGCGTAATCAAACGGATTAAGAATCCGAACCTTTTTAGGCTATTCATAAATTCGCTTAAATAAATGCGTGTGTCAACTTGACGCCGACGCCGCGCCGCTGCGTTAGCCGCCGCTCCACAACTCATATTATGTTACTATCAAATCTGTTCTGCGGCCCATTCGTTGCTCACTACGGCTAGATAAGATATAGGGCTTATTTCACGCATTGTCAACCGTCAAAAGCGATATATTCGCAATATATTTTACAATCTGATGCAACATTTTCTTAGATCGGAATCTTCCATCGACATTTTTATTACAGGAAAAATAGAGGTTCTCAAAGAATTATTGAGTCAATTCATGTTGCCCTTAATATAAATGTAGGTATGTATAAGTTGTGACCCAAATATTCAGATGAGGATTTTCCCCGCTGTTCCTTTATAGAGGTTGCTTCATAATGAGTGCTGTTGCGATGAAGGGTGGTACGAGAGACTTAATGAATATGTCAGTCAGAAATCTGATGCGCTCTTTACATGCAACCAACAGACTAGTTACTAGTCTGTGGGTTATATACTAGTCACTAGTATATAAATTTACTCATCTCATAACGCAGCTAACAGCGTCTGCAGCAAAATGATTTAGATAGATAGATAGATAGATAATTCTTTATTGTGCAAATGTTAATACAAATTCGGTGTAAATGACAAGTGTACTACATACATATCAAATGCACAAGGGCGGCCTTATCGCAAAGTGCGATCTCTTCCAGGCAACCTTAGGATCATCATCATCATCATCTTCAGCCCCTTACAGTCCACTGCTGGACTAGGCCTCTCCTTTGAAAGGAGGAATTGGCCTACTATACCACGCTGGCCAAACGGGTTGGTATAGGGTTTGTTTCAAGTTTTCCTTCTCTTACAGTGCTGTTCTCTGCATAGTAAGGTCCCTCTGTCGGCTCTTACGACACCCACGGGATGATATGGGGTGGTGACATTCCGTATTCTTTATCCGTCACCACACGGATTGACAGACACACCTTAGGATGGACAGACTGAAAAGACAAAAAGCTTTGATGTGTAGATTTACCTCGGTGATATTTCACCTGCAAAGTGTACACGAAGTTAGCAACTCCGTTTTTGCTACAAAATATTTATATTACTTACTCAGTGCGCAATCTTCGCAAATTGTAATAAATGGATGCGGCATGCGCTTGACAGCTTTCCTTCAAATTGATAAAACGTTTCGTTTTATTGAAGTGCATAAATTACTGTTACTTTGTTAGACAAATATTTTATGCATGGTACGTCGCTAAAATGTTTCTCGTTCCTAAACTGATTGTTCTGAATTGATAGATCTGGATCTGCTGATTTGGTCATTCATGTGCACTAGGTAAACACTTCTCGCTGTTATTATAGTCAATTGCGGGCAGGTTTTAATTTAATTTTTCATTATATTTTTAGAGTTTGGAACGTGACCCTTTGCATTAAAAATCATTATATAATTAAACCGTGATCGAGTAACTATTAGTGCTAAGTGGAATATAATTTGGCGTCACTTGGTGAAGGTAACGATGACAGACCGTTTGTAGAGTTTAGGACCTTCACTCGTCACTAATGATGTACTTGTAGCTGTTCGTTCGATTTCTGAACGTTATAATTATTTCGTGAGATTTTGCGCTATTGCTTCAATGGTAGTTCAACTAAAGCTTTATACGTTAATGCTTAAAAAGCGCACAAATTGGTATTCTTATAGTAAATTGCTTTTTATTTATATCTATAAAACGACATCTTGCGTTTACTCTTGTTAGTTACATGTGTTTGTATAGGACAAACTTATTTTAATCATCTGAGTGCAATACAAGAGTCATTATATCTTTAACGATATACCTCTAATTAGAAAATCAAAACCCTTTTAGCGATTATGTACATTTTAAACATTTTTATTTATTACGTTTGTCTTTGTGTAACATAAGTTAATATGTGATACTTAAGTCTATGCTGCTCGTACGTTAAACTCATCCTAAATTATTGTATTGACAAAAAATATGTAAAGCCGCGTTCCCACTAGGCAACAATTGACGCGCAACATGTTGCACAACAAGTTGCCCAACATGTTGAAAGTTAGCGCGGAACTTTTGTTGAACAACGTTGTCTGTCTACGCATCTACTGCCTTACGTCAGTCGTCGACAACTTGTCGCCAGAGGAACTTGGGTTGAATTCAGCGGAAGTGGTTATAATTTTATCGAAAAATGCATCAACAAGAAAAAAAAAAAACGCGTTGGTGGGTTAGAAAATACCTACAAAATAACAATCAGAATCAACAAAAATTTATGCTCAATTAACGATGCTCTTTAACAAACAACAAGCCGCGCGTCATGTTGCGCGCCAAATGTTGCCTAGTGGAAACGCGGCTTAAACGTTACGAAAATCGAACGCTTGTCTTACGAGACATGGTGCCATCACAAGTTAATGTAGTTATTCTGCACCGTCATCATCCTTCACCCACCGATCTAACGTGTACTGCGTAGCTAGTTACATGTATGATATATGATGAACAGTCGTGGTCGCCGAGGGACTTTATAGACACGTCAAAATATATATCTGGACTTCTAACTATGGTACACATTAGCTAGCATAAGAAATAAATTAATATTTAAGTAAGTCATAAACTAAAATATAAACCATCGGAATGAAAACTTACTCGTCGAAATTTGTATTATCTCTCTTTTGTGCGCATCAGACCAAGCTGACCTATACTGTGATTTAATTTGTCACAGTATGCAATATGTAGGATAACTAAATGAGCAGATGGTACTTCTGTTCGTGTCGGGATTTAATAATTGTTCTCATCTGACAATTTAATGAAACCATTACGCTATCGCATTTCGACACTGCCATTATGCGGGATATTGCATATTTTGATAATTAATCATATTAAATGTAAATTACACACGAAATAGCTTCAGTGTAAGATATGAGTGCTTATATTAATCTGCGGTGGTTAATGAAGGCTTACGCACTTGTGAGTTGATGAATATTCAGTGTTCACCTAACGCCTTTGAGGAATACGCGCGATCGCTTTACTTCTATGTGTAATCTACATTGATTATAATTATACATGACGATTTCCTAGGTATACTTCTTATGTTGTAACATACGGATATATATTTTTCTCTCTTAAATATTAAGTAATGAATTAATGTGCCTCATTAGTAGCAATAAAAGTATCTTTCTTAGTTACCTTTTTTTCTTTCCATTCTTGCTAACCTTTCTTTCTTATGTTCCTTGGATGACTCACCGAAAATCTGGCCAGTAAATACTTCACCCAGAAACAAAGTGCCAGTCGACGGTTTGGGTGTTTCAAAACGAATCAACGCCCACCAAAGTAAAGCGACCTAGAAGCGGGGGGAAGATTTTGATCGCGAGATTTTTCAATTTGATTGGCTACTTGGTGTCAATTCCTTTACGAAACCAAAGAAGCATTAATGCCGAATGGTATACTACCAAATGCTTGGCAGAAGATTTCTCTGTTGTGAACAACAAGCGACCAAACACAGGGCTCTGCGGGCTACTGCTCCACCAAGATAATGCGCCCGCCCACACCGCAATCAAAACGAGGGACTTCCTGAACAGCACACCGGTCGAACTCCTTACAGCCCTGACCTAGCACCGTGTGACTTCTTCTTATTACCAAAAATAAAAAATCTGCTCAAAGGGAACCAAGAACTTCGGGTCCCAAGCCAACCTCACCTGCAAGTGGTGCACCTGCCGTTCAACGGACGAGGCTCTGGCAAACAAAGATCCCAATAAGCGGCAATAGGCTCGCCACCTATTACGTGGGATCAAAACACTGGCGAAAAGTGGGCGTTTAATATGCCTCTGCCTACCCCTTCGGGGAAACAGACGTGAGTCTATGTATGTATCATTATGAAGGTTTTGCTGTCATATTATAAATTAATGTTATTTCAAACGTGCTAAGTTCAATTAAGTTTTCCAAGTACATATTTAATAGTTTGATACATTAATTTGTACAATAAAGTACAATAGAATTTTGTTCATATTAATTGTAAACTTTATTATTTCAGGCCTATCAATGGAGATTATTAAGCAAGTGGACTTGCAATGAAATGAAATAAACAGAATTAAATCATTATTCATTGTTCGCCGCTCCAAGGTGGCAGTAACAGTGAGAAACTACATCCAATTAATTCTGTCTATGCTCTTCAGATTTATAATATATTATATAATAATAAGATAAGATAAAAATTCTTAATTGTACACCAGTAAAACAGAAATGCAAATACAATGATCAAATAAAGAACTTAAAAGTAGTGGTACAAGGGCGGTCTTATCGCAAAATGCGATTTCTTCCAGACAACCAAGTAAAATTACAGAGATAATGGGTAGGTTATGGTGTACTTCATGGAATAGTGAGTTCTTTTAAGCTTAACAGAACTAAAAATATATATATAATATATATATACAACGTGTAACGGAAATAACGCACATCCTCAGACACCCCAATTAGAAAACCTTGTTATAATCATAATGCATGCATTGAAATATTTCTTTTATTAGCCTAAACATTGTTTTTTATCGAAAGTATAAACTTGATTATTATAAGTAAAATGCGTGGTCACTAGAAACCTGCGCACGCACACAATCACACGTAACGTTTGCTGTGGTAAACAAACCACAGCGAAATACGATACGGTCTATCATTTTTTAACATCGTTAGTGGCTATTGTGATTATTTTAATTTAATAATAATAATTATACCTAGTTAGCATTATTGATACATTAGAAATTAAAGTAAAAGGGTATCAATGAGAGAATTAAAGAAGAACAGCGTGTTTAAAGTTGAGAATCATATTTTTTTTTACAATAATAGAATAACCAAATGACTCACAGGCTTATTGTCACTTGTTCGGCGTCCTCTTTTTAAAATGCTGACACCAGGTGTCCACCACCTGGTTTAAATATTCCTTTAGTTCACTTAACACTTCAGTGTTTCTTTTCACTGTTTCAAAAGCAGCTGATATCTTATTTTAACTCTCCGGCACTTGTTGTCTCGTCACAATCAACTAGTGGTTTAATAGGTATGTCCCCATAAAGTCCAGGGGCGTCAAGTCAGGCGACCTAGGAGGCTACTGGACAGGACCGCCGCGATCGATCCAGCGCTCCTTGTATTCGACTGATTCGACATCATGATGATCTCGAACGTTCTACGTAAAATGCGCGGGGGCACCATCATGTTGATAATACACATTTTGTAAATAAACAAGTAAACTTGTTAAAATATTTTTTCACTACACACTCACAGAGAATACAGGTAGATGATTAATTTTATTTATCTAAGCGCAACAATGGCCGCCCGGCCGGCGCTGTCATAGATGTGTGAATAACATGGATTGGACGTACCTACTAAGTTAGCGTGCATACCTACGAAACGTATGCAAATAAAATGGCGTCCATTAGGGTTGGGCGCATATTAGGCAACTCAAAGCATATATCGACAAGTTTTTTTGTTATCGACAAAGTATAGCACCTTTAGACATCATTCGCACAAGGATTTAAAAGACGATTGCGTTGAACTCTGGCGTAAGCACTTTTAAAAGCTTGCGATGAGAGCGTTCATACCAGCGCTAAAATCACTGTTGTCTCGGTTCAGTAAAAAGTCGAAATGATTAAAGCTAACATACTAGCAAATGCGATTTGTGTTGCTAAAAGATGAAAAAGAAAACTATTTTTTTTTAAGTTTTTGAAGGGTTCTTATTTTTTCTAGTACTAAACCACAGATCTGTGAATAACATGGATTGGACGTACCTACGAAATTACCGCGCATACCTACGAAATGATGTGGAAAATAAAATGACTGCCATTGGGTTGGACTCCAGAATATAATCGATATCGACATTGAGCCGGTTAGAGGTAAATAATACATTACTGTAGATTTAGAAAAAATATGTAAATTGATATTTGTAGTAAGTTACTTTAGATCTTTTGCCAAATTAGTTTAATTCCATAATGCAAATGCGTGCGAACATGGTAAAGCGAAAAACGTCCCTTGTATCATATAACAAAATATTCTCGGATAGCCAATATCGATACTGTGTCGCTGTGAATGAAAGTACCGGACATGAATGGCACCATATATCATCATCATCATATCAGCCAAATGACGTCCACTGCTGTACATAGGCCTCCCCCAAGGTTCTCCACACAGACCGGTCTTGAACCGCCCGCCTCCAACCGCCTTCCGCGATCTTGACTAGATCGTCGGTCCACCTTGCGGGGGGCTCTGCTGCGTCGTCCGGTACGTGGCCGCCATTCCAGAACCTTTCTGCCCCAATGGCCATCGCTTCTTCGAGCTATGTCCCCTGCCTACTGCCACTTCAGCTTGGCTATCCGGATAGCTAATGGCCGGCGCCGACTGACGGCATGGCATGGCACGGCGCGGAACGGCATGTTTCGTTAGCCCGAAGGACGCTTCGGCACGTCGCAGCATGCCGCGTCATACCGAGGCGTCCAATTGACTGGAATTTAGTATCAATAGCACTTCTTGCTGAAGATGAAGAACGTCAAATACAAACTGATATGTCGAAGAGAAAACAATTCTGGATACATTATTTATGAGAACAAGATTTACTAACGGTGAATTCAGGAACTTATTTACCTACTGATTACGTCGTGGCACACTGCAAGACGCCATGGCATGCCGCGGCGTCCAAGTATGGCGCCGATGCCGCGACATGTCACGACGGGCTGCGGTACGATTGTATCGAAATAAAGTAATATGAATTCTAAACTCATTGAAATAAGAATGAAAATGACTTGATCAGTAATAAAATCCTTTGCCATGCCGCGACGTCACTGCGCGCCGGCCTTATGTCGGCGATTTCTGATTTGCACCATACATACCGTAATGAAACACACAGCTACACTTAAATATCATAAGGGGGTAAGAAAAATCATAATTGATTAATACATGTTATTTATTTGTTTTTTATGTGTATAATATATAAAATCCTTGCGTTTCTGATTGCCTGACAGATAAGCTACAGCCACAATTATAAGGTGCAGGAAACTGAAATTTGGCATGTATGTTCTTTGGGGATCGCAGGAGTGCACTAAGGACTTTCTGAAATTCCCACGGGATCGGACAGAAACAGTCGAAAAATTGTGCAGGTGTAGCAGCGGGTGTCCTCTTGTTTATAAATAAAATTATTTTCTTCAACGTTTCATTGCTAGGAATTCTCGCATACAGTTGCTGTTCATGTTATCTGTTGGCAAAAAACGTAATATAATTATTTTAACTGCTTTTTTTCCTCAACATAGAGCAGGATGCAGCGGTTTTGGGTTTTATGTAATCAGGGCTAAGTAAAGTAAGTTTGTCAAATATCGCTTTTCCTTTACTAGGTGCAGACAAAATTGGTGCAATGTTTCATTTATTTCCATTTACAGACACGAGATATTTTAACAATGTTATCGTTTGTGGAAGTATCTATACATTATGGATATATCGATAACCCATATCGACATTAGCGGTAACATCACTCTAATACGTAAATATGGAAAATTCCAAACTACGAAAATAACAACATTTAGGCCATAACGAAGCTAAAACCTGTTAAATTAACTATAAAAAGAACCTCTTGTAACAATATTTTGTACAAATACTAATCCTATTCAACAATATAAATCATGACTTGTTACTTACTTGTGAAGAGTACATTTGTGTTGATTATAGCTTTATTTTGCACTGCACGGTTCAAATCAACACTTAGGCATGATTTTACGATCTCTAGGAAAGCCTGAAGCACTGATTCATCTGGTTTTTAGACATATTTATACACAAAATCAAAATTATTATGTTCGATGCACAACGATTTGACAGCAGATGTACCAAAAACACTTGGAAAACAATATGGCGACACTGGCACGATTGACATTTCTGATAAAAAATCACTATGATCAGTGTATTCAGTAACCTATGGCTATCTCTTTTTTCTAACGGAGATATCGCTAAGTAAAAACGAGACAACACTATGTTTGGTGGCTTTACGTCGATTTCATATATATTTCTATAATGTAAAGTATCCATATGTATTATTTGTCCACTCCATATTATATTCTTTTCTCAAAGGGCGCTGTACCTACCAGCGCGGGCGACCGACAATGACAAGTGAGACACATTACGTCTCGCTCTTTCCCGTTGTTAATATGTAAGCGAAAGAAAGATGAAAGGTATTTTGGTGGTCAATTGTGTGTTATTGTCTTGTACCGACTGTTATGTTGTATTAATGTGCGCGTTCCTGTGGAACCATTAAACAAATGCATTTAAAAAGAAGCCGTTCTACGTTGACTTAAGGTTTATTTTCGTATATTTCGACTTTTCAAAGCAATGAGTGACTATAATTTACTTAATTTTAATTATTTTTTTAGAATAAAAAAAAAATTATATTAAAAATGTCAGAAATGGATTCAATAGCCGATTCTGAACAAAATACTTTCAAGATGTGCATTAAACTTGTTACATGTTGTATATAATACTTATATACTTACATACCAATATTACTACATACATAGGTATAAATATACATCCCCCCCGTGGGATCTCCACCTTGTCGTGGTGGGGGGGCTCAGTAACCGTGGATTAGTCACCCGCGGTGAAGCTAAGAGGGATCCAGGAGGGGACGCTCCGCGTGGGCTTGGAGGGGCCTGCGCAGGATGCGTCCAACGGTGCGGGTGCGGGGGACAGTTCTGTCTGTCCCTCGCAGTCGGGTGCGGTCGCGGGAGGAGAGGCGTGTCGGTGTTGCGTTGCCGCGCGCCCTATCTCCCGCGACCAAATGGGGGCGCACCATTCGATGCGTCGCGGTGGAGCCGCAGAGGAAGAGGAGATGCGGTGTTGCGTTGCCGTCCTCCCTATCCTCTGCGGCCGCTGGGCGTTTTGGCGGCGGAGTCCAACACCTAAATCCGTCGCCAAGGGGGTTTTGTTCGGGGCCCGCCTGACCATCTGGCGGGCCAATACCCGTCGGAGGGTGGCGACGAGTGCTTTGATGATGCCCCACCCTCCGACACACGGTTACATGGCGGAAGTCGAGGTGGTTTTTAGTGGAAACACCACATACTCCGGCTCTTATTTCCCCCAAGAGTCGGAGATCCGAAGGGATTTTCCACCTCGTAAAACAAAAAAAAAAAAAAAAAGGTATAAATATACATATAAATAGATACCAAAAATATATACAATATCAGTGCAAGTTAAAAATAGTAGTCGTGGAATTTTTGCCAAGTAGTGTTGGGTGACAAGTTTTTTAAATACTGTCAAGGATTGAGCCTGTCTGATTCTCTCTGGCAACGAATTCCACAATCGTACAGCCTGTACAGTAAAGGATTTGCCGTAGAAAACCGTAGAGTGTGCAGGAACTTTAAATCTAAGATTCTCCGATGATCTTAAGCATATAATATATATTATATAATAATACTAGCTGACCCGGCAAACTCTGTATCGCCTTTTTAGGATTTTTTTCTTATTGCTTTTTTTCCAAACCACTTTTCCAGGGAATTCTGAACAAAGTTACTGTTCGCGACAGACATTAAAACTATGACAGTGAATAGTGTATTCGAAACCGCGAGTGAAAATCGTTAAAATCAGTGTTATCTAATCGTGCGGTACACCGGGTTCGGTTCCCGGACGTGTCAAAACGTTACAAAATAGCTAAAATAGTGTAAATGGTTAGATTGTTAATATACAACAACTATGTAATACATGAACATTAGTCTTAAACTTGTGCTAACTGTAGGGACCTTAGATATCGAATCATAAATAGCGTTATCAGTAGTGACAGATAAGAGTTAATGCTTCATAAAACAGCTGTTTGTTTACATATTCGTTTCATAGTTTTATAAGTGTTTTTTAGCTTCGTATAGACTCGAAATCATGTCTAGATACCTTTTTATTGCTAGTTATTACCTTATATAGTTAAAATAAGCATAATAACAAACATTCGTATGTTTATCATAAAATTTGTTTACTTACGATAGTATTTACTTAAGAAATTCTGTAATTTTTTTATGCTTCAAAGTTATCATGTAATATGTTCGAATTGAATAAAGATATTTTCATGGTGTTTGTTTTAATAGATGCCCCATATAGTTGCGCACAACGGCCTACCAAAATTATATATATAAATTTAGTATACGATAGTTTTTCAATAGAAAATATAGTGGGCGGGCCCTTGTGTGGCAGCATTTTTTGGGAGTTTTTATGGAATAACTTAGTGACGCTAATAGTTAGGTTTAGGTATTGTATACCAATAGATAGAACTTAATGAGACCTATCTAACGATGTATAGAACATGTATGTATGTATAATAGGATCGAATCATACGTAACATTTGTACTGTTTTTGAAATAAAAATAAACGAAAGATTCTCTGTGCACGTGTTCGGTGCGATGGTCGTCGATAAGGTAAAGTTTCGAGGTACTTAAGCGACCACCAATTCGGCCAGTTGTTGGCGTCTCAACCACCATCTTGTAACCATCAAGCACCGAACACCTGAACAGCATCGCTCTCAACGTATGAAGATGTTTCATTTCTGAAGCCCTTACACATCGAAGCCATACAGTCAGACACACATAGAAGAACACGCATCGTCGTAGGCACACGTCAGCAGCACACTACCAGCGCACTGTAGCGGACTAGCAAAGGTTCGATTCCTGGCATCCGTTACATTTGTTGGTCCTTCGAGCCGGATTGAAGAATGCCTACGACGCGTTCAAGAGGTCGTGCTCCCGAGGTCGCCGGGGGAGCGGCCGGCGCCGGGCCTAGTTCCAGTACCCCTGCCCGCGCCGCCGCTGCCCGCAACCCAGCCGCCGCGGTCGTCCGTCACGACGGGCCACCGCGATCGCCGTCGACAACAGTCGGGAGCGACGCGCCGCCGCCGGCCCCCTCCGGCCCCGCGGGGAGGGACGAACGAAACATCACTCAAGATGCAAGGGAGCGAGCAGAGGTGCAGTCGAAAAATGAAGATGGCAAGGAAAGGACGTTGCAACCATCCAATAGATCGAGCGTTTGTACAGCGCAACATAGCATAATAGAAAATAGAGATAGAAAGAAGCCAACGAGGGAACGCGACCAACGCTCAGCAGCTACGGGACGCTCCAATAGAAATGTGATGTTGGCTCGAGAAGAAGTTTTGAAGATAAAACTACAGTTAGCACAGTTAGCACTACAGAAGGCTGAAGAAGAGGCGGACTCCGATGACTACGACGAGGATGGACAGTCGAAACAAGACTACGTACGTTCGTGGTTGGAAGAGGCTCCGGAACCCCAGCCCGGCCCCGAAGATATAGAAGTGATATCGGCGCCCACCAAGAAGAGGGACGTCGACGGGGCACAGAAGATAGAAGATGGACCGCCCTCACAGAAGATGGACGTTCATCAACAGGGAGGTGATTCGCTGAAGCCGTTCATCACGGATCTCACCTCCGCGATCGCCGCGCTCGCCGATAGGAAGCCACCGGACACATCGATAGTTGCACCACACCCGGCGGTTTCGAAAGTCATCATGACGCTACCGACGTTCGGCGGCGCGCACACCGAGTGGCTGTCGTTCAAGGCGATATACGACACCACCAAAAATTTCTTCAACGACGTGGAGATTACAGCGAGACTGAGAAGAAGTCTCAAGGGAAGAGCGTTAGAAACAGTTAGCTCTGAACTGATTGGGCATGCGCGACCAGATGAGATTATGAAGGAGTTGGAGCTGCAGTTCGGACGACCAGACTCGATCGCACAGGCAGAGACGGACAAGCTGAGGACCCTGCCACGCTGTAGCGAAGCACCCAAGGACATATGCGCGTTCACGAGCAAGATTAGAAGCGGCGTCGTCACACTTCGTGCGTTGAAAAAGGAACACTACCTCATCAATGCGGAGCTAGTGCGCGTGTTGACCAAGAAGCTACCGAACTCGCTACGTGTGCAGTGGTACAAGACGTATACCGAGAAGTGCCAGTCGAAGCCGGACCTCAGCCGATTCAGTGACTTCGTGACAGAGTACGCGCGTTACTGTAGCGCGTTCGCGCCGGCTGAGAACATCACCGATGGGCCGCCAAGCAGACGTACCGTGCAGAGGACGTACACGGCGACGGCGACGGAGAAGCGAACGCATACGGACACGTCCAACGCAAAGTGCAGGATATGTGAACGCGAAGGACACTACTCGTCGGCCTGCAGCACGTTTCGTAACGCCAACGCAGAGAAGAGATGGCAGCTAGCTAAGCAGCATGGATTGTGTTTTCGCTGCTTACGCATACGCCGAATAGAACACTCGTGCAAGCCCAAGAAGTGCGGTGTAGAGGGATGCCGCGCTACACACAACCAGTTGCTTCACTACGATAGAGGAGCCCATAGGACCGAAGACGTGAACATAGAAAAGCAAGAAACGGTCGCCAGTTCGTGCATACGTGCAAAGGCTCAAGCATACTTAAAGATAGTGCCCGTGCAGATAGTCGGACCGGCGGGAGAGGCGTCTACGTTCGCCCTACTCGACGACGGAAGCACCGTATCGCTCATAGACGAAGACATAGCCAAGGAAGTCGGCGCGGAAGGGAACCTGGACCCGTTTACGATCCGTGCCATAGGCGATACGTCGATCGACATGCCAACGTCGCGACGCGTAGACATACAAATACGAGGAGCCGGCGCCGACAGCAAACAAGTGCCTTTGTGTGCGCGCACCGTAGCCAGCCTACACCTGTCGCCGCAGAAGATCGCCGAAGAGGACCTGATAGACTGCAAACACCTCGAAGGCATCAAGAAGAAGCTGGTGTATGACATAGGCGTGCCAAAGGTGCTAATAGGTCAAGACAACTGGCACCTGCTCATAGCGAACGCAGTACGAAGAGGACCCAACGATCAACCGGTGGCGTCGCTTACATCGCTGGGATGGGTGCTGCACGGCGCGCGCTCACGCACCTTGGGAAACACCGTACACTTCGTCAACGGTCTCTCCGCTATAGATGAAAACATAGAAGCGCAACTGAAAGAATATTTCGCACTGGAATCGCTCATAGTGAACCCACGTCGACCGAACTCGGACCCCGAGAAGCGGGCTACAGATATGTTAGAAAAACATACGAAACAATTAGAAGATAGACATATAGAGACGGCTCTTCTGTGGAAACAAGAAGACATCGTCATGCCAGATAGTTACGAGAACGCGGCAAGGAGGCTCGCACACATAGAGAATAAATTAGATAGAAACATAGAGTTGAAAACAAGATATACAGAACAGATGAACTCGCTGATAGAAAAGGGATACGCAGAAGAAGCTCCCATGAATAGTACGCCAGGGAAGACTTGGTACTTGCCTCACTTCGATGTACACAACCCCATGAAGCCTGAGAAGATTCGTATAGTTCACGACGCCGCCGCGAAGACCAGAGGTATGTCACTCAACGATTACCTGCTCACGGGACCGGACTTGCTACAATCGTTGCCGGGGGTGTTGATGAGATTCCGTCGACACCGCGTTGCCGTCTCAGCTGATATAACGGAGATGTTTATGCAGGTAAGAGTACGCCCAGAAGACCGAGACGCGCTGCACTACCTGTGGAGAGGTGACCGGCGGGAGGGACCGCCCCAGGAATACCGTATGAAGTCCATTATCGTCGGCGCGGCAAGCTCACCGTGTACAGCTATATTCGCGAAGAATTGGAACGCTCGCAAGCACGCAGAAGAGTACCCGGAAGCAGCAGAAGCCATGATAGATAACCATTACATGGATGACTATCTGGACAGCTTCAGGGACGAACAGGAAGCGACGAGTATAGCGTCACGGGTGCGAGACATACACAGACAAGCGCACTTTCACCTCACGAAATGGGTGTCGAACTCTAGAAACGTCATCGAAGCAATAGAACCAAGTCAACATCGCCAGGAGACAGTCGGCCTCGCCAGCAAGGGGCAAGAAGAGAAAATTCTCGGCTTGATGTGGAAAACGAGCGCGGACGAGCTGAGCTTCAACCTTACACTCGCACGGCTTCCAGACGGACTCATCGGCACCGAAGCGCCTACGAAACGGGAAGCGTTGAAAATAGTTATGTCGCTATACGACCCACTCGGCCTCGCATCGCCCGTGACTGTTCGAGCCAAACAGATACTGCAGGAAGCCTGGCGACTCGGTACAAATTGGGACGAGAAGTTTGACGAAAGCCTCAGAGTGCAATGGGCATCGTGGATACAGCATTTAGAACAGTTGAAGTCGATACGCATCCCGCGGTGTTACCCCGGGTACAGTGACGCCTGTACACTCCAAGTACATGTCTTTACGGACGCCAGTGAAGCGGCCTACGCAACAGCGGTATACTGGCGAGCGACTACACCGGATGGGCGTGTGCACGTGACGCTCGTTATGGCGAAGGCGAGAGTGGCACCGCTTAAGGTGGTGTCAATCCCGAGACTCGAACTGCAAGCCGCCGTCATGGGTACGCGAGTCGCTCAAGCGGTAATAGAAGAACATCGCGTCAAACCCGAGGCCGTCGTGTACTGGACGGACAGCAAGACCGTACTAACGTGGATCAGAAAAGGAGCACGGGCGTACAAACCATTCGTCGCGCACCGCCTAGCCGCCATAGAAGAGCATAGTAAAGTTGAACATTGGCGCTGGGTACCTACGAAGTTGAACGCGGCGGATGCGGCTACACGCGACGTGCCAAACAGCTTTAACTCCGAACACGAGTGGTACACCGGACCGTCGTTCCTGTACGAAGACCCGTCACTATGGCCCGTAGCACATCGCCCCTGACGCGACAGGCGAAGAGCGCACACTGACAGCTGTAGAGAAACGTCAAACACATAGAATTATAGAAGCCGTACCGGACCCGTATAGATTTTCCAAATGGGAGAGGCTCTTACGAGCGGCAGCAAGAGTTCTACAATTTATAGCATTATGTAAGAAAACCGCAGAGAAGATTCTATATAAAAGAACGCAGAAAAATAGACAGAAGGATCCAGATTGGCGTCACGTGACGAAGACGAAGCACAACATCAAGTCGGGCAGAGCGGCACCTCGTCCAGCCGCCGACTCCCGAAACTTCGTGCTTCTCTCCGCAGAACACACCCGCGGCGCCGAGGACCTTCTTGTGAAGGCGGTACAAGAGGACTCCTTCGGCGCCGACCTTCGGGAGCTGCGGCGCGGAGGAGGTTTCGCCAGAGACAGCCGCCTGTATTCGTTACCCGTGGAGATGAACAACGGAATGATCACTCTACGCAGTCGTATAATAGCTACAGAAGAAATCTCCGAACAAACAAAGAGACCGCCGATCTTAGACGGCGATCATCGTATTACACAGCTATACATAGATTGGACGCATAGAAAATTACATCACAGCGGTACAGAGTTGGTAATCAATGAAATACGCCAACACTATTGGATTCTTCGTCTGCGACCGACTACAAAGAAAATAGTACATAGATGTCTACCATGCCGCATTAGAAAAACGCAGCCGCCTGAGCCAGCCACAGGGGACCATCCAAAGACGCGCCTTGCTCACCATCAGAGGCCCTTCACCTACACGGGTCTTGATTATTTCGGGCCGCTCTCCGTAACCGTCGGTAGACAGCGTCACAAACGTTATGTGGCACTGTTTACATGTCTCACTTCCAGGGCAGTACATCTGGAGGTCGCCGCCAGCCTGAGCGCCGACTCCGCAATCTTGGCGCTGCGCAGGTTCGCAGCGCGCCGAGGTTGCCCCGCAGAGATCTACTCGGACAACGGCACCAACATGCACGGTGCCGACCGAGAGATGAGAGACGCCATCGCCGAGGAAGCGAGTCGCCGTGGCATCATATGGCGCTTCATCACCCCCTCAGCGCCATTCATGAGGGGCGCATGGGAACGCCTCGTCAGGTGCGTGAAGACCGCCCTCTATACGGTCCTTCACGAGCGCCATCCGCACGAAGAAGTCCTAGTTACACTACTGTGTGAGGTCGAGTACACAGTAAACAGTCGACCCCTCACACACGTCTCCGTCAACGCAGCAGACAGCGAGGCCATCACCCCGAACCACATCCTGTTCGGTGGTTCTGCTCGCCTCCCTCCGCTGGGCGAGTTCAGCGAGGCTGACCTCAACAGCAACAAGCACTGGCGGCGCGCCCAAATCCTCGCCGACATGTTCTGGCGCCGTTGGGTGCGCGAGTACCTACCCGAGCTGCAACACCGGCGGGAGCCCCATGGGTCTGAGCTCAACCTCGAGGTCGGCGACCCCGTCCTGATCGCCGACGGCCAACTCCCGCGCAATACCTGGCCGCGCGGTCGAGTTGTGGCTGTCTACCCGGGCGCCGACGGCGCCATACGCACTGTCGAGGTGCGCACAGCAGCAGGCGTCCTCAAACGGCCGGCTAAGAAGCTGGTCCCCCTGCCCAAGTGACGAGGTGTTGCTCACCGGGTGCTCTGCAGCACCGCCACACGACGGGTCACGCGCGTTGCTGCACGGCGGGAGAGATGTTCGCGACAGACATTAAAACTATGACAGTGAATAGTGTATTCGAAACCGCGAGTGAAAATCATTAAAATCAGTGTTATCTAATCGTGCGGTACACCGGGTTCGGTTCCCGGACGTGTCAAAACGTTACAAAATAGCTAAAATAGTGTAAATGGTTAGATTGTTAATATACAACAACTATGTAATACATGAACATTAGTCTTAAACTTGTGCTAACTGTAGGGACCTTAGATATCGAATCATAAATAGCGTTATCAGTAGTGACAGATAAGAGTTAATGCTTCATAAAACAGCTGTTTGTTTACATATTCGTTTCATAGTTTTATAAGTGTTTTTTAGCTTCGTATAGACTCGAAATCATGTCTAGATACCTTTTTATTGCTAGTTATTACCTTATATAGTTAAAATAAGCATAATAACAAACATTCGTATGTTTATCATAAAATTTGTTTACTTACGATAGTATTTACTTAAGAAATTCTGTAATTTTTTTATGCTTCAAAGTTATCATGTAATATGTTCGAATTGAATAAAGATATTTTCATGGTGTTTGTTTTAATAGATGCCCCATATAGTTGCGCACAACGGCCTACCAAAATTATATATATAAATTTAGTATACGATAGTTTTTCAATAGAAAATATAGTGGGCGGGCCCTTGTGTGGCAGCATTTTTTGGGAGTTTTTATGGAATAACTTAGTGACGCTAATAGTTAGGTTTAGGTATTGTATACCAATAGATAGAACTTAATGAGACCTATCTAACGATGTATAGAACATGTATGTATGTATAATAGGATCGAATCATACGTAACATTTGTACTGTTTTTGAAATAAAAATAAACGAAAGATTCTCTGTGCACGTGTTCGGTGCGATGGTCGTCGATAAGGTAAAGTTTCGAGGTACTTAAGCGACCACCAATTCGGCCAGTTGTTGGCGTCTCAACCACCATCTTGTAACCATCAAGCACCGAACACCTGAACAGCATCGCTCTCAACGTATGAAGATGTTTCATTTCTGAAGCCCTTACACATCGAAGCCATACAGTCAGACACACATAGAAGAACACGCATCGTCGTAGGCACACGTCAGCAGCACACTACCAGCGCACTGTAGCGGACTAGCAAAGGTTCGATTCCTGGCATCCGTTACAGTTACCAAAGCCTTTGAATGCCTAAACTAAAATTTCAGGGTTTACAAAGGTTTACAAATAAACATATATTGATTTTTATATATGTATAGATGACCAAGAAAATTTTGTTTTGCCATATAAATTATTTCTAGGGTACAAAAAATAATTAACTTGGTGTAAGTGACGATGTGGTGTAAATGGTTGATAGGGGCAGATAACTGATATAGAGATGTGATAAAATTACTAATATGCCTATAACAAATTGGGATTGGTGCTAAAAGGGTGAAAATTACGAGTTGCATGTCCATATTTTTAATGCAACATCATAAATAATAGAAATAAAAAAGAAAACAAAAATATTAAAGGTATGTTTGGGTTGAGCCACCCTTATGACTAAGGGGCTTAAAAATAGATTACAACTGATTCTCAGACCTAAGGAATATACCAATAAAATGTCATACAAATTGGTCCAGCCGCAGCCGTTTTGGAAGAGTATTGTGACTAAAACTGCGAAACGATTTTTTTAATTTGGGTATTCGCCTAGCGTGGACAACTGATATGAATATATTACTAATATGGCTATTAAAAATATAGCTAAATTAGTGTTAAAAGGGCGAAAGTTAACAGTTGTTTGCATTTTCAATCATAAAGAAATGGAAATAAAAATATTCTTCGAAAAGATAAAAACAAACATATTTGATTAGACAATCTTTATGACTTACAGCGAAATTCAATATTCGATCTATCCATTTTTTTGAGATTTAAGATCCATTTTTGACAAAAGTTCCATACAAAACATGTCAAATATGTATCTCGAATCTCCAAATCCATAGACAGATCGAATATTGAAACTGGCCGTGTGGGGTTTGAAAAATAGATTGCGATAGATTCTCAGACCTACCAACTTTTTTAATTTCGTAAAAATCGGTCCAGCTGTTTCGGAGGAGTATAGAAACTAACACTGTGACACGATATTTCTTTTTTTAACCCGTATTCGCCCGGCGCGGCGTGCAACTGTCCAATAAATATAAAATTCATAGTTGGGTTGGACCTCCATTTTGACTTATGGGTTTGAAAAAGAGATTACGCCCGATTCTCAGACCTACCGAACTTACATATAAAATTTCATACAAATAGCTCCAGCCGTTTTGGAAGAGTATTGTGACTAACACTGTGACACGATTTTTTTAAACCCCAGTATTGCGTCTGGCGCGTATGACTGATATGGCGTGGATATTAAAATTTATGTAGTGAAATGAGTAAATTACTAAGATGGCTATTAAAAAATAGGCCTTGGTGATCAAAGAGTGAAAATTAAGGGATGTATGTATTTGTTAATTTCACATAATAAAAATATAGAAATAAAATAAATTGTCAAAAAATAAGGGTTCAAAAAATAGATTACGTCCGATTCTCAGGCCTACCAAATATACATAGGTACAAAATTTCATACAAATCGGTCCAGCCGTTTCGGAGGAGTATTTTAACTAACACTGTGACACGAGAATTTTATATATATAGATAAGAAGATATTATAAAGCTGAAGAGTTTGTTTGTTTGGTTGAACGTCCTAACCACAGGAACTACAGGTTCGATTTGATAACACTTTTTGTGTTGTATATTCCCGGGCCGACGCCTCGGCCTGGGATCACGTCCGAGACCTGGCCCCCTGGCACGCTCGCCCCCCGGACAAGAAGAAGCTGCCGCGAGACCTCCTCGCTACCCCCGACGACTCTGCCGACACAACGGTTGCCCCCGGGTAACCGCCGCCCACGCACATTACACTCCATTCCCCCTGTTGCAGGTGACCGCCCCCATCCGCGCGACATCTGCGCGTATCAACCAGGATACGCACATCATGTGCGCGCGCGGGCGACCACCGCAACAGAGGACGCCAACACCGCACTCCGCACCACCTCATCGACACCACACACCCCAGACGTAACTAACGCTGAGGCCGCATGTAAGTCGTCGCCCGTGTCGCTGGCTACACGGAGCTGGGCCTCTCCCGGTTCGCCGGGGGTCTCACCCGGCTCGTGCTGACCGCCCGGGCGACGTGAAGACTGACGCGGCCTTGCACGCCTCTCAGCGTTAGCCGTAGGGCACTCAGCCCGCCCCAACCACCAGTCCCTTGTTTAGGGGACTGCGACGAACCCGCCGGAGAGGGGCAATACGCCCTGAACCAGCCTCCGCCAACCCTCTAGGGGGTTGCGTGATGACTAGTTGGCAAGAAGGCTTAAAGAAAATGCCAAATAAATGCATTTAAAATAAATGCATTTTAATAATTATTATAATATCCACTTGTAGTGACCGCTTGAAGAGCGCTACCAAACTTCGAAAGGTATTTAAAGTAGTCAGCCATTTAATTTTCTTCTCATTAGGAGAGAATCGTTAGGTTGGCCATGTTGAAGGCCATCGACGAGTATAAAAAAACACCAATACCACTCAATCATGCGGCAACAACATAAAAATAACTACGTTAAAAACAATCGAATTCAAAAACGAAAAAGTGAAAAATAATAAAGATTTAATATTAATTAAATACTACCTATTATTTATATGTGCTATTTACTAATAGTTTTGAAGTCGGTGCCAAGCCTTCAACAAATAATAATATTTTAATTACTCAAACGAATACGAGCAAATTAATACAATTAAATTACAACTCGCGAACAGTCATGTTCGCGAGTTGTCTACATCAAAAGACGTAAGTGGATGCTCCTGTTTCACCATAATTATTTACTTTGGGAGGCTTACCAAATGAATATAATTTATTGCTTGAGTATGATATCAATAACTATTAAATTTTGCAATAGTAGATAACTCACAATGTGAAACAGTTGCATTTAAAAAGAGTGGCCACAAGTTTTATTGCCCGTTCTTTCTAGTCGTTCTACCTATTGCATTGCGAACTTGGCAGTAAATGTAAATGTAGAATCATCTAGTAATTAACTTAAACTTTTGACGTTCATAAGCTTCACTTTGTGGCCTAAATGAATAAATGATTTTGACTTTGACTTTACTATAAAGATAAAGATGCGTAAATGAACCTAATAAAGAACAATTTGATCTTAATATTATAAGCAGCTTCACTTAATACGAAGAATAATGAAAAAAAATTAATACGAAAATGTATTCAACAGAATCTGAAATCATGTGAATTATGAAATGCCTTCTTTAATTAAAATACTTTTGAAATTTGATTTGGCACTGACTTCAAACCAATTAGTAAATAGCACATATAAATAATAGGTAGTATTTAATTAATATTAAATCTTTATTATTTTTCACTGTTGCGTTTTTGAAGTCGATTGTTTTTAAAGTAGTTATTTTTATTTAATACTTTTTAGTGTATTATTGTATTGTCAACTAGTTATGGGTAGACCTACAAAAGGTGCTGCGCGCCTTAAAAATATAAATCTCAAGAAACCGGCACGGATAAAAGTAGTCGTCTCTGTAAAAATGCTCTTCGGGACACAATTTCACGTTCTTGTGAGACTATTAAAGATCCTGAAAAACGTTTGTTGGCCAGGAAAGCTTAAATGAAATCACGTTTATGTCAAGAAACTCTTGAACAGTATAATTCTAGACTCGGTAAGATCCAAGAGCGTCTAGCGAATGAGTCTTTTGAGCAGAGAGCTAATATACTTGGTCTCATCTTAATATATAAAATCCTTGCGTTACTTACTGACTGACAGACACGCTACAGCCGAAACTATTGGGCGCAAGAAGCTGAAATTTGGCATGTATGTTCCTTGGGGACCGTAGGGGTGCACTAAGCAGGGATTTCCTGAAATTAAGATGTGCTTAAACGTCACATGAAAAAATGTAACATTGAACCCTCGCAATGGGAAAGGCTAGCAGCTTCACGTTCCGATTGGAGAGCTCTAGTCCAAAACCAAGTTTCTGATTTCGAGGAACATCGTCGGTCGGAGCTTGACTGAACTGAGAGCCCGATCTCCTGTGGCAATCAGTTATAATTACAACAACGCTGTGCTCACATGCCCGCAATGTTTGCGTATCTTGGCAAATAAGTGTGGCTATTGCAGTCATATGAGAGCACATCAGCGACAACTATCTACACGGAGTTGAAGTAGTCGCCGTGACCGAAATCGGTCTGGAGAGAGTAGTAGTATCAACATTGTGCAAGTCAAATAGATTTTTGTAATTACTGAGTTCGTATGGCCACCTTCTGACTCCTAGAGAATCCTAGTTACCACCCGCACCAAAGTGCTCGTCAAGACGAATCAAATAAGCCCAAACTCGATTAAGTTTTGTCATTTAATTACTAAGTTCCTATTTTATTCCTATGGCCACCTTTCGATTCCATCATCAGATCAGCTCTATGCCATAATGGTTTTTCAAAAAAAAAACATGTCGGCGTGCTGAATAATTTAATTAAGAAAATAATTAAGTATTTCTGCCTGATCTGAACGAGATTACAAACTCAAGATCGTTCCTAGTCGGAAACAGGAGGTTTTGTTTTACATTTGCGACTATATACATATACTTAGCGGATTAAAATCGCAAATTCCTCAATCTGCCAGCCGTGCCTCACTTCGTACATTTAAGCGACCGTATGTTGGTCACGCTACCTTGGTCGCTACCCAGGTTTCACCAGCAAGCAAGTGTTCACTTGAGTCTTTATGCCGCCGCCGAGCAACAAAAGCCTCAACGAAATTGTTTATTTATTAGTTCATCTCTGCCTTCGTGACAGTTCTTGACATGTGACAGTTTGTTTTGTAGATATTGTTAATGTGAATTTACTATTGTGATTTATTTTGTAAATATTATATAGTAATTAAACGAATGCAATCTTGTGATGGCACTGGCGATGTGGACGTGAGTGCTAGTCAACCTACCACATCGTTGACTGGTCTGTGCCTGTCCGGATTGCTCCCAGGACCGCTTTTTCACAGGTAAGCGGGGCCTGAAAGTGCATTTTGGTAAAGTACATAAATCCCAAAATGCACTTTCTGGCTCCACAATATCTTCACAACCTGTATTAGGAGACACCACACAAATTCCTTTTTGGCAAACGCTATCAAAATTAAAACATTCGATCCCGGTTGTGAAAAGAGTTCCCCATGGGGCAAGACCATCAGTATCCAAAAAATTAGCGGCATGTATTGGTCTTGTCGTCAGGAAGAACTCGAGAACAGCCTGGGAGCAATTACTGACTTTCCCTTATAGGATTCTACACGTTGATAAAATGAGGCAGGAATTCGTTTTCAAAATTCGTTGACATCCCAAATTAAATATAATTGTCAAGTTTCGGCACACTCTTTTGATTCAAAATTTACGTTTAACAAGCAGAAGTCGCTGTATCAATATGTAGAATCTAAATTAAGGGAGGGCGATATACGGGGCGCTTCTAGACTCCTTTTCAGTAGCGATGTGGCGACGCCTTGCTCTCCAGACACGCTTGCGGGTCTGAAGAGCAAGCATCCAGCGCCTATTAATGATCTCTCCTTCCCTGAAGCTCCCGACAGTGAATCAGAACATTTGATCACCACAGCCAAGGACGTGTTAGCAGCGGTTGGCTCCTTCCGGAGTGGCTCGGCAGGGGTCCTCGATGCACTGACGCCCCAGCACCTGAAAGACCCTGTGTGTGCCAGTGCTGGGGTGGCTGGCGATACACTTCTGAGGGAGTTGACTGCGCTAATAAATATTATGCTCTCCGGTAATGTGGACGACGCCATCGTTGACATTTTGTATGGGGCGAACTTGTGCGCCCTTAACAAGAGGGATGGTGGCATACGTCCCATTGCCGTGGGTTGCACATATCGGCGTATAGCAGCCAAGATATGCTGTAAATTTTACAGCAGGGAGCTATCGGAAAAATTCCAACCCCTCCAACTAGGTTTTGGTTCCAAAGGGGGTTGCGAGGCTGCTATACATGCCTTTTCTACGTACCTTGGAATTGGTGATGGAGAGGTCATTTTGAAGGTTGACTTGAAAAACGCCTTCAATTCAGTGAATAGGACACTTTGTTGGCACAAGCAAAATTAGAAACCCCTCAATTTTTTAAATTTCTTTGGCAATGTTACAGGTACCCCACAAAATTATTATATCAGGATAAGCTTTTGGAATCAGCAGTTGGGTGTCAACAAGGTGACCCTCTTGGACCAGTCATTTTTAGTTTAGCAATACACCCCATTATTCGGCAAGTAAATTCTAAATTTAATGTATGGTTTTTAGATGACGGGACCCTAGGAGGGGATCCAGATATTGTGTTACAAGATTTAGCTCTTCTTAAAAATAAATTCGCATCTATTGGCTTGGAACTAAATTCTAATAAATGTGAGCTGTTTATAAATACAACAGACTCTACAAAAAGACTTTCGATACTATCTAAATTTAATAATTTGGCATCAAACATCAAAATTATTGATAAGACATCTCTTCGCCTCCTAGGTTCTCCAGTATTTGAAGAATCTTTCGATTCTTTCTTAAAGGAAAAGATACAAAATTTCTGTGAAGTTTCAGATCGCCTATTCAAAATTAATATTCACTCGGCTTATACTATTATTCGATATTGTCTTTTCGACCCAAAATTCACACATGCCTTAAGATCTTCCCAACTTTGGAAAAATATGCACTTTTAGAACAAGTCGACAAAATTATCCAAAGTACTTTAAAGAGAATATTAAATATGGACTTGGACGACCGAGCCTGGCTACAAGCGTCATTGCCTATACGTCTGGGTGGGCTCGGTGTACGCAAAATTTCTAGTGTCAGTTTACCGGCGTTTCTATCTTCGGTTCACAGCACGGAAGAGTTAACTAGGAAAATTTTATCACCTACACTAGTTAACTCAGAAGTGCTGTGCAAAACCGAAGCTGTAAACGCCTGGAAAATGGCTTGTCTAAGCGCTGATTTGCCTACCAACCTATTCTCCCAAAGACAGTGGGACGCGCCGCTTTGTGACATTGTAAGGAAAAGTCTTTTAGATACAACTTTTAATGTTGCAGAGCGTGCTCGCTTGCTGGCTGTGGGAGAATGGGAATCGGGTCTGTGGCTTCAGGCACTACCATCGTCCACCACTGGAACCATGTTGGACGATGAGACGTTCCGTATCGCCACTTGTCTTCGCTTAGGTGCTCCGTGTGTTTCTCCGCATCGATGTCATTGTGGAGAAGACGTCGATAGCCTCGGACACCATGGGCTATCTTGCAGCAGAAGCGCTGGTAGAATTCCCCGTCACGCCCATCTGAATGACATAATTCGTCGTGCTCTTGTCGCGTCTGGCGTACCAGCTGTACTTGAACCAAATGGTTTGGTACGCGACGACGGTAAGAGACCTGTTGGTGTGTTATTGTTGCCTTGGAAAATGGGTAGGCCTTTGGTGTGGGACGCAACCTGCGTAGACACCCTCGCGCCATCACATATTCCAAGCACGGGAGGCCATGCTGGCGCTGCTGCTGCAACTGCGGAAACCCTCAAACGGCGCAAATACGGTAATTTAGTGAGTAATTACGTGTTTGTGCCGTTTGGGGTGGAAACGCTAGGCTCATGGGGTCCGAGCGCTCGTTCACTGTTCCGGGAAATTTCGAAACGTTTAATCGACGTCTCACGTGACCAGAAGGCTGGTTTATTCTTTGCTCAGAGAATCAGCATTGCCATCCAGCGTGGCAATGCTGCCAGCCTTCTGGGCAAGTTACCCGATGACATGGATGCGGAGGCATTTTACGACGCCTAAACCGTGTAAATATTTTCAATTGTTAATCTCTTTTTACGTTTTTTTTGTACATATACTACTTAGACATTAAGATTAGATTAAGCTTCATGTAGATTATAAAATTATGTTTATTTAATTTAACACTAACTAAAGAAATAGAAAATCCAAAGCTAAAAAAAAAATTTTCATTGCCTAATGTCGATTTTCATTTCTTAATTATTTTGTTTTTCATCTCCTGTCCCTTTTTAACCTTTCCATTCCTTCCTGAAATATTGTTTTTTTCAAGCACCTTTTTTTATGTATTTAATCACATTTATTTTGTTTAAATTATTGAAACTATATAATTAAATTAAGTCTTAAAATAATAAAAAAACGAATTAATATATACAAGGGTAAATTCAAAAAAATAAAATTTAGAAGGCGTCATGAAACTCATCCGCATCGCAGTCAATTGGAAGCGTGCCCAGAAGACTGGCAGCATTGCCTCGTTGGATGGCTATACTTATTTTTTGAGCCAAATACGTGCCAGCCCTCTGGTCACGCGAGGCGTCTATAAGTCTCTTTGCGAGATCTCTAAAAAGTGATCGCGCACTTGGACTCCATGGCCCCAATGTTTCGACCCCAAACGGCTCAAATTCATAATCTCCTATTAGATTTACATATTTGCGCCGTTTGAGTGTCTCCGCTGTAGCAGCAGCAGCGCCCGCACAACCTGCTGTGCTGGGAAGATGAGATGGCGCAAGGGTATCGACACATGTTGCGTCCCATACCAAAGGGCTACCCAGCTTCCACGGCAGTAACGACATCCCGTCTGGTCTTTTGCCATCGCGTGCCAAGCCTTGAGGTTCAAGTTGGGCCGGAACGCCAGCGGTGGCAAGAGCACGGCGCAGTATGTCATTGAGGTTGGCGTGTCGAGAAATACGACCCGCGCTTCTGCTGCATGACAGGCCATGGTGACCAAGGCTATCGACAACCTCTCCACAGTGAAAACGATGCGGAGAGACACATGACGCACCTAAACGGAGGCAAGTAGCGAAGCAGAAGGTCGTTCCAACATGGTACCTATATTGGACGATGGCAGTGCCTGAAGCCAGAGGCCCGATTCCCATTCTCCCACAGCCGGCAGGCGAGCACGCTCTGCAGCGTTGGACGATGTATTGAGAAGGTTTTCTCGTACCACGCTGCAAAGCGGCCCATCCCATTGCCTCTGGGAGGATAAATTTCGGGGTAACTCAGTTCCTGGACAAGCATTTCTCCAAGCGTTCAAGGCATCGGTCTTACACGGCACTTCAGAATCAACCAGTGTGGGAGCTAAAATTTTCCTAGTCAATTCTGCAGTGCTGTGGACCGATGACAAGAACGCTGGTAGGCTTACGTCGGTAATTTTGCGAACGCCGAGGCCGCCCAAGCGCACAGGTAAGGACGCCTGGCGACCCGGTCGTTCAGGGCCACATTCAAAATTTTACTCAGGGTATTTCGAAATATTTAAATAATTATTTTTTTTAATATTTGCCAAATTATTCATAAGCATTTTCCAAATTTCATAAAAACCAAAATCCACATAACTGTTATGGCTGGGATTTGAACCCAACTCTTCAGAACGTAAAGCGAATGTATTATACACACGGCCATCGCCTTGTTGACAGTTTAACTTTAAACTGTCATTTCCAAATAATAAAAGTCTTCAAACCCTAGCTTCAAACCTTTTTGCCAATTATTATGTTTGACGACCGGCCAGTTTGTCGTGTAGACGTCAGTAGTCCTTGATGACCACAGAAGAATAACTAAAGCATGGAAGGAACGATATTTTTAAGAACAAATTGAATATAGCTACACTCTTCTCTCATATGACAAATTAAAGTTGCCAGAAGAAGATGGCACTATGTATGTCAGTTAGGGCTAAAGACAATCTGAACACAAATTTCGTAACTTTTTAATTTAATAGTGATTGAGAAAATCCGCTGTCGATATCGATCAAAGTTTCAATATAGCTTCAAAATCAAACAGACTTGTGAAGTATATTATGAACATGTTATACATTTTAAATTCCGTAAGTTTGTGTCCACAGCAGTCAGAACGCTAGTTGATAGACAGTCTTTAAATAATTATTACACAAACTTGCATTTTTAAACTGAACTTATATATTTTTGTTTCAAATAGGTACTCAGTAGCACATAATCTTTCGAGGCGTTATTTTCTAACTTTCATGGTATTTTTCTTTACGCATCAACAGCCTTTTCCAGTCCACTGCTGGTCTTAAACCTTCCGTGGTGGAGGTTTTGGCCTACTATTATACCACACTAGCCAGACGTATTCGGATAGGGTTTTATTTCGAGATTTCCTTCCCGTTTTTTTTTTCCTCATGTACCCGTGTGTCGGAGGGTAGGAATTCGCATAAGCATTCGTCGCTACCCCCCGACGGGTATTGGCCCGCCAGATGGTCAGGCGGGCCCCGAACAAAACTCCCTTGGCGGCGGATTAAGGTTCAAAGGCTCCACCGCCAAAACACTCAGCGGCCGCAGAGGATAGGGAGGACGGCAACGCAACACCGCATCTCCTCTTCCTCTGCGGCCCCATCGCGACGCATCGAATGGTGCGCCCCCATTTGGTCGCGGGAGATAGGGCGCGCGGCAACGCAACACCAACACGCCTCTCCTCCCGCGACCGCACCCGACTGCGAGTGACAGACAAAACTGTCCCCCGCACCCGCACCGTTGGACGCATCCTGCGCAGGCCCCGTCAAGCCCACGCAGAGCGTCCCTTCCTGGATCCCTCTTAGCTTCACCGTGGGTAACCAATCCACGGTTACTGAGCCCCCCCACCACGACAAGGTGGAGATCCCACGCGGGGGGAGATTTCCTTCTCTTGTGTTTCTCTTAGTCACCTCATACGACACCCTCGGCATAAATGTTTATTTATACTTACTTATAGTTATTTTTCACCCGTAATGATAGCTGTAAGTGGGATTAATAAAATTTAAATAAATAAATCATCACCCCCAAATAACATATTTTTATAAGAGAAAGCAAATAATTAAGAAAAAGCAAAACTCATAGCTTAAGCATTATGATAACTGAGAATAGCATATCCAAATTAATTCTTTACAAGGATAAGACATAGTCGACATGGATTTTATCAAGCAAAAACATAAAAATTAACTTAAAATAGATAAATCAGACAAAACCTTGAATAGTCCCCAAAGGTTTGTTATTAATAACAATCACTTTTATGTATATAATTCTCCCCAAATTACAAATTTTTGCTAGAGAAAGTAAACCATTAAGAATAAGGCAAAACGCATGCTTATGCATTATTATAACTGTAAAAGTCATATATTATCCAAATCGACACATTATAAGAAAAGAACACATAATATGAAAGTTAACCCATTCGACTCCACAAGATTTTTTTTTCTTTTTAATTTGATCCACTTATTATTTTTCTTTACTTAATTTTAAATTAATATTATTACACAAATAAATAATAAATTATTCGAAAAATAAGCTGAAAATAAAGAAAGTAGAGCAAACTCATAAGTTGCGTTGGTGGCACACAGCTATAAAAATATAATGGGCAAGTCCGGCAACGCAAACCTCGCGTTGCTAGAATGGTCGGCATTATGCAATCATATCAAACCAAACGAAATATATATAAATTATACCTATAAGTATTATAATTCTTTATTGGTTTGGGAAATTGAAAATAATAAGAACAAATGAAAACACACTATTTAAAATACTTTGCCGTTGTAAAACTGTTTACTAATCACCAAATATCACCAATATCTCATAAGCAGACACAAAAATAATGACCAGATGTAATATGTACGTACAATAACGAACTAGTGGAGATATTTGTATAATACCATCCCACCAATTGTTGTTCATGTGTGCCATACAACGCACCATTTGCGTTGAAATTTTAACTAGTATCGTTTTTACCGGAATCTAATTAAAAGTGAGTAATCCACATAAATGATAAATAGTAATTGGCACTTTCCTTTCGTTATCACACATCCAATAACTATTTTCACATGAATAAATCAATATTTTTGACGCAATTCTGAACACATTTACCGGTACAACAAAGACGACTTGAAAATATGACTTTTTGGTTTGAAATTGAAAAACCGTCTGAATTGACAAATGGCAGTGACGTTTGTCTATGGTTTATCGACTAATTTAATCGTTTAAATCTGAATGAAACTATAAAAAATAATAATTTATGAAACTATGGCCCCAACGCATAAGGTGCGTTGGTGGCACACGATAAAATACGTGCAAAACGCGAGGGGTGCGTTGCCGGAGTCGAATGGGTTAAAATAGTTAATTTAGTGAAAACCTTGAATAGTCCGCAAAGGTGTGTTATTAACAATAATCACTTTTTATTGACATTTTCTCATTACATAGTGTAGGTAATACAAATCTATGTGTAAAAAATGTATGTGCGGGATCGGACACTTTTCGATCATACATATACAGCCCAAAAATGCTACTTGGGATGTGACACACAGAATATTTAGAGAGAAAAACGTTGTGGCTAGACTAGCCCTTCGAATTTATCTTGGGATCGGCACATTATTAGTCCACTAGTCCAACAAGAACAACCAAGTTTTGGTCTCTGGGTACATGACATGTCTCTGGGTACATGACATTTAACAAACTTTCATTCAAATGAAGATTCCCTTATTGTGATGCATATACACTCAGTAGTCGTGAGTATGAAATGCAGACAGTTCTTATTAAACCTTCAAATTACTGTCCTTTAAATATTACTGTCTTTGTAAAGAAAAATCAGATTTTTTCTATAGGTGCATTCATTTATTTTTAATATGATGGATTCTAAATTTCAAATATGTTTGTCTAATGCAATTTATCAATAAAAAATTGTGATCATCAAACAATGTATTTTCGAGAGAATGTTCAATCAAATTTGAAAAAGCTTCGGAATTCATTACTGTTGCTGATATTTTAATTATTAGCAAGTAATTATTTAAACACTCACACTGATACGTTTAGAAGAGAGGAGTAATGTTGGCACAGAATTTTCTTTTAGTCTGCGCCATCTGTCATTATCATTACTATAAAAACATTCCGTAGTAACATGCTTGGAACAAATTCTACGGTGCTTTCTAGGCACCCAATTTTCTCCACGACATACTGCAGCAATCCACTTATTTTGTAAATCTTTATCACGTGGAAATCTAAAAAAATACGCTTAGCAGCGTGGCAGTCGCGCTATGACAGCTGTCTCTATGAGTGCAAGCGAGACGAACGTTCCTCCTGTGTATCTTAACTACGAGAGCAAGAGAGACGGAGAACGACGCCAGCGCCGCCAACGGCGCCAACTACTTACTACACCGACGACAGTCGCCAACTCGCCACTTGGAATCAGCACACGAAATCCTCAAAAAATGCACTTCTATATGTAAATCTGTATTCATTGCCGTAGTGATGACAGTTTGACATGACACCGGCCGTCACAATTATATATTTCAGACATCGGGATAAGTGAAAGTAAATAAAAAAAATCGGGCAAGTGCGAGTCTGACCCGCGCACCGAGGGTTCCGTACGCATTTTACCTTATTTGAGGTTGGTGCTAATTACGCTAGTCCTCTAAATCTGTATGAGTGCCCATACAACTTAGAGGACTATTTTAAATGGAGTCTACTATGTATGTATGGGGACACCCTTAAATTTTCCACTTTTTTAATTTTTGTAATTTGTCCTTTATTTGTGCTGTAAGACCCTGCTTTTGGCCAAATTTCGTGATTCTAGTTCAACGGGAACTACCATATAGGTTTTCGACCCAAAATCTATAGGGTACTTACGGTTGACCTAGAATTGTCAATTTTGGTTAAAACCAAGGTCTTACAGCACAAGTAAAGAAAAAATTCCGAAAATTAAAAATGTTGAAAATTAAGGTTAATTTTGGTACTTACAAGTTTTCGCAATAATCTAATTTTGATCATATCTTTTTATCGGGTCGACCCAGGACCCTGATTTTTATACACCTAATAGGAACTATAGACCTCAGTATCTGGTATAAATTTCAATTCATTGAGAACGATTTGCGCACTTGCTTTTGTGAATATTACGTTTATGTGGGATTAAACAAACACTGTTGAAACATATTATATATTATGAAATGGTGGCTGAATGATAATCTTCTGCATTGAAAATGGCCTTTATTAATAAGTACATATTATTATTTTTACCATGACATTTTACATAGGTACCTAAGTAGTACCTACATGTAATCAAAGACCTGGGTGTACCTATACACATCATCTCATTATAGTCGAAGCTACCAACGGGATGCGAACCTAAGATCCTCTGAGTTTCAGTCTATTGATCTCAACGTTTAGCTGTCGCTGCTTACCTCTATTACACCAGTACTAAAACAGCGCATAGGTCGCAAAGCCAAAAGAGTTTTCTAAATCCCTTATCAATAATTGAATTTTTTTATATTAATAGGTGGCAAACGAGCAGACGGATTGCTGGTAAGCAATTACCGCCGCCCATGGATACAAGTAACGCCACAGGAGCCACAAGTGCGTTGCCGCCCCTTGGGGTTGGGAATGGGGATAGGATGAGGAGTGGGATGAGGGAGAAGGAATAGGGGATAGGGCCTCAGGCACGCTCACTCACCGAACGAAACGCAACAGTTTAGGTACCTTTACGTTGATTTTCTGTGAGAGGGTAGTACTTCCCGGGTCGAGCCGACCCATTCATGGTGAAATCAGGAAGGCTCTACTACCTATAGGAATCGCTTATATAAAAAATCCTGAATGTTCTTGATTTTTTTACCATTTCTGCTTTAAACAAATTTCTTTTAAACATAGTCTTAGTACAATAAATAACTATACACTTCCAATAGACTACCTCGTTGGCCTCGTGGCATAAATGTGCGCGTGGGATTGGAAGGTCTCGGGTTCGATTCCCGGATCGGGCAAAGTGTTATTGGGTTTTCCGTGAGGAAATTGTCAGTAGCAGCACGGAGTCTGGTAATGTGCCCGGTACGGCAATAGGCTCGCCCCCTATTACCTGGGACCTAAAAATTCATAGTGAAATGTTGGTGTAATATTACACCTCTGCCTACCCTTTCGGGGGTACAGGCGTAAGTCTATAAAAAAATCAATTCCAATAGCGAACCCAAAATGCAACATTGCCTTTAAAAACATAACATAACTTCACGCCTTTATCCTCGAAGGGGTAGGCAGAGGTGTATTACACACCCTCACTTGGCCAGTAATGTTACGGTCACTATGTAATAGGGGTCGAGCGTATTGCCATCTACCGAGCACAATAATAAGCGAGCGGTAAATAAAAACACATCTAGACATTTCAAGAATACTTGGTTTAAGATTTAGAAAGCATTTCTAAGTTTAAGACAAACATTAATATTTGTATTATTTATCTTTATCAATAGTTAATGATCACCAAACTACCCTTTTTCTGAATCCGTGTTTTTCTTATCCATCCAGGTTAGGTTGCCTGTAAGAGATTACTTAATAGTGATAAGGCCGCCAATTGTACTATCTGTCATTTTGTTAAGGTTCTTTATTGTAAATTTCTTTGGTGCAATAAAGATGATTAATAATAATAAATAAATTAATATAATAAATTTAACATCCTTTAAATACTTACTTTGTGTGGTTCTATGAGTACTTATCTAACATGTAATGAGCTTATAAAATTTTAGGACATAGTACTTCCCTTAATGTTGATAGAAAACTACAGAAAAGTATATTCGTTCGAAATAAAATGCCTGTCGATTACTTTTTTTTGTGGTATCGATATTTACGGACCTAAGGAAATTTCTAGACTTTTATTTATATTTTCAACCGCAAGAATGTTTATCTTATTGGAACAGGCGCTGATGCCGATAAATATTTTAACAAACTTTATTTACTTTCATCATCATCATCAGCCCTGTATATAAATTGTCCCACTGCTGGGTACGGGCCTTTTCTCACTATGAGAAGGGTAAGGCCACCACGCAAGTCTAGTGCGGGCTGGCGGACTTCACATGTCTTTCAAGAACATTATGGAGAATTCTCAGACATGAAGGTTTTCTCGCGATGTTTTCCTTCACCGTTTAGCAAGCGATAATTAACAATTTAGTACGCACATAACTCTGAAAAGTCATTGATGCGCGCCGTGGATTCGAACCCGGACCCTCTGCGTAGCAGTCTGTCGGTCTCTCCACTAGGCCATCGATGCCTAGTTATTTACTTTAGTCTACACGAATTTTAGGGCCTCATCTAGACTGAAAGGGAATCATTGGTATTCCTAGTAGGTATTTCATTAATTTAGAAGCACACAGATAGTGAGCTCTTGACGGAACGACCAGGACTACTCGTAATCATGACAATGTGTCTCTTCGATATTCGAATAAGTAACAGAATATACGATAGACTATAATATACACATCAATATCTGTAAAGTTTTTAGAGTTAAACATAATAATATCATATATGAGGACATTACGATATTATATGAGGTTCAGGCAGCAAACTATTAACGTTTAGTACCTACTTATAGACTACAACATAGGTACACATTAACTTTAAGGTACAACGAAATAGCTTACGACTCTTACTTATGAACTAATTACTTTATGTTTATTCATAAGCAAAATATTCAGAACATTTATTGAATTCTAGCATATTTTTATTTCCAAAAAATACTGTTTGTTAATTTAAATCAGGTCGATATACTGTTACTGATAAAAGTGACATCAATTTGAATCACAAAATCTTGTGTATGTACTTCATTGCATTAATAAATCAACTGAAATCAATGGCGGCGACGTATAATCAGTCAAAAGTAACAAACCCAATTAATTTATTATGCATCTGTTTACGAGCGTAACAAATATCTGCCGTTATGGTTATCGCAGTAGGCTATTAAAATACGTGGAGTAGCTATTAAACAGAGAGCTATTACGTGCTTTACAATCCAGGGCAGTGTGTTGACTGCGCGGTTTAACGGGTTCAAAGCACGTCTCTGGAGGACTGGCGGCGTGTACACTATAGGCTTTAATTGGCGCGCTCCAGCGACCACAGTCCTCCGTCCTCTCGACTACGCCGCGCCGCGCCGTATTCACTCCGGTAAATTGATTGTAATCCAACGGAGGCAGTCACTACTTGTGGCTGATGTTCACTCGCATTAGCTGCACTTGTCGCCACTTACTTTCATGACTTTTGCCTGCAGTACACTATTATTTACAGGAACATATTGGTTTTCTCTAAATAGACACAGTGCAGAGGTATAATTTGACTTTTAAAGTAAACCAATTTAAAACACGAATATTACAATCCCTTCATTGTCAATGTTATGATATTATAAAATAATTTTTTTGCTGTTAAAATTGTTACTGTCGTAGACCCCGCTGTTATTGTACTCTGTGGCAGAGACTAACGAGATTAACTTATATTTCACATTATCACGATGAAATAGGCACTAAATGTATCATAAACGTCTTCTTTATTACGCACATGGCAATTTTCCAATATTTAATATTAATAAAAACATTATTAAAAATGATTTTAAGATACTCTATAATCTTGTTCATTTTCAGAATAAAAATGCCCGCACTAAGAGTAACTCTTATCGTGGCACACTGGACAGATATTAACCTAACAGACACGAAGAATGCTTAGACTCGAATCTACAGTTTGGATCACACAAAATATTATCGTGTCGCGTGGGAATCGAACTCGTTCGGTTTAAAATGGCGAAGCGACCGCTTAAATCACCACATTTTGCGGGCAATCTTCGGGATCGAGACTTAGACGATCGATCGGGACTTAGTTGTGGTTTGGTCTAGAACATAGAACCTAAATTTGTGCCTCTGAACATATCACTGGCCTTAGATATACCAAAGGTGGGCAATGACCAACAAATGGTCGCATGTTCCAATTGATAAACGGTTGTACGACGACCGCTGACAAGCTCGTTAATTTATCAAATGATAACATACTGTAAGAACTGCGTCAATAACAACGTAGGATCTAAAGACTGTGGTGCCTACACCGAAAGTATAATACACAAAGTCAACTACCTACATAAGTCATATACTTATATTTACGTGATTTCGAATGGTTTTCTCGTCCCAAATAATTATTATTCTATCTTGTAGTATTTTTAGAAAACTCATAAATATGTCATAATTTATTAATAAAAGGTAATAAATAGTCCAAGAGTTTTAATTCATAAGACTTAGCAAAGAATTTAGGTGTGTGTTTGTCAAATTATAAGTGGTTAATAATGTGGGCAAGTGCTAGAATGGAAGCTGTCTGAATCTCTAGATTGATATTACACTTACTATAGATTTAATAATAATATTTGACGAAATACCCTTTACATCACAGAAATAAATGTTTTTTCACTGAACCTTGACGTCGGTTTAGAATCTCTTACCTCATAATAAAATTTATTTTATTCCTAAATTATTTCGGGTAGGTATCTAAATTTAATAGAAAGTCTACGGTATAATGATTTTTTGACTGCCTCCGTGGTCCAGTGGATAGCGTATGCTGCTGATTGGAGGTCCCGGGTTCGATTCCCGGGTCGGGCAAAAGTGTTACTGGGTTTTTCCGAATTCTGAGTAGCAGCACGGAGTCTGGTGATGTGCCCAGTAATGCCCAGTAACGGCAATAGGCTTGCCCCCTATTAAGTGGGACCTAAAATTTAATGGCGAAATTTGGGTGTAATATTACACCTCTGCCTGCCCCTCCGGGGATACAGGCGAGAGTCTATAAAAATAATAAAAGGTCCGAAGCACCCGGAACCGGCGAGCATGTATGAAGACAGTAATGAATATAGAGGAAACGCGTGAGGTTTGTAAGGATAGATGCAAGTGGCGTGCCGTTGTCTCTGCCTACCCCGACGGGAAAACGTCGTGAGTATTGTATGTCAAACTTGTCGTTGACATACAAAAAGAAAACAATTTTATTTATTACTAGAGGACGCCAGCAGCTACGCCTGCATTTTTTTTTAAATTTACCCGTTTTGGCCGATCCCGTGGGAATTTCGGGAAATCCCTTCTTAGTGCACCCCTACGGTCCCCAAGAAACATACATGACAAATTTCAGCTTCCTGCGCCCAATAGTTTCGGCTGTAGCGTGTCTGTCAGTCAGTCAGTAACGCAAGGATTTTATATATTAAGATATGAATATTTTAGTCCGAAACTGTTGAAATGTACACCGTTATATTTTATTAAAAGTATCTAAGGGTAAATATGGCGTGTAATGTAAAAGTCAAAATAGAATTTAAATATTAAAAAACAAATTAGGTAATTGCCACGCCTCTCTCACTCAAGGTAAAGATAAAATCTTAAATCTTTAAATTTACATTATACAATTGTAGAAGTTAGGTAATTTGCCATTTAAACTTTAGAAGTTAAACGTGTACAGTATTAATTGCTAAATTTTAAAAATATTTTAATTTCAAATGCGTTATTAAGACAAAACATCTATCTAACTGTATAAATTATAACACTCGTACTAAGCGTATTAAAAGCTCCTTATTAAGTAAATGACTTTCGTAAAATAGCGACGTCAACCTTTTATATTTTAACGTCTAGGCTCTCAACTAAAAAAATTTTACATATTTTCCAAGCCATTATGATTAACTGGAAATATTCACCTACCTAAATAACTTATTCTTCAGACTCTATATATACGACGTTCCCAAATTTGTTACATATTAAACATTACACAAACATATTTCCAATAGCGATAGTCATTAAAAACGATATATGGTTCACAGTCTTCATTTGCATAATGATTGACCAAGCAGTCTTTCCACCCACGTCATATTAATGCGCCTTAAACTGAATTATATTGCCAATTTCCATGAATTTAACGTACTTTGCATAGTAAACAGTATTTGCAAGTTAAAATAGTAAGCATTGAATTGTTTTATGTGGATCTACAAATTACACGATACCCATACTTAGTATGTAATGTCCTATGTATGCAAATAGGAATCTGGGAAAATGCGATGTTTTCCGCGGGAATTGTCTTCGATGTACGGGAATAATGTTCTTCTCGTTCACATTGCAATCTCATTTATTGATAGCAAATGGTTCCATTGTATATATTATTGTGTATATATATTGCTAAGCCAAAAACAATACAGACACCTACATATTTGGTTATTTATCTAGGTTCCTCAATAATTACAGTTTGTTAAACTATGTATGTTATTTTGGGTTTTTTTTCTTTTATTTCTTATATTAAAAATTTTAATACATGAAAATTGAAAAACTAAATATAAAGTAATGCGTTTAGGATTCCGCTGTACAGCCTAAGATAACCTTATACTCGCAATTGTAGTTATCCTACGCCCGTTCGTCGCTTCAATCCTCGGGGCATCAATCACAAACAATCTTAATATATAAAATCCTTGCGATACTGACTGACTGACAGACACGCTACAGCCGAAACTACTGGTCGTAAGAAGATGAAATTTAGCATGTATGTTCCTTGAGGAGTGCAGGGTAGCACAAAGCGAGGGTTTTTCAAAATTCCTCCCCTAAGGGGGTAAAACAGGGGGTCAAAGTTTGTATGAAACTTTTTATTCCTTCGATGGATTGACTTCAAACTTTGCGTATTGGTTCCTCAAACGACAATACTGAATATTAATAATTATTTTTTTAGAAATTTCTCCCCTAAGGGGGTAAGATTGGAGGTCAAAGTTTGTAACTTTTATTCCTTTAATGGATTGACTTCAAGCTTTGTATATTGGTTCTTCAAGCGACCATAGTGAACTTTAGGAATTGTTTTTTGAAAATTCCTACCCTCAGGGGGAAAGATCGGGAGTCAAAGTTTGTATGAAACTTATTATATGTGTGGTGTGGTGCAGTGGATTGACTTCAAACTTTGTACATTCGTTTCTCTAATGACGTTAGTAAACATTAAGAAAATCTTTTTGGAAATTCTTTTCCTAAAGGGTTAAAAAGGGGACTCAGAATTTGTATGAAACCCTTTTTATTCCTTCATTGGTTTAACTCCAAATTTTGGTATATTTAGGTTCCGCAAATGACGTTAGTGAACACTAAGAATGGAGTTTTCGAAGTCACTCCCTTTTTAAGAAAGGGTGTTCCATTTTGTATACTTATATAGAAAAACTTCGATGGATTCACTTGAAACTTTGTATGTCGGTTCCTCAAGTGACGTTAGTGAATTCACCTCTAAAACGGGGAGTACTGATTCCTTCACTTTCAGATTTTTTTTCATCGTCCCTGATGTGCATTTAATTTTCATTTATTTAAATTTATAAGGCTGGCTCTCGTATAAGCGCTCTTCAGCTTCACTAACTAAAATGTATGATAGTTCTTTATATAACCAATAGAAACCAAAATACTTAGAACCGTTATTTCGCTATTTTTATTTATTTTTGCGCAGGTGAGCACTTTTTATCAGTTATTTGCTTTGTCCCATTGCTTTTTTTTTGTTTTTCTTTTACGAGGTGGAAAATCCCTTCGGATCTCCGACTCTTGGGGGAAATGAGAGCCGGAGTATGTGGTGTTTCCACTAAAAACCACCTCGACTTTCTCATGTACCCGTGTGTCGGAGGGTAGGGTATCGCCGAAGCATTCTTTGTCCCATTGCTGACCAAGGCCTCCGTCATTTGTTTAACCTCAAAATACTAAGAAGGGTTTTTGAACTTGGATAATTTATTTTACATTTTTTTTTACAATGTCGGTGAGATATACAAATGTATACTGCTACGGAATCCTTCACAAGTGAGTCCGACTGGTTTTTGACTTATTTAATTATAACTAGCTTTTGCACACAGCTACGCCTAAATGGAATTTTACTCATTTGTTCGAGAGTTTTCATGAAGCATTAGTAAAATTACAGCACCAAATTGGCAAACCCGTATATATATGACTGCTACGCACGACGTGGCATCTCCATCATATTACTGTAGGTACCAAGATTGCTTTAGCGGTGCTCGAAACACGATTAACATCGCAATCTTGTAACTTATTGCGTTATTTTGGCAACTTCAAAAATTATGGTGCCCTTTTTAGAGTTCCGTAGTAAACTACAAGGAACCTGTTCGTTTCGCCTTGTTCGTCCGTCTGTCTGTCCTGCTGCGGTTTTACGCGAAAGCTCTATGCATTAGAAGGTTGAAATTTGGCAGAGTTATACATCGTAATAACGCGGTCAAAGTTTTACAATAAAATATTTTTTTTTACACTAAGGGTTTGTTGTATGTACTACTTTGGGACCGTCTAAGATAGACGGCCCAAACGGTTGGTTAAACGATTTACTTTGAGAAACAATGGTTTTAGATTAATCTTATTTTTAAATATCCATCTATAGACACTGCATATATGACAAATGAAATTTAAAAAAAAATGTCAGTTCCATGTATTAAGAACCTGTATGGTTGCCTGGAGGAAAACGCACTTTGCGATAAGGCCGCCCTTGTGCATTTGCTATGTACCTATGTACATTTAAGTCATTTATTACCAGATTTGTACCAACAGTGTATTTGCATAATAAATAATTATCTATCTATCTAAAAAAACCCCTTATTATTCTACTGTTCAACTTTTGTATAAAATTGTGAAGCGGTTTATAAAGTACATCTAGCTACCAATGTTCAAATGTGTAGTCTGAATAGTTTCGGCATAAAGTGGCTATAACATACAAACGGACAGACGACCGGTTCTTTTAACACCTACTTATCAACTCCATGTTTGGGATAGAGAAACATAGAATTGATGTTACCATTATTTTCGTCAAACATAATTATGTGTGCGGTGTGTCTATAGATAGATATTACAAAATTACTTGAAGTTTACTAAAACATTTATTTAAAGTCAATCGTTCGAACAATAGACACTTTCATAGTGCTAAAATGGGTGGCTCTGGATGAGCCACCCATTTTAGCACTATGAAAGTCTCTAACATTTAAAATAAGAAATAAAGAATTCTTCAGACAATATTGCTGTAAAATTTTAATTAAAACGTTCAATGAAAATGGGTGTGTACCTACGTCAATATATAGTGGGTCGTTTTCGAGATATAACACACACTGTGAAAAACGAAGTTATATTTGCTGCTCTAAAATGTATGAGTAGGTATCTAAAACCTTCAAATCCTTCTTATGCCTGCTACTACAGAACTTTTCATGAGGCACTAAGCCTGTTTTTTCGCATAAAACATTTTATCTAAACTAAATTTACGCGAGCGAAGCAGCGGGCAAAAGCTAGTGAGTTTATAAATCTATAGCAAATAACCTGTGAGCAATTTATTCTTAATGATGCCATAAACCTAAAATGAAAAATGTCGTGCCAAATTACCATAGCTAAGTAGGCTTTACAGAGCTAGAGTTGAGTTTTGCTTTTAAGAGCAATACTCGACTCTTTTTTGCAGGCGATAAAATTGAATATTGTGAGTCCCTGTTAGAGCAACAACGGAACTCGAAACGGCGTGTGGCAGCATACGCAGTTGACCCGTTTTCTTTATATGTATTATTATAAACTCCAAAACGTATTAAAAACCCTCTGTTACACAGATATGTCTGAAACAGCCACCGTTAATTTTTTTATTCGCAGACTTCGTTGTGAGCAGGATTATAGTAATTTAAATCTTCTGAACTTTATCTTTATTTAAAGTAGCTACGTTAATAATAACGATCTGGAAAGTCTCTATATATAGGTATACAAAATAGCGTCTTTAATTAGGTACATGAAAAAACATAACTATGGAGGTTTCGTAATATTTTTGTGACATTATTTGCTGGAAACATTAGAAAGGAACATATCAGTAGGCGAACTAAAGTCTCCGAATAGTCAAGCTGAAGTGGCAGAGGCAGAACACAAAGCACGAATAACCAATAGCCGTTGCGACATTAAGGTTCTGGATTGGTGGCCAGTTGGCCACGTAGCGTTCGACGCGGTAGGGGTAGCCATCCCTCAAGGCTGCGGTTGAATACGGGCGGCTCAACATCGGTCTGATGGGAGAACTTTGGCGGAGACCTATGTCCAGCCCTTGACTGAAATGATCAGATCTGTTGCTAGCGAAGCTTTTGCAGATTAATTGGTACTTAAGCTTTTTTTTTCTTTTATTTTGAAAAAAGACAACTCCCGCACTAGGAATAAATCCTGTGTCGCGGGGGACTTTACAGACATACAACCAACGGACACAATGAACACCCAGACTCGAAACAACAATTTATGAATCACACAAAGTGTTGTCTCGAGTGGGAATCGAACCCACAATACGCGGCGCAGTGTTAAACGGCGAGGCGACCGCTTGAACCACTACGCCAACCGTGCAGTCGTGTGTCGTCGATGATGGCTGGTACTTAAGCTATTGTCTGTCTATATTGTATATCTAACAGTATACAATATAGACATCAGAAGCCCAGTTACAACGAGCTACATGCGGTCAACAAGCCTAGATAACTAAGCTGAGTTTAAAAAATTTGCTTAGCTCAGATCAATGCGACGTATTTTCAGAACTAAGTGCACACCACCAATTAAACTACGTACATGAGTAATTTTGGTTGGCTGCCTTAGTTCGTGGCTTAACCTGAGTTAACGTCCCGGCTCCAATAGCTACCCGTTGCGTGCTTACAAATATTACTTCTCAGTAGTAATAGTCATCTGATAATAGAATACAATATTCGAAATATGCTTACCACGTTTTGAGAATAAGCATATTTTCATCATCATAATCTAATCAGATTTGTCAAAAAAGAGCTTTACAACTGGCAACCAACTGTCTTTCATTGTACTGAAATAGATAAGCGTTCTATTTGTACCTAAATACCAACGATAAAAATATGAGAATACAATAATAAAGCGCTTCAAAATGAATGTTTAGCTATTCATTGCTCCGAAAACCCGCAAAGGATAAAATATTCGTATGATCTGCATTCACAATGGCCTAGACGTCTTAGTCGCCTACACAATACAGCTAAATCTGACCTATTGTTTATCATTCACAACGCTAACTGCAATACTAAAGAATTTATAAATCCGACAAATGTAGCAAATTTTCTTTGCGAAAAAAATATTTTTATGATCGTAGTTAGGTGCGAACAGTATGTTATCTAGTGTGTATTCTTGTGGTAAACCATGTGTCGGTAGGGTTATACGGCGAGTGGGTGTAATACCTTTTGAAACTGATTTTATTAGAACTCTAGAGTTTACTAGCTCGAATGCATGCTTCAGTTCAGTCAAAATTGGTGATTATTAAATGTCGTTATTGCACATACTTACCTGATTCTTTCCAAATTGTATCTAAAACTGCTGAATGATGTTATCTAAAAATTTTATCCAAGTCTATAATTGTCTAGGAAAGCTGCGCTATTTGTAAAGAGCCGCAGTACGCAGGACACAGTGTGATACACCGTTTTCGTTATCTAGTCTGAAGATTGATGCTTGTAATTATTTGAAAGCACTGACAACGCAGCTATTTAAAACAGCGCTGAGTGCTGTGGGTGCGATCCTCACATGAAGCAATCCTTTATCGACATCTACTAATTGTTATTGCTGCTCTAGCTTTTCTTTGGGCTCGTTGGTTGAATGTTTATTAAGTACCCCGAAATACAGGAGTTATACCAAGAGTGGAAGTTGCCTTTAACAAAAATAAAGGATTGACAGAATTAGCAGATTAGGCTTTAGCTAAGGAGTCAACACAAAATTCTACGCGAATAATGCCCGTACAATCTTATCGATTATTGATTTCGTATCACTTGCGCTACATCTCATATGGCGTGTGTTACAAAAACTGAAACCTATTTTATATTTGATAGATAGATAGATAAATCTTTATTGTGCAAGAACAGTTGGTACAAATTAGGTGTAATAGCTTAAATGTAGGTATACAAATAGTCCTCCCCATTCGATGCGTCGCGGTGGGGCCGCAGAGGAAGAGGAGGAGGAGTATTGCATTGCCGTCCTCCCTATCCTCTGTGGCCGCTGGGTGTTTTGGCCGCGGAGCCCAGCACCTTAATCCGCCGCCAAGGAGGTTTTGTTCGGGGCCCATCTGACCATCTGGCGGGCCAATGCCCGTCAGAGGGTGGCGATGAATGCTTCGGCGATACCCTACCGTCCGACACACGGGTACATGAGAAAGTAGAGGTGATTTTTAGTGGTAACACCACATACTCCGGCTCTCATTTCCCCATGAGTCGGAGATCCGAAGGGATTTTCCACCTCATAAAAAAAAAGTATACAAATAGTAAATGCACAAAGGCGGCCTTATCGCAAAGTGCGATCTCTGCCAGGCAACCTTAGGATGGACAGACTGAAAAAGACAAGTTTGATGGTGTAGTGATCATATATATATATACGGACTATAATAGTTATTTAAATAGACTATACATACATGTGTAGGTATATATTACCTATACATACAAACAATACATATAATTCATAGCTATAGAATACATACGTATTATAATGATATCAATGCAAAGTAGGTACAGTGAGATAATTTTGATTATAATGACAAGTAGTGCTTCTTTAATGCGTCTTTAAATATATTAGGCGATTTTGCTTGCTTAATCTCAATTGGCAGCGCATTCCACAAACGTACAGCCTGAACAGCAAAGGATATATCGTAGAAGTTTGTGGAATGTGTTGGCATCTGCAGTCTCAGTTCCACTGACGACCTCAAGGTCTTTGAATGTGTGTCATGAAGGAACTTAAAACGTTCTTTGAGATACATGGGGCTATTAGGATTAAACAGCACATTATACAGTAGCATAAGAATATGAGTATTCTGGCGAAGATGAATTGAGAGCCACTTGAGCTATTATATTTGGTTATTTTTTAAACGTTTATTTCTTTTTATGAATGATAACCAGCGGCAGAGAAGCTGTGGAGGAAGAAAGGTATGGTATTCCTCCAACTAGTGGGAGGATCCTCTAACCATGCTGGGTGATCGTGCTTGGTTGACAGTCAGTCCGACGGACGTATTTGGGATGTTGTATATATACAACTTGGCGTGCGAGTTCTGCTTGCGCGATTCAGCACCTTGTTTGTCCGATAGATGTCGCCGTATTGTTATTGTTGAGACTTCGTCGTCGCTCGCTAGATGGCCACAGTTGTATGTAGCTACCGCTACATCACTCCCCTCCAAGACTGAAGGTCGATCTTGAAGGCGATGAGTCAGCTGTCGATGCTTCTGAGGAGCGTGCCAGTGCCAGTGGAGAGTAGGTACCGCTAGTTCCTGTGTGTCGGAACTGTGTGCCGCTAGTAGGCCCAGTGAGTCGGGTCTAAGTGCGGTGTGCGGTGACCTATCCCAGTGAGTCGGGATAGTTGCTTCGCAATGGTCCCACGGTGAGTCGGGGAGAGGTTGCGAAGGTGCTGCGCAGTGAGTGTCCCACGGTGAGTCAGGGAGATGCTGCGAGGTTGCTGCGTAGTTGCTGGCTGCTGCGTTGCCGGTGAGAGATGTCCTCTTCTTACGTGAACCGTGTGCAGTGTGCTCTGCCTAGACGCTGGAGTGGCTGCAGGGAAGACGAGGCATGCAAGGCTGGATGGCCTATGGTTTGTCCCTGGCCGAAGATGATGGCTGGTAGCGACTTGATTACCGCCCATCGGGTGAAGTGCGGAGTGAGGCGAGGATGACGACGCATTGTCTCCGATAGATGTCGCCGTAATGTTGTTGTCGTTGTCGCTCGCTAGACGGCCACAGTTGTATGTAGCTACCGCTACAAAGCAGTTACTGTTCTTAAGAACATGATTTATGCATCTGTGTTAAACAATAAAGTAGATATAACCTGGGACGACTTTCCACATACCCGCAAAAAATTAAATAAACTAACGAAAGAAAATACTTTATTGCCTCAAGTGAAAAATATAAACACGAATGAGGCATACAACATGTATTTTCATTTACATCAACGTCAAATAAAACGAATATTCGATTTCCCGCCATTAATAAAAACCCGTTTGCCGTGTGGTTGACGGCATAGAATACAAGTGTCACCAAGAGGCGACTAAGGGATAACACGATGCAAATACCATCTTTGCGTAGAGACAGAAAACTCGACATCAAACCCTATACGACTACCTCGTTGGTCTCGCGGCATAAATGTGCGCGTGGGATCGGGAGGTCCCGGGTTCGATTCCTGAGTCGGGCAGTGTTATTGGAATTTTCTGTCACGAAATTCTCAGTAGCAGCACGGAGTCTGGAAATGTGCCCGGTACGGCAATAGTCTCGCCCCTTATTACGTGGGACTAAAATATATCTGGCGAAAAGTGGGTGTAGAAATACACCTCTGCCTACCCCTTCGGGGATAAAAGGCGTGACGTTATGTATGTATGTATGTATGTAATAAAAATGATTTTTTTATAATCAAAGCGTTCATAAACCAGGCAATTCTCGGAATTGCCATCGACAGATGTCTTATAGTATTACGAATAAGATATATAAAAAATATATATCCTATAATACACGTATAGAAGTAAAAAGAAATGAAAATATTGTATTTAAATATATCATTTGAATTGGACACAAACCTTTATTCTTTGAAAACAGTTCATATTATTATCATTTTGTCTTATTTATGTCGTGAGCAGTTAGAACGTTCTTAGGGTAGCTATTCAAAAGCGTGCCAACAATGTACGTGACTCTATTACTAAGCCTCCGCGGTCCGTCTGTCTGTCAGTCGGCTGTACCTATTTCATGGAAAGTAGTTAATGCTACAGAGTATAAAAATTCATGAAGTGCTTCTAGTATCGTTATAATAACAAAAAATAAAAACATATACGAGTTCGAGTCGCGGTTGACCGGCGTTTGTATTCACGGTGAAAGACTTTGCAATTGTAAGCACATTGTAGTTTCATACATTGAGAGCACCCACAGACTACTCGCAACTTCACGTTGACACGCATGAGAAGCTATGCGCTTTAATGGCAAGTGACGAGTTTGGTTCTACTCGAATTTCGAGTTAACTTACAAGAAGAAATTATTACAGCCAGTAGGACAATCTAAAGTGATCATCACAACGGCTTTGTACTACATCGTTTTGTAAGAGGAAAACATTTAATGAGGCAGTAGATCCGCCTTTTCAAAATGTATTGTTTTAGCCTTATATTTTTTGGTTAAGGAATTAAATAATTATCCATAACTACATTACATAATAATAAGGACGCATGCCACAGGAGTATCACAGGCAGGTGCCGTTTGTTATCCATAGTATCATTATTACCAGTCCATTTAATACCCATCCCCATGAACCAGTAAATTAGACTCCACATCATTGCAATAGTCCTACATTTGCTGCGGCTAGTCCATAGCTATACTCATTAGTGCAGTTGTGGAGGCTCCACGGCATGTGTCTCATCCCATTTTAGATTAAAAATCTCTAAGGGCCTCTGCACGTTGGATCCATGTCCCCGTGTAAGCCTTCCAAAGGACCGGGTATTGTTTTGACGACGTAGTTAGAACAATACCCGTGGAAAAGAGAAACATAATCTCTACATATTATAAAACAAAGTCCTCCGCCGCGCCTGTCTATCTGTTCGCTCAAAACTCGAAAAGTACTGGACAAATTTTTGTACAGTTTTGTACAAACTGACAATATTACGACGATATTAGTTCAACGCGCCGGAAAAAATTAAGCCGATTGTGAGCTTTCCTCAAAACGCTGCCAAAACCTTTTAAGTTATGACTAAAAAAATGTATGGTGGGATTGTACCTCTTTAATAGATCTACAAAAAAGTCAGCGATAGTATATGTCTATCTTCCAAGGATAACCCACAATAATAATATTTTGCTTTTACATATTACAATAAAATGATGGGTTGTTTTCGAACCTAATTTTAACAATACAGTATTAATCCTTATTAAATTAAATACGTTAGATACGTTATGCATTTAATGTAGATCAAAATTGAGATTGTATGGGATGTACGGATCAAATCTTTTCCTTCAGGTGCATTTCAGAGAAAATCTTAATGTAACACCAGAAGGTTTTCTGCACCTTTATTTACCTGGAAAAGACTTACGATCGAGTGGTGAGGGAACTTCGGTCATCACTATCTGTGTATGGAGTGAGCAACAGCCTGATACGGGCACTTACATTCGTATATAGGGATTAAAGTGCGTATCGTAGTGTTAGACAAGGATATGTAACGTATCCTTGACTGTTCAATCTGTTCATGGACTGTTGTCTGACTGATTTAAAAGAGTCTGAATGTGAATTAAGAATGGGTGGAACAGTGTTTAAGACCCTTCTATACACTGACGATCTGGTTTTTTTTTGCGAAGTCAGCGTCTGATTTGCAGTAGATGGTCACCGTGATGAATGAGGCGTATACAAAGAAGGGCAAGAAAGTGAGTGTAAACAAGACTAAGATCATAGAAAGGAAATATAGTGTAACTGAATGTAACCTAATGATAGGAGATGATAAATAGGAACAAGTTAAGGATTATGTGTAATTAGGGTCTTAGTTTACGAGAAATGGGAAATATGGCGTTGCATAGTCTCTGCCTACCTCACTGGGTGACAGGCGTGACAATATATGTATATAGACCGATATTTAAAAAAAAATGTCCACCCGTGCAAAGCCGGGACGGGCTGCTAGTAATATCTTATATAATAATATTCTACCACATTCACACAACACCATCTAGTCCCAAAATAAGCTTAGCTTGTACTATATACGTACGAAGTTTGGACTACTTCATTTAAGAGGCTTTTATCTAATGAGTTTATGCAAAAGGTTTTTTCGGACTTCAGTTTCAGTTATCTATATAAAAGTAGGTATTGATATTGGGACAGTCTTAAGGATAGTATATTTTGTTATATTTTAATTTCATGCTGCTTGATGGTCTAAGCCACCAGTATAAATTAGTGTATTAGATGTATGATCAAATATTTAAACATATAAGTGGTCAGTAAGTTGATTCAGCCATACATACGCTAGGAAAGTATAAACGCTCTTTAGCGCCCCTGTTTCAAAGCTTGTTAAACTTTGCTATACAAAAGATTGTATCTAGTACCATAGTTGTCATTCTATGAGAAAATGGGAATACATTTTTTATCTTCGAGTTATGATAAACCTTACCGTCGTGTTTTAGTGCAATGCGGATTTTACGCGTCATTTATTATTAACGTTCAATTCTATTTACATCTCTGTTTAAGCTTTTATACGTTAAAATATCGATTCCAGAACAGAACTTTGGCGTTTGTACACTTAGTACAAATGCCAAGTACTTACAAAATAGTTACATTATAATAAATACTACTTATAATACAAACTAGGCTTTAAAATGTAGCTCAACGTTTATATGTAAAAGATCGCACAATGCAACATACGCGATTATATTTTTCCTTTCGTCTGTCAATTCGCAGAAAATTATGAATGCAACATATACTGAAACCGATACAAAAAGTATATAACATTTCGTTTTTTAATCTATACTTCTGCACTTAATATCTTCTGAATGCTTTCTTCATAGAAGTATTATTAAACAGATACATATACTCATAACTTGAGAATATTATCTCAACATCACTAATGAGTTCGCTTGCTGACTTGTGTTTTACATTTATTGGCAACGACACTTAAATGAAACGGTAAAGAGTCGTAGGCCCTTTTATATTAATATACGTATTCACAGAATATTTTTCATCGATATCGTATTCAATATTTAAGAATAGTCCTTTCAGAAAGACTTAGCAATAGGTCATAAAGCTCGATTAACTCAGGCGTGACTAGAATGAAATATTTCTGCCTCTGTTACAGTTGAAGGTTGGTCGTTAGTTCTGACCCTCATGTCAACGACGACGTTTTGAGATGCTTTCATTATAAAACCTGTGCCACAGAGCTCAGATATTTACATAGAGGCGCATTTCATATGGCCGCTTTGAAGGCAAACTTTCTGCTAATCAAATTGCCGCATGGCAGCGTGGCAGTCGCGCTACGGCAGCTGTCTCTCTCTCCTCCTGTGTATCGTAACTACGAGATCGAGAGAGACGGAGAACGACGCCAGCGCCGCCAACGGCACTAACTACGAACTAAACTGGAGACAGTCACCACTTGGAATCGGCTCACGAAATCCTTAAGAAATGCGCTTCTATGTAAAACTGTATTCATTGCCTGTGAGTACTTAACGTTTAGTAACAGTCATCTTGTTAATTCGGCCATGTAGAAACCGATTATATGTTTATTTATATTTATGTAGGTAACGAGTCTATATGGAACGGAGACTTGACCGCTCACTATGGGCCTCATTAGAAAGCTCAAAGTCACTCAGGGGGCGATTGAGAGAGCTATGCCGGGAGTTTGCCTGCGAGATCGATTTTGAAATGAGGAGATCCGCAAGCGAATCAAAGTCACCGACATCGCTCTCCGAATAATCAAGCTGAAGTGGCAGTGGGCAGGTCACATAGCCAGAAGAACCGATGGCCGTTGGAGCAAAAAGCTTCTGCAGTGGCGGCCACGCACTGGACGTCGTAGCAGAGGTAGGGCTTCCGCAAGGTGGATTGACGGTCTTGTTGGGATCGCGAGCAGGGGATGGATGCGGGTGGCTTCTTGGCCAGCAGTGGACGTCTTTCGGCTGGTAAAATGATGATGGACGGATCTATATCGCGTAATTATCTAAAAATAGAAGAGAAACACCTTAATTTTGCCCTGCCGTTTCGGCATAGGTCACACTTCCTGCAGCCGTGTATGTATGGTATCTGTAAAATAACAGATTTGTACATTTTAATGTAAAAGTTATTTAAACAACACATACGTTTCCTTCGGACAGCGTTGCCTTATCCTTTCGACCAACTATGATTCTTTTTATGTTCACTTAGAAATGAAATGAAATCGTGTGAGGAAGACATAAAATAGTATCACGTCTCTCAGTGCACCGATGTGCAAAAATATTACACTTCTGTAGACATGATTGATGAAATCTATTTCATCATTCTTCATATTTTTGCACAACTATGACTGACATTATATTTTGCAGCAGCCAAAGCCATGTGTACATAAACTTACATTGTTTTTATACAAACTTACCACTAAGAGCTTCCTACGTAGCACAAAATGACAATAATAGTTTGTCAACATCAAAAAGGGCATCTATGTTTACTTTACCTTTTCTTACGTACTTACTATCAAAAAGTATGCTCGTATACATTCTTATTTATAAATAGGTTTGTGTATATAATATTGTATACAATAATAAGAATATCAAGTGAATATAGATTCACTAGATATAGATCTGTACCAGTATAATAAAGCAAAAGAGCTTGTTGTTATTGTTAGTTGATCGCGCTTAATCTAAGGAACGACTGGTTCGATTTAAACAACAATTGTTTGTGTTAGATGGCTCGTTTGTTGAAGAAGGCTTATAGGCTATATAACATCACGCTACACGCCCCGGGTGGGGAGCAGTAGCCTTAAATAGTGCGGGTGTACCCGTGGGCGTAGCTAGTCATATAATAATATATATATTCTTAGCTCACATATGTGCTTAGAAATTAGAACTTGCCGCATTTAATGAACTGTAACTTTGATTTACGTTAAGATAAGATAAGATAGTTTATTTCGCTAACATGGGTACAGTATATGATTTTAAATACAATTATTCAGGTTCAGCCATATTATACCATTAGGCATGCGAAAGGTACAATACCAAAAACACAAATTAAAATTACACAAAGACACAGATTCGACACGATATGACAATAGTTTCTTGTCACTGACGTTGTTAGTCATGTAATTAATTTAGATACATAATTAAACCACAAATAATTTTGCAGTTAGCTTTAATCTTCAGAATTTCATTAATAAAGAAACTAGAAGTTAATCAAGTGTGGAGCAGCTGATACAGCTTCAACTATTTAAAAAATACACCTTTTTATGTATCCTGTAAAATCATAATGTATGATACTGCGATTTATGATGTTCGACTTAGCTCTTACGGTGATATGTTTTGTTTGTTGATCATATGTTCACACATGTATTACGTGAGATCCTGAAATTAGCTTTCCGCTTTTGCATTATTTGCAACTGTTGTGTAATACATATATACATACATAGTCTCAAGCCTATATCCCCGAGGAGGTAGGCAGAGGTATATTGCTACACCCACTTTTCGCCAGATTTATCTTAGTCCCACATAATAGGAGACGAGCCTATTGCCATACCGGGAACATTACCAGACTCCGTGCTACTACTATTCAACGAGGCAGTCTGACTATTGTGTAATAGCTATTCGAATTTCCAAATGTGTATCTACATAAATCAATTAGGATGCAAAGTCTAGTTTTACAAATGTTTCAAACATAGATTATCGTTTGTAGGACTTTACAATTCAAAACAAAGGATACAAGTTTTTGTTGAATCGCAAAACATCCAATTCGCAAAATGTCCAGATTCATGTACAAGATAACATGTAAACAATCTCTATTTTTATTAATGACTAGCTGACCCAGCGAACTCCGTATCGCCTTTTTAAGAGTTTTTATTTAATTCCCTTTTTTCCAAGCCCCTTTTCCAAAGTTACCATTGACTTAGCGCTTAATCTCTTACCATTCCAAGGTCTATAAGTGATGCAAAAACAAATTCCTTAATATATCGGACACGATACCCATATCGACTTAAAAAAAAATCCCGTCCGCCATCTTTGATTTCCTATCAGCCATCTTTGATCACGAAATAGATGTTGTATTTGGATTCACCATCCCTTAAATCATCAGAGACGATACCCATATTGATTTTTTTAATTTTTCCCATCCGCCATCTTTGATTTCCCATCCGCCATCTTGAATCACGAAATAGATGTTGTATTTGGATTCCCCATTCCTTCAAACATCAGAGACGGACGCTACCCATATTGATAAAAAAAAAAAAAATCCCATCCACCATCTTTGATCACGAAATAGATGGTGTTTTTGAATTCCCCATTCCTTAAAATATCGAAGACGATACCCATATCGACTTTTAAAAAATCCCGTCCGCCATCTTTAATTTCCTATCCGCCATCTTTGATCACGAAATAGATGTTGTATTTAGATTTGCCACCCCTTAAAACATCGGAGACGATAACCATATTGACTTTTTAAAACTTTCTCATCCGCCATCTTTGATATCTCATCCGCCATCTTTGATCACGAAATAGATGTCGGATTTGGATTGCCCATCCCTTTAAATATCGGCGACGATACCCATATCGACTTTAAAAAAAAATCCCGTCCGCCATCTTTGATTTCCTATCCACCATCTTTGATCACGAAATAGATGTTGTATTTGGATTCACCATCCCTTAAATCATCAGAGACGATACCCATGTCGATTTTTTAAATTTTTCCCATCCGCCATTTTTTATTTCCCATCCGCCATCTTGAATCACGAAATAGATGTTGTATTTGGATTCCCTATCCCTTTAAACATCGGAGACGATACCAATATTGATTTTTTTAAATTTTCCCATCCGCCATCTTTGATTGCCCATCCGCCACCTTTGATCACGAAATAGATGTTGTATTTCGATTCTCCACCCCTTAAAATATCGAAAGCGATACCCATATTGATATTTAAAACTTTCTCATCCGCCATCTTTGATTGCCCGTCCGCCATCTTGGATCACTAAATAAATTTCATATTATTAATCAGCGTCCCGAAAATCTCGAAAACGATACCCATATAGATTGTATCCTATTCGTTTAGCCTTTTTTTGCCTTTGACCCAACCTCCCCCTTCTCGTTTGACCATTTTATTATATTTGTCTGGCCCCTAAAAGCTGTGGCGTAATTTTATATAGCCTATAGCCTTTCGGAATAATTGTGCTATCATAGGCAATAACAATTTTTAAAATCCGACTGCTAGTTCCTGAGATTAGCCGACATTATGTTTTAGCCTTTTTAGCCTTTTGCCCGGCCCCAAAGGGTCGAAGCGTTATGTTATATAGCCTATAGCCTTCCGGAATAACTGGGCTATCGTATACAAAAAGAATTTTTCAGATCCGACCGGTAGTTCCTGAGATTAGCGCGTTCAAACAAACAAACAAACAAACTCTGCCGCTTTATTATATTAGTATAGATTAATTATTGACTTTTCAAAATTTCAAATAAAGAATGAATCTGAACGCAATCTTTGCTTCACTAGTAACTAGTGAAGCAAAGATCGCGTTCAGATTCATTTATCATTTATTAATTATTTAATTAAAATATAACAAAATATACTATCCTCTTAGACTGTCCTAATATCAATACCTACTTTTATTTATATAACAGAAACTGAAGTCCAAAAATCCTTTTGTATAAACTCGTAAGAAAAAATACTCTAAAATGAAGTAGTCCAAACTTCGTACGTATATCCATGAAATACATGTAGATATGGATAATTAATTAATACTCTTAACCAAAAAATGTAAGGGTAAAGCAATACATTTTGAAAAGGCGGATCTACTGCCTCAATAAATGTTTTTCTACAAAGCCGTTGCGATGATCACTTTAGATTGTGAATGCAATTTTAATAATTTCTTCTTGTCAGCTAACTCAAAAGAGTTCGAGTAGAACCAATCTCGTCACTTGCCATTAGGGCGCAAAGCTTCTCATGCGTGTTTAAGTGAAGTTGCGAGTAGTCTGTGGGTGCTCTCAATGTATGAAACTGCAGTGTGTTTACAATTTCAAAGCCTTTTACCATGTATACAAAAGCCGGTCAACCGCGACTCGGACTCGTATACGTTTTATTTATATTATTATAACGGTAGAAGAAGAACTTCATGATTTTTTATACTCTGTAGCATTACTTTCCGTACGGCCGCAATTTGCAAAATGTCCAGATTCACGTACAAGATAACATGTAATCAATCTCTGTTTTTATTAATGATTAATTATTGACTTTCGAAATTTCAAATAAAGAATGAATCTGAATGCGATCTTTGCTTCACTAGTAACTAGTGAAGCAACGATCGCGTTCCTTGCGCTGTTTCTTTCATTAACCTGGTCATTATAGAAAGACGGAATGAAATAAACTACGACGCTCATTTGTTTGAGTGTTTACAGAGTACAACTAGTTAAGAAAGTATCCTTATCGCCGAGAAACTTTATGCTTACAATTTGTGTTTCAGAACGTAATTGATTACTCGGTAAAAGAAGCCTTAGCCGACTCACCGCAGAGAGACATCGACCGACACCAATGCCCCACACCCACTCACAATGCTACTAAATAATCTTCTAATATACATACGATATTTATGTATACATATATAGTGAATTTGGCCCTTGTTTGAATTTTTGATTACTTTGGGCCAGATTGTACGATTTACTTACGTTAACAGAGATACCTACTGGTTATCAATACTTCACATGTAACTTGTGGGTATGAACAGATGTTCCAAAATACGGCATTGAACCTAAAGATTAGAATTTGGCAAGAGTGGATACTTACAATTTGGCGTTGCGACGTGACGACCCCATCATTCACTGGAAGAGGTGCTAAGAGTCGCTCAATGGCGGTCAAATCATCCAGAACTTGGCAGAAGCAAATCCAAAGACGCTAGATGGGTAGCAGCGTCAAACAAAGAAGACTTCCGCCTTTGCGATCGCCAATCCGCCTACCAAGCATTATACTGACGATTTCGGGAATATCCCCACGATTGTGAGAGCCCTTTGTCCACCTATAACCGTCTCATAGGCTAAAACAAAAATAGAAGAAATAAACAATTTGATACACGTTTTGTCAAATATAATGAAAATAAAAATATTAATATGTACCTATTATTACGAATAGAATATTGTCAACTGCGTGCACAGTAACTTACATCGTTCTGTCACTCTATATAAAATTAATCCTAATGATATAAACAGTAGGTACAGTACAGTGATAATTATAACGAGGTGTTGGCGCAGAAGCAAGCTCATTAACGAACATGACGCTTTGACAACCTGAAATTACAATGTACTAATTTCAACTCCGTTATTAAGTGCAGATACAGTGAGATTAACATTGATTGAATCCTTTGTAATTTGTAATATGTGTATAAAATAATGTTTATTATTATACATGCGTAATGTATTATAATAAACACTATTTTATATACATCATACAAATTACCTCATTATGTAATTGTATATTAGGCCTCCATCCCGTTAGCGACAGGGCGTGAAGTGCACGCCGCAGCACATACGATCTACTGCAGTTGCCAGGTAATGGTAACGTCAAGGCTCTACTGCTAATGGCCACACAGGTCAGTGCTCCATAAAATAATACACAAGAACGTCCACATTGTTGCTACTGGTATATATATTTTCAATTTAGTGGAAAACGCTTTTGTTAAAATAAAAGTTTCTATAAAGTGAATACCTTGATATACATTTCTTCGTAATATTTTTTTTTGTTTCTTGTGAAGTTGGTAAAAATACTTTTACGGGTAGGTAAAATGTACTCGTTAAAACGCCGGCTCTTGAAACTTTTACAGACAGTAAAAGTGTTAAACACCCGAATCATACAGTGATATACAATAAAATGAACTATTATTATATTCCCCACCACAAGACTTAACATAAGAGTCAACTTTGTATTAAAAAGTAGATTTATAGCTATAAGTTGATTAGGTACAAAATCAATAAAAAGTTCACCTTGTTGAAATATTTATCTGTTTTCAATATTAGTAGAAAAGTGAAAATATACAAAAAGTCTCACGCTTGGAACTCATCGCTACAAGTACATTGCGGCATACCTTCACGCCTTATCTGAGGTAAACGTGGGCCAGAAACGCATTTGACAATATCAACAATTTTTTTTTTGTAAGTGCATTGTGAGTAATAGCTTCAAATACTAGATAAAAACTATACTTTTGTGAATTTTAAAACAACTCAAAAACACTAATATTGAAATCAGATCAACTTGGTTACTATATTTGCCAAGTTTTTCAAGAGGAGCAATTTAATGTACCTAATAATAAAACTACTAACGTCTGCTAATCAATGCTGAGAGGTTTTTGTTCAAGATACTTTATCAAGTCTCAAATGGTTTTAGAGGACACCCTTAAGCTGATTCTCCACCAGAGTGGCGTGACGAGGCGAGGCGAGGAGAGAATTGAAATTTGTATGGCAAATTTTCAATTCTCTCCCAGCGCAACTTTGGTGGAAACAGTGTGGATTGGCGAGAATATGCGAGGTGTGAATTGAAATATTTGTTTGTGTAAAAATGAACCGTATTGCTTCCGACATAGAGTATAAATTAACTTTGCAACAGAAACACGCTTCTCACGATAGAAATTGCGTGTGTATTGCAAGACGAACTCAAACAGCACTCTACCTATATCTTTATCTAATGAAGCCTACGGGCGGCGCGGCGGTCACGCGCGAGCTCGCGATGGCAATTTTTAGTGGAAAAGGGTCAGTGCGATTTCAATTCTCTTCTCGCCTAGTCTCGTCTCGCCACTCTAGTGGAAAATCACCTTTACAGACCACCGGATCTAGACGGCAAAATGTCCGCTATTCCAATTGAATCAATTGGTTTCCTCTCGTTTTGTGAGGAAACAAATTGATTTCAAATTTATGGATACAATATAACTGTTATATTTCTGTCTCCTATCTGATTCCGTTTCAATTGAAACAAAAAACAAAAATACATAGCGTGTATTTTTAAGAAATAACTGTTATTGAAACCTTTGTTATTATAATACATTACATCTACAATAATATAGGATATAATTAGGTATAGTACCTCAAAGTAAACGATTATATTAAAATTTATATTTCCATATGTTGCAGGTCTTGCTTCTCTTATTTTAAAAGCCCATGTTGTTCTAAATTGCAACTACAACCAGACTGAACCTGTTCTATGGTTACCTCATCATCCTCCTAGCGTTATCCCAGTTTCAATCTGGGGTCCGCTTACTAGTCTCACCGGATTTGGCTGAATATTAGCTTTTCCACAGAGCGACTGCATGTCTGACCTCTGCAACCCGAAGGGATAGCGATATTCCATGGTTTAGACTAGTGTCAGTTTAGGAGGTACTGACGCCCTATAACGACTGTCAAAGATCTTCATGACAACCGGGACCGACGGCTTAACGTGCTCACCGAGGCACGGGACAAGCGATAATTAACAATTCAATACGCACATAACTCCGAAAAGTCATTGGTGCGCGCCGTGGATTCGAACCCGATACCCTCTGCATGGCAGTCTGTTGGTATCTCCATTAGGCTATCGCTGCTTCTGTTCTATAGTTACCTATTAACTGATAAACATTATTTTATATATTTTTAAATACACACATTTAATAAATTACACTAAGATAGAAAACAAATCAAAGAGCTCATCATCGCAGTTTCCTCCTGTCTCGGAATTTAACAAACGACCTCCGTCTAACAGCCAGGATATTCACTAACCGCTCAAATATCATGCCTGACAATTATAAACATGATTATTTATTTACAACTTTACTAGATTCATCTTCTAATTCACCGATAGCAGATAGTAACAAATTATCCTAAAATAAAATGGCTCGCATTTTAGTAGGTAACGCAGCGATTTTATACAATGGCCACAAATTGTAGGTAATATGAATGCCTTCGGAAACGTGGGCCGACGTAAGGGTTGCAACCTTTTTTCTAACATATATTTAAGATCACAAGACATATAAATTTTCATGCTACGAATACAAAGGAGCAACAGGAAAAACCACGGCTGAGTGAGTTTGTATGCACGAGTAGACGCGAGAGCAAAAGTGATATAAGTCATCAAATTTATTTCACTAGTGCACGTTAAGCGATCATTTGGCTGGAGTGAAAATACTTTTTAACGCCATAGAGCTTTATTTATATTAATTATTTATTTACTCTTTTATTCACGGCGCAAATGCATTTCATTTATAAAAATAATGAATGTACCGAATGGGTCGTATGTGTGTGTTCTCGAATTCACACCTGTGTTTGAGGTGTGGTTCAAGCGACGGCTTAGATGGAAAAAAATGCGATGTCACGGATTACGTGGTCATTATGTCCTCATCTAAAGCTTGTAAATCTGAAATCCCGCATGACTTAAGAACTATTTCCAAATGAGAAACTTGTACGAAATAAATTAGCTCAAATACGTACATAGGGATATTTTTCATTTGTGTTATGACACTTATTTCTTTAGCCACATTTTTATTTCACAACGGTAATAATAAAATAAACTACGTTGAATAGCCCGCAGATGATTAGGCACTTAAACATAATTAATGATGTAGGGCGGGTCCACGATCTCAGGCCTCGTCCAGACGTCCAATCGTTGACGGGATCCAGGCAAGTTTTCCTTCTGCGACACATTTTTGTTTTCACCGACTTTTCTCATCAACACAATTTATGATAAGTTGTTTTGTTGTCATAGCCAAATCTATGCCAAAAAAAGTATAAATAGCATTACTTAATATAATTGCAATGCAGGCAGACCCTTTTATCATTATAGCGGTCTGAACCTGGACTAGATCAGGGTATAAGTGTAGGATCACATACATTTCTTTCTTATTTCAGCATAACGAAACCTAAATATATAGGTATACCAATTGGGTGGTAAGATAGTGTTGTGGGGTAAAAGAAGATGTAGTGGCAAGCATCGAGAAAGGTATGCTAAGATGGTTTGGGCACGTGGAGAGGATGGATGACGAAAGACTGACCAAGCAGATATATAAGGCAAGTGTGGAAGGGACAGGACGAAGGGAAGACCTAGGCGGACGTTCTCTGACCAGATTGGAGACATCCTATAAACAGGACAGGTTAGAAGCACCCTGAACAGAAGAGCATGCATGAGGAATCTGATGGGCGTGAATGAAGCAAGAGAGATATGTCAGAATCGTTGCAAATGGCGTTCCGTAGTCTCTGCCTACCCCTCAGGGAAACAGGCGTGAGTCTATGTATGTATGTACCAATTGGGTAGCAGAAACTGGGCTATTATACATTTAGATATATATTATTTTATTGCCGTGTGGTTGACGGCATAGAATACAAGTGTCACCACCCCCTATCTTCCCGTGGGTGTCGTAAGAGGCGACTAAGGGATAACACGATGCAAATACCATCTTTGCGTAGAGGCGGAAAACTCGACATCAAACCCTATACGACTGCCTCGTTGGTCTCGCGGCATAAATGTGCGCGTGGGATCGGGAGGTCCCGGGTTCGATTCCTGGGTCGGGCAGTGCTATTGGGTTTTTCTGTCAAGAAATTCTCAGTAGCAGCACGGAGTCTGGAAATGTGTCCGGTACGGCAATAGGCTCGCCCCTTATTACGTGGGACTAAAGTATATCTGGCGAAAAGTGGGTGTAGAAATACACCTCTGCCTACCCCTTCGGGGATAAAAGGCGTGACGTTATGTATGTATGTATATATATTATCCATTATTTTCGTAATTTGTTATCCGAAATTGCAAACTGTAAGACTGTTAACCATACGATTTATGTCATAAAAAATTGAAATATGAAATGGATGCTATTGCAGATGCAGTACAGTGAGTACCGCTGCAGTTCCAATTAATTGTACAGCGCTCACAATTAGTTTCGGTAACCGCTTATCATAATTTACAAGCCGAAAGCTAGGAAAACAGTTTGATGCAGTTACAGCATTTTGCACCACACTGTTTTATTACTATATTTTCCTTTAATCCTAGCTCGCCACAGATTTGACATGCGGGAGTCCTGCGATCCGTAAAAAACATGCATAAAATAGATCTTATGCCATATTGCAAAACTTTTCCATGCTCTTGGGACCCATATGTATTCTTTAGTTTCTATAGTGCAATATTCGCCAGATTTTGCAATCTGTACAAGAAAATGTAACAATCTCGTTTGAGACCCAACCAACTTGAATATTGCACGCAATATCGCTGCATGTGTGAACACAGTTTGTTTTTGTATATTATTTATTAATTTTTATTTGATAACTTTATATATACGTATAAAGGCGGACTTAATGCCTTAGGCATTCTCTCCCAGTCTACCTTAGAGTGGTGCAGAGATTAAAAGTAGATGTATTCTAGAATGAGGTGAACAGACACACATATACATAGTTGCATACAATGAATACTACAAGAATATAAAAATAATTATATAAAATATATATAAGTATATATTTTTTTTAAAAGACAACTCCCGCACTAGGACTAAATCCTTTGTCGCGGGGGACTTTACAAACATACATCTAACGGACACAATGAACACATTATATCTAAATAATACATATCTAAAAATAACAATATTAAATATATAATCTATAATCATAATATAACAAAATATATAAATATCTATATACTTATACATAAATAACTATATACATATATATATTATTCAGATTCTTCTGCCAACTTATCCAACAACAGCTGTTTTAATTTTGATTTCAAGCTATCCTTTGTGGTAGACATCCTGATTTCTAGAGGGAGGGCATTCCAAAGAAGGATTGCCTGAATGGGAAAGAACGAAGGTTTCGATCGTGGTTGGAACACAGGTATTGAAAATAAGAACTACGGTATTTTGGGGAATTGGGAGACATAAATCTTTCACCTGTTTCCCCTCTGCGCTAATATATTCTGAGCTTAGACAAAGATTGGAATGAGTCCGTGAATCTTATGTCTCAAAGAACGCATGGAACGCATCGCCTCGTGTGACTCTCTTCATCATCGTATTGATAATGAGCGTAGACAAGATGCCAGTGATTTGACTACCGATTATTTTTCGTGCTGTTGATATCAATTAGTAGCACTAGATTTTTCTACCGATTTTTTAATTTCAGATCGTACTATGAAAAGAAATATTAAGAAGTTTGATACCGCGATGCGAGACCGCTGTGGTATCAAATGCCTGAAGATCGCATGTACAAATTCAGACGTGTTTATTATTTCACACAGAGCGTGCGGACTGAGTAAGTATTGTTTTCAATTAATATCCACGCTGCCAGAGGCAATAATTGCCTAGACTTCAAAGACAAAGTCTCCGAGAAGGCGTATATTACATTACATTTGCATAAATACAAAGTTTAGTCAGAAGTATCTACTTAACACTAAAACCTTAACCCGCTTGAGCAAACAGAAGGAGTTTTGTTTCAAAACATTTCCCCTCACAATTTTGTTTAACACATAGAGGAGTAAGTGTGAATACGTTCAATAAAGAAGCTCTGCTTATGGAAACATCGACGTTTATTATTTTATAGATTAACACTGCTCAATACTTTAAATATATGTATTATTGTAATAACATAATACGTACCACGGATGTTCTATCAATGGGTGGGCAACGAATTTTCGCAACCATTTAATGTCGCGGTATGGAGGCAGAATTTGTAGTGTGCGTTCGCGCAGCGGAATGTTGTTGAATTTAAAGATTTTAATTATGCAGATATTTAGTGTATGACGTCGTATAATTGTGTATGGTAAAAAAAAAATTGTGCACGCAGCCATTGTGGAGAAATTCAGCAAAAACTGATTCCGCTGGGCGAACGTTGTCCTGGCGGAACTTTTTTTAATCCATTGAGTTTAGAAGAAAAGAGATGTGTCCAAAAATTAGTGTGTATTTGTGTGTAATTGTGTATGTATGAATAAAATTAGTGCATGCATAAACTTCGGAGAAATTCAAGTTTCCGATGCGCGAACGTTTGGCCATTAGCTAGTTTTCATATAAAGCGCTTACATAGAGAGCTGTAGATTTTTACATACGTTGTTTTGAATTTGTTTATATTTGTTTAAAAAACAAATTTAGAAAAAATCGTAGGGCTTAAAAGATAAAAATATAAACGTAAAACACGCTTATTAGATCTTAGTTCTTAAAGTATGCACTTTGGGGTCTAGATTTTCACGTTTATACAAACCTTGTAAGTGTCTGCAACATGTTGCCAAGTATCAATGATGTTCCGTTAGTAATTAAAGAGTTATAGGACAATTTACCATGAATAGATCACTGTTTACAAAGCAGTCAAATATCACGTTTTATTTTATTCAATGAGTATGAGCTACAGTGGCTAAATAATCTCACCTGCCCGCTCAATTTACAGCTCCTTGCCGCACCACCTCCACTTCTTCTGAACCTCTAACTTAGATTTCCTTTAAAAAAATATCACGCTTTAACAATCTTCATATACCTATATGTACCGACATCTTTGAACATGATCTTCAACCACCTTAAGACGTCGGATTGAAGTAAAATTTCAATCCGAAATGAAATTTCGAACACTTGCTAAGAACCGTTGCCGATGTAAAAGAAGGTGTAGTGACAATTTTTTTTAAATAATGTTGCGATAGTTTGGACATTTGAAACGGATGTATGAAATAAATGATAGGAAAGAAGTGTATCTAGTAAGAATGAATGGAGATGTGGGATGGAGACGCCCAAGAAAGACATACGAGTATACCGACCAAATAAGTGACGCATTGAAAAAGGGTCAAATTAAAAGTATCCGAAACCGATTAGCGGGCGTTATGAGGTTATTGTCGAGGAAGCGAAAGAGGTGAGTTGATTCGGCGCATTTGACGTTCCATAGCCTACACTTAAGAGAAGACTAAAATAAATAATAGTTTTGAAAACACGCTATTGAAACAATACCTACTGGTATATTGAAAAATGTTTTTATAATTTTAAATGGATGCATTTACGACTCTTATAATTATGTTAAAAAGTACTCAAATAGTAACACTATTTAGAGCTGGTTTCACTGCTCAGTTCTTATTACATTGAAAATTAAAATTTTTATGTAAATTTTCACTTAGAATACAGTCCACGTGCGCGAATAATGATGTTATGCAATGCAAGGCACAGTGAAGCTGCTACTTAAAAATTATAAGTATTGACAGCAAAGTGGTTGGTCAATAAATATCGATAATGAAATATCGAGTTTAATTATCGTCTCCATAAAAAAATATTTAAAACACATCTTCTGTCAGAAATATGGATTCCTTGATTTTTCTCCCCAAACAACATATCTACGTTCATACGAAAGGTTAATGTAATACTGAAAAATTTTAACCAACTTTTAAAAAGCTCGAGATATTCATAAAATCTCTTTGATCTAACAACAAAAATTAATAATTACGGGCCTTTTAAAAGAGAACACAGAACGAAATACACCGCTTTAAAATGTGTACAACAATACTACGGGATGTTGTACTATCGGATACTCAAAACAAAGGTACCTACGAACTATAGTAATCAAACTGGCGCAAATACAACAACTGAATCAAACAGAATCTACTTTGAAGGCGTTGTTTTCTCTCGCAGCAAGTTTGACAGATGACACTTTTGAAATGAGTTCCAATATTTTTCCACAATACGAGCTTTATTATTTTTCGGTCAGCTGCACTTGAGTGATTGCTCCGTTAACGCCAAAAGCAACGTAACTTGATATTCTATCTACTAGGTGTTTGTGAAAAGAATATATAACTCAATTTGACATAGACAAATAGTGAGAAAGATTGCTGATTCTTTATTAAGATGATAAACAGAAGACTAGGCTTAACAATAATTGTCTACAAAAAAGGAATCTGGATGGGCACCTAGCGGTGTATAAAGCGGTCGAACCGTTTTCGCGGAGCGTGACCACAAACACAGGGCAACCAGTTTGTTTTAAAAAGTTTTTATAGAGATGAGCGTACTGATTTTCCTTTATTTTTAAGTAGGTATTTAATCATTATATCATTATATTTCTCTCTCTCTTTCGTTTAACACATTGGTATAATACATTGTTTTTAATAGCTTCATCGAATTTGTAATTCAAAAACAATTCTTATTTCTGAATGCCATACAAGTATTCACAAGTTTATCAAAAGCCATATTTCACTCCTAAGAAGAATTTACATTATTTGCAACTTTGTAAAATAACACAGCCAATATTAAGTTAATGAATAGGTAAGTCCCTGCAATATTTTTGTGTAAACAACTCACGTTGGCGTTTTAAGCACTAGTAATAAGGCAATGAACACTCACGGCACTTAAAGCGATCTACCCTGAAGATAGCGTTATTATCGTAGTGATAATACTTATATACACTAGAAGCAACCAGGTGCCCGGCAAGTACCTACAATCTAACTAAAAACATCAACCAAAATGACATCATTTAAAAGACAAATTTAATAGTGCAGATAAGATATCCCTTATTCTGGATTTACGCAAGGAAACCCACATTCATTATCTGTGAAACAAAAAGGTCGAGTCTGATGAGATTCTTAATACTTTTTCTTAAAACAGCTCACAATAAAGTTATACTGCCGCGTTGGTCTCGCGGCATAAATGTGCGCGTGGGATTGCGAGGTCTCGGATTCGATTCCCAGGTCGGGCAAAGTGATATTGGGTTTTTCCGTTAGCAAATTCTCAGTAACAGCACGGAGTCTGGTAATGTGCCCGGTACGGCAATAGTCTCGCCCCCTATTACGTGGGACCTAAAAATTCATGGCGAAATGTGGGTGTAGTATTCAACTCTGCCTACCCCTTTTGGGAAACAGGCGTGAGTCTACAAAAAAAAAATATATAAACCATTTTTACGATAGTCGTATGAAATAGTTATTTGTGCAACAAGAGAGCAAAGTTGTTTTTTGTTTCGAGTGTTGATTTTGAGTCCCGAGCAAGCGAAGGATTCTATGATTGATTCACGAGCGTAGCGAGTGAATCAACGTTAGAATCCTGAGCGTGGTGAGGGATTAAACAGCACGAGATGCAAAAAACTTTGCTCTCGTGTAGCACACATAACTTTTCACCTCAGCAGTGAGAACACGTATTACTTAGCAGACATAAAAAATAACAGGAATAAATTGAAGGGTCCACTGCAATAATGATGAATGTCCTTTGTTTATTGTTCCGAGACAATACGGTTTCTAGTTTATAAACGGTTAAAAAAAACTCAGAGAGATAAGAAAATAATTTTTATTTCAGTTAAAGGGCATAATATGTCCTATAACTGAAATTATATTATAATATTCATTCTTTGGCAAATAATCATTCAAAGGTAACTTAAAGTAATTAAAAATTAAATAATCTGAGGTAAGTTATAAAAATTAAGAACAATAACGATCATTGTCCACACTATGCTCACAGTCAATAATGATAGATGTCCTGGACATTGATCATTGTAGCCGTGAACGCCTGTGACTTTCAGCGTTCTAGCCATGTAGCCAAATATTAAAAACTAAATTTTCTCGGGACTGTAAGCGATATTGCTGAGTTTGTAAACGAGATTATTAATTGCATATATTAAGTGACCGAATGCCGTTCGAACTTAGAGTATGAATTTTTTTGGACATTCATCATTATTGCAGTGGACCCTTCAATTGTAAACAAAATTCTGCATTAATCACTTGTTGTTTTAACTCTTCTGGTGTTAAAGTACAGTCATCATCGCTAGTTTCACTCATCTTTTTCATTCATCATCAGCCTTCATCAGTCCACTGCTGGACAGGCCTCTCCTTTAAAAGGAGGAATTGGCCTACTATACCACGCTGGCCAAACGGGTTGGTATAGGGTTTGTATCAAGTTTTCCTTCTCTTACGTCTTTTTAGATTAAGTATTTTATATTAAAATAATTTTAACACGTTACGCTATACGCTATCAGCATCAGCGAAATGTTTACTTATACGTAGTATCCTTATAGTCTGTGGTTTACTTTATTTCCGCAATTTTTTTAAATCGCGTTTTGATACCGCGTCCCTGATGTTTATTTTTCAAATTTATCATTGTTGAAATTCCAAATAAAAATGTATTGGTTAAATACGAATTTTAAACTATTGATCAGACTTATTTTTATTAAAATCCAATAATATATTAAACATATAAACAGTAACATTTAAAAAACAACATAATTTCTTTATATATAAAGATATTTGTATATCTTTAAATTTTAGGGTATAACGCGTTTCCGAACGTGTTTTCTTTGAGGTCGAATTCCAAAATCGAATTTCGAAGGAGTTTGTTTTTTTCACTCGCCTTTTTATATGCATGTGAAAGAGACAGAGCACAGTAAAATTCGAATGTTTCAAATTTATGGCTGAACAATGTCAATTCGTGACACTGAAGATTGAAAAATTAAAAAGCTACTTTGCCTCACGATCGAATCAAAATCGCGTTTTGTTCACTGTTGTCTCGCAGCAAAAGCGGCATGTTTGAGCTGCTGTGGTGAAAAAAGATATTAATAAACGCGAGCCATTCGTCACCTTCACACCTTTAGTGAACATTTCTAGAACATAATCCCTAAGCCAAAGCTCTACTCATATTCTCGATACGCTCGATCGGCGATTGCCAGCGTGAATTATAAAATTCAATACCTTTAATAGTGTACTTATAATAATATATTGGTCATAAAGGATTCTGTAACCTTCTTTAAATTCTTTAAAAGCTTTGATAGGACTTCAAATAGGATTTTAGATGCAATATTGAAATTTTTATTGTTACGCGCGTAGTATTTTCAATCGGATTGGTATACGATTTCAGTGCTTCGAATCGCTTTATCTCTAGGTACTCTGGAGAGGTCTTGACATCTGATTGTCATGAAGTTACTTTACTCTTGGCACACAGGTGTAAACAACTGTCCCTTCTTTTCCCTCCTTTTATCCGCTTGAATTGTACCTAACAAGAAACACTTCTACACCGTCCATTCACCTGATAAGAACGTAAAATTACAAATACATGTTACAGTGCGATATATCATTTCGACTACAGTGAATAGCAATCACTTAGCGAGAGTTCACTCGGCTTCCTTCAACAACTAATAATATTAATGTGTTCATTATCTGTAATTTCTCAATTATAGATAGTTGACATACTCCGGTGGATGTTAATAGTATGTGAACTAATTACGCAAATCCTTGATTGAGCTGTATTGTAGTAACGCTGAACGTCTATGTACATATAAGACGGTATATTATTTGTAATTATTCAGTTCTGTGTTCCGGGCCGCGTTCCGAACAAGCCGTTCTCATTAGTCAAGACGGGACAGGTCTTTATTAATTGGAGCGCCAAGGAAGCGGCCGATGCTAATCTTTAAGGTACAGAGTGTTTCAGAAATATAAACACGGAGATGTGTGAATAAATTGGTGATTGTTGAAATATGTAAAGTTATTCGGAGAATGTCAACAGAGATAGGCGGCTGAATTCCATGCGGTCGGGGCGGCGAGGTGCACGCCACTGAGCTATCGAACCACAACACGATTTACGTACACGTGTATCTATCTGCCCGCGCGCTGTATTCACCCCCTGTGTGATACCTAACACCCTCTGGCGGTTTTTGCGATCAGTACACTGCTGAGTCAGTCTGGTTTACTGATGCACACAATATTTATCTGTTCGTCTATTGATAAATGTTGTCGATACAAAATAATAAAAAGCAAATGGAAAGTTAAAGTTTCACGGAAACTTCAAAATATAATTTTCAGTATTTTCTGTAGAAAACATCCAACACAATATACTGAAAATTAAATTTCGTGGCAGTAATATTATATTAAAAATATGAAAGTATCATATTAGAAATACTTTATTCTCATTAACACAAAAGAGTACATACTTTGTAGAATAATATATTTAAATGCCTGATGATCGTATTGCAAGCCAATATTCACAATCAAACCACTAAAGGTTTACCTATATTTCTAAAGTAATAACAGTAAAATCATACCTTATCTGATTTGTATCTACAGATTAGCCGTACAAAAATTGACACATTTCGTACAGCTTTCTGTCAGTAGAGTTTTGTGTCTTTCTGTACTTATTGCCTTATGTTTTCTTCTTTCTTTTGCCCCCAGCTTCACGTGCATGAGAGATAATCGTGACAAAAGATAGCCCACGTGCTATTCTGTCATCCTCAATAGTATTAAGTTTCGCGCGACCACAACCACCATATCTACCAAGTACCGCGAGATCACGACGAGATCTGAAATGTGTTGTATCTGGATAGTATATTGCACCGTATTATCAACTTCTACAGCTGGGCCTAGCGGCTTTACAGAAGAACGCTTCTTCACAGTGATTTACGGGGTATTTTCTCCGCATATGATCGCGGGCCTCGGCAGCGGTGCCATACATTTTCATACTTTGACTATTGTCGCGAGCGATCGACGACAGTCGTAGGCCGCGCGCGGCTGCGATCGATCGCGATGCACGGAATTCTACCTTAAGAAAGGAAAGCGCTTTGTGCATACCGATGCAATCAAAAATGAAGCATGGCGTTGACTTGTCTCATCAATGGATTATATTATTTGATCGATCGATAATTTACGGATTAGATTCGGCTACAGTTCCTCGTTATTCCCTCCCATATATACAGAATGTCACAAGACCCATCAAGTCTACTCGTTGTGGACATCATACCAAGTCATACTAACCAAAAATAATACCTGAGAAATCATCATCATCATCAGCCTTTAACAGTCCACTGCTGGACTAGGCCTCTCCTTTGAAAGGAGGAATTGGCTTACTATACCACGCTGGCCAAACGGGTTGGTATAGGGTTTGTATCAAGTTTTCCTTCTCTTACAGTGCTGTTCTCTGCATAATAATATGCTCCCTCTGTCGGCTCTTACGACACCCATGGGATGATATGGGTACCTGAGAAATTACTTTTTTTTAATTTTCACGTTTTTTAAACCGCAATTAAAAGCGCGCGCGTGCAATGCTCGAAATACCTACTTATCCATGGGGTCATAGGGCATCTAAAGATCATATTGGCGAGATAAATGCATCGATTTTGTACCTAATTATAAAAAATCCATACTAACTTTAAGCCTCAATAGCTCCTAAACCAGTAATTTCCCAGGTATGGTGCCCAAGTAAAAAATGTTCGTAGTGATTGATACAACATGGGATTTCAGTTTTCGTTAAGAGTCTTTTTACACCCTGTATAACAGATAGAACGCTAATGGACGAACAACACTGCGAAGATGCTCCTTGCTTTGGAGGAAATGGTCGTCACAGTGGTGTCCCCTGGATAGTCACGCGATTAACCATAATGTCTTCAGCTGGAGCTTTGCGCAGCCGAAGATGAGAAGATTAAAAGAACAATTAATACGGCAAAAAATACTTCTTCAAATTTTGAAAATACCAGATCTTTAACAATTAATCACATCGAAAAATAGAGCCTATATAAGAGCAAAGGTTGAAAACTGACGTTAATAAAAACAATTAAGTGAGCCAACATCACACAATACTAATTGCTTCGTAAACTAACTAGCTAGTTGGTAAAAGGATAAAGCGTTCTGAACAACGTAGTGCTATTATAACAGCCATTACCCATTGTTTAACGAAACATCACTATTCATAACTAAATGCTTTATAATGCCCGTGTAGAGTTTAGGGATGAGGTATACACGCTTTGACTTACTTAGCGTAATATTTGATATTTAAATTGCTCTACAGACCATCAATCCTTACAAACAAAATACTAGTAACGAAAACTATAAAATATTTGAAAATAAACGATTCTGCAATATATGTATAATTTTGCATTTTTTTGTAAAGCAAACACTCTGTGTATAAAATATCTACGAACGATGGCAACGTAGATAAAGTAAATAGCCGTCGAGAAACGATACGATTCCTCATCTATCACATGCGGTCTTTTAGGGAAAGAAAACTTGAAATAACGTTCGAGCTTTCCTTATTGCTGACGGTTTGATAAATAGCGGAAATATTTTATAGTTCGCGAGACGTCGGGCGTTAACAACCGATAGGTCGGCTGGTTTCATGCCAAAGTCTTGATATGCATTTCGGAATCCATTTGTTTGCATCTTGTAAGACTCCAATTATTGGCGATTCGGTAGAAAAAGAAGTGCCACAGAAATTTCGTTTTTATTTCTATGAGAATAGAAACTAAGTAGAAGAATAGTGCGGCGTCGGGACGTGACGACCCCACCGCCCACTGGGGGAGTTAATCTGACGAGTAGATACTCGTCATACTATCTCCCCCAGCGCAAGCAGTCAACCGAAATATGGCGGTCAAACCATCCGAACCTGGCGGAAGAAAATCCCAAGATGCTAGATGGGCAGCAGCGTCCAGCACTAGAGACTTCCGCCACTGCGATCGCCAATACGCCTGCCAAGCGTGGCGATTATGGCAAATCCTCCCATATGAACCACACCTATAAAAACCGGCCCCTAGTCCCCGGCGGCCCCGCTAGTCCTGGTTATGGTAGCGGCCATGGTAACGGCGGGGCAAGGGGTGCGAAGAATCTCCGGAAGAGATCGGGCTACCACCACCAACGACAATTGGCCCTGGCAACACTGAACACGCGCACACTGCGGACCGACGAGAAGATTGTCGAGCTGGAAGAAGAATTGAGCAAGTTGCGATGGGATATCATAGGCCTATCCGAAGTCCGAAGACAGGGGGAGGACTCGATAGTTCTCAATTCCGGTAACTTGCTCTTCTACCGGGAGGGCGACCAACAGTCCCAAAGTGGTGTCGGGTTCATCATCCACAAATCTCTCGTGACCAACGTGGTAAATATCGGGAGTGTGTCGAGCAGGGTAGCGTACCTTATACTCAGAATATTCAAGCGGTATTCGCTGAAGGTCATACAGGTATACGCTCCGACCTCGTCACACCCCGATGAGGAGGTGGAAGCCATGTACGAGGATATATCTCGGGCTATACATGGCTACAAAACCCATTACACCGTGGTCATGGGAGATTTTAACGCGAAACTGGGCAAACGCGACGGTGATGAGCTGAGAGTGGCGTGGTGGCAATTTGGTTATGGGCATCGGAATTCCCGGGGTCACTTGCTGGCTAGCTTTATGGAGAAGGAAGGATTCTATATGATGAACTCCTTCTTCAAGAAGCGAGAATGCCGCAAGTGGACCTGGGTAAGTCCAGACGGTGCAACCAAAAATGAGATCAACTTTATCATGTCGACGAAGAGGCAGATATTCAATGATGTCTCCGTGATCAATTCACTTAAAGTGGGGAGCGATCACCGAATGGTAAGAGGCACATTGAATATCTGTACAAGCCTCGAACGGTCGAGGTTGATAAAGTCCACGCTCCGACCGGCACCGGTTCATATCCAAAACCCCGAGAGCTTTCAGCTCGAACTCAAGAACCGTTTCGAATGCCTGAGCGAATGCGTAGATGTGGACGAGTACAGTAACGGCTTCGTGGATGCTGTCCATACAACAGGGGCTAAATTCTTTAAGCCCCAGAAAAGCAAGAGAACCAGCAAGATCTCGGATCCGACCCTCGAGCTGTTAGAGGAAAGGCGCAAGATGGTTCTGCTATCCTCCGACGACATGCCGAAAAATCGGCACCTCAACAGACAGATCTCTAAGTCTCTGACTCGCGATCTCCGCCAATACAACACAAAATGTGTTCGTGAGGCGATCGAACAGAATAAGGGTTCCAAAGTGTTCCAGAGGGATCTGTCTGTTGGGCAGAGTCAGCTGACAAAGCTGAAGACGGAGGATGGCAGAATCGTATCGTCCAAGCCTGAGCTCTTGGAGGAGATCGAAAGGTTCTATGGACAGCTATACACGACAACGCAACAACCCGCAAGCACTCCAGCGTCAGACCCTAGAGCTGGATTGACCCGACACTATACCGAAGATATCCCGGACATCAGCATGCACGAGATTAGTTTGGCTCTCAAACAGCTCAAAAACAACAAGGCGCCGGGTGATGACGGAATTACGAGCGAGCTTCTGAAGGCCGGCGGTGCACCCGCTAGAGAAGCCCTCCGGAAGCTATTTAATTCCGTCATTCTCGAGGGTAAAACGCCACAGGCGTGGCACAGAAGTGTGGTGGTGCTTTTCTTTAAGAAAGGGGATAAAACCCTCTTAAAGAACTACAGACCCATCACACTTCTGAGCCACGTCTACAAGCTGTTTTCGAGGGTCATCACGAATCGTCTCGAGAGCAAGCTAAACGACTTCCAGCCTCCCGAACAAGCCGGTTTCCGTAAAGGCTATAGTACCATAGACCACATACATACGCTGCGGCAGGTTATACAGAAGTCCGAGGAGTATAACCAGCCCCTATGCTTGGCGTTTGTGGACTATGAGAAAGCCTTCGATTCGATCGAAACCTGGGCGGTGCTACAGTCTCTCCAACGGTGCCGGATTGACTACCGATATATCGAAGTGCTGAAGTGTTTGTATGAAAACGCCACTATGTCAGTCCGCCTCCAGGACCAGAGTTCGAAACCTATTCAACTCCAGCGAGGGGTGAGACAGGGGGATGTCATATCCCCGAAACTGTTTACCACTGCGCTGGAGGATGTTTTCAAGCTTCTGGACTGGAATGGACTCGGCATCAACATCAACGGCGAGTACATCACTCACCTTCGATTCGCAGACGATATCGTAGTCATGGCTGAGACCATGGAAGACCTAGGCACAATGCTCGATGGCCTCTGTAGATTCTCCCAGCAAGTAGGTCTTAAGATGAACATGGACAAGACGAAAATCATGTCGAACGTCCATGTTGTACTTGCTCCTATTCAGGTTAGGAACTCTACGCTCGAAGTTGTCGACAAGTATACCTACCTGGGACAAGTAGTCCAATTAGGTAGGTCCAACTTCGAGAAGGAGGTCAATCGTCGAATCCAACTCGGTTGGGCAGCGTTCGGGAAGCTACGACATATCTTCTCGTCCGATATCCCGCAGTGTCTCAAGACGAAAGTCTTTGACCAGTGTGTGTTGCCAGTGATGACTTACGGATCAGAGACGTGGTCGCTCACTATGGGCCTTATCAGAAGGCTCAAGGTCACTCAGAGGGCGATGGAGAGAGCTATGCTTGGAGTTTCCCTGCGAGATCGAATCAGAAATGAGGAGATCCGCAGTAGAACCAAAGTCGCCGACATAGCTCTCCGGATAGCTAAGCTGAAGTGGCAGTGGGCAGGGCATATAGCTCGAAGAACCGATGGCCGTTGGGGCAGAAAGGTTCTGGAGTGGCGGCCACGTACCGGACGACGCAGCAGAGGTAGGCCCCCCGCAAGGTGGACCGACGACCTCGTCAAGATCGCGGGAGGCGGTTGGATGCGGGCGGCTCAAGACCGAACGGTCTTGTGGTCTGGGTGTCTGTGTGGAGAACCTTGGGGGAGGGTTATGTCCAGCAGTGGACGTCGTTTGGCTGATATGATGAGAAACTAAGTAGATGTTTGGCACAATCGTTTGTGATATCAGCTATTTATGTATGAAAAATAATACAATAAACACAATTTTAAGCTACGCTCTACAAATCAAAAAACATACAATAACAACAAACAAAACATATAAATAAATATACAACTTGCAATGACAAACTTTCTATATTTTAACTAATATTTTTATATATTTGATTAGCGTGGTCGCTAATTGGGTCTCAAAAGGTGAGATGTGGTACAAACGACGCAGCGGCTTGTTATTTGTCCCCTCCGTAGATCTGGGCGCTTAGTGTAAGTGCCAGCAATACTTACATACAGCACCCTATAGTACCTACAAAAATGTACTGAATAGTGATTGATATTGAAATATAGCTCAATCACCTTCGACATTTACAACAGAATATCATTAAAGTTAGTCCAGTTTCAGAGACCCGAAGCTTTTTCTGTCGAATCTTTCCAAGTCCGGTCATGCAATACGTAGAGAAAGCATTAGCGTAATAATATGCAATAAGACATGGAAAACCTTTCTATTCGGATTGCTAAGCAATTCGGTCCTAAGTAGGCCATAATCATATATTATTCAGTCGACAATCGCACTAGTACAACACCGCTCGAGCTTACGAGCAATCGGCTCAATGCGAACTCTTGTCTCAATGTAATAACCTATTTAAGAGTGGATATAAAGATGTACGTCGTCAATCCTTTACAATACATTTGTACGAAACGCGACGCCGTGTGCGTACAACATTTGCCTAATAAAGGTAATAACATTTTAAGCAATCCTTAGATTAAGATCAACGAGGTTTTCTCTAGGGTTTACAGCGCAGAAATCATGTTTCTGGAATATAAATTGAGTAATTTACCTACGTGCGTGGAAATAAGAATAAAAAATGTAATGCTTTATATTACATTAACAAATACATATAAATAAATGTTATGCAAATGGTTAATTAGCTAAATACCAAACAATGCGTTATTTTAAACATAAGTTTTATGATGCCAGCTCGTTATTTTTCAATATTTAGTACATACATACATACATAGACTCACGCCTGCTTCCCCGAAGGGGTAGGCAGAGGCATTTTTAAACGCCCACTTTTCGCCAGTGTTTTGATCCCACTTAATAGGTGGCGAGCATGTGGCGAGCCTATTGCCGCTTATCGGGATATTTTGTTTGCCAGAGCCTCGTCCGTCGACCACCACTTGCAGGTGAGGTTGGCTTGGGACCCTAAGTTCTTGGTGGGAACCCTATGCACCCCAATATTAGTAGTATTTAGTACCATAATATTTAGTAGCGAGAGATATAAACAAAATCATTTTAATGAAAAATATTTACATTAATCTCTCCGGTTTTGTTTAACAATGCAGGTCATCATCGTCGTTAAATATTAATAACACGCATTTCCAGCTCGAAATAAAGCATGGCAGCCCCCAAGTCGTTGAGACGCGATACTGGTCGACGACTGCCATAATTATCGTGATTGTATGTCGAAAATCTTGTCTATTTTAAACGTCACCCGTCACGAAGTAACTCTGAGAAATTTTGCTCATGACAGTTCTAGTTAAATAGATTTCCCTTTGTGGAAACTCACGGTTGTTGTTTAAACCTTCAGAGAGTTACCAAAGTGCAATATAAGATACGATAGAGAAGAGGTACTCATATTGAAAAAAGTCTTAACTAAAAATATATTTTCTTTACTTACGAGGCAAGAGATTATTTTAAAGAAAATAAGAAAAGAGATGAACAAAGATTGGATGACAAAAATATGATTCAGGGAATGAGATGCGTATATGAGAAAACGAACAGGAAGTGAAATTAAAAAAAATTGGGCAAGTGCGAGTCGGACTCGCGCAGGCACGAAGGGTTCCTTAACATCATCTATAAAAGAAAACCACGTTTGTTGTATGTATACTTAAATATTTTTTAAGTTTCTACCTGTTTATTAAGATCGAGTAACAAATTGCTTAAAAATTAATTTTGTTGTATGGGAGCTCCCTTTACTATTTACTTTTTTTAATTCAATTATTTATTTTGAAAGGTAATATTAAACTACATATTCTGTGAAAATTTTAAGCGTCTACCTCTTTTTTTTTATTTTACGAGGTGGAAAATCCCTTCGGATCTCCGACTCTTGGGGAAATGTGAGCCGGAGTATGTGGTGTAACCACTAAAAACCACCTCGAATTTCTCATGTACCCGTGTGTCGGAGGATAGGGAATCGCATAAGCATTCGTCGCTACCTCCCGACGGGTATTGGCCCGTCAGATGGTCAGGCGGGCCCCGAACAAAATCCCATTGGCGGCGGAATAAGGTGTTGGGCTCCGCCACCAAAACACCCAGCGGCCGCAGAGGATAGGGAGGACAGCAACGCAACACCGCATCTCCTCTTCCTCTGCGGCCCCACCGCGATGCATCGAATGGTGCGCCCCCATTTGGTCGCGGGAGATAGGGCGCGCGGCAGCACAACACTTCGCTTCTCCTCCCGCGACCGCGCCCGACTGCGGGGGACAGACAGAACTGTCCCCCGCACCCGCACCGTTGGACGCATCCTGCGCAGGCCCCTTTAAGCCCACGCGGAGCGTCCACTCCTGGGATCTCTCTTAGCTTCACCTCGGGTGTCCAATCCACGGTTACTGAGCCCCCTCACCACGACAAGGTGGAAATCCTATGGGGGGAAGTGTCTACCTCTTACCGTTAGCAATTCCAATAGTGAATAAATTAGGTAGTTAGATACTTCACCCTTCGATCAATGCTCATCATTTATAGTTGATAATTAATCATTCAGATATCATTGCAAATATTTATCTAGTACATTACGGGATCAACTATTCTTTGTTAACCGTAAAGGATGATTCACGTTACACCGGGCCGTGTCCGGGCCGGGCCCCTGCCGGTGTGCGGCCGTAGCACGGTCGAATATTCATAGTATTGATTTGTATGAAGTAATTCACGTTAGTGGCCGTTTCTCGGCCGCAGGGCAGTTGATGATTTAGGCCGGAACACACGGAGCTATAATCTCACTCGCCACCTTTTACGTGGGATCAATACATTGGCGAAAAGTGTGCGTTTAATATGCCTCTGCCTACCCCTTCGGGAAGGCAGGCGTGAGTCTATGTATGTATGTGAAACATTTCATGTCAATATTTAATAAATAAGTACATAATTGAAAAGAAAATCTTTCTTTTTTAATTTACCTCAGACAAACTGCTAATCGTTAAGGGGGGAGGAATAGGCTAAGATACTAAAGCATTTAGACATTCTAAAATAACCGTAAAATTGGTCTCATCATCTTCTAATTCCTTATACAGTGTGGCGAATTCCTCTTCCGTTTCGCGTTTCCTCCAGGCTGGGTGTATACCCCATCTTCTTTTGGTACTTTCGGTTCGTTTTTCCAATGCTTCGTCGTCAATGGCAATGGCGATAGCTGCCAACTATCACCTCGTGTGACGCTATCCGAACAAGTACCGACAGGCACGGCCGTGCAATGAATGCTCGGAAACAGCTCGGTGTAGCATGAATGCCTAGCCCGGCCGGAGCATGGTGGATTCGACACGGCCGGGCCCCGGCCCGGCCCCGGCCCGGTGTAACGTGAATCATCGAGCATTGATTGCACGGCCGTGTCTGTCTGTTCAAGTAGGGATTGCGACAGACGAAAGAAAAACAATAGCCATCGACATTACGACGCCGTGGCCCGGCAGTGGCACGGCCGGGCCACGGCCGGGCCGGCCTAACGTGAATTACTTCATACAAATCAATACAATGAATATCTGACCGTGCCCCGGACGGGGCCCGGCCCGGACACGGCACGGTGTAACGTGAATCATGCTAACCGTGTCCCGGCCGTGGCCCGGTGTAACGAGAATCCTTTATGCTTTCCGTTATGGCAGGATGCGAAATGATTAATTTAAGCTATTTAGGTGCGACATTCGTTGTGCCACAGAAATAATTTATTTTGAAAGGATTTAGACAATCTGATTACTTACAGAATTGTGCACTTAGTTCTAACTTAAATTTAATTTAGGTTCTTTGTAACAATTTACCAAGGGTTGCGGCCAATACACAAATGCCGCTTACTAAAAAAAACAATAGTTGTCTTAAAATTGTCGAATCAAAATTAGGAAATAGATTTTCAACAAACATTTAGACCTCGAAATTCGGTTAAACAATTCCAATATTAATCACTTATTCCAAAGTTATCTGTGGAGATTAATCCGAGTTTCTATAAGTAATCGGAGGTGTATACTTGTTGTACTGGATTTAAGCGTCGGATTAGCACAAGTAGGTTAAACTTACACATGAAGCTTAGCATGTTTTAATAGTCTATGTTATTTCAGTCGGCGTGTAGTTGATGCTGCAGAGCGTACGAGCAATGCATTTTGAGTAACTGTGCACTTCTGTAGACTCTAGTTAAAAGTTACGTGTTCCAATATTTTATAGCTGCGCATAAACTCAAAACGGCGTGCTAGTAAAACGTGGTTTTATTTAAACTACTAGTTTTAGCCCGCGGCTCCGTCCGCGTCGGAGTCGGTTATCGCCACATGTTATATCGCGGTAAAGAGTAGCGTGTGTCACTCTCCAGCCTGCTATTTCCAAGAAGGACAAACAATCAAACACACTTTCACATTTACAATCATCATCGTCCTAGTTGCATCCAACACACGCCTTGGAGTCCGGGGTCCGCTTACTAGTCTAACCAGATATGACAGATACCAAGCTTTTCCACAGTGAGACAGCTCTAGCTGTCTGACCTCCGCAAACAACAGCGATAGCGATATTCCTTGATTTAAACCAGAACCAGTTTATTTAAGGGTACTGAATCCCTGTAACGACGGTCAAAGGTCTTCATGACAGCCAGGACCGACGGTTTTTCGTGTTCTACGAGGCACGACGCAAGATAATTAACAATTTATTTATAGCTTGCATTAGCTTTCGCCTTTATGATCTTAGTATGGAGTTCTTATTAAAGTTATGTATATATGGGCGCAAATTAATATATAATAATTATATTGTTACGAAAATGTTAATAATATTTAAGATTGATATTTAAATAACTATTTGTGAACACAGAACTAAGAACTTCACTACTTTAGATTATTAGGCACTGTAACACTGTATTGACTGCTTCACTGTTTTATAAAGATTGGGTATTTAATTTATCGCTTAATTATTAAGATAACTCCAGAAACTTTCAAAGTAAAATCAATTAGTATTAAATTACCTTATTCTGACACTTATTTTTACGGTAATAAATAACATGCGCTTATATTTACATCCTGTTGATAGCTCCATCTGTTGGTGAATATTGTAAAGCAGCCATTGGTTAGTAAAATAAATTTGTTATTCGTGTAAAATAAATCATTTGGTGTTGTGCAAAATTTATTACAATATTAATGTTGTCTTTTTGAACTATATTTGATAATTAATTGTATAGTAATTTCAATTATATATTGTAAAGGAAGTGGCAGTTGTTAAACATTAAGTGTAATGAAGGTTAGTGTATAAAAAGGACTGTAGGTCACATTTTATTTCAATTCTGTGCTAGAAATCGTCTGAAAATAAACTAAGTAATATTACGTGAGTGTTTTTATTATAATGGAGTCTGGACACGATAACCCTGGCGTATCGCCGACAGCAGCGGTTGGATAAACGCCCCCTAAGAGACTTCAGGATCTACGGTTGGCGCGAGAGTGATGGGTCTCTTGGCTTGGCCGCCATTACCAATGATGACCTGAAGACTGATGCGACAAGCGCTTAGACGCCGTGTTTGGCCCTAGTCAACCCTGATCGGAGATCACACGGTGTGTCGGAGTTATGGCGAGCACGTCTACACTTCACGTGAGGCCACGTGCAAGCGAGAGCGACAAAGCAACTACGACGGGATGAACGCACCGGAGTGAGCTGTGGCGTGAACGCTGTTCTGCTCTGAGTGCTACCAGAGGTTACAGATGCGAGTTGTTGATGCACTGACCAGAGGTATTTATCCAGAGCTGATTTGATTAGTTTTTGGGAAACATCCTAATTTTATAAATTATGGTGCTTACACGATTACCTACTGTCCCCGTAAGGATTACCAGATAAACATTATACAGTCAAAATTACGAACGTTACACCCCAAATAGAACTTATAGGTAACTGTTGTTTATCCACGTTTGGTACATAGCAGTGCTACTGTGCTTATAGTCATGTTATGCCGTCGGCTGGGGCTCTTGTCTGTTCATTAATCGTTAGGCCATGTCGGAAACTTTCTGTAAAACTTATTTATCTACACAAGAAAGAGAAAAGCTTTGTTGTTATGTGGTTCGAACGGTATAACTGCCCTTTTCAAGTTGAAGCTCTGATATAGAGCCATTGTATAAATGCCTGATTAGCTTTCAGTTTAAATAAGCTAATCGATGTGCTGAGTATGAATTCAATTGGTAGTCAATAGGTTATCCCAATAGTAAAACATTAAAGGAATCAAAACATTATTTATAGCCCTTGGTAACACATTACATAAGGCTAACTAACTGCATTACTTATGGCTAGTGCTCACGGCGCGATTATATGAAGCCTCTCTTGATAAATGACTATCCACCACAAAAATAATTATTTGAATAAAACCAGTAATTTCACAGATAAGTACATTCAACAAAACAAACTTCAGTTTTATTATATTAGTACAGATATATTCAGAAGGTAGATATAAAAATAAATTTGTGTTACATATTTTTAAAGCTAATATTTGTAAAGTTACAAAATAGGTTTTATTATATATTTGTGGACTCTGTAATTGTTACTGTCAACTTGTAGCTCAAGTTAAGGTTATAAGACAAGGGAACCGAACATATCTTAATATTTGTCGTTTAATTTTATACCTGTATAGAATGATTTGTTCCGACCATGATACGTCCTTGCTTAACCCAAACTAATGAAGCTAGAAACCTGAGATCTGGACAGTAGATTTCTTTATGGATATTTATGCACTCACTAAGGTTTTATAAAAGTCCATCTCTAAGCATTTTAGGTTGAAAGTCTTAAGGCAGGTGACTGCTTATCTTTAATAAATAACAAGGCTTAGTGTTATACTCGGTAAATACAATTTATTTTAGTTGTGAGTTCATTTGCTTAGTTAGTTGCATCTATATTCAAGATGACAACCAGTGATAAACCAATAAAATTTAGTGCCAACCTTATCCCCCCCGAGGGATCTCCACCTTGTCGTGGCGGGGGGGGCTCAGTAACCGTGGATTGGTCACCCGCGGTGAAGCTAAGAGGGATCCAGGAGGGGACGCTCCGCGTGGGCTTGGAGGGGCCTGCGAAGGATGCGTCCAACGGTGCGGGTGCGGGGGACAGTTATGTCTGTCCCTCGCAGTCGGGTGCGGTCGCGGGAGGAGAGGCGTGTCGGTGTTGCGTTGCCGCGCGCCCTATATCCCGCGGCCAAATGGGGGCGCACCATTCGATGCGTCGCGGTGGGGCCGCAGAGGAAGAGGAGATGCGGTGTTGCGTTGCCGTCCTCCCTATCCTCTGCGGCCGCTGGGCGTTTTGGCGGCGGAGTCCAACACCTTAATCCGTCGCCAAGGGGGTTTTGTTCGGGGCCCGCCTGATCATCTGGCGGGCCAATACCCGTCGGAGGGTGGCGACGAGTGCTTTGGTGATGCCCCACCCTCCGACACACGGGTACATGGCGGAAGTCGAGGTGGTTTTTAGTGAAAACACCACATACTCCGGCTCTTATTTCCCCCAAGAGTCGGAGATCCGAAGGGATTTTCCACCTCGTAAAACAAAAAAAAAAAAAGTGCCAACCTTATTGCTTAGCTCTTGTGGGATACAAGACAGATAGGAATATGATTATTAGTATTTAATGGTAAGTGGGTTTAAAGAACATGATGTAAAAATCCATATTATCTCTTTTCCCATTTAGCAGTATTTATTCTTGGCAAATAAAAGTAAATGTATGGACTACTTATGCTTTATTTCTAAGTCAGTTGTGATTAGCCAGTTTAAATTTATTTATTCAGATAAACAATTATTAATTGTGTATGAATAAATAAGAATTACATTAGCACCACATGTTAACAGTTTAAAATAAATATTAACATTATTTAGAAAATTCCCTTAAATATAAAGTCAAATAAAACTATTGATATAAACTCACCGCCATTTTAACTATACAAACTGAGTGGAATCATTTTTAGAAATAAGACTGCACTACTCTTGCTTTGTAATATTGGTAGCTTGTAAATTTCTCTTTTATGGCTCAGTAGGCAAACAGTTCAACAATTTCACAGCTTGCACTATGCCTAAAATATTCAATATTGGATTAAGCATGTTCTTACATGAGTAATAATTATAGCACTGGTATTTTCGAAATCCTTGGATCTGCATGGTTTGAAATTATTTCATATCTATCACCAACAGTCCGACTGTTCACGGCTGAACATAGGCCTCTCTTTGTTCTTGCCATTTTGTTTTCCTGTTTGATGTGGATAAAACTAATTTTGAATATATTAAGTTTTAACTTTTTTATCAAAACTGCAAAATATGGGTATCCTGATAACTTTATATTTGATCATCTAAAATGGCACTGTCAGACAGAGCCTGAGAAAATTTAGTGTCTTTTGTATTTTACCTTATGCGTAAAGTATGGGTTCCAACACTGTTGTAGCTAAGATAACTATAGACCAATGCACAGGTTGAACATGCCTGATATATAGATATAGCTTAATAGACCGGACCACTTTGTAAGAGTAGAATTTTTATTTTATCTACAATTACGAAGGTACCTGGAACTAACCCACCACCTGTCTTTTGAGTGTTGCAGGTTGATGATGACATCCTAGCAGATGACCTGACCTTAGTGTGAAGAGAGAATGGGCGAGCGGTCCTTTACTGATTAATATGTATGGATGACGGTGGCCCACCCTTTTGACGTCAGTGGTTTTGTGTATGGGCTACGCGCACACATGCCGCATGAGTGCTGTACTGAGCTGGAGTCAAGCATTGTTTGCTAGCCTTTGTTGCTGATCAACATCAACAACTGTATGAGCAGCTTGACCGTATGGGCGGAGGATTCGTCAGACACCGATTTACGTGGGGGTTCTCTACCTCCTCCACTGTCGTTGTTGGACCTATGTAATTGCATTGTATTGATATAACTGATCATTGATTTGTTTATGAGGCAAATTTTGCATTTATGTGTTTGAGTAAAATTTTATTTTTCCTATCCAACATCCTTCCCAAAACGCTGGCTGGCCGCCATGCGTATCCTTGATCCTGGTCTTGTTGGCTAGATCCCGTGATGGGTGATGCCGTGTGTTGGCTAGATTCCATGATGGGTGATGCCGTGTGTTGGCTAGATCCCGTGATGGGTGATGCCGTGTGTTGGCTAGATCCCGTAATCGGTGATGCCACGAGTTGGCTTAGCCATGGGTGAAGCATTGTTTGTTAGATCCCGTGATGGGTGACGCATGCCACAGGCTAAGATCCTATGACTAGGTGAAGCCTTGTAAAGAACTTTTAGTTCATTCTTTATGATAAACGCTTATTTATGTAATTTTTCTATTCATTATTTTTGTTTGTTATGCTGTTTATTCTGTAACCGTTAAATAATCAGCGCGAGGAGCGCGCTGGATCAGAATGGCCGTATGGGCAAATTAATATATAATGATTATATTGTTACGAAAGTTACGATTGATATTTAAATAACTCTTTGTGAACACAGAACTAAGAACTTCACTACTTTAGATTATTAGACACTGTAACACTGTATTGACTGCTTCACTGCTTTATAAAGATTGGGTATTTAATTTATCGCTTAATTACTAAGATAACTCCAGAAACTTTCAAAGTAAAATCAATTAGTATTAAATAACATTATCCTGACACTTATTTTTACGGTAATAAATAACATGCGCTTATATTTACATCCTGTTGATAGCTCCATCTGTTGGTGAATATTGTAAAGCAGCCATTGGTTAGTAAAATAAATTTGTTATTCGTGTAAAATAAATCATTTGGTGCTGTGCAAAATTCATAACAATATTAATGTTGTTTTTTGAACTATATTTGATAATTAATTGTATAGTAATTTCAATTATGTATTGTAAAGGAAGTGGCAGTTGTTAAACATTAAGTGTAATGACGGTTAGTGTATAAAAAGGACTGTAGGTCACATTTTATTTCAATTCTGTGCTAGAAATCGTCTGAAAATAAACCAAGTAATATAACGTGAGTGTTTTTATTATAATGGAGTCTGGACAAGATAACCCTGGCGTATCGCCGACATATACTTAGGTTGTGTTAAAACCATGAGCGTTGTGTTGTGACCGAGACAAGTCAATTACACGAGTTGTGTGCGACAGTGCGGCCGCAGACCTGTCGCGTCGACGTCTTGTCGCCGCGCATCGCCGTGCCTCTTTATGCGCATATCGTATATTGCCTTATCATACATAGAGGTGGCTTATTTAAATAGGTAAGTAGATATGCTCGGTACATTTAAGGCAGGGTAATTGAGTTATCCAGTTGCACCTAGCGTAATGTTATATATGTAGCCTTCCTCTATAAAAAGCGCTATCCAACACAAAAAAGTTTTCTGTTCCTGATAACGTAAACTAACATCACAGATCTCATAGGACTAACATGTATTCCAGAAATTTATCTTCATATAAAATATGAGTGTGCTGGTGTGTGTGCACTTTGTAACAGACCTCACGTTCTCTGTCTTAGGGGTACATTAAAAAATTATATACCTACTTTATGGAACAAAATTTCGTAACTTTGCACTTGAAATCAATATTCAGTTAATTAATTCGTTGCACCAGGCTATTGATCAAAATATAATCAAATATTTAAAGCAACAAAAATGGTTTTGAATTCTGTAATCAAAATCTGTAGTCCTGTATATAGAGGTGCCATACTCACCTTGAAGTTGGTGCAGGTAATTCTTAGCTTGATCACATTTGTCATAAAACGTATAGGTAGAGGCCATTAAAATAAAAATGTGGGTTTTTCAAATAGACTTCCACTAACCTAAGTGCACATGCTGATGATATACGATGATAAGTGCTTAAAATATTTATCAGTTATTTAAAACTGTAAATTACCGGTTAGACTAGTAAGCTGACATCGGACTGAAACTGGGATAACGCTAGGAGGATGATGATTTAAAACTGTAAATAAGGCAATGAAATTAACTTAAACAAGTAACACAAGTTGAAGAGTATCACTATCGTGTGAAAGTTTGTAATAAGAATTTCAGTATGTAGTACAAAAACTATTTAACAACGTTTTCACAAGTTAGCTTAGGGGCGTTTAGTCTCAAGAATGTATTGATATATTGGAGACTCTTGAAAGTGTTTAACACTGAGTTATCGGGTCATCTGTTGGTCAAAAAACAATCGAGGATAAACAAGCACGCAATTTGGTACATCTCAATAACATGTTTGAGCAGGACTTGCAGGCTCAAAAGATGGTGGTGTGCTACGCGCTATGTGCTACGCAAGCGAGCTACCCAAGCGAGCTACGCTTTCTAGTTGCCACGCGCTACGCACACGTATAATAACAATCCCGCCAAAAGACCTCTACATTGGCTGTAAAAATTTATCAGGCGACCTAAATTCAACGAAACCAAAATACGCTGTCACCAACTAATGGTCCAAAGATAAGCGGAGACGTGTATAAACGATCGAAATCAAGGAACAAGGCAATTGTAAAGACGGAAAGCATCGAAAAGCGGATAAGAACGGGAAATAAACAGTCTTCTTCTGCCTTTATATGCATGACGTGAAACGGCGGTCCCCGAGAAAACTACAGGCGCATAAATCTTTACAGATGAGCTGTGTATTTTCCAAGAGAATGTATTGATTATGGTTTGTAGCGATTCTTGTGGATAAAAGCATTGAATTTCTTATTAGTAATTGTGATGTGAATTTCTATTATGTATATTATTATTTATTTTCATTGTGTGACGAATTTTAAAGAAGTTTAAATCCCAAGCGTAGGGACGTGAGCTAAGTGTTGTCTGTTGAACGTGTTTCAGGTGGTTTAAGTTGAGCGCTCCGACACTCACAGACTTTCCTTAGAATGCTTGCTCGTGAAAACCTACCAAATGATGATATATGAATAGTGCAGACTTTAATCAACTCACTTTTCTATCATAGAAAAGTAGCGAAATGTTAGTTACTACTGAAATAAACGGTAGACCAGCGCATAGTGCCCATGACATTAAGTCCACTGCTATACGCCGTGTAAAAGCTTAATCAATTAATAAACGCGAAAGTTTGTGATGATGTGAGGTGGGCGTTTCTTACGCTGTCACTCAAAATCCGACCGAATAAATTTTGATGAAACTTTATAGTCAAATAGCTTATATAGCACAATAGCACACTTGCGATAGCTGACTCCCACACGAGCAAAGCCACGCGCAGATGCCAGTAACTCATATACAATCAAGACCACCACTAATATTATAAGAAATACATTGTTTCAGGGAATTACTCACAAAATGTTGGCAAGATATCATCCGTACACATAATTAAGTAATCTTGCAAGATCAGAATTCTATCTCTAGGTCGAGTAAACGGGATTTTTCTCGAGATACTTCTGTGTGAAAAACAAATGTGGGTTAGCGGGTTGGGTATCACATTATAAAATAAAACTGTCGCCAAACTGCTGGCACAACGGTAATAGCTTCTGTTTTAATGTTTTGTTATTGAACTTTAGATATACTTGTTTTGCTTTTATACAACTTTTAAACTATAAAATTTTATTCTACTGTAATGTGAAGCTTTTAGGGTTGCGCATTAGTATTTTTGATCTCTGTTTACTGTTCATTTAGCGTTTTATTTGCTTACGAGCATAAACGTTATTAGGCATTTTATTAAATTAATCAAACGTACCAAAAGCTATATGCTTGTTAAATTATGAGAACATAATAACCATATAATAAATATACCTTGATGATATGTTGCATGGATTACTTAACAAATCAACCTTATTACACAGCGAACACTTAGATATATTTACTAAACGTAAAGTAATTTTCAAAATATATTTAAAGTAGCGATGATACCTAAACCTAATAAATACCTAAAACTTATCTTGGCACATCTTAAACTAAATTAATAATAATAAATAATGTTTAACAGTATGGATATACTGTTAAACACTATTTCAATTTATACAGACTGGCACCACAGCGAAATCCAATTTGGTTGTTAATTTAGTACGTCAATATGAAGTACACTAAGTTGATCGAGTCTCGATAAAGTACAGTCTTGTTGAAAGGTACAAAATAGAAATTTGAATTTGTTCATCTTATCTATAACTTGTCAGCACAGCGCCTAATCGATTTAAGGTTTATAATCGTACCTGTGAGTGAAGTCTGCCTACAACTGTCGTCATCTTGCCCTTTCGACGCGAGGGAAATGTTTTAACAGATAATAAATGTTTTTCTAAGGTTTCAGCGCTTAAACAGCTTAACTGGCTTATATGGTAATTGCTTTTTTCAATTTAAACTTTTAAAAGCAATAGAATGTAAATGATGTTTTCAGTGACTTCCTGTAACGACTGCCAAAGATCTTCATAACAGCTGGGACCGACGGCTTAACGTGCTCTCCGAGACACATGGCAAGCGATAATTAACAATTCCATACGCACATAGAAGTGATGCGCGCTGTGGATTTGTACCGATACCCTCTGCATGGTAGTCTGTTGGTATCTCCACTAGGCTATCGCCTCCTTCTCTAAAAACCTTTGCGCTGATATCATCAATTGGCATACTAAATCGATATCATTTGTCGTAATCAGTACTTAAGGCTCTAACAGCAAAACTTGTTACAAAACTAAATTGTTTGCTCGTGGAAAAGTAGGTGACTAACAAAGAACTTAATAAACAAAACTTTGAAGTAACAATGCCGCGCCCATAGCCCGTACTACTTCTATTATAGTTGTAAGGTGTAACTGTAGAAGATAATGGGTTCACCACCGCGACCCCGTCAACAAGAATGTCTGAGATAGGTACAACACCGTATCTAACTAGCACACGGCAATTGTTTACCCCTACACACTATCTGTCTAACAACGCTCTAACTCTAGCTTAGCTATGTGACAAACCATTACAAATGCTCTAGCCCTATTACGAGTAGCCCCTGAGTCACGTGGATAAAAGTAGGTACCTACAATCCTACATCGATTATGGGAATGTCGTTTCTCTAGTTTTACAAAGGGAATTCAAACTTTAATATTGTCTATCTCGGTATGAGTCGGTTTACAATAAAAACTTGGCGTAGTTTCAAGTCACTTGGTTTATTTGCTTAGAATTGACAATAAACCGTGACCGTACTATAAGCCGAGTCAAACTTATGTTGGCCGTTTTGAGGGATGTACCTCATGTACCCTAATATGAAGAAAGCGGTGTGAATATTTCTGGTCTGGACGTTTATGTCACTTGTAACTTGTTCGCTAACTCTCAAATGCTCGCAATGCAACACTGGGGCTAACCCTGCCTGCGTCGAGGTAGACGGCGCAGGTTGGACTTCTGCCACAGCATTAGCTGGGCGAACACTTGAATGTTCAATGGCGGAGAGCTACGCTGATAGCTTGTCGAACCGGCTGCACAATTCGGTTATGCGTTTAGAATACGCCGCCGCCGTAGGACGTTCCTTCCTAAGGAGTCTGTGAAATAAGTGGTTGTGCAGTGTGGTAGACCTCCTAGCTAGGTTCGCGTCATAGGAAGAAGATAGCGAATTTAGCCAGCTCAGAAACGGCCTCGCTAGCGCCCTCGAAGTCCGCCGCGATGGTTAGGCCTGACTCCGAAATGTCATCATTTGGAATGCTTTCCAGTAATTTAGGGAGCTGCTTCCGCAGACCTAGGAGCCGGCTCCTCACCTCTGATCGTAACCTCGTATGGTAATTCGTTTTTATTTAGGAGAAAGTATTTTATGAGCCCATTGTGTATGAAGGAATAACGTAAGTATAACACTACACACTACACTTAATGCGCGTTGCGCCCTTACAAATGGCCTACTTTACGATAAGGCGTAAAAGTTCGACCGTTAGGACTAATTAAATAAACGTTAGGGTTCAAATTTGCGAACTATTACGTAGTAGGTAGTTACACTAAAAGGTAGACAATTAGTATAACAATACGTACCGGTTCGCTGTAGCCGTACCTCCTCGCTTACAATGATGGAGACCTACTAGAAGAGAACTCGAGCACGGAAAGCGAGACAATAACCCACGTAGGCGCCACTGTAACGGGTTCTAGAAGGAAATGAAGAAGAACTTCTATACGTTTATTGCTTAGTATTGTCTCACTTCCTATGCACGAGTATGACCGACCAACAACACGACACTGGCCTGAACACTAAGGGCTGCAGTCTCCCACGCTGTTCCCTCCGGTAGTGTGCAGGGCAGGCTGCTCGAAGAGCTGCGCATAGAGGGGCAGACCTCGCTGACCGTTGACTTCAATATCAGGCGCCGGCGGTGAGTGCGCGATGAGCTGGGGCAGGGCCAGACTCGTCGGCAGAAGTGTCGTCGAAGACGGTGCAGGTGTAGTAAAGAGAAGCGGAAGAATAGAACTAGGGTAGCGTAGAGTAGAGTGTAGCGTAGGCTGGAGCGTCAAGGTGGACCTGGAACCTGAAGGGAAACAGCATTAGAAGAGCTACAACTAATAGAGTCAGGCAGGCGGCGCCAGCCGGCCTCAGCTAGCAGGTAGAGAGATGGGCAGTACGCTAACGCAGTAAATGTAGTACCTTACCCACAGCTGCGACAAGGATACACGTACTACGTAGACGTAGCACGTAGTTCGGGCAGAGTGACGATACAGTAGCGGTGCCGGCCTCTCTGTCAGCCCCTTTATATACCAGAGCTCTCCATCAGAGGTGCTGTCGGTGTATTACCATATAAGGCAAACTCCACGAGCACGGACGATGGCCTTCTCTGATTGGCCGAGCGTATGGACGGTATTATAACGCATATTCGGTAGGTACCGGACATACGTTACAATCTACAATAAAAAATATGGTTTTATTTAACGGAAAAGTGAAAACTAGATTCAAAAATCGAAATATATACATTTACGTATATATTTTCTTGCAACTTGATCCGAAATTATGTCTTTTAAAGAGTTACTTGTGCCAGCATTGACGATATATTGGTAACTCGATGCGATGGTACTCGGTGTATATTGTAAAAGGCGACCTTAAATTAAAAGCTAAGTAGAACTATAACATGACATTGTCAGACATTTAATATGCAAACTTTATTGGCTGGTTTCGAACTAGGTATAGGTATTGCCAAAAATCTTGTTCCCTGTGAAGTTGCTGCGTGTAGCTGCACAGTAATCGAAAATGAGTTGTCAACGGGATAGGGTCGGGTAGCGGGAGGGGACTTCACGATTCGTAGCGTGGTGCATTCGGCTATGATTGGTTGCATTCGGATAATATGTTCTATTGCATTTGAAATTGGAATTTGTGTTCGAATCTTCCATAAAGTACAGTCACTAAGAAACGTGCCACGCAACTTTAAATTATCTATTTGATATTATGTTGCGTTTTTATTCGCTTGTTGTCGTTTTAGTTACATTTGTTGATTGTTATTTTATACTTACCTATATATTCTTATACGTCTGTGATATTCACGTACTATTTTGTTTAATTGTTTGGCATCCACCAAGAATATTCCTCACCTCTATCGTGAATCGATAAGGAAAATGCGTAGATAATACAATTACAGTTTTGAACATCTTTTTGCCTAAATATTAGACCTTGGTTCATTACTTTCTTGTCACAATAAACTAAAAGTTAATTTATTTGTCATGGTAACAAAAATATGTGTATTGAAATATATTGTTTTTTGTAAAGATTTTCTGTTTGGCTGTACCTGCGCAAGCACCTGCATGGTTCAACTTCAGAAAGCACAAGAAGTTTGGCGAAAACTATACATGCTTTAAACTCATCTGTTTTCTTAACATCTTAGGTTATGTAGTACTCCAGTTATCCATAATGGTTAAACTTGTCATGGTAATAAAAAGGTATGAGTAAGTAGGCTTTATACAAAAGTGTTGGCCTCTCTCCAGACTATAAAAGGTAGTCTACGATTTCGCGAACGGTTTTCATATCTTTGATTCTGTGCCAATTTGTGCGCAATCTTTTCAAATGCAATTGGTGCCAGAAATACCAGCGCACTTTTTGAATTGTAATATACTACATATAGAGTCTTTAGCTTCATATTTTTAGGAATGAGAAAGAAGGCAGCCATAGCCTAGTGGAGATACCAATAGACTGCCATGCAGAGGGTATCGGGTCCGAATCCACGGCGCGCGCCACTGACTTTTCGGAGTTATGTGCGTATTAAATTGTTAGTTTCCGCTTGGCCCGTGTCTCGGAGAGCACGTTAAGCCGTCGGTCCCGGTTGTCATGAAGATGTTTACCATCGTTATAGGGCGTCAGTACCTTCTAAATAAACTAACAGTAGTCTAAACCATGGAATCGCTATCCCTTCGGGTTGAGGAGGTCAGACAGGCAGTCGTACCGTGGAAAAGGTAATATTCAGCCAAATCCGGTTAGAGTAGTAAGCAGACCCCAAATTGAAACTGGGATAACGCTATGAGGATGATGATTGTAGGAATGAGAAAATAGCCCTAAACAAAAATAAATTATTCATGAATTTTTATCAACATGAAAGACCTATCACATCAGGTCTATAATTCTTTCTCTAGCTGTAGATGCCCTTACCCTTTTCCTTCTCATAGTGAGAACAGGCCTGTGTCTAGCTATGGGACAGTTATAAACAGAGCTTTTGATGATAATGATGATAAAGGCTGTCAATATAATTATACGAGTACCTTAGTTACCTGAGAAACAGATGCATTGGCAGCTAAGTTTCTTCTTTCTGTTTAAGCCCTACTTCTATCAAAAGCCGGCCCTGGCATGGCATACATGCATATTAAATCTTCGTATATAATTAATGTGCACAAGATAAAAAAAATAAAAAAACATTAAAAAGAATTATTTACGCAAACATGGAGTTTTCGTAACCTAGTGTTTGGAGTATCCTTTTAAGTATAACAATACTTGTACCAGGGCACTCCGTTCTTTCATAATATCAAAACTTACTTATCTTTACGAGGTTAGTATAAAACTATATAATATCCTTATTTCCTTATGTTTTTAGTCTTATTTGTGTTCGAGTGCGAGCACACACGCGCACTCACGTGTGTGTGTGTGTGTGTGTGTGTGTGTCTGTGTGTTGTCTGTGTGTGTGTGAGCGCGCGCTTGCGTATATGTGTTCTAACTAATTGATGGTTATTGTTAATCTATATCTTAATATATAAAATCCTTGCGTTACTGACTGACTGACAGACACGCTACAGCCGAAACTATTGGGCGCAGGAAGCTGAAATTTGGCATGTATGTTCCTTGGGGATCGTAGGGGTGCACTAAGAATGGATTTCCCGAAATTCCCACGGTAAATTTAAAAAAAATGCAGGCGTAGCTGCTGGCGTCCTCTTGTAATTATATAAAATTCTTGTGTCACAGTGTTAGTTAAAATACTCCTCCGAAACGGCTGGACCGATTTGTATGAAATTTAACTGACCCTACGTCGTATCTACGTGTATCCCGGTCCCAGCTACGGATAAGTTACTACATTTACTGCGTTAGCGTACCTATCTCTCTACCTGCTAGCTGAGGCCGGCTGACGCCGCCAGCCTGACTCTATTGGTTGTGGCTCTCCTAATGCTGCTTTCCTATAGGTTCCAGGTCCACCTTAAGGCTCCGGGCTACTCTACCTAGACCGCTACACTACCCTGTACCGTCGTCGACGTCACCTCTGCCGAAGAGCCTGGCCTGCCCTGCTCATCGCACTCAGACCGCCGGCGCCTGCCAGCTGAACCAACGGCCTGCGAAGATCTGCCCGCTACGTGCAGCCCTTCGAGCAACCTGCCCTGCACACTACCGGAGGGAACAGCGTGGGAGACTGCAGCCCTTAGGGTTCAGGCCAGTGTCGTGTTGTTGGTCGGTCATACTCGTGCAAGGGAAGTGAGACAATACTCGGCAATAAACGCATCTAGAACCTCTACTGTGTTTTAATACCAGAACCCGTTACAATATGTTTTTGAAGTTATACTTCTTTAGGCGCGTTATGAAAAAATGATTAGAGTTACATTTTACGATGCGCGCGCATGTGTGACACAAAATTCTCACGGGAGAAGTTTTTAGTTTCTACATTCACAAGATGGTGGACGGGACATTTTTAATTAAATTAATATGGGTATCATTTTCAGGGTTTTCATGCATTCTGATCACGAAAATGACATCTATTTGGGAATCCAAGATGGCGGACGGGACATTTTTAATAATATTAATATAGGTATAATTTTCGGGGTTTTCATGGATTCTGATCATGAAAATGTCATCTATTTGGGAATCCAAGATGGCGGACGGGTCATTTTTAATAAAATTAATATGGGTATCATTTTCGGGGTTTTCATGGATTCTGGTCACGAAAATGACATCTATTTGGGAATCCAAGATGGCGGACGGGACATTTTCAATAAAATTAATATGGATATAATTTTCGGGGTTATCATGTATTCTGATAAAGAAAATAACATTTATTTAGGGATCCAAGATGGCGGATGGGACATTTTTATTAAAATTAATATCTTTAACATCAGAATATAATTGGTCCATTTATCATTTGGCATCGTTTTACTGTGTCAACTTTTTGAAGTTATACTTCTTTAGGCGCGTTATGAAAAAAATATGAGAGTGAAATTTTACGACGCGAATTATAAATGTGCTGATAAATTATATGCAGTAGGGATTTAAACTGAATAATTTGATTAATATTTACGAAGAGTAAGTACTCTTCGTAAATATTCGTCAAAATCCGTATGTATAATTTATTGATATAAATTAAAATAATATTATTTAATATAATTAATACTCAGTATTATTAAATTATTAATGTTTAATATTTATTATTGGTTATTTAATATCTACAAAATAAAGAAATAAATTTATAAAAAAATTGTGAAAAAAATTAAAAACCAACATCAAATATAAATTTTAATATTTATTATTAAGTATGAAATTGAATAAATAATAAATATTTATAAAAATAAATGAACAAATGGAATCACACCCTGCATATTATTATATTATGTTAAACGGCAATAAAGCTGCAACACTGTTATACACGGAGAACTATGAATACATCTTGTTCATCTTTTTGAACACGATTTTAAAAATGCATAAATCTTTACCGCGTGATGTAATAGATATTTAAACATACTAGCCGACTTTTTCTTCACACACAGCAGACTTCGTCGAGCGTTTGTGTTTAATGTCAGCTATATGTTCCTTTAGTCGAATGCCTATGCTTCTCTTGGTTTGGCCAATGTATGAGAGCCCACACTCACAGTCTATCTTGTAAACCCCGGCCTCTTGTAAGGGTAACTGACACTTGACAGATGGTAATAATTGGCTTATCTTCGTTGGCGGCTTGTAGAAAGTTTTGATTGAAGCTCGCTTCAAGATGTAGCCAATCTTGTCGGTCACGCCCTTGATGTATGGGAGGACAGCAGGTTGTCTCTCTACTGTGGCTGGCTTGTTCTTCGGGGATCTGTGACGTTGGCGCGGTGGTCGGAGCTTGTTGTCTTGCAGAACTTGCTTGACATGTTGAAGCTCGGCGTCCAGGTGTTTCTTGTCATAGATCCCCCGGGCTCTCTGAAACAAAGACAACATGTCAAGCAAGTTCTGCAAGACAACAAGCTCCGACCACCGCGCCAACGTCACAGATCCCCGAAGAACAAGCCAGCCACAGTAGAGAGACAACCTGCTGTCCTCCCATACATCAAGGGCGTGACCGACAAGATTGGCTACATCTTGAAGCGAGCTTCAATCAAAACTTTCTACAAGCCGCCAACGTAGATAAGCCAATTATTACCATCTGTCAAGTGTCAGTTACCCTTACAAGAGGCCGGGGTTTACAAGATAGACTGTGAGTGTGGGCTCTCATACATTGGCCAAACCAAGAGAAGCATAGGCATTCGACTAAAGGAACATATAGCTGACATTAAACACAAACGCTCGACGAAGTCTGCTGTGTGTGAACATGTAGAACAAGGAACCAACCATTACCTGCGATTTGATAAACCACAGATACTCGCAAAAGAACACCGCTTTATTCCAAGAATGATACGTGAAGCTATTGAAATTAAAAAACATCCTAATTTCAATAGGGAAGATGGTTGGAATGTACCTCCAGCATGGGACCCTGTTATCAGGCTAATGAAACCCAAAAAGGACAAAGTCACCAGAAGACATCAAGACACAGTGAGCACATTCTGCGTAGATAGTAACACCAATAGTTGAAAAATGTTCGGGTACTTTGAGATAACTTTTAAATTCAAGACAAAGACAAATATCACCTCAGTCTGCCGTGAACATGAATCCTGTAAAGAATTCGAAACGTTGGCTAGTAATAAAAATGTAATTCCTAGATCTTTCGGTTTAAATGTAATTACAAATAACCAGTGAAAGTAATATAACGCGATAAAATCCGTAAACTGTAGTTTAATTTCAATGTGTAACATTCGCGTAAACCCAAGAAAATACAATGTATTTTTTATTTTTTGGCATAATTTTTTAAAATTATGACGTTTCAAAGGAGTATTGTGACTAACACAGTCACAATACTCCTTTGAAACGTCTGGACCGATTGGCATGAAATTTTATATGTATATTCTTTAGGTCTGAGTATTGGACGTAATCTATTTTTCAAACCCATAAGTCATAAGAGTGGTCTTACCTAAATATATACTTACTTTTTAGTTTTATGATCAATTTCTTAAGCCCTGATGGATGGATGGATGGAAAAAAAAGGAATGAGAAAAAAGACCTTAAAAAGGCGATAAGGAGTTCGCCGGGTCAGCTAGTATGCGCGCAAAATTTTTAAAATCGTGTTCAAAAAGATGAACAAGATGTATTCATAGTTCTCCGTGTATAACAGTGTTGCAGCTTTATTGCCGTTTAACATAATATAATAATATGCAGGGTGTCTAAAGACCCATCACCAAGCCGAAGCCTACTCGGTCTGCAAATCATGCCAAGTCATACTAAGTAACAATACTACCTGGGAAACTTTTTATTTAAGTATACACATTTAAACCTACACTTTTTATTATTTCGCTAAGGCCATTTCTACCTCTCATATAGCTTTCTTTGTCTACGTCTTTTGGGAAACACAAGTGTAGTTCTACATAGGTTAGTAAGTGAGTTAGTTATATTAACAGGCGAGGTAACTCAATGATTAACCCCTTGAATAAATAGGTAAACTTCCTCTAAGTATTTAGCTTAGCTGGTGAGATAAGCATGAACTAGAAGACTTACAGTGGTCTAAGATTTTATTAGTTTTAGTTGCAATCACGATGCTTCTCTGTAGTAGCTTTGCCTGTTCCAAATTATTGAGGTTTTCGTCAGGACATTGCGCTAAAAACTTCGTTTATTTCTCACGTAAATACAAATAGGTTTACTAACAATTTGATTTTAGAATCTTATTTAAACAAAATCGGATTAAACATTACAATAATAAAGTAGGAGAAATGTTTCTACTTACCACTGTTTCAATCAAGTTGTAAGGCAGTGAACTCACAGTTGTGGTGTAGGTAATTTTCGACTATAATCTATATACATATATAAAAGAAAGTCGTGTTAGTTACACTATTTATAACTCAAGAACGGCTGAACCGATTTGGCTGAAAATTGGTGGGGAGGTAGCTCAGAACCTGGAAAAACACACAGGTTACAATTAGTTGCAAAACATAATCTGAGAGGGGATTTAAAGAAGGTCGAACTTTGTAGGGACAAACCTACTACCTATTGACAGTAAGAACGCATGCGCTGTAATAGTTGAGTGCTACGCATGTGTCATCTATCAGTACTGTCACATTATACATTGTCATAATTATGGTGCACTGTCATTACTTCGTTCGCTTACTTATTTTTACTTATAATTAATGTAACAGCCTTGGCTAATAGGTATAAATGCGAAAATGTGTATGTATGTATGTACCGATTTCACGCTAAACCGGCTGAACCAATATTCTCTACTCATAAATGTGAAAGTGTGTATAGAGATATATCGGACCATGGCTTTGACATTTGACTGTATACAAAGTGATGTTGTTGAGCACCTTTCGGTAGATTATGTCATGAATATTGACCAAGTTACGTTTAGAATTATCAGGAGTACCTTCACGCAACTTTAGACTGACCGTTGGTGTTCCAGTCCTGTTAATGCGGAATCTTAATGCACCAAAGCTTTGTAATGGCAAACGGCTACAAGTAACACCTAGGACGAAACATTATAAAAGCTATTCGCTATTGCGAGTCAGATTCCCTCATGAAGGGTTCCGTCGTAGAGGTATCCTCTTACCATAGCCATTATCTTCGACTAACTATTAATAGTATTTGTATAAACGACAAAGCTATATTTGCGGTTTTTAAGATGAACTTTATTTCAAAAACTGCTGACTACATAATATATCGTTCAAACCATTTTTTTTAGATTTGACACTCTCTTAGGGCGGTTTCAGATTAGCGTTTAATACGCGCGTATAAGCTCGTTTTTAGAAGCGCACGCAGGCGCGTATATGCGCGCCTTTTGGCACACGCGCAACTCGTACGAGCGTTGACGCACTGAGCCGTCAGAATCCATGTTGACACTGACAAGTTGTCACTATCGTTTCGAGCGAACACGCCGAAGTATGCCCGTTTACGCGAGTCCGGTTTTTTGAAGCGCGTAACGCAGCGCGCGTGTAAGCGCGTATGCTGAAACGACCGTATACGCGCAGAAAAATACGCTAATCTGAAACTGCCCTTACTTTAAAAGTTAGAGGGACACACACACCCATTTTACTACTTTGGAACAGTATACCTTTCAAACAATTGACTGAGAAGCAATGGTTTTAGGAACCTTACAATTTACGGGCTGACCCCCCCAGGCTGGGCCCCTAAAAAGGCTCAGTCTAGGGAGAGTGTGGTGACTCCCCGACGAGAAGCGCCGGGACTACCCACTAAAACCACCATGGTGTTCCTTTATCCGATCCCATTGAATGGCGGGGTCACGGGACCTACGTTAGTATTACTGCCGCGACCCCGCCTGAGCTGGCCCGCCGAAGCGGGCCCCGTCCCTCGCATGCATCCATCTGCATCCATCATAATTGTCCTCATACATCCTCTTTCATACTACGAGCGGAAAAGAAAGACGTAGTCTACTAACGCTACGAGAGGCGCACGCGGAACACGTGCGCCGCCTCTTGGGCCTAGCGGACGGCGGCCGGTTCAAAACAGGCCCGCCGCCCGCTGGCGTGTAATCACGGTGGCCGGAGATCGTTGAGCGCCCTCCGGCGACGACGCCCGGTTCTGCGGGTGGAGACAGGTCGCATGGGCTCCCTATCCCGCTCCGCCGCCTCCTTGATCGACATCACCGTCTCACAGAAGGAGGCGGCGGCGTCCCAACACATCTCGCTCCGAACCATGAATGGTTTTTAGGAACCTTAAAGTAATTTTTTTTTAACGACCCATTTTCCACCTCAGTTTCATGTATGAAGAGCCCCTGAGAGCCCCCTTAATGTTCAATATTTTTTATTTTCTATAACGTCGTAAAGTGGTTCACAGAATACATCTAGCTACCAATTTTCAAATGTGTAAACTAAATAGTTTCGGCATAAAGTGGCTGTGCCATACGGTTAGACTGACAGATATAGAGCGTCTATAAGGATTCCGTGTTTAGCCATTTTTGAGTACGGAACTCTAAAAATACTGTTTACGGAAATATTACAGAACTATGAACAGAATTAAAACGAAACTATCGAACGATGAAGGAGTTTTGTGTTACCCCGAATTTAACGTGAGCGAAGCCACAAGCAAAAGCTAGTAGTGGAATAGTTTCAGCAACAGCGAATGGCCAGGCTCCGTAAGAGTGTAGCACTGTTACTCAGCGGGCGCCAAGTGCACATTGTTTATGTAAGTCAAACACAGATTTATACTTACGGCATCGCTACAGCCCACTCACCTTATCACTGTTATGAGTTATAGGTACAGTCACGTATTCATTTTTGTGTAAATAACATCCAAAAACTAATGCCAATAAAGGCGTCATACAGTAAAGAATCGAGTTATGGTTTACTGCTTACATATTACATTTTGAATTTATAAATAGGATAGGGTACCCCTAATATGGGTTTATTTTATAAGAATAGAGTAAAGGAAACGTATAAGTAGCATTGTCACTGTTTCTCTTACAATTTTATCAGCGCCAGTTGGTTATGAACCATCCAACTTTTTCATTATGTCTAATTATGTAATTTATTTGCCGTCAAGATAGTTGATATTATTATTAATCTTCAGTTTTCTGTCTCACTGCTGTTCTCTGAGATTTGCCTGTAACGAAAAGCACATTAATTTGTTGTCTTGACTGCGACAAATACGTTTGGCGCAACGATAAGGTTCCGACAAATTTAATGTCCTGATATGAACCTTAGAATTCTAAAAAAATATTTTAAATTGATAGCCCAATTATTATGCAAGTATGTAGCCCTTAGGAATATCGCGCTATGAGTCAGAAGCCAAGAAATACGCTAAATAGGTAGGATCGCTGGATTAAAACTACGGCTATTCAATGATATGACTCCTCAGTATACTTCTGATTAAGTTCGGTGCCGTTTCCAAGATAGCTTAATTTTCCCCTTAACTACATGAGAATTAAAAACTTGTTATCATCAATGGTCACTGATGCTGAACCTGGCTACACAGGTAACACAATAATGAGAATGTGGGTGGGACTAGCCCTAAAAACTAGTCAACGCCATAAACTATAAGTAATCATGAAAATGTAAACTAAACAGTTCAAAACAAGTCGTAAATAATTTAAAACGTTCACAGCATCAAACCACTACTTGTCCGAGCCTGTAAAGGTCACTGACCGGACTTGATACCCTTCTACTTGGTGAAACTTTTGCTCAAGACGGATTATGTAATTAATGTGCCAATTCGAAACTTTAAACAGCTGTATTAATTATGCAGACAAATAGTTAACAAGTTTAGGCAATGATTTATTAATGGAATTAGATCGGTTAAGACAGAAATTAGGGAGAAATAAACGGTCGACTTGTAGCAGTTCATGTCTGTGTGCGGCTCAGTTAATTTCGGTAAGGCTGCTGTATCCGCTTGCTGGCATCGCACCTCCGTATGATCGTAGGGCCGTGGTGAGCTCGGCAGAGAGATCCAAAATGGACTGTGGCCCACGGCACCCATTGCATGGTCACATCCCAGTGCAGACAAGACTGAAGAGCCGCCGCAGCTTTGTCAAAACTGTCCATCCTTTAACCCAGGAGCCATCAAAGGCGAGGTGTGACCTAAGGCACGAAAAGACCCTCCTACCATCTCCTTTCGTGTCACCTGCCGAGAGTCCTCCACCTGGGCACGGCTTGCCATGGTCTATCTGGAAGTTGTTGAATAGACTCCGAACCCAGGTCGGCCGATGCAAAGAAAACATGTTTAGGTGGGGACTCTCTGATGGTACCGATTTGGCTTGTTCATGCGGAGCAAGACAAACGATGTCCCATATTACCTCGTGCCCTGCGTGCCCGAAAACTTGCACTCAGGAGGAACTTATGACTGCCTTCGACCATGCAGTCAGCGTGGCTACTTTCTGGGCCTCAAAAATATAAGTATTTGCCAGCGATACGCTAAGAAGAAGAAGTTAATTTCGTTATGGAGTCCTTGTTGAACACAGCCTCCGCTTTACTTGCCGCGTTAGTAAATTAACTCGCCAACTTAACCTTGTAAGCATCTTTCGTAATTCTCTTTGTGCAAACAATACGAACTACCGCTTTGCTGCAGATAACTAGTGCGACCACTCACTGCTCACTTAACACACTGAGGAAAAGGATATTAAAACTAATCTAAAACTGATCTTCTAGTGATCTTGAGAAACGTGAACACGTAAATGCAGAACAAAACGGCCAGAAAATCATATAATTTTTTTTTATGTTAATAGGCGGCAAAGGAGCAGACGGATCGCCTGATGGTAAGCAATTACCGCCGCCCATGGACACAAGCAACACCACAGGAGTCACAAGTGCGTTGCCGCCCCTTGGGTTTGGGAAAAGGTATAGGATGAGGAGTGGGATGAGGTAGAAGGAATAGGGAATAGGGCCTCCGGTACTCTCACTCACCGAACGAAACGCAACAGTTTAGGTACAACAGTACCTAAACTGTTGCGTTTCGAAAATCGACGTAAAGTAACAACTTTACGTCGATTTTCTGTGAGAGGGTAGTACTTCCCCGGTCGAGCCGGCCCATTTATGATGAAATCAGCAAGGCTCTACTACCTTGAAAATCGCGTTTGAAGCCACAATGACTTGTGACAGATTTCAACTTTTATATACAAAGCTTGTTGGCATAAGAACAACACTTTATTTAGCAATAAAACGTCAAAAGTTTAGCTCAAGATGTACCTACTGAAAAAGTTGACATCGCAAACAACATGCATTAGATAGATGCGACTGATATTGCTTTTTAAATGTTTCTTCCTGCAAGAATACGCGAAATAAACTTATTATGTGTTAACTTTTTGTTTCATCTTAAATTATTCGTTTGCATATTATTATTTTAAGAAAGAAATACATACATACATACATACATATCGTCACGCCTTTTATCCCCGAAGGGGTAGGCAGAGGTGTATTTCTACACCCACTTTTCGCCAGATATACTTTAGTCCCACGTAATAAGGGGCGAGCCTATTGCCGTACCGGGCACATTTCCAGACTCCGTGCTGCTTGCTACTGAGAATTTCGTGACAGAAAAACCCAATAACACTGCCCGACCCAGGAATCGAACCCGGGACCTTTCGATCCCACGCGCACATTTATGCCGCGAGACCAACGAGGCAGTCGTATAGGGTTTGATGTCGAGTTTTCCGTCTCTACGCAAAGATTGCATCGTGTTATCCCTTAGTCGCCTCTTACGACACCCACGGGAAGATAGGGGGTGGTGACACTTGTATTCTATGCCGTCAACCACACGGCAACGAAAGAAATAATGGAAAAATATCTCAGAGAAATTTAAATTACGGGAAATAAATCAGGAGTAAAAACTTGCATGTATACATTTTTCATTGCTAATTAAATATTACATTGTTTTCAGAAAGATCCAATGAGAGAGCTGCAAACATCGCATCAATCTCGTTGGATTTACACTCGCACTTTGTATCTTTATCTTTATCATGATCTACATCTGAGAACATATTTTAAAACCGAATAAATAACAAAAATCCTGAATCTTTTCTTCTTTTTTTGAGCCATTGTAGCTTAAAAGTATTTCAAGCATTTAAGCAACAACACTAAAGGTAGTTATTAAAGTGCTTCTCAAACAAATTTCTAAGTTTTCATATTTTTATTTTTAAACTCCATTCTTCAACAAAATTCTGACGACTACCATCTGCCTATAGGATAGTTAGAAATAACTTGATAAAGTGCCACTAGAAAATATTTAATGAGCCACAGTCCAAGATCTTAAAAGTTACTTCAACACATCTTTTTTTGTTCACGAATAAGTGTACCTATAGCCAATCTAATTTCACACTGGATGATACATAGTAACCATGAAAAAATCATTGCGGATATACCATACATAAGCGGTGAAACAGCAGTGCTAGGAATGCTAATGTCTGTACACGGTGGCGCTCATTGTTAAAACGCAAATGATTTCTACATGCCTTAATCCATCATATATTATACTCTCGACTTAAAATTGATAGTCCTTTGTACATTTTTCACAGAGCGAGATAGCCCGCTGCGTCAACGTACAGACGGAGCACGCGAGCACGGTAATAATATCTAACAGTATTGTTACTCCATACAAACGCACAAAACTCAAGTTATACCTACGCGCCTCGAGCGCAGTACCCATTATACTGTGCCTATAGTACCCAACAGCCGCGATCGTGCCGCGGTGACGAACGGACGGTGACGGTTTTTGTAGCAGTGTTCTTTATTTAAATTATAATTATAGCGACGAGTTGTAGACTTATATCGTGCTGTTTGAACTCCGTTAGATAAGTTTTAAGCTGCGCGTCCACGGGATCGGAATCGGAGCGTACGGAGCGGCAGGATTTGTTGCTTTGTATTAATTTCTATGAAACTGCGTGCACTGGATCGGCATTTCTGCTCCTGAGACCGGTATTTGTGCTGATGACGTCATCCGCAGTGAACGCATCATACGGATTCCGAGCGTTTCAAGTTCTGACGTGTTTGCGACGTTAAACTGTAGGCAAAAATACTTATTCACGATGAACGAAGATGTTTTAATTATGTTAGTGGAAAGGTATGAAGAACTTTATAATCTAAAACATGAACATTAACATAATCAACTTAGGAGAGACAATATTTGGGACGAAATTGGGCAAATAAAATCTATTTTCATCTTCTAATAAATCAGAATATGATGTATGATATTCTCCGAAAATTAATTTAATTACAACCATATCCTCGTCACTGTCCTCCTGCCTTAAAAATACCTAAATTGCCGATGCTGAATCCGAATGCAGTGGACGCACCCCATCGGCATTTTGTAAATGACGACGCTCCATCCGCTCCGTACGCTCCGATTCCGATCCTGTGGACGCGCAGCTTTAAAGATAAGTTTTTCAAATTCAAGATGTAGATACCAACTACGTTGCAGTGTTTACTCCTTAACTTATGCGTGATAAAGTCAAAATTTGATTAGCTTAATCTATTATTTTATTATGTTGATATTTTTAAAAACATATTGGTATGATTGTAGTAATAATGTATCCTAACAGAACACTTTTCTCTGCGTAAGGGACAATGTATTATTTCATTGAAGTCTGTGATTAGTAGTAGGCACATTATGGGTAATTTTCAAAATGGAAGCGGATATAATCTGCTTTGTGTAGGTAACTGCTTAGTCTCCTTGGTGTAACCAAATAGGTCATTTCCTAGGGTGCTTGCTTACATATCTACATGATTCTTATTTGTTTGAATAAAAAATAAGTAACATTTACAATCACAAAACCAAAAAAAACTTTGAGTAGGTAGATGCAGTTAAAATACTTGAGGCCAGCAGCCCTATCGCTTTATTGCGCCCGGCGCACCTGTAGGCATATACCTAACGCGGGGGACGGCTGAGTCACAATACTGTTAGATTATATTACCATGACGCGAGTATTCATCACTTCGTAACCAGTTGTCGAGCATCACAGCTGAAAAGATTAATATAAATTCACAAAGGTCCTCAGGAATGTGTTAGGTTTTCACGAAAATACTAGACAGTTACGAATTACCGCGGGCGTCACGGCAATTAATAACGTTTACCATACTGGAAATATTAATGCACACTCGTTAATTCCTGTCTAATGAGTAGTAGTCTAGGTTTATTGTAGTTAATTGTAGGTCATATATTATCTATTCTATAATATAAAAATGAATCGCAAAATGTGTTGGTAAGCGCATAACTCAACAACGCCTGGACCAATTTGGCCAATTCTTTTTTTAAAATGTTTGTTGAAGTTCAGAGATGGTTTTTACGGCAAGAAAAATTCTTATAATTGCCGGAAAACCCCTAAAAACAGCCTTTTCTTTTTCCCATACAAACGTATTCTAACTAAAACGTAGAGTCAATTTGATCTTTATTGCTACTGTATAAAGTTAATATTAAATTACAAACACAAAACCCAAATACAATTATTCCCAAAAGCTATATATAGGCTATATAAAATTACGCCACAACTTTAAGGGGCTAGAAAAATAATTAAATGGTCAAACGAGAAGGGGTCAAAGGCAAAAAAGGCTAAACGAAAAGGTTACAATCTATATGGGCATCGTTTTCGAGATTTGCGGGACGCTGATTAATAATATGAAATTTATTTAGTGATCCAAGATGGCGGACGGGAATTAAATATGGCGGATGAGAAAATTTTAAAAATCAATATGGTTATCGCCTTCGATATTTTAAAGGATTGGGAAATTGAAATACAACATCTATTTCGTGATCAAAGATGGCTGATGGGGGAAATCAAAGATGGCGGACGGGAAAATGTAAAAAATTCAATATTGGTATCATCTGCGATGTTAAAAGGGATGGAGAATCCAACATCTGTTTCGTGATTCAAGATGGGGGATGGGAAATCAAAAATGGCAGATGGGAACAATTAAAAAAAAACAATATCGTCTCTGATGATTTAAGGGATGGAGAATCCAAATACAACATCTATTTCGTGATCAAAGATGGCGGACGGGATTTTTTTTAAGTCGATATATGGGTATCGTCTCCGATATTTTAAGGAATGCGGAATTCAAAAACACCATCTATTTCGTGATCAAAGATGGCGGACGGGATTTTTTTTAAAGTCGATATGGGTATCGTCTCCGATATTTTAAGGAATGGGGAATTCAAAAACACCATCTATTTCGTGATCAAAGATGGTGGATAGGAATTTTTTAAAATATCAATATGGGTATCCTCTCCGACGTTTAAAGGGATGGAGAATCCAAATACAACATCTATTTCGTGATCAAAGATGGCGGATAGGAAATCAAAGATGGCGGACGGTATTTTTTTTAAGTCGATATATGGGTATCGTCTCCGATATTTTAAGGAATGGGGAATTCAAAAACACCATCTATTTCGTGATCAAAGATAGTGGATGGGATTTAAAAAAAAAATCAATATGGGTATCGTCTCCGAAGTTTAAAGGGACGGGGAATCCAAATACAACATCTATTTCATGATTCAAGATGCCTGGGAAATCAAAGATGGCTGATAGGGAAAATTTTAAAAATCAATATGGGTATCGTCTCTGATGATTTAAGGGATGGTAAATCCACATACAACATCTATTTCGTGATCAAATATGGCGGATAGGAAATCAAAGATGGCGAACGTGATTTTTTTTAAAAGTCGATATGGGTATCGTCTCCGATATTTTAAGGAATGGGGAAGTCAATATTATATAAAAATCTATGTTTTGTTTGTTCATCATTTATAGACTCTGAAATGATAAGAGATTAAGCCCTAAGTCAATGATAACTTTGGAAAAGGGGCTTGGAAAAAAGGGAATTAAATAAAAACTCTTAACAAGGCGATACGGAGTTCGCTGGGTTAGCTAGTTTTACATAAAATTGTGATATTTTGTTTTGAAAGTTGGGTGAATTTTATACACGACAACAAATATTAAATATATATATAAAAAAGTTTGTTTGCCTCAATTGACACTGATTTATGTCGTTATCACTATCGCCCGAACCTCAGTCACTAATGGTGGTTTACTCAAACTACACTTGAGATGGTAAACAAACATTATGGGATGTATTGATGTACACGTGACGTAGTGAAAGTTATAAAACGGTTCATTTATCGTCTATGTGGTACAACTTACCATTTGGGAATTAGGAGAAGACTAAGAACACACCAAATTATTTCTAAGCAATGCAGGAGGAGAATTTGGTAAAGCATATTGTTACGAGCTGGGGTTTGGTGAGAAATTAAACTCCTATGCCACTAAAACTACACTTTATTTTACAACCAAAAACACTTAATTGCACACTAATAAAATCTCTATTTCACACCGCTAAACACTTCCGACTCTTCAGATCCTTCGCTGATCTTGATCGCTCCGTTATAAGAAGTGAACTGTCTTAATTCGCCCGTCGGCGCTGTATTTATACCGGCCGGATAACAGACTAGTCATTTCTAGTCTTCCCGAGAATGTTCTCGTAAAAGTCGAAACATAATCGATACTTCGAGTAAACAAACAGTAACGCCATCTAGTAGAGAGTAGATGAAATACCTTTAAACTACCGATATATCCATTCTCTTCTAGTTCTCTCATTCACCGATAGATGGCGTTATTTTCAAATATCGCCATTCGTTTTTTTGGTGCTGACTTATACTCAAATCAACCAACAATACATTATTATATAATACCGGTTAACACGGCAAATTAATTTTATTTTGTGCCAAAACTAATAATCTTCTCTGTAACAAACAGAGCTTGGAAACATGTTGTGTGCCTGTGGCGACGTAGCTTACGCACGTCTCGTTTTATTTGATGAGTTCATTTTAGCCAGCCAATACATGCCTTCATTGAATTAATGAACAACGCTCGATTTGTAAGAAGATAATAAAATGTATAGTATATTCTTACTTACAAATTCTGCGCAATTTCGAACGGTCCAAGGATTTATTTAATTGTTAATGTAGGTAGGTAAGCGTAATTGAGATTTAAACCACGTTTGAGTTAAGCCAAAAGTACGCTACGGTTCTTTGCTCATCAAAGCAGCTCAAATTAAAGTCCCGGGGGCCTCAAATGTGTATGAGTATCATAAAACCGTTCGACGGCCATTTTCAGTGCGTAATCAAACGGATTAAGAATCCGAACCTTTTTGGGCTATTCATAAATTCGCTTAGCCGCACGATTCGGCCGCCTGAATAATAAATAAATGCGTGTGTCAACTTGACGCCGACGCCGCTGGGTTAGCCGCCGCTCCACAACTCATATGTTACTATCAAATCTGTTCTGCTCTCCATTCGTTGCGCACCACGGCTAGATAAGATATTATAGGGCTTATTTCACGCGTTGTCAACAGCCAAAAGCGATATATTCGCAATGTATTTTACAATCTGATGCGACATTTTCTTAGATCGGAATCTTCCGTCGACATTTTTATTATAGGAAAAATAGAGGTTCACAAAGAATTAGTGAGTCAATTCATGTTGCCCTTAATATAAATGTAGGCATGTATAAGTTGTGACCCAAATATTCAGATGAGGATTGTCTCCGCTGTCCCTTTATAGAGGGTGCTTCATAATGAGTGCTGTAGCGATGAAGGGTGGTACGAGAGACTTAATGAATATGTCAGTCAGAAATCTGATGCGCTTTTTGCGTGCAACCAACAGACTAGTACTTATATAAATTTACTCATAACGCAGCTAACAGCATCTGCAGCAAAATGATTTACCTCGATGATATTTCACCTGCAATGTGTAAAGGAAGTTAGCAACTCCGTTTTCGCTACAAAATATTTATATTACTTACTAAGCGCGCAATCTTAGCAAATTTTTTTGTAATAAATGGATGCGGAATGCGCTTGACAAAACGTTTCGTTTTATTAAAGTGCATAAATTACTGTTACATTATTTTATGCATGGTAAACTGATTGTTCTGAATTGATAGATCTGGATCTGCTGATTTGGTCATTCATGTGCATATGGGCGTTGAAGTGACAGTTGTTAAACATTAAGTGTAGACGGTTAGTGTATAAAAAGGACTATAAGTCACATTTTATTTCAATTCTGTGCTAGAAATCAACTGATAATAAACCAAGTAATATTACGTGAGTGTTTTTATTATGGAGTCTGGACACCATAAACCTGGCGTATCGCCGACATGCACTAGTTATACACTTTTCGCTGATATTATAGTCAATTGCGGAGAGGTTTTATTTTAATTTTTCATTATATTTTTAGTGTTTGGAGCGTGACCCTTTGCATTGAAAATCATTATATAATTGAACCGTGAACGAGTAACTGTTAGCGCTAAGTGGAATATAATTTGGCGTCACTTGCTGAAGGTAACGATGACAGACCGTTTGTAGAGTTGAGGACCTTCGCTCGTCACTAATGATGTACTTGTAGCTGTTCGTTCGATTACTGAACGTTATAATTATTTCATGGGATTTTGCGCTATTGCTTCAATGGTGTTTCAACTAAACCTTTATACCTTTATGCTTAAAAAGCGCACAATCATCATCATCAGCCTTCATCAGTTCACTGCTGGACTAGGCCTCTCCTTTGAAAGGAGGAATTGGCCTACTATACCACGCTGGCCAAACGGGTTGGCATAGGGTTTGTATCAAGTTTTCCTTCTCTTTCAGTGCTGTTCTCTGCATAATATGCTCCCTCTGTCGGCTCTTACGACACCCATGGGATGATATGGGGTGGTGACATCCCGTATTCTTAATCCGTCACCACACGGACAATAGGCGAACGTTAATCAATCAAGTAGTTACTTCGTACTCTTATAGTAAATTGCTTTTTATTTATATCTATAAAACGACATCTTGCGTTTACTCTCGTTAGTTATATGTGTTTGTAAAGGACAAACTTATTTTTATCATCTGAGTGCAATACAAGTGTCATTATATCTTTAAAAATATTCCTCTTATTATATAAAAACCTTAATTTACCGATTATGTACATTTTAAACATTTTCATTTATTGTGTAGCATACTTAAGTAAATATGTGATACCTAAGTCTATGTCGCTCATACGTTAAACTCATCCTAAATTATTGTATTGACAAAAAATATGTAAACGAAAATCGATCGCTTGTCTTACGAGACATGGTGCCATCTCAAGTTAATGTAGTTATTCTGCACCGTCATCATCCTTCACCCCACCGATCTGACGTGTACTGCGTAGTTAGATGCGCGATCTGTAAAATTTTGACACTGTATATTTCATACAGTATTATTTAGCAGTTCTTATTAGTGATAATTGAATTATTTAAAGATATAAATACCACTGTTATTGTCCTACGTTCTAATCGGCTTGTAACGGTCGTGGTCGCGGAAGGACTTTATGGACACGTCAAAATATATCTCTGGATTACCATGGTACACATTAGCTACATAATTATAAGAAATAAATGAATATTTAAGTAAGTCATAAACTAAAACTTAAACCGTCGGAATGAAAACTTACTCGTCGAAATTTGTAGTATCTCTCTTATGTGCGCAGCAGACCAAGCTGATCTATACTGTGATTTAATTTGTCACCAGTATGCAATATGTAGGATAACTAAATGAGCATATGGTACTACTGTTCGTGTCGGGATTTAATAATTGTTCTCATCTGACAATTTAATTAAACCATTACGCTATCGCATTTCGACACTGCCATTATGCGATTTTTGATAATTAATCATATTAAAATGTAAATTACACACGAAATATCGAGTGCTTATATTAATCTGCGGTGGTTATTAAAGGCTTACGCACTTGTGAGTTGATGAATATTCAGTGTTCAGCTAACGACTTTGAGGAATACGCATGATCAATAGATCACGCGTATTCCTCAAAGGCGTTTCAATCATAATCAATGTAGATTACACATAGCAGTGAATACACTTCTATGTGTAATCTACATTGATTATGATTATACATCACGATTTCCTAGGTGAGCTTATACCTCTTATGTAGTAACATACATACATAGACTCACGCCAGTTTACCCGAAGAGGTAGGCAGAGGCATATTAAACGCCCACTTTTCGCCAGTGTTTTGATCCCACGTAATAGGTGGCAAACCTATTGCCGCTTATCGGGATATTTTGTTTGCCAGAGCCTCGTCCGTTGATCGGCAGGTGCACCACTTGCAGGTGAGGTTGGCTTGGGACCCTAAGTTCTTGGTGGGAACCCTATGTAGTAACATACGTATATATTTTCTCTCTTAAATATTAAATAATGAATTAGTGTGCCTCAATGCTTAGTAGCAATAAAAGTATTTTTCTTTGTTACCTTTTTCTTTTTCACTTCTTTCTTATATCTCTTTCTCATGTTCCTTTGTTGACTCACCGAAAATCTGGCAAATAAATACTTCACGCTAAGCGATAATCGCCATAAGATAACTTAGTTTAGATTATAGATTAGAATAATTAAACAAATTAGGTACGGATTCCTTACTTAACACAAGAATATAATAAATACTTGTATATTTTCTCGCTATCAACTACACTTTATGAGTTTATTCTCTCTTCTTTCTCATATCACATCCCAACAGAATTACCTAAAGGTTATACTTTGCGTCCGTGAATGCTTATTACTTCGTAGTTAGATAGATACTTGTACATGTCTGTACAAGATAACGAATTAAACCTTATAAAATGTCCTGTAAAATGCCTTGAGTTAATTTATAACGTTTGGAATAGCAGTTACCTATTACAATTTTATGAATAATAAAAAACTAAGGGTTTCCATTCCTATATTTAAATTTCGCAACAAATCGAAAAACTTTTCCTGAGTGGTGATTGGCAATTATTACAGATAAGCAATTCAGTATTTGCTTGGTTTTCAAACATGATTAAATAGTATCAGTTTTGCAACTCAACGCTCACAAGTAGCTTGACTTGTGAGCCAAATTCTAGAAGAAAACTGTATGGCGAGATACAGTTACATTATAAAGTCGTCGCTATTAATAATAATATCTCGGGTCACATATATTCATGACAGCTGAGGTCGACGTCTTTATATGCTATATATTATTTACAACTACCTACGCGTTCATTTCGCTCTAGTTCTCAAAAAGTTAAAACTAATTTTCTATTTGTAGATTTAACGAGAGACCAAAAATTATTTCGTAATTCGGAAAATGCTTTCATTTATTCCAAGTATCATTATGAAGGTTTTGCTGTCATACTTATTATAAATTAATGTTATTTCAAACGTGCAAAGTTCAATGAAGTTTTCCAATTACATTCAATAGTTTGTTACATTAATTTGTACAATAAAGTACAATTTATTCTGTTCATATTAATTGTAAACAATATTTCAGGCATATTCGTGGCGAATATTAAGCAAGTGAACTTGCAATGATATATATAAATAATAAACGAATTCAGTCATTATTCATTGATCGTCGCTCCAATGTGGTAGTAACAGTGAGAAACTACATCCAAATAATTCTGTGTATGTTGTTCAGCTTTATAATGTATTATAAAACTGAAGAGTTTGTTTGTTTGGTTGAAGGATGTTGAAGGCCATCGACGAGTTTAAAAAACACCGATATCTCTCAATCATGCGGAAATAATACAATCGCGTAAAAATCCATACTATTCTAGCCTGAATATAGCTGGTGATTTTAAATAAGGTGAATAATTAAATCCGCACGCGATAATACAATTTAGCCCCGGCTTGACACAAGTTATGATACATAGGTTGGCCCGATCAAAAAACCGCAGCGAGACCGGCGAGAGGGCAGTAATTTCATCACTTAGTTCACTAGAGGTGGAGAAAACCAGAATTATTCACAAGTGTGGGACGCACAGTGGGCTGAAAATCAACTTTCATAGACATAGGATACTAAATTTTTAAGTGTCGGTTTTTATCTCCGAGACTGCAAGGAAAACCGTAATATCCTTACAGATGGTTATAGACCTAATTATTTATGATTTTTTGACGTACTCCATATAACGGTTAGTGCTGCGCAATATTTTTAAAAAATCATCGAAATATTTTTATTTATTTTTAAATACTGAACGATTCTTTTAAGTTAATTAGTTAAGAAACGCAGATTTTTAACCACACGTAATGTGACATAGTATCCTGCCTGTATTCTCGAAGGAGTAGGCTACACCTAAACTTCGTCAGCTGTGATTGATTCAGAAATTATTAAAAAAATTATAAAGAAATCGTTTAACACTAAAATATTTCTTAAAACAAGTCATTTAATTCTATTACCCAAGTCTTTTAATGAGTCTGAATAAGTCATTAAGTGATTTGTAATATCACGGAACGGAACTATGGACTACATCATTCTCTTTCTGGTTAGCTAATTAGTTAATTAGTTACGTTATGAGTTTTAAGAAATATTTTCTATTATTTTAATGTTTCTCTGGTACATCTTTTACAACAATCTAATGAAGGTGATTAACTAATTAATTAATGATCCACATCCAACAACAAAATATATAAAATATTTATTTTATTTTTTAAACACTAGACGCTTCTTTTTTAAGAATGTCGATATAAGGCTATAATGTTTTCTCAATTGTTGAGCATAATATAGGTATATAATAATAAAAAGTAAATAAAAATAATAAAAATAGGTATATAATAACAAATCAGAAATGAGGAGATCCGCAGTAGAACCAAAGTCGCCGACATAGCTCTCCGGATAGCCAAGCTGAAGTGGCAGTGGGCAGGGCACATAGCTCGAAGAACCGATGGCCGTTGGGGCAGAAAGGTTCTGGAGTGGCGGCCACGTACCGGACGACGCAGCAGAGGTAGGCCCCCCGCAAGGTGGACCGACGATCTTGTCAAGATCGCGGGAGGAGGTTGGATGCGGGCGGCTCAAGACCGGTCTGTGTGGTCGGTTGGCTGATATGATGAATAAAAAGATTTTAATAAAAAATCGCGATTTACCATTTTGATTGATAATTTATATAAAAAGAGGTTACAAATTAATGTTTTTGTGAATATATATACAACATTTTACATATCAAATATTAAAAAAGAAAATAACAACACTTTACAATAACTAATACGAGGTGAGATCATTTATTTACATATACTTGTACATTACACATTTAAATATCTACAGTAAAAATAAAATAAATAAGTTATATAAACAACAAAAGAATAATAGAACATGAAAAAGTACTATTGAATATTAGGTACAAGAAAACACAATATGCGTTAATTAATTTTCCTTATCACTCTCGTCCGCAGAGTCTAATTCTGAATCAGAATTCAGATTGGATATATCGAAAAACTCGAACTCAGTTTCCTGACACTGAATTAAATCGTAGTTTCAGAAAAAACCTTCTGGCTTTTCTTGGCATCTAATTTGGGCCTTTGTGCACTTATGAAAGGATCCGAAGAAACAACAAGCATATTCAGTATATCCTGATTAGAGCTTTGCCTGCTCTTTTTCCGCGAATGATGTTCCCGAAACCTCCTAAAATCTTTGTTACGAGACTCTGATGCTTCTTCTGAGAGACTTCCAATCGGTACAATATTATTCTTGTCGATTATGTCTGCTCCGTGTATCAGTAATTTATGGGCGGTTGATGACATATAATACCAGTCATATAATTCCACATACTTTTCTGCTGTTTTGCGGGCATAATCTTTAAATTTGATGACATCTATTTGCTCACCAGATACTTTTGCTTGCAAAATCACAGCAAATCTTCTTACAAGTTCCTCATCCAACCCGGTTATGGCTGCAGTTTTATTAGGAAACTGCAGCCATAACCGGGCATGCGGCGCTCGCCTTGATATTTAACCCACTTCCAGTAGCGGGCGGAGGGGTAAGAACGCGACTCGAGCGCCGCGTGCGCGCCGCGCGCTCGCTGCACACATGTCACACGCCGGCAACACCCGACGCTCACGCAGCGCGCTCGCAAAGCGCGCGCGGCACTCGCGCTACTCACACGCCCTAGGATCGCGCACGCCTAATGTGGGGTCAGCCTATAATTGAGAACGGTTTGCGCAATTGCTTTTGTGAATATTACGTTTATGTGGGATTAAACAAACACTGATGAAACTTATTATTATGAAATGGTGGCTGTATGATAATCTTCTGTACCGAAAATAGCCTTTATTAATACATATTATTATTTGTGCAATGACATTTTACATAGGTAACTAAGTAATACCTACATGTAGTCAAAGTCTTGTGTGTACCTGTACACATCATCTTATTATAGTCGAAGCTACCAAAAATCTCCTTCAAGAAGTCAAAGGTGCGCACCGGGATCCGAACCTGAGATCCTCTCAGTTTCAGTCTATTGATATCAACACTTGAAATCGCTTATATTAAGAACTCTGGATGTTTTTGATATTTTTTAACATTTCTGCTTTAAACAAATTCCTTTTAATAATAGTCTTAGTACATTGAACATGAAACTACAGTTTGCGGATTTTATCGCGTTATATTGGTTTAACTGGTTATTACATTTAAACCGATTTTATTAATTTAAAACAGTGAGCACATTCTGCGTAGATAGTAACACCAATAGTTATAAAATGTTCGGGTACTTTGAGATAACTTTTAAATTTAAGACAAAGACAAATATCACCCCAGTCTACCGTGAACATGAATCCTGTAAAGAATTCGAAACGTCGGCTAGTAATAAAAATTCGGGCAAGTGCGAGTCTGACCAGCGCAACGAGGGTTCCGTACGCATTTTACCTTATTTGAGGTTGGTGCTAATTACGCTAGTGCTCTAAATCTGTATGAGCGCCCATACAACTATCTTAAATGGAGTCTACTATGTATGTATGGGGACATCCTTACATTTCCACATTTTTATTTTCTGTAATTTTTCCTTTATTTGTGCTGTAAGACCCTGCTTTTGGCCAAATTTTTGTGTGATTCTAGTTCAACTGGAACTACCATATAGGTTTTCGATCCAAAACCTATAGGGTACTTACGGTTGACCTAGATTTGTCAATTTTGGTTAAAACCAACGTCTTACAGCACAAGTAAAGGAAACATTCCGAAAATTAAAAAAAGTTGAAAATTAAGGTTAATTTCGGTACTTACAAGTTTTCGCAAAAATCTAATTTTGACCATTTCTTTTTATCGGGTTGACCCAGGACCCTGATTTCACCTAATAGAAACCATAGACCTCAGTATCTGGTATAAATTTCAATTTGCTACGTCCACTCGTTCCTGAGAAAATCGGTGGTGACACACGGACAGATAGACAGACAGACAGAAGGACAAGAAAGTGATCTTATAAGGGTTCCTTTTTTTACCTTGTGAGGTACGGAACCCTAAGAAGTATGAATTTTCATGCTACTATTAAAAGTAATAATTATAAATTATTGCAAATAGCCATTTTTTATAAACGAATAGAAACTGCTGAAAGCATAACAAGTAACAGGTAGGTTTGTAAGAGAATTCGTAAATGTATTACCGATCGAAACATGAGCGGATGTGTTCTAGATTGGTTTGAACCTACCGTTTCACGTTTTTGCTACATGTATCAAATAAGCGGTGTGTTCTCCTTATGGAAATACAATTTTTTATCATACGTAAGTGCTATGATTATAGTGAGTTGTTATTTATGTAGAACATTAGGTCAATTTCAGAAAATAGCATACTTATGGGTATTATGTTCTGAAATTGGTCCAATCTATCTTGTGTGAAGATAATCACACTTAAGTATTGTAAAAATTACTGAATTCTTTTGTAACGCTGGTATTCTCACAATTTTATATTTTTGTATAAACTATTATTACATACATAGATTCACGCCTGTTTACCGAAAGAGTAGGCAGAGACTATGGAGCGCCATTTGCAACGATCCTGGCATACCTCTATTGTTTCATTCACTCCCATCAAATTTCTCATGCTTGCTCTTCTGTTGAGGGTACTTTTGACCTGTCCTTTTTTACGATGTCTCCAATCTGGTCAGAGTACACTAAAACTTTTAATATATTATATATTAATTACATAGTCATGGATCTTTAGAAATTTTATATTGTATTTGGGGTTATAATAATATCCTAGGACAACTCAAACACGGTCATCTGATCACAATACAGAGGCAGAGCCTGACGCCTATACTATGGCAAACAGATAACTGATAGACCCACTTATATTATTATGAATACATACATGTTAAAGACAAATAATTACAGGCAGTTAGGATCTTTCGCCGGATAATTAGCTCGCAACTATCATTGCAGGATGTTTCATTCAGACTGTGTGACAAAGTAAAATACACTATTTTGTGACCTGCAATTCATATAGTTTGTGAACTGCTTATTAAACGTCACGCATTCATAATGTATGCTACGTGTGTTCAAAATTGCGACAAATTTACAAACTACGGTACGTAACACTTTAACGGCTTCAATTGTTTATTACATCGTGTATATACGAAAGCATTAGGAATTCTTGTCATTTTGTTTTATGCAGTCATAACCCCTCGCTTGCCCCGCTCGAAAATGCATTTCCTCCGATAGTGTCCAGCCATTTTGAGGATGTAATGTTTATAAGATTCTAGGTTATAAAACTTTAATTTTCTCGCGTTTGGTATAATTATATGACGAAAATTTTAAACCATATACAGTTCAGAAGTTACTCTATATGAGAATAATATTTAAATAGCTTACCTTTAACCTTTTCATGTCGAAAAAAAATTATAAATGCAGGTCACTTTGTTTTTTCTTACACCATAAAAACACATAAATTATTCACGAAATTCACTTTCTCACTGCACTAATATTGACACGGGTAGGTTGACGACGCGACGGTTATATACATTAATTTAGCATAGGTCACCGATATCACTTCACAATAACCATTTATTCATAGCAGCGAAAAATTTGCGCCATTTTGACGATCCGACGGAAAACATTTCTCACTCACAAAACATAATTATACCTATTTATAGCAAAATGAATACGAAAAGTCTAATTAACAATGGATTCTAAGAAAACTTTGTGAGAAAATCTATATTTAGTAAAGTAATTAATAAATACTTACATATAATCATTTAAAATATGGAGGACGGCTAGCGGCCAACGCCCGAAAATTGCATCACAAAAATTACTAACACTTTTTTGTAAATGTTTTTATACCTGGCTAAAAAAAATATTTGAAACATATACTTCACTAAATTGTCAATAATTTGATATATAATACTAATACAATCACTTAGTGTTTGCGTTGAGAATACATTTTTGAAAAATCACGAATTCAACTTAGTTGATCTCCACAGCGCAATATGGCGGCACGGAGAAAACTGAGCACCGAAATCAGCAATTTTATTATTTTTTTCGGTTACAAGCTTGGAAATATGCTAAAAATTGATGCTATTATGTTTTTTAACCTGTAACTAGTCGATGTACGTTTTTATTATTGTAACCAATCACACAACACCTGAGTGAAGTTCGCACAAATCCTTATGGGCACACCGTGCCCGCAGGACACTACCAGCCTATTTCTCTTACGGGCACACCGTGACCATAGGACACTCAAGGGGATAATCAAATAACTTGGTTCTAAGTGAGATGTTAAGCAGATGTAAAATATAAATAACCTTAATTAAGTTATTTTGTAAGGTGTACCGTGTACCTACTACCTCATCATTGTCTTGCCCTGGTCCCAATTTATTTGGGGTCGGCGCAGTATGTCCTTCGCTTCCATACTTCTCTGTCACCAGTCATCCAATCGCTTACCCCTTTCTCTTTCATATCCATCCTCACACAGTCCATCCATCTCTTCCTTGGCCGTCCTCTCCCTTTTCGTCCTTCTACATGCATATCCATCACTTTTTTACCTACATACATCTCATCTCTCCGCATAACATGTCCATACCAGGCCAATCGACTCCCTTTCACCTTTTCAGCTATGGGCGCCACTTTCATACTACCTCTAACGTAATCATTCCTAATTCTGTCCATTCTTGTCACTCCACACATCCATCGTAACATTCTCATCTCTGCCACATGCAATCGTTTCTCATCCATCTTCTTTGTAGCCCAACACTCAGCTCCATACAGTACGACAGGCCTTATAACCGATTTATACATACGGCCCTTTAATTTCACAGGCATTTTGTGGTCGCATATTGTGCCTGAGACCTGTCGCCATTTCATCCATCCTGCGTTGATTCTTCGCCTAACATCCCGATCAATTTCACCGTCATCTTGCAGGAGTGAACCTAGGTAGCGGAAATCGGAGCATACTGGTAGAGGTGTACCGCCGAGTGTAACCGGTATAGGACTGGAGAGACCGCCAAAGTCACAGAACATATACTCCGTTTTGGTTCTGCTTATTCTCAAGCCTACATTCTCCAGTCTCTGCCGCCACTCCTCCAGCTTGCTCTGCACCTTCTGTCCACTCTCTGCTACCAGAACGATGTCGTCGGCAAACAACATGCACCAGGGTGCCTCTTCCTGTATGTCCGATGATATAGCATCCATTATTAACAGGAAGAGGTACGGGCTAAGGGCCGACCCTTGGTGCAAGCCTACGGCCACATCGAATCTGGCTGTGATACCAGCTGCGGATCGGACCTGCGTTCGGCATTCAGCGTACATGGCTTGAATCAACGTCAGGTATTTCCCAGGCACTCCTTTCTTCTTCAGGGCCCACCACAAGACTTCACGGGGCACTCGATCATATGCCTTTTCAAGGTCGACGAACACCATGTGCAAGTTTTTATGTGCCTCCCTGTATTTTTCGCATATTTGGCGAAGAGCGAAAATGGCATCCACCGTACCTCGACCAGGCATAAAACCGAATTGGTTTCGTGAAATCTCACTCTCGTCACGCAGGCGTCGCTCAATTACTCTCTCCCATACTTTCATAGTATGTGGCATTAACTTTATTCCCCGATAATTGTTGCACTCTTGGATATCACCCTTATTTTTAAAAATGGGCACCAGGTAACTGTTGCACCATTCCTCGGGTATGGTCTCCTCGTGCAACAGCTTATTGAAGAATAAAGTCAGCCACGCCCATCCATCATCTCCTAATGCTTTCCATGCTTCTACTGGTATTCCATCTGGTCCTAACGATTTTCCATTCTTCATTCCACTAACAGCCTTTTTTACCTCGTCCTTATTTATTTCCTTCACTAACCCAATATTCATCACCTCATTCTCAAGTTTTCCGCTCCAATCGTTCTCCTCATTCATTAACTTTTTAAAGTATGTCCTCCATCGTTCTTTTATTCTATCTTCGTCCATAAGAATCGCTCCTGTTTCGTCTTTCATGCACTTAATATGGGATACATCCTTCGCCTTTCTCTCTCTAGCTTTAGCCATGCTGTATAAGTATTTATGACCCTCGGGTTTTTCAAGTAACCCGTACAACTTGTCTAGGGCATTGGATCTAGCAATGGCTACGGCCTTTTTGGCTCTCTTTTTACATTCGTCATATTCCTTCTTCTTACTTTCTTCTAAAGATTCATTTCCTCCTTTCGTCAGCTGCCATTCTTTAAACCTTGCTTTCTTTTCCTTAAGTGCATTCTGTACCTCTTTTGTCCACCACCACGTGTCCTTATCTTTCATACGCTTCCCTTTCGACTCTCCTAAGACATCCTTTGCTACACCCTTAATACATTCACTCATCTCTTCCCAACACTCATTGACACTAATATCATGCATATCGCCCATTCCTAACATTTTACCTACCACTCTATCTCTGAATTTTTCTACACATTCATTCTTCTCTAACATATGCCATCTTATTTTTGGAGTCAGTTGCTGCTTGGTTCTTTTAAAGCTTATTTGAATCTTTAGTTCGACCATCAGGAGCCTGTGCTGCGAGACTAAATCTTCTCCTGGTACCACTTTACAGTTTTTGACCCAGTTGAGTCGATTACGTCTTATTAAGAAATAATCGATCTGGGTCATATGGTGGCCGCTGTTGTACGTGATCAGATGTTGCTCTTTTTTTTCGAACCAAGTATTTGCAACTGCTAGGTCAAAAGCGGCAGCAGCTTGAAGAATTGCTTCTCCCTCACAATTTCGGCTGCCGAGTCCCCAACCTCCATGTACTCTTTCATACTCTTCATTTGTTCGTCCCACATGTCCATTAAAATCACCTCCCACAATAATCTCTTCATTCTCCGGTATATTCGTCATCATGCTATCGAAATCCATCCAAAACTTCTCTTTCTCGCAATCATCACAGCCTATCTGAGGGGCATACACACTTATCACATTCAGAATAATACCTTGCCACATCACTTTCACAGCAATCAATCTGTCATTAACTCTATTTACACTTGTCACGCTATCTTTCAGATTTTCGTCTAACACAATCCCCACACCATTTCTTTTGCCATCACTTCCACAATAATAAAACTTGTATCCTTCACCGATCTCCCTAGCTTTCGTACCTTTCCATCTTGTTTCCTGCAAACATGCCACATTTATTCGTCTTCTCTTCAAAACACTAGCTAACTCTCTAGCTCTTCCAGTCATCGTACCTACGTTCCAACTTGCATACCTCACCTTTACGTCACAGGCTTGCTTCTTATGTTGCACTCGCCCGGAGTAGTGCAACAACCCTTGCATATTTCTCGCAGGTGCCGGGTGCTGCCCCTGCGCGTCGCCTGCGGGGAACGCCCTAATCCTATCGCACTCATGTACATACTTGGCCATACTGCAAAAGGTTTTGGCATGAATTTTACCAGCCGGCCGCCTGCCTGACGCCAACCCTCCTTGGGAATGTTGTCGTTATAGAGGAAGGTGATAGGAGATACGGGGTAAATGGATAGGATGGATTGACAAGGAAGAAGGGGGTTGTAGGTTGGGGTACTGTAATCACTGGACGGATATAGGGTAGTGACTACAGTAGCTCGGAGAGCCGGGAGCGCGTACCCGAAGCCCTGTCTAATGGTCGGACAGACCAACAGACAGAAGCACCCCCTGACTTTGTGTGTACCTACTACCTACATAAGCAAATAAAGGCCAAGGAATAATTAAAAAAGGTAATGATAGCTTTTTTATTTAGTAGACTTTTCCGTTGTGAAATTAATAAATAATGAATTGTTCCAAGTTTGTTTGTTCTTAGTATCCATTGTTTTTGTTAACTACATGTTTTATTAATAAAGAGAGAGATGAAAGAAAATATTTGAATTGGGAACAGAGAGAAGAAAATATCACAAAAAAATCATATTAATTTCAGTTTTATTGTTTATAGAACATACGGTAAAAAAACATGAGCTATTTTAAAGATCCGTAAAAATCCGCATATCTGGAAAATAAACTCCATGCATATACGAGTTATATCAAGAACAATAAAACAAGATATATTCCGTGGATAAGCTCGCATTTGGCGAGCGGAGTGGGTTGGTGACTGCAGTGCAATGCACAGTATGTACAGTGTAAGCACACAGGTACCTGTCCATCCGTCCGAGGTAATCCGTTAATCGCGACACACGGACAACACCGCCGGTAATTCAATGTATAAAACCACGTCGCAAAAATGTTTAACCAGCAAACAAACCGCTGTCGTGTTTTATATTCACATCATTTAAGCGCTGGCAATTTTCACTCGCAAAAGTTTTAAAATTAATTAATTCAAGATCAAAGAGACTGGTTGACGCCTCGCGTGACCTGTATTTGGCGCAAAAGATCAGCATTGCCATACAACGTGGCAATACAGGTGTTAAGAGCGTTTCGACTGAACTTTTTCAGGTGTTTACGTGTAATATTTATGTAACTACATATTTGTATGTATTACTTTCGGTGCGACAAAGTTTTACTTATGCGAATGCAATCATGTATCCATTCACCACAAAGCTTAAAGTTAGCAAATCCTCTTTGTTGTCAATAGAGGTTCCGGACCTCCATGTCACCACAAGAACTTTTATTGAGAACAAAAAGGATTACAAAGTTTTCCCCCGGCGCCAGGATCACGAAAGAATGTCTAATTCTTTTGCCCATCGGAAAAAAGTTAGTAAAATTGGGAAATTGGTAAAGATTAGAACTTCGTTGTTGGGTCAAACAAGAAATGATGATACCTATTACATATTTTTTGAGTCTTTTAAATCACAATTAGTAGGTATCCTTCCTAATTATCCTATTCCTAACTATTCTCTAATACTCATTGTGTATTGCAATTTGCAAACCTCGGTGAAAGACTGCATCCAGGTGATTTTTAAATCTCTCCATTGCAATTGAGACTTAGTTTCATAAGAGTACCTTTGTTTATTGTTACAGATAAAAAATTAATTAGCAAACTAGTTGTAAAAGTGTCACCCCACTAGTTATGAAAACTTTGAGCACATGTGACATTTAGCGACATACTTTTCGGTACATATTTTTTATTTAAAGGTAGCTATAGCCTAGTGGAGATACCAACAGACTGCCATGCAGAGGGTATCGGGTTCGAATCCACGGCGCGCACCAATGACTTTTCGGAGTTATGTGCGTATTGAATTGTTAATTATCGCTCGTCCCGTGCCTCGGAGAGCACGTTAAGCCGTCGGTCCCGGTTGTCATGAAGATCTTTGACGCCCTATAACGATTGGGCGTCAGTACCTTCTCAGTAAACTGACACTAGTCTTAACCATGGAATATCGCTATGCCTTCGGGTTGCGGAGATCGGATAGGCAGTCGCTCTGTGGAAAAACTAATATTCAGCCAAATCCGGTTAGACTAGAAAGCGGACCCCAGATTTAAACTGGGATAACGCTAGGAGAATGATGATGAATGTCTTTTAGGTACATATTTACGAGATATTGCTGTACTAAGTAGGGATAGTAATCATTATTGATACCTTCTTTCAATTTCAGTGTTTATCACGGGTGCATGTGTGTGTATTTCAAATGGTTGCTATGGGTTTAGACCCATAGAAGAGTTTCAACTCTCAGGCATACAAAAGTTGTAATTTGTTTAATGATTGCATTAAACAAATTACCCTACTACTACCCTGCCTATAGACACGGATTTATTGCGACCGTCCACCGACATGGATTATTATAACATAGGCCCTTACCAAATTCTATCTACCTATTCCAATGAATAGGTAGATAGAATTTGGTAAGGGCCTATGTTATAATAATCCATGTCGGTGGACGGTCGCAATAAATCCGTGTCTATAGGAAACATTGAAGGAGGCCTATGTTCAGCAGTGGATGTGTGGTGTCTTTCGGATGAAATGATGTCCCCTCCAAAACTAATTTAAATGTCTAGAAAACCCAACTACATAGTATAGTTAATTAATTACTAGTAGTCAGTATCGAAATCTATCAAAGAATGTGTTTTTATTTAACTTAATTGACAAATAAATGTTCAGGTATGACAGACGCACCTGTACACTAATACCTAATGTTTTTTGACGTGACAACGTCTTATAAATTGGTTTGCCGGGTGACACTTCAAGAAACTGCGTTACGCTCCGCTCACGTTATGCGCTCACAATGAGAGCGAGTGAGAGGCACGCGTCCCGCCTAAGAGCGAGAGAGACAGACATAAAAAGTGAAAGGCACGCGTCTTTCATCCTTCTTCCTACTATACGAATGAATATTCACATTAAAATTATTTTACCACTCAAAGTCGTTGTCACGTAAAACTTTCGCCCGTATACCGACTTTACAGGCAACCAATTTTTTTTACTTAATATGTATGTAAAAAAATCATGATTAGTGTAAAATCTGCTATAATATTCAGTTAGAACCTTAAATAAAAACAAGTATTTCTTGTTACTTTATTTTGCTCTACCCAATTTCTTAGTAAATTTGGTGGAGTAGGATTAATTTTACCAAATTTTAAGTTGAATGCTGAAATAAAAATTAATTGCGTCCTAAATAACATGTTCCTAAGAGAAAAACGTTTCTTTGTTTGGTTAATTAAGTAAAAAAAGTGGGACCGTTTAGGTTATGCAGATCACTTAACTATGTTTGAATTTATAAAAGAGACATGGTGCGGTAGTTCACTACAAATTGAACTGACCACTTGGATAACAGAGTTCTAAGGTTCCTAGTTTTATCTTGTTTTATATTCCTTTCGTAATAAGTGGCTTTAAAATACCTTTTATTGCTCTGCTAGCGTAGTGCCAGCTTTAGGGCTTGTTCACGCATTGCCAATACGTAGCTAAATATTTCTATGATATGCGAGGATTAAGAGCCTGAAGTGGGGCTAAGTACACCTAGCCGTGCTTTTTATGAGTGGCTTTGACACTTAAATTCATTACAACTGCCTACGGCCACGGTGCTCACCACGCAGTATACACTTGCAGAGCATTCTAGAATAAGAGACCTAAAAAATTACACGCTTTATTTTTGTACCTTTTTCGTCCCCATCGGATTTCAAATCCCATTGCAAAGTTTGGATGAGTAAAAATATAAGTAATACTAAGCTATTATGTAAATAGCATCGAGTAGGGGTAAAAACGAGAAAAAATACTTATAAGCTGAGGATTCGCATTCGAATTCAATTACCCCGGAATAACCTGCGCCATCGGTTAGAGATTTGTACCATTTCTTCTTTAGTGCTCATAGAGTGACTGGACATGCCTTTCGAAACCAAAGTAAAGCACTGTTGCACAAGTCACCATTTAATGACTGCTTGAGAAATTGATATCATAGCGCTACCGTGATTTAGAGGGTACGTATACGGTCGGTCCCGGGTTTTTGCCTCGTACACAAAATCCTTTAGGCACTATCGGAGACTTTTGGGTAGTCTAAACACTGAAACCAGAGTTAGCCGCACACTTACAAAAAAAATGAAAGATCATTGATCATCAAATACCAAGATAAAGTAGGAGGTACTGAATAGATCGTACACTTGCCAAGTTGACTCTAAATGACAACTTACAAGTTACAGACTAATTTTATTTAACTTACAGGCAGAATTTTCTCCTATTAATGGTGCTAGTGCCGTCTATATAAGCCACGTGTTATAAATTCGTTTTAACCAATACCTCGGCAAAGGAAACCTAGATGTATCGCAATTTTATTGTCCCTAACACAAGCTAGTAAAATGGCCACAACATCCATTTCACTTAAGCTCTATGATCCGCTATATTGGTTTTCTAATACCATTACGTAGCTAGCGTGAAACGTATGTCCGGTACTTACCGCGTTGCGTCACAGTACCGCCCATACGCTCGGCCAATCAGAGAAAGCCATCGTCCGCGCTCGCAAAGCCTGACCAAATATGGTCATAAACGGACTCTCACCCTGATAGAGGGCCCGGTATATAAAGGGGCCGACAGAGAGGCCGGCACCGCTACTCTAACGTCGCTTCTACTACCTACCTACTATAACTAAGCGTACCTACTGACCCTACGTCGTATCTACGTGTATCCTGGTCCCAGCTACGGGTAAGCACTACATTTACTGCGTTAGCGTACTGCCCATCTCTCTACCTGCTAGTTGAGGCCGGCTGACGCCGCCTGCCTGACTCTATTGGTTGTGGCTCTCCTAATGCTGATTTCCTTCAGGTTCCAGGTCCACCTTAAGGCTCCGGGCTAGTCTACCTAGACCACTACACTTCCTGCATCGCCTTCAGCGTCACCTCTGCCGAAGAGTCTGGCCTGCCCTGCTCATCGCACTTAGACCGCCAACGCCTGCCAGCTGAACCAATGGCCTGCGAGGATCTGCCCGCTACGCGCAGCCCTACGAGCAACCTGCCCTGCACACTACCGGAGGGAACAGCGTTGGAGACTGCAGCCCTTAGTGTTCAGGCCAGTGTCGTGTTGTTGGTCGGTCATACTCGTGGCAAGGGAAGCGAGGCAATACTCGGCAAATAAATGCATAGAACCTTTTCTGCGTTTTACTACCAGAACCCGTTACAAGCGATCTATTTGAAAACCAAGATACAGTAGGTATCTATCGGTTTATTTTATTTTTTGGTTAGCTTTATTTTTTGTTATGATTCCGCCCATTTCAGTAAAATGGCAATACTTTCGGTAATTTGATATTTTACGTTCTAAGAGATACTTCGGTTTGCCTGTAAGCTATAACGAACTTAAACAGGGCTTATTGCTGTGTTAAAAAGTATGTTTTTATCAACAAAATGTCAAATTATCTGTCGCGCCGTTACAACGTTAAGCAAACAGTGAAAAGAATAATGGATAAAGACACAGTATTAGTATTTTAGATCAGTATGCCACTTTTATAAGAAATTTTCTAATACTGGCTTTCCCACTAGGCACGACTCGCGCCTCAGAAATGTGAGCGTGGCTCTCAAGCCATGTTTAGTTTGTCTGTATACTAATAGCTTCTAGTAGTAGCGTCACTAATGGAAGTAGGCTATGACTATCTACGACCATACTTATACCATACTTATTATGAACATAATTATCGCAAACTGTAATTAGTCTAATTCAAGCAACACCCGTAAGTTATTAGCAGCGATAGCCTAGTGGAGAGACCGACAGACTGCTACGCAGAGGGTCCGGGTTCGAATCCACGGCACGCACCAGTGACTTTTCTGAGTTATGTGCGTATTAAGTTTAGTTAATTATCGCTTGCTAAACGGTGAAGGATAACATCGTGAGGAAACCTGCATGTCTGAGAGTTCTCCATAATGTTCTCGAAAGACATGTGAAGTCTGCCAACCCGCACTAGGCCAGCGTGGTGGACTATGGCCTTACCATTCTCATAGTGAGAAGAGGCCTGTGCCCAGCAGTGGGACAGTTTATATATAATGCTGATTCTGACGTAAGTTATTTTGGTTATTCCCTTAGAGCCCCGATCCCCGAGGCATATGTTCCCGAGAGCCCCGAAAACGATAAATTTGATTACATTTATCTTGTTTATTTTTTCTTTTATTTTCGACTTATACCGTCGACATAAAAAGTGCATAAATGTATGGGTTTGAAAGTATTTATTTTGTACAACAGCAACTCATAGATTTATTAGAGCTCAATACAGTTTTAATAAAATGATTCAAATAGAATCTGATATTAGAAGAACGAAAATAAATTTACATATGTAAATATTACAATATTATCAAATAATTATATTCTACAATTTAATATGACAACAAAAATTTTCAAATTAAATGTACTTACTGCCATTATTTTTTTAAAGCTTTTCTTTACCATAACTATATTATTATAAGTTGATACTAATGTTGATTATTTTTATTGTTGATTGTCGAAGTCCAATTATGCCTTTTTTTTTTTTGGTATCGGGTTGGAAAATCCTCATGGAGTCCCTCCGCCCTGGGGGGGGAAGGACGAAGGGGACTGTCAGACTCTTACTGACTAAAAACCAACCCGTGCTCCTCATGTACCCATGTGTCGGAGGGTAGGGTTTCACCGAAGAATTCCTCGCTACCCCCCGACGGGTATTGGCCCGCCAGATGGTCAGGCGGGCCCCGAACGAAACCTCCTTGGCGGCGGATGAAGGTGTTGGGCTCCGCCGCCAAAACACCCAGCGGCCGCAGAGGATAGGGAGGACGGCAACGCTCCTCTTCCTCTGCGACCCCACCGCGACGCAACGATGGTGCGCCCCCATTTGGTCGCGGGAGATAGGGCGCGCGGCAACGCAACACCGACACACCTCTCCTCCCGCGACCGCACCCGACTGCGAGGGACAGACAGAACTGTCCCCCGCACCCGCAACCTGGGACGCATCCTACGCAGGCCCACGCAAGCCCACGTGGAGCGTCCCCTCCCGGGATCCCGCTTAGCTTCATCGTGGGTGTTGGCGCTCACTCACGGTTACTGAGTCCCGCCACCACGACAAGGTGGAGATCCTATGGGGGGAAGTCCAATCATGCCTGCTTTTAAATCATATAAATTTTCCAATTAGTCTAGATATTTAGATTTTTGTGTATGGAAGAAGAAGCATTTGTGACAATAATTAAAACCTGTGATCGCCTTAAGAAACTCTATTGTATTCTTTAATTTATAATATTTACTATAGCCAAGTGGCGATAGCCCAGTGGTGTACGTAGAGGACTGACGAGTCGATGGTCTCGAGTTCGGGGCACACACCTCTGACTTTTCGAAGTTATGTGTGCATTCAAAATTTTAATTATCGCTCGCTTACTAATGTGCCCGGTAGATGGCAATAGACTCGCCCCCTATTACATTGGGACCGAAACATAACTGCCGAAGTGTTGGTGTGTAATACACCTCTGCCTACCCCTTCGGGGTTAAAGGCGTGAAGTTATGTTATGTTATGATATGTTACTATAGCTCAGCAAAACTCTATAACTTTGCATGACCCTTTTAGTTAAGTATTTAATTTTTGTAACTAATAATATTTAAAAAACGGTATGTTGCTGTTGTTTAATTGAGTTTACCAAGACATAAATAAATCAAGGCCATCCGGTACGGGTGCTTCGGGGATCGGGGCCCTAAGAGAATAACCCAGTTATTTAAGGAAGAATAAATTTATACACGATCATAATATAAAATAATGAAATTAGTGAAGTAAACACTTTAAGATCAGTGCCAAGAATTTTATATAAACAAACTTTATACATTTAATTATAAGATCGACCCCTTCCCATTTCTTTATTTAGGTATTTTGTGGTTGTGTGGATATAAACAAAAATTAACTTTGCACAGCTGTTTTTAACGACCAGTAAATCAATTTTGATCGAGATTTATTGCTTGGTAATCCGAGTTCTTAAAAGAAAATGTGCTTAGGGCCAAATTTCACAATATGGTACCTCCAGGAGGATCTTTGCCTTCGGGTCATTTTTGCTGTCATCTACACAGCCCTGATTTTTAATACAAAATGTCGTCAAACTTACGATTGTTTTTTATAACGTTCTAAATTGCGAACCAGCTAGTTTGCTACACAAAGACAATTTCAACTGTAAATGGGTTATACAACATTTACATAGGGTGCTACCTTCACCCTTTCTGTACAAGGAAGGTTCCTTGAAAATGAGTTAAGACTGGTCTAAAGGCTTCGTTCGTTTGAATTTAATAATATTCTTACCTTGTATATGTACATAGCACGATCTAGTATCAAACTAAGCAAAACTTGTATACTATGGGTACTAGGGTACTAATAGACAATGGATAAACATAGGAACCTACATTATCTATATATTTTTATAAATACATTCAATTAAGAAAATTTATAGATCAAGACAAACGCCAATTAGATCAAGACAATATATAGAAACACCCAGATCTAGGTATCGAACTCGCAACCCTTTGCGTGGCAGTCAGTTACTCGGTTGTCAAATGTACTTTTTAAGCAATTGAACCTATTTTGCGAGACAACAACAAAAACAAAAAGGCCACCACATCGCGTTCGTCACTTTTTGTTTTATGGATAGGTTTGTTTACAAGAAGTGACACCTATGCATGCTTCAGAGAAGGTAAGATGAAAAAGACGTAAAAGTGGGCAAAATTTAGCCCTTTAGATTTATTTGATGATTTTATCTGAGACCTAATAATAGCGTGATAGAACTGAAATAATTTACTAGCTTTTTTAATTTTATGTAAATATCTTGCGTCATTTTACGGTGAGAGATCTCAACGTTCACATTTATGTGACTATCGGCCGGTTTCTGAATTGAGAATTTCAGCTTACATCAGTTGAAAATTTCTGAACTAGTTGAAGTCAACTTGAGTTTTTTCTGTTTCGCAGGTCAGAGTGATATTTTTTCAAAGCACTTTCATTTGAGTTTTCTTCAAATCATGAATAAATTAAACCAAACAACACTAGTACGTTCCAATACAAGTAAAAAAACCGGTACTAACCATAAATTCGTATTAATTAACATTTTTACAAAGAAGCACACTTGTCAGTTAATTATTTTTATACGGAAACAAATATAAAGACGAAATAAAGTTGTATTTAAAATTATTTCAACGTTTATTATATTTTAATGAATAGTTTGTTGAATTTGTTCAATTCGGTATCTTAGTAAAAACGGAACGTGTATGTTATGTCAAAGTCAGTTTGTTTTATTTTTAATACAAAATATTTGTGGCCAGGTATATTTGAGGTATCATTCTATATACCTCCATGGTGGCCACCATGGAGGTATATAGAATTATACCTCCTTGGAGGCCACAGCGTAATTATTTGGATTAATTTAACACGGAAATCTTTTATTTATATTTTCTATCCCTTCGATTTGTTCCTAATAATTTTGTAATCTATTTGTTCCAAATATTGAATAGGCTTTGAACCTTTTTTTCTATAAATTCTGTTTAACGGCCTTCTTGTTGTGTAGACGTCAGTATGACGTAGCCGCTGCTTGGCAACCGTAGTGTGGACATTCTGACACATTGGCTGTCATATTACTCGTGATCACGGGTTAAAAGACCAAAGTAGTGTAATTATTTTTTTCTCAATTTATCAGTGCTAAGTGAGGTTTGACAAATGTCAAATGTTTTCAGAAACGCGAATATAGAGTTGATATGGAGTTGATCATGAATTGATCATATTTTGTGTCAAATTTAAGATTTTACAAGCAGAAATACTCAAAAGGTGTCAAAACAATTTTTTGTGAAACAGAAAATTGATTAAGTGGTATATAATTAGTGTTTAAATTGTTCTCAACGCGAAATTCTCAATTCAGAAACCGGCCGATTGTCTGACAACAACGTAAAACTTGAAACAAATTCAGGACACTGTAGAGCACAAGAAACCTAGTAAGATGGAAGATTTTATCACGTCACAGTAAGCAGTAGGTAATTAGTGTAATTAGGTCACATTGTATCGCTATGATGCAGTGATTAAGAAGACTTTATGAGCTTTTTCATTGTATTGTACATGTAACATCCAACAACAAATATGTTAAGCACAGTGTGGAAAAGCTATAACATTTTTAGTTATTTCGATGATTATTTTTTCGGAATCTAGATTTCGAACGATGATTGTAATTGCATGTAAATTAATTCAACAGTTTCTGGCTGACAATTGGAATGTCAACATTTAATATTAACAATATATAATGGTATTAACTTTTCTCAGTTTTTACATTAGGTTCCTATATTACACTATCTTAACTTGCTGTACGATTGCCAGCTGCGAAACGTATCGCGATTTTTCTGAAATTAAAACTAGACTTACCAATGTATGAATGACAAACCAAGTAATATTGTCTATTGGGATTTTAGTGAGGTGTCGCACAATAGTGCAATCAGTGAGGTGCAGAAACATTTCGCTGATAATAACGAGCGTTCTAACACTCTAACTGGTCGCTCCGGGACTTCACTACAATACACAATAAACATAGTTCTGCTAACTTTCAACGCCTCTATAAATCTACAGTTAATCTAACGCTTTTACAACATCTGTTAAAGTAAGTATAAGAAATTTGTAATCAATTTGAAACTTTCGCGATCAGCCGATCGAAACGTCCGTCGGAAGATACAGAAATAAGCCTGACAATAAGTGGCATAATCCTTAAACGCCAATGATTTATACCGGGCAATATGCGTGTGTCAAGAACACTACATATGTATACATAAAATAATATATATATTATTAAATAGACCATAATACGATTTACACCTTGGAACTTAAGATGCTTATGTAAAAGTGAGGTAGTTCTAAATAAAAGATAGTTTGTAGGATTTAAAGACTTTAATTAAGCAATTAGACTGAAATAAAACATATCTTGTCAAATTATACCTTAAGTAGATTTATTGATAGAAAATAATAGTTACGGCACATAATATTACAGTATATCATATACGTTACATGCGTTAAGGTTTCAATTACAAGTATTATTACTGTATAAGATGAATATACTTATCTCCAGTATTACAGCTGGACCGTGCGGAGTGTACAGTCCTGTGGGCGCCCAACGAAATGTGTCAGTTGTAGTGCGGCACTGGTTTATATAGGAAAATACCCCCACTATTCGGCGATCACAGGATGTCAATTGATTTCCTCATTTTATTATTTCAAAATAACTTTATAGATTTGGAGTAGTCTTTAAAATATATTAAAATGATACAAAATGCTTATGACTAACTAACAATTACAGTAATTATTACATTGTATAAATAAGAACATATTTAAACGATATTTGAAATGATAACTGTAGAATTTGTTACAAAATGTAATTGTTAACCTGGCAACTCTATTACGACGATAGAAAATACTTATTTTAAAATTAATAATTATGGAATAGATTACATTATATAACTATAAGTATGACATGCTATATATATTATTCCAAGACGTGCTTTGTCGACTACCAAACCTCCTTGTTATACTCCTAGACTTGATTAACTGTCCTTTGCAAAGAAAGAGATAATTACAGCGAATGGCCTTGGCGGTCTCCGGTCTTACTCATCGATATAAGTCGGAATACGGCTATCTTACCTAATTATAAAAATTAATTGTTGCTAGTTGCTACCACAAGAATATTAAAGTATGACTTCATATTAATTCATACTTTCAACATACATTGATGAACATTATTATTACAGCTTACGGTTTTAAAAACGGTACAAAGCAAATATCGTGCTGAAGTAATTGGCCGAAAGAACTTGAATTACCTAATTATAAAGCTTTAGCTTTATTTATATTGTACACAAAACTGTATATAACAGGGCCTACGCGCTAGGAACTATATATTTACTAGATAGAAACGTAGAGACATCAAAGACCCATCCTTATTACACGGAACCTGTTTAGGTTCAACAGTCGACATGTGGGTGTCGTGAACTTTACCGAAGGCTAAGGGAGGAGATTATTTTTTAATTCTATTTAACATGTGTGAAATGTCAGTAGGCACAAAAATACTTAAAGAGTTACGTTGTATTTTAGAATAATGCATGATCTTTTAAGTATTTTTTAAACCAACATAACGCTAGAACGATTCATTGCATCCTAGTGTTATGCTGCGGTGTATAGCGGTCACATCTAAGACTTCTCGTCTTGAAGCCTGGGGTCCACTTTGTAGTAAAACTAGATATAACATAATACTAGCTCTTCCTAACAACGACAACTGTTTGATTACCTTAAAACCAAAGGAAAAGTGATATTCATCATTATTTTAATATTAAATTATCTTTAGAAGCTTCATTCTAAAAAAAATGTTTTGCATGTTTTTCCATGTAACTTACATTAGTGAGGTCTGTGGCAAATGGGTGTCCGCACGAATCTTCGGACCGATTTCCCAGGAAATGCGCATTTACAAAGTCTGGCTACTAAATAGTTGATCAGCTAAAAAAGCAACGGCTCTAAGTATCTCGAACAGTTCGTAAAACCGACGGCAACGAACGGTGATGAAGGTATATGACAGTCGTTATGGGGAGTCAATAACTGTAAAGTTATATAAGGCTTTAGTGGGTTGCGGTCAATCAGCACTCGCTCTGTGGGAAAGCTGCAAATCTGGTAAACTTGGACAAGCTAGAAACACATCCTCGGTTCCAAGGTGAAAGTCTAACGCTAGGGTGATAATCATGATTCAGCTAAGTATGCCGATGACGATGATTACTCCGAGATCCCGTCTCAACGCCATCCGCAGAACTCAATAACTTGTAAGGAATTAATGTATATTACGGTTTGTTCATTAAGGTGTTGTGTGCCTTTGTTGCGACGCCTTCTTTGTCGAAACATTCTCGCTTTATTAAGAACAGGTATTTGTCACATTTAATAACACGAAATCCCTGGTTTCAAATTACTACTAATCTTGCACATGTTACGTAAATAAATGTACAGCTTATATCCTTCGCCTTAATATTATTATATAGTGTGTAAAATAAGGGATCCTTAAGATTAAATACATTTACATAAAATTTGTAGAATTAGTGATTATGCAAAATAAATTGTAGTGTAAATTGCTTATAGTCTTAAACATAGGTACATTCTGGCTGCCTCATCTTAAGGTCTACTTTTGGTTAGGTATGCATAAGCATGACTGTTTGTAGCAAAATTTATGTTGAGTTTTCAAGAAAAGAAAGACAAGAACAAGTTAATCCTTCTAGATCATTATCATCATCCTAGGATCAATCAGAGGAGTTCGGTATTGTCAACCTTTTTCTATTGCAATAGTTGGTCAATCTGGCAAACGAAAAAGGCAATAGTAGTTGGGTTTCTCTTTCTTTCCACTAGGTTACAAGTAACGCCTGATTCAATCAACTATGGCTTAAATATTGATAAAATCCTTAGATTCCTTGTGACAATTAGCGGCACCACTTAACGCTGTGTTATTTATCCAAATTAGAATGGGATCGCCGTACACAGGACCCATTGAATATTCACTCGCAACCTACCAGTGGGTCGCGACCCATATTTTGAGAAATGCTGTTCTAGATGTATTAAGAATAATATTCCTAATTAAAATACAGGATTGATTCTCTATTGACAAGGTTAGAAGACGGTAAGATGTTATAGTATCACTTGACTGCGGTGGAGTGGAAATATTTTAACAGCCGCAACTAAATTCAACAAATTTAGTAAATCCACCTTTATCTACTCTGCTGAGGAGGTGTAGCGTTACGTAACACAACAGAAATGGCACACCAAACAAAAAGCACTCGCAAATACACAGAATGACAATAAACAAACACGTGATACCTCGCACATATTGATCGACGTATTACCGATAAGCCTATGACACAGCCACATCTTATCTATAACAATGAAACGATGATAAAACTCTTCCTATGAATTAAACATTACAGAGAAATTATTATTCTGAAAGTAATTTTTCAGTAATAACTCAGCATCAATATTTGTTTTCTTTGTTTGTCAATTAACAACGTAGCGTATGGCCAAGTTCCGTTGATAAGTAGGCCAGTGCCCTCGCTATTTATCTACAACCTACGTGAATACATTAGCTAAAATGTTTGTATTCGCAAGGCTATCACCTAGACCTCCCTTTTATCGCCAATTTTAAACTTGATTTGCATAATGATCGTTCTGTTTGCGAAATACGTCCCACACAATGTCGTTATATTTATGATGCGACTTATTTCGCCAGCCAAATTAGGTCTAAATTTAATAGTATATTTAATGTAGGTAATAACATTCACTTGTTGTACACAATAACACCCCTATAAACCAGTGATAAATTCGCGTTTTCGACAAAACTCATAACTTGTGCATAAAGTGTGGCAGGTGTAATAAAAGGTTTTTATTTGCAGGACGGAACGGTCGGAGGACTCGGTGTCGAGTAGCGGCAACCTCATTAATACCGCCGTGCGACACAAAATAGTAGTTTTAGGAGCTGCAAAAGTTGGCAAGTCTTCGCTTAAAACTCAATTTCTTTACGGAGCCTTCTCGCCCAAATACAAAAAAACTATAGAGGAGATGCACCATGGAGATTTCAACGTATCAGGCTGATATATTAGACACTTGATATATTATTGATATATTAGACACGTCTGGCTCGTATGAGTTCCCCGCAATGAGAGTATTGTCGATGCAATCGGCCGATGCTTTCATTCTGGTCTACGACATCACAGATGCCAACAGCTTTGCTGAAGTGAGGACCTTAAGAGATCAAATACACGAAACTAAACAGAGCACGGCTGTCCCGATTGTCGTGTTTGGCAATAAAGTGGATCTGGCGGAGACTGGCGCGAGACAGGTAAACGTTCTTTCTTTATTAAATAAACAAATAACAGAAGATTGAGTTCTCCGCTTTGGTAACTTGACAGTATATCTCTATAGCTACATGATATTACAGACTACCAACGGATTCTTTAGCAGCGTGTTATAATATTATGTTCAATATTTTTGGTTTCGATATTATGTTCACTTTTGTTGACTGTGCGAAGGTAAATTGCAGTGTGATTCTGTAAGACTTCATTTTAAACTTCGAATCTGAATCCGCTGTGAGTTTCTTGATTGACATTCTGAAACTTGGTTTATAATTCGAATCTACACTAGCGCTACTCTTGCGAGCGTGTTTGCGAGTTGAACTAAATTGACTTCGAGATTTTGACAGATAAAGGATAAAGTATGAGATGACGTAAAAATAAAATTGGGCAAGTGCGAGTCGGACTCGCGCACGACGGGTTCCGCGATCTATAAAAGAAAATCACGTTCGTTGTATGTATACTTAAATACTTTTTAAGTTTCTACCTGTTTATTAAGATCGAGTAACAAATTGCTTAAAAATTACGTTTGTTGTATGGGAGCCCCCCTTTATTATTTCCTTTTTGTATTAAATTATTTATTTTGAAAGGTAATATACAACTACATATTCTGTGAAAATTTCAAGCGTCTACCTGTTACAGTTAGTAATTTTGAGCAAAAAATACGAAAAAAAACACGTTTTTTGTATGGGACCCCCCCTTAATATTTTTTTTATTTTTTATTTTTAGTATTTGTTGTTATAGCGGCAACCGAAATACATAATTTGTGAAAATTTCAGCTTTCTATCACGGTTTATGAGATACAGCCTGGTGACAGACAGACAGACGGACAGACAGACAGACAGCGGAGGCTTAGTAATAGGGTCCCGTTTTTTACCTTTTAGGTTCGGAACCGTAAAAAGTGGTGGGTATAAGGTAATTCCCCCGTCAGTTCGACGCACATTTCGCACTCAAAATTGTTCGGAGTTGTTGTTTGAATTTTACAGAATCAACGTGTAGCTTTGGTGATGTAAGTTCGGTAACAAGGTGACGGGTGAAGTGCGGATCAACGCTTGTCACGTATCGTATAACCTCGAGGGATGTTCAAACATTCAAATAAATCTATCGATGGAAAACAATGGCAAATCTTTGTTATCAAAAAGGAAGCTGCTACATTTTTATAATCTTCTGATATTTTCGCGAAACAATATGTACCTACCTACACCGAATCATGGACATAAATTCTATCTTTTTATTTATTAATATTAATATTTCCATAATAGGGTATTACACCATTTTTTGAAAAGTGTCTCAAGATGATCCTATGACTTTAAGAAAGTAGTAGAAAAATTAAAAAAAAATATATTCGGTTGATAAGTAGTTTTTAAACAACTTTTAAATTTACATTTTAAATGTTCGCGGTTTATCAGACAAAAACGTTGGAAGCCATCTTGCTTACGCAACATATTAGTAAACAACGTATAATGCTTCCATTTTTGACAGTCACGTGGTTTAGTTGTTTAAAATTCTACTAAGTTTATGACGTCATTTGACGTTAATGACATTCGTCATGGCGGCTGCCGTTTTGCGTGATTAAATCACAGATACTAAAACGGAATTCTTTAAAATGGTTTTAAAATTCAATTTATTCATTTTATGAGCTGTAACTAATATATTTCGTATGTTTTCCGGTAATACTATGTTAAATATACGTTATTATATTTTTTTTCACATGGGGTAAAATACCCTATTGACTATCGTTTGTCAACACTCGAGTATAAATTCTAAATAATGAAATAAAACGTCACAAATCATGAATCTTAGTCACACAGTTTTATACCCGACCACCCGGAGCCATTTATTATTTATTTTCAATGTATTGAAAGTGAAATTGAATTTCCGAGGTGTCAGTGGTCGTAATATGTGGAACAGTTGGGGGCCAGGGAGACCTTCTGCCGACGTCGGAATCTCGCCGGATCTGACAAAGATATCTATATAAAAACAAAAGATATGTTGCCCGCACACCGAAATGGCAAACTGAAATGAAGGCAATTGCCGCCATTCCGTATAGTTACGCGCCCCGTATATACCAATGTACTCTGTGGTTACGCGCGAACCTGTATTGTGATAGTACGCTCCGTAACAATAATTTGTGTGTAAGAATTTAAAAACAACTAAAATTATCTCTCTCTAACAACAGGTGTCCCCTATAATAGTATTTATTTACTTTCTCTTTCTTTATTCATATAAGGTATTATTTGGTATTTGTAGCCGTTTTTCAGAGCCGCTTTGTGGGAGTATGGCGCGTCTATATTTTAATACGTCATTGGGATCTGATCAAATCAGTTTGAATGCTCGACTTTTCGCCAAATAATAGTCCCAATTATATCCAGTTCATTCCTTCAGGTTCATTTAGTTTAACGATTAAATATATTAAGGTTTAGTCAGGCATGAAATAAGCGTCCGTACTTTATAATAAAGCTTGCGTGTATTTTTGACAATTGATGTTGATATATTTCTTAAGTCATCTAATTGGAGTTAGTGGCTTCTTGAAAGAAGTTGAATTAATAGCTGTTCTTATCGCCTTATTAATTTACTAAGTTTTCTAAGATAATAGCGAAGCGCAGTGAAAGTTTAAGTGCAAAGTTAATTTTGAATTTATGATACTCAATCGTTTTGCATATACTGAGAACTAGAAGCGAAGTCAATAAGATGTTCAAGCGATAATTAATATAGACAGGAATAATCATAATTTTATTTTGGTGAGTCTAATCCAATTTTATTTAAGTTATGAAATTGTCAGATCTCAGAAACTAGAATTGTTTTTTTAAACAAGGTGTTAATTTCTAGTAAAATTAATACTTCTTATTTATTCCTCAGGAAGATGCCGGTGGGATGTTATATTGTGGTACACATAAGGTGCAATACGATACAATATGCGATATAGGTACATCATAAATGAGTGAGTGTTCCGGCCGTGTGTTCAACGGAACTAGTGCATTAAACTATGAATTGTTAATGTTCTTTACAAACGAGATAATTTTGTTGTTTCGCTACTATTGGACATAATGTACGTAATTGTATAGAAGAACTTTAAATACTAACTAAGATTCATTATGCAAAAGAATAGCTATAAAATATATTAACAAACAGATTTTGGTATTAGACTCAAATTGAGAGAATGTGTTCGAGAGTACGATCTTGATATGCAAATGTAAATTTGTATCACAAAAACCAATGATGTTACATAAAAAGAAGTCGATACGTTATAGGCGTACTAAAGTAAGGACGCTAAACATAAGCCAGTTGGCAAGTCTGACATATGTGTGTGTGTGACGTCGCGAGCTGGAGTCAAAGTGAAACTGACACATCTTGTCAACCGAAATTAAAATCCGTTTTTACGGATTGATTACTACGTAGGTAACGTGTGTACCGTTTTCTTGTAATGTCATTGACAAAAACCTTAAGTTAGGTAGTAAATAATATTTTCGGAGTTTGAAACGTTATTAGGTATCTGATTTGAATTCGAATCACGAATCGCGTTATATTATAATACTTTGTCGATTACTACGTTAGAAGAAACGTAAGAGAGTATAATCGATTTTAAACTTTCGCGATTTGTGTACATCATACATTACATGCCGTATCTAAAGGAAGTGACGGACCAAGTTGGAACAGTACTCAAGAAATACTCCATCAAGACTGTATACAGTCCGCTCTCTAAGATAGCACACAATCTGCGTACCCCTAAGAATGTCTTTACTCTCCAAACACCTGGCGTCTACAAAGTCGATTGCAGCTGTGGTAGTTCATATATCGGGCTGACTAAGCGTACAATCACTGAAAGAGTAAAGGAACATATCGCAGCTGTAAAACACCGACATATTAATAAGTCGGCGATAACTGAGCATTTGTTGGTGTCTGGACAAAACCACTGGATAGAACCGCATCAACCACAAGTCTTATCCACCGATCGTCAATATTACTCCAGGATAGTACGTGAAGCGGTAGAAATCAAGAAATATAACAATTTCAACCGGCAGGATGGATATAGATTATCAGCTACTTGGAATCCAGTCATCAGAAAATGTAAACACCGCCGCAATGATAAATCTCAACAGTGTGTAGACGTCATTAGTGTAGTGTGTCGGCGTACCGACATTGCGAACTCAAATAAAGGCCAAGTGAGGGTAGGTGCCGAAACCCGCACTTCCACAAGACGGCGCTGAGCGCCAATCAGTCTCTCCGCGACCACGCTCGGTGCAAGACGAGCGAAACGTCGGCAGCAAATAGGTATTTATACCTTAAATAATTTAAGTTAACGCGATTAAGACCCGCTAAATTATTTCGTAAGAGAGTATGTCCAAAATATTATAAAAACGTAATGTAAAATAAAACTATTACGTTCAAAGGCCCTAAGTGTATCTGCATATTCACTGTAGGTAATCAATTAGTTCATAATAACTAGATAAATGCAGGGATTGAATAGAATTTGTTCAAATTCAACTTATTAAAAGGTGTGCAGAACATAATTATTATTTTAATCAGTTGCACTCCAACAAATTTGATGTGAAAATTCGTACCTACTTTGTAAATCTGTCTTCATTCCAACAAATACTACAACACTGTTGATCAGTGTTCCAACATTCAACATTAATGCAATTATCAATGTGAATACTACACAAAGCCAACCTTGAAATCTTCTTGGCATTAAACTGAAAATAAACAGTATAGGCGGTAAAACATCCCTTAGCTATCAAAATAATTCGGGAAAGACTGTGATTTCATATATTATTAATATTATTATAGATACTAAGATAACTCAGAGCTTTTTCTTAAAAAAATATTTGTCCTGTGCGTAAAATGTTAAAGATACTTCTGCTAGAAAAAGCGTAAATGATGTTTAGAAGAGGTTGTAATTCCGTTTGATAATGATGCACACAAGAACTTAATTTTACGCTAAAACGTGTTACTTATCCGCAACGCTTTTAATTATGTCTCATGAAAAATACTTCCTCTTTAAATTGCGTAAATACTTGTACAGTATCAGTAGGTACACGACTCGAACTTAATTATTCAAGTATACTCTTAATTTTGTTTGATTTAGATCTTATTAGCAGTTTTAATCATACTGGTAAAAATTTTATCCCTGAAATGAACCTACGCAGATTTTTTTGTAGAAAAGTTTAGTATTATTTACAGTTAACCCTTATTCAAACAAAGGTATATACATTACCACTTTGACTTTTTTTAAATAAAGCATCCAAATATTTAATACGGTAACATTAAAGGTATCGATGTTACGTATTGTTAATCTGTATTGTTTTCTTTACATATTATAAGCATAGAGATATAAAGGATAAAGTGGCAGAATAGTACGAGTACCTAACTCAATACTGTGTCGTGTCCGCCGGTGGGAGGGAGAACGTAACAGTTAAAGAAAGGCCTCCTGCATATCTCTCTAACAGTACATGCACAACATCAACATTGCTCAATGGCGTGCTACCTGTAACTAATATTTATATCAGTTTTTCAGTAATCGTTTCACATCCCAGATGCGGACATAATAGGGGTTAAAGTATGAAATTGCCGTTTTATTGTAAGAGGTACTTTGAATTGACATAGAATCTTTATGATTTGAGGTTTTTGAATGAAACTGTTTTCACATGGTTTCTATGATGTTGTTCTTTTAAAAACAAAACATTTGAATATCGACTTTCAATTGTTTTTGTTATTCAACTAACGGGCATTTTTAATATGCGAACTATAGATAGATCTGTAGATTTTTGATTTGGGTTTGACATATTTTGTATGGAGCTTATGTCAAAAACTGTCAAAAACGAATCTAAAATCTACAGGTCTATCTATAGTTCGAATATTGAATTCCGTAGTTAGACAAGAAAGATGGATACTGCGAAAATTCGAGTGATTTTTTAATACAAGTTCCGACGCGGAAGTAACGCGGCAGAAACAGCCCGCAATATCAATGTTGCGTTTGGAAAGGGGTCTGCTAATGAACACACCGTGCGATTTTGGTTTAAACGCTTTCGCGATGGAAACTTCGACTTGAAGAACGAGCCACGAGGAAGACCGCCCACACAGGTGAATAACGATGAATTAAGAGAGATGGTGCAAGCCGATCCTTGTCAAACTACCCAGGAATTAGCGGCATGGTTTAACGTTACCTTACCCACAATGTTGACTCATTTGCGTCAAATCAATAAAATAAAAAAATACGAATAATGGGTGCCTCAATATTTGACTGCTCTGCAGAAAGAAACGCGTGTTGAAACTTGAGTTGTCTTGTTGAATCAATAGAAAAGAATATTGGATTGAATTGTGACATGTGATAAAAGTGGATTCTTTATGATAACCGTAAAAGAAAAATGTAATGGCTGACCCCAGGTCAAAGGCCACAACAGTGTCCTAAAGCAAAGCTTACCAATAAAAAGATTATGGTAACTGTTTGGTGGTCTCAGCATGGTATTATTCAGTATAGTTTTCTCCGATCTGGTCAAGCAATAACTACAGATGTCTATTGTACTGAACTCCGAACAATGTTGGCAAAACTAGCAGTAAAACAGCCCCGAGTCATGAATCGATCTTCACCATTATTGCTCCATGACAACGCGAGACCTCATACAGCACGAGAAACCGTATTGAGCCTTCAGGAACTGCAGTTAGAAACCATTCGTGATCCTCCGTATTCGCCAGACCTTGGTCCAAAGGACTACCATTTTTTTCGGAATTTGGACAATTATCTATATGATAGGCAGTTTTCTTTCCAGGAGGCAGTACTACAGCTTTCACACAGTTTGTGGAGTCTAGATCCTCAGAGATCTATCGCAAAGGCATGAATTACCTTCCTATTAGATGGCAGCAATGTAAAGATAATAATGGTAACTATTTTGATTAAATAAATATGTTAAAAATTGAAAAATAAACAATTTTGATTTTCAGGACAAATCGGCAATTTCATTATTTAACCCCTAATATTTCTTATTAGACTTTCTATGCTTACTCAAGTAAAGCTCGTTTAAGAGTGGGACAAAATCACCGCAAAAACAAATGCGGTAGACTTTGATGGGAACTCTGTTAATAAGGTTGCGATATTGATCTGACGACCGGTTGGCGCAGCGGGAGTGTAAGCGACTGCTAAGCCGAACGTCGCGGGTTCGATTCCCGCACAAGTCAAACATTTGTGTGTGTGAACATGTATGTTTGTCTTGGTCTGGGTGTTTCTATGTATAATATGTATCTATTTACAAAAAGATAATATATATATAAGTAGGTATGTTTATCCATTATCTAGTACCCATAGTACAAGCTCTGCTTAGTTTGGGACTAAATGGTGTTGTGTGAATGTGGTAGAATATTATTATATTATTATTATTATTATATACAGTATACACAATAATATTGTATCCTTATTTTGTCCATATTTTCTCTGAAATTTATTATTGATTTCAATATCATATATTATGTCGGCTTATTATTTATAAATGTGAATACATTCAAGGCTTATTTAAATAGTGAATGAAGTCAGCCTAAAAATTAAGTACCAATAATTTAAAATGTACTTGTAAGTATCAAGGATCAAGTCAAATATCAAGTTTAATGTTATTATGAAGAAATTTTATCAAAATTGCTCCACTAGTTTGCCTTTTTATTACATAGTAGCATAATAACCAACGATGAACTTAAACTTTACAGCCTAAATAATAAATATTTATCTTGAATTTTTTACCTAAAATTCATGGCGAAATGTGGGTAAACCTCTGCCTACCCCTTCGGGATACCTACATATATGATACTTCGTACAGGCGTGAGACTATAAAAAGAAATTACCAATAGCTAATAGAAAATTAGACGTAAACGTTACGTAACACAAAGTTAGCTGTGATCACTAAACTTTAGGTTGTAGATTGCAAGCTCGATGCTGGTTATGCTGCATCACGCATATAAAACTATTTAGGTACACCTCGAAACACATTTATTTATACGATTTTAGTTGATTAAAATGAAAACTAAACCTAACGCGTAGGTATGAACACAGAATAAGTTAGATGGTAAGCCTGTGGTTATGTGGAACAATTTGTTACTTTGAAGTATTATAAAACTTGAACAAGTATTGTAATCACACAGACTATATCAACGGTACGACTAAGTAAAGTTTTCGCTGCTATCTGAAAAAGTTATTAACTATTTCGCCTAGGAGAACGTACAACGAGTAAGGGTAAGAATAAAGAAAAAGTTTAACGATTCGTCTGGGAATTTTGTACGATACGAAGTAAAAATTAATGTTGCGTAATACAGACTCAAGTTATAGTACACTTTATGATTTTTGAATAGGTATTACTATTTTTCTTTAATAGAATAAGTAGGTACTATAATTTTCATGAAGTGCACTCAAAGACAATTTTGACTATTGCTAGGCATCTTATTTAAGTACAAAATATCACCTTCAAGGTGTTCAGTATCGTTAAGGGAAAAATAAAATGGCACGATGTCAGTTAGATTTCACTCAAATTATTTATACAACAGTACCCGGCCAAAAATTTGTATTATTCTCCTGTTGGGTAATGTTTATAGACAATTCTTTTAAATATTGGATAGATCGATATAATTTTCTTACAACATTACGATGAGTAATAATATAAGTTTTAAGTTACATAACTATGAAGTGTCAGTGACGCACTACGAGTATATTACATTACCTATCAAAAGCCCAAAGTTAGGCCAATTTTGTAGAAATACATGAAATACAGCACTCTCTATCTGTGCAGTATTCTCTTCACACTAGTTTGTTAAACACATGTGTAAATTCAAATCAGTTAGAACAAAATAATACTCGGCACGAGTATTAAACTGCAACTAGTTGACTTGTAGTTTGCAGAGCTTATTTATTGGCTAGAAAAGAGAGTCGGTCCATGTTCCGTGTTCCGATAGGCAGTCCGGAACGGAACACAATGGCTCGATGCACCCGCTTTCCCGCCAATATCCGCACCACTGCGCTTCACACAACCTGTTATAACTATGCTATTGAGGTTATCGAGGATTATGTCTAAGCGAGAATCATGGATACCAGATTTAGTTATTTGTTTAAGGTGAATTGGGGTATTGCACCTACTTATTACAAATCCTCCTTAGAAACTATATTTCATGTTCCTAAAAGAGTCACTTGACTAATATTATGCATATTCGTAGCACGTGTAGTAAGCGTAGTACTTGGGTTACTAGATAAAGATACAGAATAGAAATGTTCTGAGGCTTGATCTTTCAATTAATGATAATGGTAATGTTAGGAAATAAATAGTTACATTGTGTAAATATTGTATGAAATATTCCTGCTACGGTAGAATGACCACTTCATACGTCAATTATTAGCATTAATAGACCTCATGAATACTAAATACAAGTAGTAAGCCGATTTGTAAGTTCAATTATTTAACATCAATAAATCTTTCATGATAACTTTCCGGTTTCTAATAATGCTAACGGAAAATTTATTTCAGAAAGTACTAAGTGTGGTGGTTTTCAATTATTGTAATTTTGAGATAAACCTTTAAGTATCTGTACCTATACCTATATAAAATTCTTCCATTACCGACTGAGAAACAAGGCACAGAAACTACTGTGCGTAAGGTGCTGAAATTTGGCATGCATGTTTGGGGATGGAAAAAGGTTAAATACATAAAAAATGTGCGGCCACATCTGCGCGCATCCTGTAGTGCTAAATGAATGGCCGATAGAATTGTTTGCCTAGGTACCTGTATGTGTCTATTGTTCCTGCCCACACTAAAGACTTACCTAACACATTCCATTTCTGAGGAATACTTTAAACTTAAGTCATAAATCATAACTCAGCTCAATAACTCTGTACAAAGCTCTGTAAAACTAAGAGAAAGTCAATTCCACACAAAGATATTATGATAATGAAAGATGAATTTACCTGCTCTTCAATTCTATCACACGCCTACTTTTTCTGCCATAGATTGAAAATGCACAAGAAAAAAATAATAGCTACTAGTTATCTATTATACAGGTATATAAAGCTAACTAATAATTTACCAAATACAGTAGTGTCTACACAAAACAAGAGTCAAGTAACTCTCAGGCCGTTGATTCGATTTTCTTTTCTTTCTTTCTTTTCTTTTTTAAGGCAACTCCCGCACTAGGTCTAAATCCTGTGTCGCGAGGGACTTTACAAACATACAATTAATAACCAGATTCGAAACAACAATTTATGAATCACACAAAGTGTTGTCTCGTGTGGGGATCGAACCCACAACACTACGCGCAGTGTTCAGCGGCAAGGCGACCGCTTAAACCACTACGCCAACCGTGCAGTTTGATACTCGTATGTTGCGTTAGATTTACGCTGTGTGTATGTCGCTATTGGTGAAGGTTAGCATGACTAATACGCACCTAAAACTGGCAAAACGTAATTTTATTTACCTTTGTTTTACAGGTAGAGTTTCACACCACCGAATCAGTGGTAACCGTTGACTGGGAAAATGGATTTATGAAAGCATCCGCTAAAGACAACATGAACTTCGTCCCAGATTTTCAAGGAGCTGCTTGTGCAGGCGAAGGTTAAGTACAACCTGTCCCCGGCGCTGCGGCGACGACGGCGGCAGTCCCTCCCCACGGGGCCGCAGGGCCCGCCCGGCTCGAGCCCGACGCCGCCCGCCAACGCGCCCCACGTCCCCTCCCCAGCGCAACTGGCGCACCTCCAGCAGATCCGCGAGAGACACAACAACAAACGCAACTCCTGCGTCATCTCTTAAATCCGCACGACACCACGTCGCACGGAATTCATCATACGATTTATAATGCTAGTTAAGATCACGGGTAACTTTCGAATTTTCTATACGTACGTCTTACAAATACAATGTAACTTTCATTAAAGTGGACTTTGTATTTGATGTTCTATCGTCGCTATTGACTTCTCTAATCCCATAATAAGCTCCCAAATAATACAATAGTCGCTAATACAATTGTGAACGTTTGCCCATGTCTCTGTGTATTCTATTGTGATAACGATTTTGGACAAAAACATTTTATTGCATAATTTCCATATAAATATTTTCATAAAAGCTCAGCCAATATAAAGACATAACTGGATGTGGTGTTCATAAAAATAATTGTGACACACGTCATCCACCATGTCTCGCTCAGTTAATCTTGCCCTAATTTCCGATTTTACTCGGCAATAAATTTTCTTACGATATATGTAATTAGATCCATTAAGATTTGTCCATTCCTTAACAAGACGTTTCTACTAAGTGTGTATTATTAGGTGAAAATAACGCCAATAAATCAGATATACCTATAATTAAGGTGTTAGTATATCAGAGTGACAATGTAGGACAAGTGATAACGTAGACGTGACGGGTATATGTGACTGGTTTATACTGTAGGATTATAATAATTCTAACTTAAATATGTAAGTTTTAGGCGCGACGTAGTGTCTATGGAGAAGAGGCCAGGGACGTAAACCGTGACCGTAGTAAGTGGTTTTAATAATGTTTTATAAACAGATTTTACAAAAAAGGTAAAGGCTTATATAACATGTTACTGAATTTATATTGTAACAAAATAAAAGTGTAATCATTTTATGTGTTAATGGCAAATTACTCGAACCTCTTAAAACTGATGCTCTAACATCAGTTTTAAGAGGTTCGAGTAATTTCTCATCTTCTCTGTGTTACCCAAAGGGGCAGCATATTCTATGATTGAGACCAATGTGAAGTGTGTGATGTGAGTATTTGCGAGTACAAAAGAAGCTTATCCTAGATCTTTGAGCCCGGCGAAAGGTTAACATAGTCTTCGTGGCACTAAGAAATCCCTAATTAACAATTTGAAACCCACATAACTTCGAAAAACCAGTATTGCGCGGCATAGGTTTGACCACGAGACTACGCCCATAATATTCCGAGCCTGGTAAGGAGTGCCCGGTTCAACTTGGATTTCGATCTTTTCTATTTATCTCGGATGCTTATTATATTATGACGAATTTAAATCTGGCAAATAATGAAAACTTATTAAAATAGTTGCTTGTTACACTTTTATAACTGTTATACTTTTGTAAGTGTTTAAGGGCAACACATTGAATGAGTCTTATACTATTATTCTGTTATCAAATAATTATGTTACCCATATAATTGTGTTAGGTACTTGAGTTTTTATGTCCCTGAAAAAAGCGGACTGGGTGTTCCGCGCGATATTGTCACAAAATAACTGACGGTGTGGTGGATCTGTATTTATTAATATTTCTAACATAAAGAAGTGAGAGAAAAGTAAGATCACTAACATTGGGAAATAATAAGGACCTATCGAATTTGTACAACCGCAAACGCGATGATGGAGCTATCCGATTACTTTATTATAATAATAAGATGTAGGTAGGTACATCAAGTACCTAATACATTCCGTTTGCCAAATCAGTATTAATAAATCTTCAATCTTATTGGAATTGATATCATAATGTACCATTCAGAGTGGATCAATATCATGACATATAACTTTCTACGTATATCTGAAACAATATACTATTATCAAAGTAGGCTACTATACATCCATTGAAGTAAATTAAGACTCAGCAAATTTACTGTAGCAGACTCTTCAGGATTTAACATTGGATTTTAGAAGTAACTATTGTAAGAGTATCATTAAGATAAACGTTTCCACGATTTATTGTTTTAGTTACCCTATTTGAAAACTGATCGTATTTCAAGCTGTTTTTTATGAGGAAAATTACCTAACATTTATATCTAATAAATATTTTAGAAGTGTAATAAAATAACATAATAAATTGCGCACAATTTCAGGATGCGCTCACAATATTGGCTCGATTCACTATTTAATTATATACCAACGTTCCCATGCGTATTACGTTGTATTACATGTTTGTTTGTAAATGTCTTTCCCAAGTTGATTAAGTATCATTCTAAAACTGACACTTATAATGAATCTTGGATCCATTATAGTTATGGACATTTAAATCCTGGTGTTGTGTAAAGTTTAACATAATATGTAAAGTCTCAATTTTGGTGAGATTAGAGTAGTGGCAGACATAGTCTTGCTTACACCTACCTACTTAAAAACAAGGAAGTTTTAAGAAAGTTTTAACCCATGTTTCTAATAGACAACACATTACCACTGTTTTGAAATATTTGTCGGCTCAGAGCTAGACAATATAAACACGAAACTAAATTTTTATGCAAGCGATTTAATATTTGAGGCACAACCCTAGTCTCACCTCAATCTCGTGAGAGTAGTAATTAAATATTAAGGACCACTTAATTCGTTTACTGTAATCATTTAGACATGTCATTGTGGAGTTTATTGTACATTTACGCCGTGCCATACCTAATTTAGATCTAATTTGCCCCATTTTTATAAATGTGTCCATGTTTGTTTACACCTTTAACTAATTTTCATTACGTAGGTAACAAGAATTTTGTTGAAAGTATTGCGCGGACGCGATTCAATTACGTATATTACATTTATTTCTAAATAGCAAAATAGTCCATTAGCTCACGAATATAAATTGTTTGATACTTCGATGTTCAACCATTTCTGGTCTAAGTCCTCTGGAGGTTTATCATTCACTATGATGATTGGCATCGTCAAATTGTTCTCTGTCCGAACGTTTTTGTCTTTGAGTAGCGCGGTAGATATTTCGGTCCAGTTGCGTTCGTCGGAGGAGTTTAAATTGGATCCTCCTTTTGTCGGCCTCTGATATGTGCACTACGTCGCCCTCGGGCTCCGGCTAGCCGCCGCCTCCCATCTCCACGTCGAACAGATGGAACTGAAATTTAAAACAACAACGTGAGTAACACAAATACAAGAAACGCCGATTCTTCGAACTCTAATATTTGTTGCGTAGTTCAGATTGGTTTTTTTTATTATTATTATTATGTGGAAGACACACTAGCAGCTAATATGCTGATGCGTGTGTTTTGAATAGTTTGGAGATTTCCAGTTTGTCCAAATTGTTCTTGAAGCTGTTCAGTGAGGGTGCCATAATCACATGTTCTGGAAGGCTGTTCCAGGCTGTAACAACCCGGTTGGCTAGAAAATGCTTCTTGGGATTTTTCTTTGAAACATTCTGCCAGAGTTTCAAGGTATGCCCTCTCAAGTGCTTATTCTCGTTCATTGCATAGAGTTCCTGAAGTTTGGGCATGTCGTAGTGCTTTTTGAGTATTTTGTAAGTCTCAATGAGACTACCCCTCTGATTTGACGCTGTTCCAATGTGGTGAGGCCAAGAACTTTTAACCGTTCATCATAGGTCATATTTCTTATAGTGCGTATCATTTTAGTAGCTCGTCTTTGCACGTTTTCCAAGAGTATAATGTCTTTTTTGAAATAGGGATCCCAAATAATATATGCGTACTCAAGGAGCGGTCTCACATACGTTTTGTACAATTTTAGAAATGTGCCAGGTGTAAGACACATAAATGCTTTGCGAATGATGTACAGGATAGCATTCGTTTTCTTAACAACATTGGATATGTGGGTTTCCCATTTGAGATCATTTGAAATAGTGACGCCTAGATCTTTTTGAGACTCGACCGATGTTAGTTCTTGATTGCCAAGGTAGTAATTCTTGCAGGGATTGTTTTTACCAATATGAAGCACTGTACATTTGTCAGCATTTAGGGTCAGCAGCCAATCTTGGGTCCAGGTATGAATGGCATCCAGATCCCTTTGTATATCCAGCGACTGACTGCAAGGATTCCCAAAAAATTTGGTGTCGTCCGCGAACAAGGAAAAAGGAAGCTTAAGAATGTTTTTGAGGTCTGTCAAGTAGAGAATAAACAATAAAGGTCCGAGGACTGAGCCTTGAGGGACACCGCTTAGTACATTTCGGGGCCTAGATAGAGCTTCACCAATACGCACTCGAAAGGTTCTGTTTGAGAGAAAGTCGCTTATCCAGGCGAGTAGATTCCCTCGTATACCTAAATGCTCGATTTTATGTAATAAGCGTTTAATAGGCACGCGATCAAACGCCTTTTCATAGTCTAAATAGATAACATCTGTTGGTATGTTCTCGTCATAGTTTTTCGTCCATTCGTGCAGACATTTAAGTAGATTAGTAGTTACTGAACGCTTTGGTACAAATCCGTGCTGCTCCTCTAAGATTACTTCCTCGTGTGCTAGAAATTTCCTTATCTTGTTAGCTATAATTCTTTCCATGGTCTTACACAGTACACTTGTCAAGCTAATAGGTCTATAGTTTTCGGGTAGAAGTTTGTTACCCTTTTTGTATATTGGTACTATGTTGGCAATTTTCCAGTCAGTAGGTACTATTCCATCCTCCATTGATCTGTTCATTATCATAGTTACGCTCTCGACAAGGGTCGATGAACATTTTCTCAATAATATGGAAGGTAAATCATCAGGTCCCGTAGCTGTAGCATCGTCCAAACTTAGAAGTGCCTTTCGTACCATGTCCATTGTGATATTTATATTATCTATTGTATTTGTGACTCTCGGGTAATTAATGTCGGGTAGTGGTATATCTGGTTCTTGTACAAACAAATAGACTGTTTAGGATATTGTATTAGGTATAATTGAAACTATATGCTCCGCCGGCTTATTCAACGAGACAGGTAACTAGCCGATAGTGGTAGCCTACTCCTCGGTAGGTAAACATATCACATGAACTGTATATGACAGCTTATTAAGGTAGACGCTTCGGCTACCTGTATAGTTGATCTGTAAGTAAACCGAAGCCTATGCCTATGTGTTACACATCTGTTGTGTCTGTTGAGTGTATGTGTGTGAAGGTTCCAGCGACCAGTGATGTACAATGGCCGCTACACAGGTTTTATATCTAGTGTGAGAATCGAACTAAAAAATGAATGTTATATTTTTTATAAGTGTGCTATAGACGCGTATAGTCGCGAATGCTGTAGGGCTCACTGCGACTACGCGTCAAAATCTCAGTACACACTCGGTACCGAGCCGTCCGTTTAAATGAAGCTAACATAATTATTATAGGTACGCAATTGCGCATCTTCGTCGCAAACCTGCCTTGAGAGGACGCATGTTCATAGTACATGTTACTCGCCCCGTCACATACTCATATTGTTTCTGTATAAATAAAAGAGAGATGTTGTTCTATTGAATATAGGTTTATTACTGGCTTCTCATTACTACTGATACATAACTTATACTAACTTAATAGCTACGTCACAGTAGCTTAGCCTTCACATCCTCGCCGCATATCAACATAGAACATCTCGGGTGGAAAAACACCTTTAAAAAGAATTGTTAGCAAATACCTACTAACAAATTGCATTATAAATTATGCACAATAAAATAAACTTAGTATGTAAGTGGGAGGCACAAGAAATACGAAGGAATATAAATGGATGTGAATGCTTATGTCTCTAAGCAATTAAATATACACGGGTGAAATTGTAAATTAGAACACATTTTAAAGTTAATACGAGAATATGCTAAACCTATAGCGTTCATCATAATCGTTAACTCAGTCTTGAGACGCCCACTGCTGGACATAGGCCTGCCTCAAGGCCCTCCACTCAGACCGATCTTAAGCTGAGTACATCTAGCAGCTTCTCGCAAACCTAACCACATCTTCACTATAAATAGATATTATTTCCAAAAATATAGATTTAATTTTAGCTCAGCCAATTGTTATCTGATATTTATACTTGAGCAGCAACTAATATCCTGAAATACAAGCTTTACGTTGATGCTTTATATATCAAATAATCAGTTTCTAAGTTTGCGGAGTTAATTTTATACCAAACAACATATATTATTGATTTAATAGGCAAGTATACAGCCGACCGTATAAATTGTAATGAAAATTCATCACTAAAATATACATACAGTTCTTAAAAAGTAATTTGGGTAAAATAATGAGACATTATTGATAACTTGGCTCTGACCAACGGCGACAATATGCTATAACCATAAAGCATCGAAATAAATGATACCATAGAGATTTATAATAGGTACCATAGGCGGCCACAAAGAAACTATACTGTATTTTTTTTATAATTTATATTTGGAACAATTATCTCTTAATAACTAGATTTCTAAAGATTCACACTATCTATTGGTTAAACTGTACAAAAATCCGTTGGGTAGTTCCGTCCGATGGAGAGGTACTTCATTTTATAATATGTATAAAAGCAATTAGCCAAAACGATGATGTTTATATCTAATTCATCAGCTTTACTATAATTTTGTACGAGTTGAATGTGATGTGAGATGTGTTGAGTATTGAGTACCAGTAACCATCATTTCACAGAAAATAACCTAACCTAACCAAACGTAGCAGTCTTTCTACTGCTGTGTTTTACACGAATAGTGAGGGCCTCGGCAGCACAATTGACCCCTGTCCGTTCTCTTGCCGCTATAATCGAAGTAAAAGAGAATGACAAGGTTTTAACGAAGTGACGCCCACTGCAACATGCCTTGAAGAAGTGGTACATTAGTAAAAATGAGCTACAACTGTGACGCCGCAAGGCACCAATAGATATTAACTGTCTCGGTAGGTTGCCGCATTAGGTCGTGCATAATCTCGAAAGGTGCGTGCATGGTCTCGGCTGGGCAGTTGGTGAGAACGTAATGTATAACCATTTTTGGGAGGTTCTCATATTGTCATATTACAGAATTTACTAAATGCATTGATTTATTGTAGCATCTGGCAATACATAATCTAATCTAATCTTATACTAATATATTAAGCTGAAGAGTTTGTTTGTTTGGTTGAACGCGCTAATCTCAGGAACTACCAGTCCGATTTGAAAAATTCTTGCAGTGTTAGATAGCCCATTTATCGAGGAAGGCTATATTATAACATCGCGCTATGAGCGACGGGAGCGGAGCTTTAGCCTTAAATAACGCGGGTGTAACCGCGGGCATCCTCTAGTACTAAGATATAAAGCTGAAGAGTTTGTTTGGTTAAATGCGCTAATCTCAGGAACTACTGGACCGATTTCAAAAATTATTTCAGTGTTAGAAAGCCCATTTATCGAGGAAGACTATAGGCTATATAATTTCACGCTATGAGTCACGAAAGCGGAGCAGTAGCCGTAAATAACGTGAGTGTAACCGCGGACTCATCTAGTGTAATAATAACAAGCAACTATCTTTATCAGTCAAAGAATTGGCAGATAGAATGTACTCCACACGTATGTACAGACGCTGGCTATAAATAAGTAGCTGCATAGTTTTTATTTTTCTATTTTATTGTATTTCATAAATTGTTATAATTAATTTGATCTTATGATTGTTATTCTTTTGTTTATTTCTAATTTGCTGATAAACTTTTTTTTATGGTTTAATTGAATATGAGTAATTAAAGTATCAGATTCTTTTAATTTTTTATAATAAATTATTAATTTATTATCTACTTTGTGTTGTGAATAATTGTACCTAATCTTAATATATAAAATCCTTGCGTTAGGCTCAGTTCACACTGAAATGGCAGCGGCTGGAAGCGACGCGCAGCGGCCGGCATCGAAGAGAAGGCTTGCGGCTGCCCGCGACTGCTCGCGCCCGCGCGCGACTGCTCGCGGCCGCGCGCAGCTCACGTCACGGCTCGGCTCACGCTATTCCTATGGGCAGTTTATATTCTACATATAACGAGGAAACACGTGTGTAATTAGCTGTGAAAATTAGTATTTTGGATTTAATAGTTATTGCACGTATAATTGAAGAAGAAGAAGAGGAAACGCGGATTCTTGGGTACACGGCCGCCCGCGCCCTTACGCGCTTGCTCGCGGCCGCCGCGCCTTCCCGCGCATGCTCGCGGCCGCTCGCGCCTTCCCGCGCATGCTCGCGCATGCTCGCGGCCGCCCGCGCCTTCCCGCGCATGCTCGCGGCCGCTCGCGCCCGCCAGAGCGGTCGCGCGCCGACGCGGCGCGGATTGTCAAGTGATTCTATGTATTATAGTCATGGTGATAAAGACTAAAATTATATGACACTGAAACTGCTCTCCGCTTCGCTTTCGGCCGCTGCCATTTCGGTGTGAACTGAGCCTTACTGACTGACTGACAGACACGCTACAGCCGAAACTATTGGACGCAGGAAGCTGAAATTTGGCATGTATGTTCCTTGGGGACCATAGGGGTGCACTAAGAAGGGATTTCCCGAAATTCCCACGGGATCGGCAAAAACGGATAAATTAAAAAAAATGCAGGCGTAGCTGCTGGCGTCCTCTAGTATTACATACAATAATTGCCGAGTCCACATCCCACATGTCGACAATCTCGTGAGCCATGTCCAGATATTTAATCTCGTCATGAGGAATGGTGACATCAACAATTATTACGAGGCGCTCTGATCGATCTATCACCACAATATCAGGTTTGTTGGCTACAATAGTCCTGTCTGTGATGATAGATCGATCCGAGTACAATGTGGCATGGCCATTTTCGAGAACTGGCTCTGCCACATACCTGTAGTACGGTACCTCGATGTCTACAAGTTTGTATTTCAGAGCAAGTTGCTAGTGAATGATTCTGGCTACTTGGTTGTCTGTGCAAATACTAGCCGTTAGCAAGGTTGTTCACCAACCGGAAACAATATGCCTGAGGGATTCACCGGGCTGGTGACACGCACGGCAAATATCGGTAGTGCCATCCCTCAGGATATATTTCCGGTAGTTATTCGTCTTGATAACTTCGTCAGCAATTGCACAAATAAACCCTTCGGTTTCCCCAAAGAGGTCACCGAAGCGTAGCCAGTTTACCGAGGCTAATAGGTCTACATCGGGTCCATACAGAGCCCGATGGAACCTGCCATGAAGTTCCTTGCTCTGCCATACACGCTTGCGATCATCAGTACTGAGTACTACAGGTATGCGCCAGTTCTCCTTAGCCATCTTGAGCGGGGTGAGTCCATTGTCCACTGCGACAACATCTGGATGCATGTCCACGTTCGCCCGGAGAAAATATTCTCTGAGATTGCACACATCGCGGTTGTGTAGGGTCTTGACATTCAGAAAGCTACGACCCCCACACTTCCGCGGGATGTACAACCTCATCACGGATGAACGTGGATGATGCATACGATATGCCGTCAACAATGTGCGGACTCTTCTGTCCAGGGCTTCCAATTCAGACTGAGTCCACTTGAGTATGCCAAAGGAGTATACAAAAACTAATATAACCCAACCGTTGCAAGCACGAACCTTGTTGCCACCTGATAAAAGGCTTCTTAATACTTTTTTCAGGCGGCCAAAGAAACGTTCTTGCAACGATTGCTTCATGTCAGCTTCATTGATACTTAAAGCCTGTGACATACCCAAGTACTTATAGGTATCGGTTAAGAGAAGCGATCTTAGGTTAATGGAATCAGAGAGTTTTGGAGACCCTCAGATTCCACCAGCCTGCCCTGCTTCACGTGAATATATATATATGATAGACTTACTAAAGTTTTGGGTTACATTTAGTAAATCTAGCAATTGGGCATCAGAGTGGGCAAATAACTTCAGGTCATCCATGTAAAGCAGGTGAGATATGACCTAACCGCCTCTCTGTAACCTGTAGCCTAACCTTGAACCCTCCAGTAATGTACTGAGAGGGTTCATGGCTAAGCAAAACCAAAGTGGACTCAGACTGTCGCCCTGGAAAATTCCCCGCTCAATTTTAATAACTTCGCGGTCCTCCTGGATCCTTCGACATCCTGGATAGCTAAGACTCGTATTCCATTGTCCCATACATGACTTTAAGAAAGTACGTAGAGTAGTATTTACTTTATACACTCTAGCACCCTCAAAAGCCATGTATGTGGCACGGAGTCATGCGCTTTCTTATAATCTATCTAACATGCCGCCAGATCCTTTCGGTTACGGCGAACTTGTTGGCTAATGGCCATGTCAATGAGGAGGAGCTCCTTAGTACCACGAGCCCCCTTCCTACATCTATTCTGAGAGGCTGACATAATTGAGTTGTCTTCGACATGTTTAGCTATTTTAGCTATCAGAATAGATGTAAGAAGTTTATAGACCGATGGTAAACATGTTATGGGTCTATAATTGCCGGGCTCGCTAGTACTGCCAGTCTTATGGAGCAGGTGGGTAATTCCAGTCGTCATAAAGGTTGGCAACGATCCAGATTCCAAGGCTGATTGGAATTGAGATGCCAAGCGTTCATGCGAACAACGTAGCCATTTCAGCCAGAAATTGTGCAGTCCGTCCAATCCTGGAGATTTCCAATTAGATAATGGACGGACTGCTTGTGTAACGTCCTGGCTAGAAATGGACACGCATTCCATTCCGGGAATATGTTCGCATGCACGTTCGATGTCTCGCATCTAATCACCTTCGCTATGACCAATGGGCATCAACCAGATGCTACTCCAGAACATGGCTGTGGCGTCCGCATCTGGCCGCTGCATATTAGTCACACATTGATCTGGTCGTTCCCAACTTCTATATACCCACCTTTGGTCCCTCTGGAATGTACTATTAATGACGTACCGGTCCCCACGTTTCTTCAATCTACGAATTCAGTTTGCCCATGCATAGACTTTCTGTTTTAGGTAGTCAATGCGCTCTGTAACCCGCGCTATATAATCTTGAGGACTAATGTTAGTTCTCGAAAAAGCCCGTTTCACAAAGCGCATTACCCTAGGGCGTGTATTCCTCTCTCTAAAACAGATCAGCTTGCCAATAAGTGCCCTTGCCTCGGTAATACGCCGCTCAATCCTGCACTGCCACGCTGGTACAGTAGACCTTTGTCGTACAACGGTATCAGTTTCTGGAAACTTAACACCAGCTATACGACAAGCTGCCACGGCGGTACAGTACAAGATTGAATAGGTATTACCGGGATCCTCGTTATTATCTAAATAATTTGATAATAACGAGTCAAAAGCACTTATCAGCGCTATTTTTCGCCTATGCATAGGCAACCTCGGTAGACGAGGCCTGATACCTAGTGGAGTGTACCGGTTGTCCCTAATAGCACATTCCAAAGCGTCCTTTACCTCCTCATTGCACTGGGTACTTACATTATCAGCCATGACATCCTCCTCCCTGACGGCACTGACGGAGGTGGCGTGGCTCGAAGGTCAAGCACGGCATTATCTAACCTCCCTCTGTTGCTCCAAAATATGCGCGCATGACATGTTTGTTTATTGATGTCGTCCACTTCATGCGCTGCACATTATCACCGGCAGCGGGGACCCTGTTTGGGGCCGGTGGGCCCCGAGGTCCCAAGCATGCTGGTGGCCAGCCTCTCCCACGCCACCGCGCAGGAGTTTGATTTCGAGTTTTCCGTCTCTACGCAAAGATGGTATTTGCATCGTGTTATCCCTTAGTCACCTCTTACGACACCCACGGGCAGATAGAGGGTGGTGACACTTGTATTCTATGCCGTCAACCACACGGCTTTCATATATATGTAAAATAAAATTAAAATATTGTATTTAAATGTACCATTTGAATTGAACACAAACCTTTATTCTTTTAAAGCAGTTCATATTCAGTCTGTCTGGCAGTCGGCTGTACCTATTTCATGGATGACTACCCATTTTTTTACTCTGTAGCATAGTAGGTAATGCTACAGAGTAGAAAATTCATTAAGAACTAAAATAAAAATATACTGAAAATAAAAATAATATACGCGTAGAATATTGTCAACTGTGTGCACAGTAACTCACATCATTCTGTCATTCTATATGAAAATAATTCTAATCATATAAACAGTAGGTACTATACAGTGACAATTATAACGAGGTTTTGGCATAGTAAAAACAGAATAGTAAGATAGCTTCATACAAATCGGCCCGCGCCGCCGCGCTGGTTTGAATGTATGCGTGAGTCGCCGGGGCGCCGTGTACGCACGCACTTTTCACGCACACAATCTCAAGAGCGCGGCAAGCTCGGCGAAGGGATGCGCCGCGCGTCTGATCGCGCGCATTCATGTAGGTACTACACTGCTCGCCCGCTCGAATTGTTTATGTACATTCAGTTTTGTAATAAACGTTATTAATATTATACAATGTGTTAAATGACAGTAAATTAAACTTGTTACATTTTTTTCGCAATAAAGGGCATTTAGATAGTTATATAACGCTTAGCTAGTCAGTAGGTATTTGAAAAAAAATATATGCATGCTTAAATTCTGTAGTATTCAGCGCAATCACTTAAAAAAAACGGCGAAAAAGCGCGCGCGCCGATAAAGCCGGCGCCGCGGTGCAAACACGTGACAACCCGTGCGTCAATGCAAGAATAGGTAATTAACTCCCCCCCCGTGGGATCTCCACCTTGTCGTGGTGGGGGGGCTCAGTAACCGTGGGTTAGAAGCCACCCACGGTGAAGCTAAGCGGGATCCCGGGAGGGGACGCTCCACGTGGGCTTGGTAGAGGCCTGCGTAGGATGCGTCCCATGGTGCGGGTGCGGGGGACAGTTCTGTCTGTCCCTCGCAGTCGGGTGCGGTCGCGGGAGGAGAGGCGTGTGGGTGTTGCGTTGCCCCGCGCCCTATCTCCCGCGACCAAATGGGGGCGCACCATCATTGCGTCGCGGTGGGGCCGCAGAGGAAGAGGAGATGCGGTGTTGCGTTGCCGTCCTCCCTATCCTCTGCGGCCGCTGGGTGTTTTGGCGGCGGAGCCCAACACCTTCATCCGCCGCCAAGGGGGTTTCGTTCGGGGCCCGCCTGACCATCTGGCGGGCCAATACCCGTCGGGGGGTAGCGAGGAATGCTTTGGTGAAACCCTACCCTCCGACACATGGGTACATGAGGAGCACGGGTTGGTTTTTAGTCAGTAAGAGTCTGACAGTCCCCTTCGTCCTTCCCCCCCGGGGCGGAGGGACTCCATGAGGATTTTCCAACCCGATACCAAAAAAAAAAAAAAAAAGGTAATTAACTCGCCGAGCGGCCTTAGCTAACCTACTATGCTGTTTTTATTATGGTTTTGGTGCAGAAGCAAGTTCATCAACGAACTTAACGTTTTGACAACCAGAAATTACAATGTACTAATTACAGCTCCGTTATTAGGTGCAGATACAATGAGATTAACATTGATTGAATTCTTTGCAATTATGTGTACAAAATAATGTCTATTATAATACATGCGTAATGTATAACAATAAACACTATTTTATACACATAATAACTATTACCTTGGGTTCATTATGTATTTGTAGGTATGTTAGGCCTCCGGCCCGTTATGCTACGGCCACACTACCTTACCGTCTACCGGGCTGTTACCGCAATAATTAAAGCATTTATTTACCGTTTCAATTACTGCGTGAAGTCGTGTGGTTACACTAGAGTTTACCCAAATATGTCAATAAATTAGGCGCTAAAATATCATTTTTCAAGATGGAGGTTGAAGCTGCAGCTGTGTGGTATTTTATGAGTGCCAATTATTTTTACATGAATCTTTTAAATTTTTGGCATTCTGTCGGGTATCCCAAAGAGACGGTTTGGATTGGAATAATTCAAAAAATTCGAGCGCTTTTTAATTTGCCGACTCCATATCGGTAGATACATGCGTCGTCGTCGAACTCATGTTGCACACTGGACAAACAGTAATCTTCTTTGATGTGTGAAAAAAGACCGCCTCCTATTGTCTACCGCCATTTGCCATATTGATTGGCATTGTAAAATTATGGCCATAAATCGTGGTTGCACCTAGGCGTCGTTGAAGTTATGGCAATAATTATTGGCATATCACGGTAGTGTGGCCGTAGCATTAGCGACAGGGCGTGAAGTGCACGCCGCAGCACATACCATCTAATGCAGTTTGCAGGTAGGTAGGTAATGGTAACGTCAAGGCTCTACTGCTAACGGCCGCACAGGTCAGTGCTCCATAAAATATTACACAAGGACGTCCACTTGTTGCTACTGGTATATACATATTAACATTTTCGTGGAAAACGCTTTCGTAAAAATAAAAGTTTCTGTAAAGTGAATACCTTGATATACATTTCTTCAAAATACATATTTTTTTGTTTCTCGTGAAGATGGTAAATACTTAAAATTCAACAACCATTCTGTAGGTAAGTACAGTGTACGCCTTAAAACGCCGTCTCTTCTAACTTTTACAGGCGGTAAACAATATGGTATGGTGGATATCATACAATGGTAGGTATACAACAAAATATACTATTGTTATATTCCCCAACACATGTCACAACATAAGAGTAAACTTTGTATGAAAAAACTCGATTTATAGCTATAAGTAGATTACAAAATCAATAAAAATTTCCCCTTATTGGAATATTTTCTGTTTTCCAGTAGAAAAGTGAAAATATATAAAAAGTCGGTGTTGAGAAGAGTGGAATTCATCGCTACGAGTACATTGCGGCTTGCTTTCACGCCTATCTGAGGTAAACGTGTAACAGAAACGCAATTGATAATATTATCACATTTTTTTAAGTAAATGTAATGTAGGTGCATTATTGTTTGAAATACTTGATATAAACTATACTTTTGTGAATTTTCAACCAATTCTAAAACTAATATTGAAATCACATCAACTTGCTTGCTTAATAAATACCTAGTTTTTCAAGTGGAGCAATTTAATGTAATAATAAAACTAGGACGTCTGCTGATCAATGCTTAGAGATTTGTGTTCAAGATACTTTATCAAGTCGCAAATGGTTTTAGAGCCCACAGACCAAGACCACTGGACGACGAAGGCAAAATATCCGCTATTCAAATTGAATCAATTGGTTTCCTCTGCTTTCATGAGGAAAAATATTATAATAATTTCACTTCATTATTAAGTAGTTCTAAAAATATCTGGATTTTATATTTTCATATGTTGCTGGTCTTGCTTCTCTTATTTTAAAAGTCTATGTTGTTCTAAATTGATCCCAAACTAGACTAAACCTGTACTATGGTTACCTATTAACTGATAATATATTATTTTATACATTTTTAAATAATAATAATAATATTCTACCACATACACACATCACCATCTAGTCCCAAGCTAAGCAGAGTTTGTATTATGGGTACTAGATAATGGATAAACATACATATATACTATTTATTTTTTGTAAATACATACATATTATACATAGAAACACCAAGACCAAGACAAACATCCATGTTCATGCACACAAATGTTTGACTTTGTAAGGATATGCCTTTGCCGATCCATATTAAGACAGTCGTTACGATAATACGTCACGTTTTGCTTACTAATTATAAGTATTGCAGTAATAAGTAAACCACTTTTATGTAATGTGCTTTTGAGACATTAATAAACTGGACATCAGAATGAACACTTGTTTCCATAATTTTCCTAACGACATGAGTATACTACATGGCGACCCTGCCAATTAAGAACATCTGAAGAAAGAAGACATTATTTGAAGAAAGAAGATATATGAAGAAACAAGATTTGAAGATTCAAGGTCACTCTGAAGATGGGCAAAACATATTCAAAAGAAGAGGTCGTGATAGCGCAGAACGCAAACGGAGAAGCCAATGCCACCACCAGTCAAACCTTTACACCACTAATCAGTGTTGAGAAAATACTTTTGTCTGTAATACTGTTCCTCTTACTCGTCGGAGCATTTTACTTCATCGCCAAAAAGTGTCAAAGGAGTGCAGTAAGAACATTACGAAGAGAACTCAACGCCAGCACTTTTAGCGTTGTCTCCCAACCCCAAGCAACATCGTCAACTTAGAACGAGGTGTCCAGGGATTTTCCCGGCCAACGGAGTCCAGGGTATAGCCCGGCCCAGTAGCAGCGGAGTCCAGGGATTAACCCGGCCCACGGAGTCCAGGGTATAGCCCGGCCCAGCACTAGCAGAATATGCAGACAACTGCAGCTCTATGCCATAGTCATCGTGAGGAAATGATCTTCTGGCAAGCATCACCGAGTTGCCACCGAGTCACCGTTTCGAATCAGGTTTTTTATTTTATTACTAATATATACATATGCTTGTATTTTTAAATTTACGTACTAATTATGTTAAATTGTAATGCCTTTAAAAGAGTTGTTATCAATATCAAACAAGTTAAAAGAAACTAGAGATTATCTTATTAAAATCGGACCTGTACGGAGACAAACATCCGATACAGCGCAACAAAAATTTTTATTAGCTGAAACTGAATATTGTAAATTGGAGTGTATTTTGCTTAAGGTACAGAGAAAAATTGAAAATTCTGAGATAAGCCCTGATAATTTAAAAACAATCAATTCTATAATTAATAATATACACATTTGCTATAATAAAATCGTTAGTTTATATGATATAAGTTTAAAGTCGTCGATAAAGTCATCAGACATGGCTGCGGAATCATTTAATTTAAAAACAGCCATAGCGCTTTTACCCGTAATGACCGATAAAGAACAAGATACATTGCGTTTGATAGATAGTATGCAGTTATATAGTTCTATGATTAGCGATAATACCAAAAGCCAATTAATTGAATTTGTTTTGAAAACACGGTTGTCCGAAGGTGCAAAACTTCGCTTAAAATCTACATATGCAACTATAGATAGTTTAATTACCGATATGCGTGCGCATTTGATACAAAAAAAATCCGCTGTAGCTATTCAATCGAAAATATTAAGTAGTAACCAGGGACGAAGGCCTATTGAACAGTTTGGCAGTGAATTGGAAAAGCTATTCGTTGACTTAACTATTGCACAGGCTGAAGGAGATGACTCGAAGTTTAACATATTGCGTCCAATTAATGAAAAATTAGCAATTAAGCGTTTTTCTGACGGGTTGAGTAACACACGCCTAAGTACAATTGTAGCATCTCGCCAGTTTAATTCGTTACCAGAAGCTATTCGTACAGCAATAGATGAACATACGTTATTACCTAATGACGATCACGTCATGAATTTTAGAAATCCTTCATACCAAAACCGTTTTTATAATAATCGCGGTAAAACATACGTCAATAGGGGATATAAAAACGTTGCATTTAATAACTTGCAATCAAATTATAGACAAAGTCAGAACATCCCGACGTCTAATTATAGCACCAAGTACGTTATGCGTGGGAATCGTGGGAACCGTGGGAATACGCGCGGGGCACCGCGAGACCGTAGTTTCGGATTTCCTCGCACACCTGCAAGCGATGCGCAATCAGCGCAATATTTTCCGCGAAGCGGTGAACACCAACGAAACGTTCAGGTTATTTCGCAAGAATCGCAAGATGATACAATAAATGTACAAAGTACAAACAATGAGTTTTTTCGTGCCTCTAATGAATAATAACTATGTTTTTAACTATAGTAAAAGTAATGTAGTTTCTCTTAACGTAATATCGGGTAATTACGCAAACTTCTTAGTAGATAGCGGTGCTACTATATGCACTTTAAAATATGAATGGTTAAGTGAGTACTTAATAAGTAAGCTTTGTTATGATAAAATAAGGATAAAAGGCATAGGTGGACAGTTAGTGTCCGAGGGCTATGTTTATTTAGATTTAGTTTATAATGGTTTAGTATTTAATCAACAATTTTACGTTTTTAAAAATTTATGCTGTTCTACTGATGGTATATTAGGTCATAATTTTTTGAAGCGATATGGAGCCGTCATTGATTACAATACAATGACATTGAACTTGTCAAGTTATGACAAGACAGTTTCAATTCATTTTAAAACCGATAACAACTTTCAACAAACTATCCCTCCCCGTTGTGAGGTGATTAGGCGTATACCATGTAATTTTCGCGAAGATGTTGTTGTTTTAGCAAAGGAAATTGACTCGGGAGTTTTTGTAGCTGGGTTGATTGCAAAACCAATTAATAATTTTATACCTGTAAGGATTTTAAATACGAAAGACGAAATAGTTAATGTAGATTTATCGAGTTTATGCATTTATACTCTTAGCACATTTGAAGTGTGTCAATTTGCAGAGGAAAATCCGTCTGTAGATCGAATTAAAACGCTTTTTTCCCTACTTGATTTCAGTAACATGAATAAAGAGGAGCAAATAAGTATAGAGAATATATGTGCGAAATACGCTGACGTTTTTCACTTGCCAGGGGATAAGTTATCTGTCACTAATTTAATGGAACATTCGATAACTTTAAAAGATAATGTTACACCGGTTTACGTTAAGCCTTACAGAATTCCACATGCTCTTAAAAGCGAAGTGGAAAAACAAATTAAGGACATGTTAGACAATGATATAATTGAAGAAACCACATCCGAGTGGTCGAGCCCGGTATTACTGGTACCCAAGAAAGCTGATAAAAGCAATGAAAAAAAATGGAGGCTTGTAATTGATTACCGACACCTTAACACCAAAATTCAAGATGATAAATTTCCATTACCCAATATAGCGGAGATCTTAGATTCCTTGTCTGGTAGTATATATTTTTCAAAATTGGACCTTTCCCAAAGTTATTATCAATTATCTCTTAGTGAAAAGTCAAGAAAATATACATCATTCGGCTTAAATAAAATGTATCAGCTTTCTTTGGACCAAACTTCGCGTAAATGCACAGCTTTCACAGCCGGTAAACAATACCAAATGAAACGTTGTCCCATGGGTCTTAAAACAAGTCCAAGTGTATTTTCAAGACTTATGACTATAGCAATGGCCGGTCTGAATTATAAAAATTGTTTTATATATTTAGATGACTGTGTTGTAATAGGTAAATCCTTATCAAACCATAACAAAAACCTTATTAGCGTATTAAACCGTTTTAGAGAAGTGAATTTAAAATTAAATCCTATTAAATGTGAATTCCTAAAGCATGAAATAGTTTACTTAGGCCATAAAATAACATCAGAGGGCATTTTTCCGGACCCAGAAAAAATTGAAACGTTGCGCAAATATCCCACACCTAATAGTGCTGATGACGTCAAACGTTTTGTCGCGTTTGCCAACTACTATAGAAGGTTTATACCACGTTTTGCCGATATTGTCTATCCAATGAATCTTTTGTGTAAAAAAGGTGCTAAGTTTAATTGGTCATCTGAATGCCAGTCGGCTTTTGAAAAATTAAAGTTAGCTCTCATGAATCCACCAATTCTAGAGTATCCGGATTTCTCAGAAAATAATGTTTTTCAGTTACAAACGGACGCATCGAAAACAGGTCTAGGCGCAATATTATCTAATAGCAATGGGAAAGTTGTTGCATACGTAAGCCGTAATTTAAAACCTGCGGAGACGAGATATCCAATAATAGATTTAGAATTGCTTGCTATAGTTTGGGCAATAAACCATTTTAGACCTTATTTGTACGGGAGAAAATTTAAAATTTATACCGACCACAGACCACTTGTTTATTTGTTTAATTTAAAAGAACCCTCTAGTAGGTTAACAAAATTTCGTTTATATCTAGAGGAGTATGATTTTGAGGTAGCATATGTTCCAGGTCGAACCAATGTGGCTGCAGACGCATTGAGTCGAATTCCTGTAACAAGTAAAGATTTGAGAGATATGCAGGAACACGTAGTCAATGTTTTGACAAGAAAACAACGAAAAAATCTTGCACTGACACGTAGTAATGATAGTTTAGAAAAGAGGACACCCTCAGCAGACAGGTCTGATCAACCAGTCGCTGTGGAGATACTCAAAAAACCTGACGAAATAGTGGAACTAGTTTTTTCTGATTTAAAAGAGAGAATTTTGAAACATAAAGATAATATTATATCAGATGCAAATCTTTGCATATTTGTACCATCGCAATCTGCGATATATCTAGACTCCCGATCGTTATCGACCGCAGAGGTGTTAGCGAGGGACTTAGATAAATTTTGTAGAAGATTAGCCTTAACAGAGTTGCTAATAATTAAAAATAAAAATGCTAGCCTTATAAAACTTTTGTTAAACGAAAGTAAAAAGTTGCAACTTAATTTACCTCGCTTTATAGTAATTAGAGGTATTACAAGAATTTATGACGATGATGAAAAAAAAGTTATACTCAACGATTTTCACTTATTACCTAGCAGTGGCCATGCGGGGGTGAATCGTATGACAAATAATATTAAAAGACATTATTTTTGGCCAGGCATGTCTATCGACGTAGCTAAGTATGTCAAAAAATGTAAGGTCTGTCAGTTACAAAAATATACAAACAAAAACGTTAAGGAACCGATGGTAATAACGTCAACACCTAGTTCGGCTTTTGATAGGATTAGTTTAGACTTAATGGGCCCTTTAGAATTAGATAGTTATAATAATAAGTACATTCTAACGGTACAATGCGAATTGTCAAAGTTTGTCGAAGCATACCCCATACAGCAAAAGGATACAGTTACAGTCTCAAGGACATTCGTTAATAATTTCATTTTACGTTATGGAATTCCACAAGAGATTTTAACCGATAACGGGACTGAATTTATGTCATCTGTCTTAAAAGAAACATGCGAATTATTAGGTATTAAAAAATTAAATTCTACTCCTTACCACCACGAAACATTAGGTTCAATTGAAAATTCCCACAAACATTTGGGATCTTATCTGAGAATTCAATGCAGTAATAATAGAGATAATTGGAGCGATTGGGTTCCCTTCTGGTGTTTCTCGTTTAATACTACGGTACATACTGAAACAAAATACACTCCATACGAATTAGTTTTTGGAAAACATTGTAATTTGCCCAGCAATTTGAAATTAAATGTTGATCCATTGTATAATTTTGACAGTTACCCTAAAGAATTAAAATATAGACTGCAAAAAGCTCATGCTGATGCAAAGGACAATTTAATAAAAAGCAAAATAATTAGAAAAAGTGTTTTTGACCAAAATGTGCAGTATTAACTACAAACCAGGTGATTTAATATTGTTAAAAAACCATACCGGTACAAAATTAGATAGTATTTATAATGGTCCATACAAGGTATTACTGGATGTTCCACCAAATGTTATAATTATCAAAGATGGTAAAGAATATGTTATTCACAAAAACCTTACAAAATTATTTCATTGTTAATTAATTTATAATCATTATTCAAAATTTTATAAATCGCATTGTATGAGTTATGTCTAATTTTAAAAATATATTAATGTGTTATTGTATACATTTAATTTTAATTTTAATTGTAAAAAAAAAATGATTTATATCGTGACTTATTATTGTACGTATCATTTTTTTTTCTCCCTAACGGGGGGATGTGGTAGTCGAAACTTTTCAGGGGAGGTGTAAGGATATGCCTTTGCCGATCCATATTAAGACAGTCGTTACGATAATACGTCACGTTTTGCTTACTAATTATAAGTATTGCAGTAATAAGTAAACCACTTTTATGTAATGTGCTTTTGAGACATTAATAAACTGGACTTCAGAATGAACACTTGTTTCCATAATTTTCCTAACGACATGAGTATACTACAACTTGAGCGGGAATCGAACCCGCGACCTTCGGCGTAGCAGTCGCTTACACTCCCACTGCGTCAACCGGTCGCCAGCTGCAAATTAATAAACACAATCAAGATAAAAAAATACACACATCTAATAAATAAATTATACTCAGATAGAAACCAAATCAAAGAGCTCATCACCGCAGTTTTCTCCTGTCTGAGAATTTAACGAACGGCCTCCGTCTGACAGCCAGGATATTCACTTTGACTTTACTAGATTTTTGTTCTAATTCACCGATATCAGCTAGTAACAATTAATCTTAATATAAAATGGCTCGCATTTTAGTAGGTAACCCAGCAATATTATACAATGGCCACAAGTTGTAGGTAATATGAATGCCGTCGGTAACGTGGGCCGACGTAAAAAGGGTTACAACCTTATTTTCTAACATATATTTGAGATCACAAGACATAAATTTTCATGCTACGAATACAAAGGAGCAACAGGAAAAACCACGGCTGAGTGAGTTTGTACACACGAGTAGACGCGAGAGCAAAAGTGATATAAGTCATCAAATTAATTTCACTAGTACACGTTAAGCGATCAATTTGGTCGAAGTGAAATTACTTTTGAACGTCGTAGGAGCTTTACTTATACGAATATTAATTATTTATTTATTCTTTTATTCTCGCAAATTCATTACGATTTCAATAAAAATAATGAATGTACCGATGCCTTGTGTGTGTGTGTATTCTCGAACACACAGTGGTCCGCAAACACCTGTGTGTTCGAGATGTGGTTTGAGCGACGTCGGGAGGCAACGTGCGGTAAGTAAAAATAATGGTAAAAGATAGCGATTTCACGGATCACGTGGTCATTATATCTTCCTCTAAAGCTTGTAAATCACAAATCCCTCATGTCTTAAGAACTATTTCCTAGTAAGAAACGTGTACGAAATAAATTAGATCAAACATGTACATTATGAAACTTCTTTAATAAAAAATAAACTATCTTGAATACCCCCAGAGTTGATTAGGCACTTAAACATAATTAATAATGTAGCGCGGGTCCACGATCCTAGGCCTTGTCCAGACGTCCAACCATTGACGGTATCCAGGCAAGTTTTCCTTCTGCGACCCATTTTTGTTTTCACCGACTTTTCTCATCAACGGTATTTATGGTAAGTTGTTTTGTTGTCATAGTCAACATCATCATCATCAGCCCTTTATACTGTCCCACTGCTGGGCACGGGCCTCTTCTCACTATGAGAAGGGTAAGGCCATAGTCCACCACGCTGGCCAAGTGCGGGTTGGCAGACTTCAAATGTCATTCGAGAACATTATGGAGAACTCTCAGACATGCAGGTTTCCTCACGATGTTTTCCTTCACCGATAAGCAAGCGATAATTAACAATTTAATGTAGCCAACTCTGTGCCAAAAAAAGTATAAATAGCATTAATTAATATAATTGCAACACGGGCAGACGCTTTTATCATTATAGCGGTCTGAACCTGAACTCGATCAGGATAAGAGTGTAGGATCACATGTATTTCTTTTTAATTCCAGTATAACGAAACCAATATATATATTATATACCAAAATGGGTATGAAAGTAGAATAAATGCTGTAGAAATGAGAGCACTGAGAAGTATGTGTGGTGTTTCTTTTACTGACAGAGTAAAGAATTGTGTGATAAGAGAGTGTTGTGGGGTAAAAGAAGATGTAGTGACAAGCATCGAGAAAGGTATGCTAAGATGGTTTGGGCACGTGGAAGGGATGGATGACGAAAGACTGACCAAGCAGATATACACCACTATTTTTAATTAGTACAAAAACTTTAAGGACATATTAGCGAAGACATAATTATAATATATGTGACGTAACAATTTCATAATATCTATAAATAGGAAAGTTATAGGTAATCATTTGTTTTTTGTAGAAAATCTCACCTAAATCATAGACATATTTTACAATCCATTGACTACTTCATTGATAGTACTTACTTTCCGTCCTACTCTTACGCATTCTTTCCGTCGCACTTATAATAGGTAGCCTTAGACAATAAAATGAAGCAAAATAATAAGTGTAGGTAGTTATTTTTTAGTTTTTTTAATTCTACCCTCTCCTTCATACTTCATCTGGGCTTAGGACCGGCAAAATTTACCGTTTTACAAGTAATTAAATACGGAGGTATGTATTTAGAAAGCAAACACATATCAAAATAGAAAAAGGTATTCTGTAATAAAAGAAAAGAGTAATTTTGGCGTATTTATGAAGTTAGAATCATCTGCCGCTCAACAAAGTCTGCTGTGTGTGAACATGTGGAACAAGGACCCAACCACTACCTGCGATTTGATGAACCACAGATACTCGCAAAAGAACATCGTTTTCTTCCAAGGATGATACGAGAGGCTATTGAAATTAAAAAACACCCTAATTTCAATAGGGAAGATGGTTGGAATGTTCCTCCAGCTTGGGACCCTGTCATAAGGCTAATGAAACCCAAGAAGGACACTGTGAGCTCATTCTGCGTAAATAGTAACACCAGTAGTTTAAAAATGTTCGGGTACTTTGAGATAACTTATACATTAAAGAAAAAGACAAATATCACCTCAGTCTGCCGTGAACATGAATTCTGTAAAGAATTCGAAACGTTGGCTAGTAATAAATTAAAAATATAGTTTCTAGATCTTTAGTTTCAAATGTAATAACTTAGTGAAACCAATACAACGCGATAAAATCCGTAAACTGTAGTTTAATTTCAATGTGTAACATTCGCGTAAACCCAAGAAGATACTACTTTAACTTAAAGTCTTGTAACGAGGACGGATTCACGAGGTACTTATGACTAGACACTCCAAGCCTGAATGCCGTTCGTTCGTCAGACAAGCTCTCAGGACGACTATACTAATGATCCCATTCGATATGTATATTATGTATGTTTCCCCTGTGTACTAATTTATTCTGAGCTTAGACAAAGATTGGAATATGTCCGTGAATCTTATGTCTCAAAGAACGCATGGACCGCATCGCCTCGTGTGACTTTCTTCGTCCGATCGTATTGAAATTTTTTCGTGCTGTTGATATCAATCAGAAGCACTAGATTTTTGATTATCAGATCGTACTTTGAAAAGGAATACTACGAAGTTTGACATCGCGGTCCTAGACAGCCGTGGTATCACACGCCTGAAGATCGCATATAAAAATTCAAATGTGTTTATTTTTTTACATTGAGCGTGCGGTTTGTAGTACTCAGTATTGTTTTTAATTAATATCCACGCTGCCAGAGGCAATAATTGCCAAGACTTCAAAGACTCTGAGAAGACGTATATTATATACATTTGCGTAAATACAAAGTTTAGTTAGAAGTATCTACTTATCCCTAAAACCTTAACCCACTTGATCAAACAGAAGGAGTTTTGTTTCAAAACATTTCCCCTCACAATTTTGTATAACACATTGAGAGTAAGTGTGAATTCGTTCAATAAAGCAGCTCTGCTTATGGAAACATCGACGTTTATAATTTTATAGATGTACACTGCTTAATATTTAAATATATTATTGTAATAACGCAATACGTACCACGGATGTACCATCAATGGATAGGCAATGAAATTTCGCCACCTAAACCTAAACCTTATTAAATTAACTTGTCAGATAAACCATACGAATTTCTAAAAAGATAAGATCTATCCAGAGGTGGCGAAACTGTACCCTGATCTCGTAACGCGGGGGATTTAACAAACATTCAAGCTTCGGACACAAAACAGACAGGACACCAAATAATAACCCGTGGATGACACAAAGTGTTGTCTCGGCGTTGTTTTAAACGGCAAGGTGACAATTTAAACCACTTCACCATACCTATAGTCCAGATCTGCTGCTAACTAACATGCTATGCCTTCGTTGACGAATACATCTGTAAAAGAATAACAGATACAATATGAGAAATTAGATTCTAGGTTATTGATATGACGTGACGATGTGTCAGTTGTTGTTGCGTACTCCATCTGCCTGAACATTGTTTGGAAAGCGAAACATAATCCTGGCTTGCTAAGTCGTCAAATAAATGCAACATGTTGTATCCGTTTGAAAATTTACATGTATATAGAAGACAGTCAACTTGCACGAATAATTATTTCGCACAGTGAAGGTGAAAGTGGTTGGTTGATGATGATTAAATATCGAGTTTATGGTCGGCTCCATAAAATTTATTTATTTACCAGCTTTTGCCCGCTGCTTGGCACGCGTAAATTACGATGAATTAAAATATTTTGTACAAACTCTCCTACCCTCCTCAAGGAACATGCCAGCCAAATTTAACCTTCTTGCGCCCAGTAATTTCGGCTGTAATGTATTTGTCAGTCAGTCAGTAACGCAAGGATTTTACATATACAGATTTAGGTGATTCCATTAAAAAATAAAAGTTTTACACAAACACTGAATCCCTTTTCCACCCTCTTGGAGGAAAATTTCCAAAATAAATGCCTTTGTGTTCGCTAACGTCATTTGCGGATCCAATAAAGTATGAAGTTAATCCCTTGAAGGCATAAAAGGTTCTATGCAAATGATGACTACCCTTTTTATCCACTTAGGGTAAAAAATTCCAAAAAGACTTTCTTAGTGTTAACTAACATCATTTGAACAACCAATATTTTGGTACTTTGTATACAAAGTTCCATTGAAGGAATTTAAAGTGTCATTCAAACTCTGAAAACCTGTGTAACCCGCTAAAGGGAGGTATTTCCAAAAATCCTCTCGTCTCTAGTGCGCCCCTACACACCTCTAGGAACATACATGCCAAATTTCACCTACTTGCGCTCAGTTGTTTCGGCTGTAGCGTGTCTGTCAGTCAGTCAGTAACGCAATAAGGATTTTATATACAGATTAAACAAATATATAATATTTGACTGCCTCCGTTGTCCATTGGATAGCGTATGCGTCTGCTAAATGGGAGGTATCGGGTTCGATTCCTGGGTCGGCCAAAAGTGTTACGGAGTTTTTCCGAATTTTCAGTAGCAGCATGGAGTCTGCCAATGTGCCCGGTAACGGCAATAGGCTCACCCCCTATTACGTGGGATTTAATATGCAACATGGCAAAATGTGGGTTCGGTATTACACCTCTGCCTACCCCTTCAGGGATACAGGCGTGAGATTATAAAAAAAAATTAACAAACTGTCTCGGACCCCATGAGCCTAGCGTTTCCACCCCAAACGGCTCAAACACGTAATTACTCACTAAATTACTGTATTTGCGCCGTTTGAGGGTTTCCGCAGTAGCAGCAGCAGCGCCAGCTTGGCCTCCCGTGCTTGGAATATGTGATGGCGCGAGGGTGTCTACGCAGGTTGCGTCCCACACCAAAGGCCTACCCATTTTCCAAGGCAACAATGACATACCATCAGGTCTCTTACCGTCGTCGCGTACCAAACCATTTGGTTCAAGTACAGCTGGTACGCCAGACGCGACAAGAGTACGACGAATTATGTCATTCAGATGGGCGTGACGGGGAATTCTACCAGCGCTTCTGCTGCAAGATAGCCCATGGTGTCCGAGGCTATCGACGTCTTCTCCACAATGACATCGATGCGGAGAAACACACGGAGCACTTAAGCGAAGACAAGTGGCGATACGGAACGTCTCATCGTCCAACATGGTTCCAGTGTTGGACGATGGTAGTGCCTGAAGCCACAAACGCTAGGCTCATGGGGTCCGAGCGCTCGTTCACTGTTCCGGGAAATTTCGAAACGTTTAATCGACGTCTCACGTGACCAGAAGGCTGGTTTATTCTTTGCTCAGAGAATCAGCATTGCCATCCAGCGTTGCAATGCTGCCAGCCTTCTGGGCACGTTACCCGATGACATTGATGCGGAGGCATTTTACGACGCCTAAACCGAGTAAATATTTTCAATTTTTAATCTCTTTTTACGTTTTTTTTGTACATAATTACTACTTAGACATTAAGATTAGATTAAGCTTCATGTAGATTATAAAATTATGTTTATTTAATGTATATTCCTAAAAATTATTAAATCTACAAACTGTCTGTAATCTCAAAATAACTGTATTGCATATTGTTGCTAACCCGTTTCCAGTACCCCAATGATTTATTTAGATTGTTTTTCTGTCTGTCTATTTATTCAGGGTAATCTTAAAAATGGCCGAATCGATGTGTATATTACTGAAGGTTCATGAAAACTCTCGAACAAACGATGATAAGGTAAAATTAAATTAGTCAAGGATTCCGTACCAGTATACATTTGTATATCTCAGCGAAACTGTAAAAAAATTTAAAATAAATTATCCAAGTTCAAAAACCCTTTCTTAGTATTTTTAGGTTAAAGAAATGAGAGAAGCCTTGGTCAGCAGTTGGACAAAGTACATAATTGATAAAAAGTGCTTACCTGCTTACAAATAAATAAAAATAGCAAAATAACGGTTCTAAGTATTTTGGCTTCTATTGGTCATATAAAGAACCATCATAATTTTTTTAGTTAGTGAAGATAAAGAGCGCTTAGATGAGAGCCAGCCGCATTAATTTAAATGAATGAAAATTAAATGCACATCAGGGACGATGAAAAAAATCAAGTAAGGAATTAAAAGTTTCATACAAACTGGGACCCCTTTTTGAACTCCCCGTTAAGTGGTGAATTCACTAACGTCACTTGAGGAACTAAACAAAGTTTCACGTGAATACATTGAAGGTTTTTTTTTATATTACAAAATAGGACACCCTTTCTTAACCCCCATAGGGGAGTGACTTCAAAAACTCCTTTCTTGGTGTTCACTAACGTCATTTGAGGAACTTATATACAAAGTTTGAAGTCAATCCACTGAAGGAATAATAAGTTTCATACACACTTTGACCCCCTATCTTACCCCCAGTAGGAATTTTCAAAAAAAAAATCTTAGTGTTCACTATCATCATTTGAGGTACCAATATACAAAGTTTAAAGTCAATCCATTAAAGGAATAAAAAGTTTCATACAAACTTTGACCCTATATTACCCCCTTAGGGTAGAAATTTCCAAAAAACAAATTCTTAGTGTTCACTATCATCATTTGAGGAACTAATATACAAAGTTTGAAGACAATCCACTGAAGGAATAATGAGTAAGACACTTTGACCCCTATCTAACCCCCTGAGGGTAGGAATTTTCAAAAAACAAATTCTTAGTGTTCACTATAGTCGTTTAAGGACCCAATATACAAAGTTTGAAGTCAATCCATTGAAGGAATAAAAAAGTTTCATATATACTTTGAGTTTTACCCCCTTAGGGGAAGAATTTTCAAAAAAATAATTCTTAGTGTTCACTATCGTCGTTTGAGGAACTAATATACAAAGTTTGGAGTCAATCCATTGAAAGAATACAAAGTTTCATACAAACTTTGACCCCCAGTTTTACCCCCTTATAGGTGAAATTTCCAAAAATGCTTTCTTAGTGCTACCCTACACTCCTTAAGGAACATACGTACAAAATTTCATCTTCTTGTGATCAGTAGTTTCGGCTGTAGCGTGTATGTCAGTCAGTAAATAACGCAAGGATTTTATATATTAAGATTTACTCTAAATTATTGCCACTTTTTGTCAGAAATATGGCATCCACTTGATTTTTCTCCACACAAAAACAAATCCACCTACATTTGAAATGTTAATGTAATAATTAAAATTTCAACCAAGTTTAAAAAGCTATGCCCCAGAGATATTCATAAAGGACAATGGCAGATCTCCATACATCAAAATGTCTGAAATTAAATTGAAGCGAACATTAATAAAAAATATATCAAAAAATTTGGCGTAAGTAACAGAGTCTAGAAATGATTCTATTTTCACTCAGGAAAGGTGGAAAAAGAAGATATCGGTGTTTGAAGTTTTAGTTAAGAATGAACAATGTAGGTACAAGGAAAGTTATAGTATGAAAGTTAAACAATGTAGGTAGGTAAGTTTGAATTATCAAATGACATATGTCAGATTGACATCAAAACACGGAAGTATTTTGTAGCATCTAACTGTCACAGCCATAGACAAAAGCAGAGCTGCACATTTTAAATCGATTTTATGTGCAATCGATACAACTTTAAAACGATGCTGTGACGTTTTTATTTGATTTAAACGTTGTTTTGCTTCAAAAATATTAGCTTATTGATATAATATTGATTAAATGTTAAATAACTGCATTTTAAACCAAACCAACTCTATAAAGGTCGAACGTATCGATTACTTATTTAATAATCGATACGGATATAGCACTCACGTCTATTCCTGTCACACCATTGTCTATGGCATCAATCAAATAAAAAAGTATTCGTAATCAATTGGAATGCTTTTTATCATCATAAAATACTCCAGCTTTAACGAGACAAAGTGAAAATATTAAAAATCCTAGAAAAATAAACAATTTGTTTTGTTCATATGAAGTTTAAGGTCGCCACAACAAACCCAGACCAAATTCTGCCATTGTTCTTTCTTTGATCTAACAACAAAAATAAATTACCGGCCTTTTAAAAGACACAATAAAAACATCAGAACGAAGTACACAGCTTGAAAATGCGTACAACAATACTACGGGACGTAGTACAATCGGATACTCGAAACAAATTTACCTACGTACTAAAGAACTATATAATCAAACTGGCGCAAATGCAACAACAGAATCAAACAAGATCTGCTTTGAAGGCGTTGTTTCCTCTCGCAGCAAGTTTGACAGGAGACACTTTTGAAATGAGTTCTAATATTTTTCCACAATACGAGCTTTATTATTTTTCCGGCCAGCTACACTTGAGTGATTGCTCCGTTAACGCTAAAAACAACGTAACTTGATATTCTATCTACTATTTGTGAAATGAATCTGTCGTTACATACCAAATTTATAACAAAATTTGATAAAGTACGACTAGTACAACTAGTGAGAAAGATTGCTGATTCGTTATTAAAATGACTAGCTGACCCGGCGAACTCTGTATCGCCTTTTTAAGGTTTTTTTTCTTATTCCTTTTTTTTCAAACCATTTTTCAGGAAATCCTTTATAATGTCACCAAAACCATCAGTGCTTAATCTTAATAAAATAATTTCAGATTTTATAAAGGTATACAAACAAAAGAACTATGATTTTAATAATTATATCTGTATAGATAGATATGTATAGATCCAGCAAAATTTGTTCCACCACATACTTAAATAATTTTTAGGGTAGAAAAAATAACTAACTTGTTGTAAGCGAGGACGTGGTAAATGAGTGATAGAGGCTAATCACTGATATAGAGATGTGATAAAACTTAAAGGGTGCATGTATTTTTAATTCAATATCATAAAAAATTTAAGGAAAAAATGTGTCCAAAAAATAATAAAGGATATTCGTAATATTATGACTTAGGGGTTTCAAAAATAGATTACGGGCGCTTCTCAGACTTAAAGAATCTGCATATCCAATTTCATACAAATCGGTCCAGCCGTTTCGGAAGAGTATATGCGACTAACACTGTGAAACGACTTTTTGGAATGTGGTATGCGCCTGGCGTGAACAACTGATTTAGTGATATGATTATATTACTAATATGGCTCTTCAAATTAGGGGTTACGGCTTAAAGGGTGAAAATAAAGGGTTGTTAGATTTTTTTATGCCACATGATAAAGAAATGAAAATAAAAAATTTGGCTGAATAAATTATGTTTAAAATATAGATTACGACCGATTCTCAGACCTAAAAAATATACATATAAAGTTTTATACAACTCGGTTCCGCCATTTCGTAAGAGATTGTGATTAAAACAGTGTAACGATTTTTTTGACTCCGGTATGCGCCTGGCATTGACAACTGATGTAGTGATATAATTCAAATACTAATATGGCTATTATTTGCATATATTTGCTAAATGGCTGAAAATTAAGAGTTTTATGACTTAGAACTCTTAATTTTCAGCCATTTAGCACCAACCCCTATTTTTTGTTTTTTCATGTCACATCATAAATAAAAATGAAAAAAAACGAAGAAATAAAAAGATATATGTTTTGGGTTGGACCAACCTTGTGCCTTCGGGGTTTGAAAAATTGATTACGATCGATTCTCAAACCTAAATAATATTCATATAAAATTTCATACAACTCAGTCTAGCTGTTTCGGAAAAGTATTGTGACCAACATTGTCAAACGATTTTTTTGACTCCGGTATGTGCCTGGCGTGGACAACTGATCTATTGACCTAATGTGATTAAATTACTAATGTGGCTATTAGGAAATAGGGGTTGGTGCTATAAGACTGAAAATTAAGAATTACATGTATTTTGTAATGCCACATCTGAAAATAATAAAAGTAAAGATATCAAAAAATTCAAAAAAAATTTTTGGCTTGGCCACCCTTACGACTAAGGGGTTCGAAAAATAGATTACAACCGATTTTCAGAACTATCAAATATACCTACAAAATTTCATACAAATCGGTTCAGCCGTTTCGGAGGAGTATTTTAACTAACACTGTGACACGAGAATTTTATATATTACTAGAGGACGCCAGCAGCTACACCTGCATTTTTTTTTAATTTACCCGCTTTGGCCGATCCCGTGGGAATTTCAGGAAATCCCTTCTTAGTGCACCCCTACGGTCCCCAAGGAACATACATGCCAAATTTCAGCTTCCTGCGCCCAATAGTTTCGGCTGTAGCGTGTCTGTCAGTCAGTCAGTAACGCAAGGATTTTATATATTAAGATATAGATAAACAGAAGACTAAGCTAAACAATAATTGTCCACCTACCAATAATTCTCTGGCACCTAGCGGTGTAAAAAGCGGTCGAAACGTTTTTGCGGAGCGTGACCACAAACACTGTGCAATCAGTTTGTTTTAAATCGTTTTTATAGAGATGACAGTACTGATTTTCCTTTATTTCTAAGTAGGTACTTAATCAGTATATTCGTCTCTCTTTCGTTTAACACATTGGTACAATACATTGTTTTTAATTGCTTCATCGAATTTGTAAATCAATAATAATTCTTATTTCTGAATGTCATAAAAGTATTGTTGTCGGGTCATCCCTGTCCCTCTAATATGGCGAGAGGGATGGTGGCTGGCACATGCGTCATACTCGTGAACGGGTGCTACTTGCGATGACTGGTCGATGACGGTCTTGCTGGCTGGTATTAGATTTTAATATTTAATCGCATCTTTTCCATCGTGGGTCTGATCATTTTCGCGGATTGCCTGCATTATTAGGTATTTAATGTAAGTGGATGCTCCCGTTTCACCATGTCTATTCTGAGAAGGTTAGCCTTCTTTGGTTAGCCAAATGAACATCAAAAGTATTATGCTTGAGTATTATTATGTACAGTAAAAATATACAAGTGATATAGAAGGTATAACGGTTGCAGCACCTTACAAAGTGTAAATTATGTGTATTATGCAAAACCTGGCGATGAAAAAGAGTGACCGTGAGTTTTATTGCCCGTTCTTTCTCATGGTTCTACCTATTGCTTGCGAACGTGGCAGTAAATGTAAATGTAGAGTCTTTAAGTAACTATTTTATAAATGTATTATTTTGACGTTCATAAGCGTCACATTGTGACCCAAATGAATAAATGATTTTGAATTTGAATTTGAATATTCACAAGTTTATCAAAAGCTATATTTCACTTCTAAGAAGAATTAACATTATTTGCAACTTTGCGCTACAATGCTTTTAATATCGCCTAAGATCAGTAAGTAAAGTAACTCAGCCAATATTAAGTTAATGAACAGGAACCTGCAATATTTTTGTGTAAACTACTCACTGTTGGCGCACTGGTAATAAGACAATGAACACTCACGCCACTGAAAGTGATCTACCCTGAAGATAGCGTTATTATCGTAGTGATAATACTAATATGCACTAGAAGCAACCAGGTGCCCGGCAAGTACCTACAATCTAACTAAAAACATCAACCAAAATGACATCATTAAAAAGACAAATAGTGCAGATAAGATATCCCTTATTCTGGATTTACGCAACGAAACCCACATTCATTACCTGCGAGACAAAAGGGTCGAATCTCGATGTCACGAAGAATCTCAGTGCTTTTTCCTAAAATAGCTCACAATAAAGTTATATCATAAAACCTTTTTACGATAGTCGTATACAAAAACGTATACATTCACCATCTTACACCTTTAGTAAACATTTCTAGAACATAATCCCTAAGCCAAAGCTTTACTCATATTCTCGATTCGCTCGATCGGTGGTTGCCAGCGCGGATTATAAACTTCAGTAACTTTAATAGTATACTTAATATTATTAGCCATAAAGGATAATTAAAAAAGCATCCTCTAAATTCTTTAAAAGCTTTGATAGTACTTCAAATAGGATTTTAGGTGGAATATTGAAATTTTTATTGTTTCTCTCGTAGCATTTTCGATCGGATTGGTTTACGATTTCAGTGCTTGAACTTGCTTGATCCCTACCCTGGCGACGTCTTGACATCTGATTGTCATGAGGTTACTTTCATCTTGCCTCACATCAAAAGTAAGAGTGCAGACCACTGTCCTTTCTTTTCCCTCCTTTTATCCGCTTGAATGTCCCAATAAGCGGCAATAGGCTCGCCACCTATTACGTGGGATCAAAACACTGGCGAAAAGTGGGCGTTTAATATGCCTCTGCCTACCCCTTCGGGGAAACAGGCGTGAGTCCTATGTATGTATGTATGTATCCGCTTGAATCGTACCTAACAAGAGACACTTCTATAGCGTCAATCCACCTGATAAGCACATATACTTACAAATACACATTACTGTGCGATGTATCATTTCGACTACAGTGAATACTTGTTTGAGAGAGCACCAATCACTCAGCGAGAGTTCACTCGGCTGCCTTCAACATCTAATACTATTAATGTGTTCATTGTCTGTAATTTCTCAATTATAGATAGTTGACATACTCCGGTGGATGTCAATAGTATGTGAACTAATTACGCAAATCCTTGATTGAGCTGTACTGTTGTAACGCTGAACGTCTAAATACATATAAGTCGGTATATTATTGGTAATTAACCAATAATATACCGACTTATATGTATTTAGACGTTCAGCGTTACAACAGTTCAGTTCTGTGTTCCGGGCCGCGTTCCGAACAAGCTGTTTTCATTATTCAAGACGGGGCAGGCCTTTATTAATTGGAGCGCCGAGGAAGCGGCCGATGCTAATCTTTAAGGTACAGAGAGTTTCAGAAATATAAACACCGAGATGTGTGAATAAATTGGTGATTGCTGAATTATGTAAAGTTATTCGGAGAATGTCAACAGAGATAGGCGGCTGAATTCCCTGCGGTCGAGGCGGCGAGTTGCACGCCACTGAGCTATCGAACCACAACACGATATACGTACACGTGTACCGTGTGTATCTATCTGCCTGCGCGCTATGTTCACCCCCTGTGTGATACCTAACACCGTCTGGTAGTTTTTGCGATCGGTACACTACTGAGTCAGCCTGGTATACTGCTGCACACAACATTTATCCGGCCGTCTAATTAATAAATGTTGTTGAAACAAAATAATAAAAAGCAAATGGAAAGTTAACATTTCACGGAATTTTTAAATTAAATTTATTTTTCAATATTTTCTGTAGAAAACGTCTAACACAAAATACTGAGAAGTAAATTTCGTGGCATTAACATTACTATAGCTATATGAAAGTCTCATATTAGAAAAACATTATTCTCATTACCACAGAAGTGTAGATATTCAACAATTATTTTGTAGTATTCATAAAATTAAATACCTAATGATCTTATTGCAACCAACTATTCACAATCTAACTACTAAAACTACTTTACTAAAGCAAGCTTATATGATGTGTATCTACAGATTAGTCGTACAAACATAGTACAGCTTTCTATACTAATTGCTAAAGCAATAAATGTTTTACTTGCTTTGGCGCACGGCTTCGCGTGCATGCGAGATAATCGGGACAAAAGACAGCCCATATGCTATTCTGACATACTCACAAATCTTCACATTTATAATAGTAGTTTAACTCGTGTGACCGAAACCACCATATCTATCTATTAAAGCGAGATCACGACGAGATCTAAAGTGTGTTGTATCTGGATAGTATATTGCATCGTATTATCAACCTCTACAGCTGGGCCTAGCGGCTTCACAGAATATCGCTTCTTCACAGTGATTTACGGGGTATTTTCTCCGCATATGATAGTAATGCAACCCTTATATGAAACGTTAAATAGGATTTACTTTGCGGTGCGTTTATTACACAAGAGTTCCCGTTCAGAGAGATAAAAAAAAGTTACATGAGAGAGTCGAGATTTAATTTTGCTCTTTTACTGGCTGGCTTAAGGTTCGTGTGTGATCATGTTCTCACTGGTCTTAGGTGATGACACGGTTAACGATTATAACACACTTGCGCGAAGGAATCTTATTGGCAACTTCAGACAGTGAAAACGACATTTTGATATTTAGACGGACGTTCTCTGACAAGATCGGAGACCTCCTTAAAACAGGAAAGGTTAGAAGTACCCTAAACAGAAGAGCATGCATGAAGAATTTGATGGGAGTGAATGAAGCAAGAGAGATATGTCAGGATCGTTGCAAATGGCGTTCCGTAGTCTCTGCCTACTCCTCCGGGAAACAGGCGTGAGTTTATGTATGTATGAAAGCGACAAGAGTGCCACATCTTGGCGGTTCGCAAAAAGAGAAGGAAAGTAATGCGCTTTGTGCATACAGATGGAATCAACGATGTAGCCATGATGTTGACTTGTAAGCCTCACCAGTCGATGATATTATTTGATGGATCGATAAAATTACGGATCAGATTCGACTACAGTTCCTCAGTATTCCCTCCCATATATATATAACAGATAGAACACTAATAGACTAATGACACTCCGTCGATTCTCCTGGCTTTGAAGGAGGCAGGCGTCACTATTGTGTCTCCTGGATATTCACGCGATTTACTATAATATCTTCAGCTCGAGCCATGTGTGGCCGAAGATGAGAAGATTAAAAGGTCAATTATAACGGCAAATAGTACATCTTTAAATGGTTGAAAATTCCCCAGACCTTTAACAATTCATCTCATTTAAATATAGAGCCTATATTTAAGAGCAAAGCTTAAAGACTGACATCAACTAGACGTCTAGAAGTTATATCTATTCTAAACAAAACATGCAACAATTTAGTGACCCACCATCATATAATATTAATTGCTTCGTAAACTAACTAGCTAGTTGGTAAAAGGATAAAGCGTTCTGAACAACGTAGTGCTATTATAACAGCCATTACCCATTGTTTAACGAAAGATCACTATTCACAACTAAATGCTTTATAATACCTGTGTAGAGTTTAGGATAGAGATTTGGGTTATTCAAATACTATTAGGTATACACACTTTGACTTACTTAGCGTAATATTTAAATTGCTCTACAGACCATCAAACCTCACAAACAAAATACCAGTGACGAAAACTGTAAAATGTTTAAAAATAAACGATTCTGCAATATATGTCTGATTTACTTTTTTCCAGAGGCATAACTCTGTGTATAAAATGTCTGCGAACGATGGCAACATAGATAAAGTAAATAGCCGTCGAGAAACGATACGATTCCTCATCTATCACATGAGGTCTTTTAGGGAAAGAAAACTTGAAGTAACGTTCGAGCTTTCCTTATTGCTGACGGTTTGATAAATAGCGGCAATATTTTATAGTTCGCGATACGTCGGGCGTTAACAACCGATAGGTCAGCTGGTTTCATGCCAAAATCTTGATATGCATTTCGGAATCCATTTGTTTGCATCTTGTAAGACTGCAATTATTGGCGATTCGGTAGAAAAAGAAGTGCCATAGAAATTTCGTTTTTATTTCTATGAGAATAGAAGCTAAGTAGATGCACAATCGTTTGTGATGTCAGCTATTTATGTATGATAAAAATAATAATAAAATAATAAAAAATAAAACACAATTTTAAGCTACGCTCTACAAATCAAAAAACGAACAATAACTACAAACAAAACATATAAATAAATAGACAACTTGCAAAGACAATCTTTGTATATTATTTTTAAGTAGGATTTTTATACATTTGATAAGCGTGGTCGCTAATTGGGTCTCAAAAGTACAAAAAAGGTCGCCGCACCGCTACGACGCAATCCCGCGTCTTGTTTTTTCACCCCTCCGCAGGTCTGGACGCTTAGTGCAAGCGCCAACAATACATACATGCCTATAGTACCTACAAAAATGTACTGAATAGTGATTGATATTGAAATATAGCTCAATCACCTTCGACATTTACAACATTGTATAATTAAAGTTAGTCCAGTTTCAGAGACCCAAAGCTTTTTCTGTCGAACCTTTCCAAGTCCGGTCGTGTGATACGTAGAGAAAGCATTAACGGAATTATATGCAATTCGGTCCTAAGTAGGCCATAATCATATATTATTCAGTCGACGATCGCACTAGTATAACACCGCTCGAGCTTACGAGCAATCGGCTCAATGCGAACTCTTGTCTCAATAAAATAACCTATTTAAGAGTGGATATAAAGCGGTACGTCGTCAATCCTTCACAATACGTCTGTATGAAAAGCGACGCCGCCGTGTGCGTACAACATTTGCCTAATAAAGGTAATAACATTTTAAGCTATCCTTAGATTAAGATCAACGGGGCTTTCTCTAGGGTTTACAGCGCAGAAATCATGTTTCTGGAATATAAATTGAGTAATTTACCTACCTGTGTAGGAATAAAAATAAAAAGTTTAATGCTTTACATTAATGTATAAATATAAATAAATGTTATGCAAACGGTTAATTAGCTAAAGACCAAACAATGCGTTGTTTTTACATAAGTTGTATGATGCCTGCTCGTTATTTCTTTTAATTTTCTTTTAAATGTGCCGTGTGGTGGACGGCATAGAATACAAGTGTCACCACCCCCTATCTTCCCGTGGGTGTCGTAAGAGGCAACTAAGGGATAACACGATGCAAATACCATCTTTGCGTAGAGACGGAAAACTCGACATCAAACCCTATACGACTGCCTCGTTGGTCTCGCGGCATAAATGTGCGCGTGGGATCGGGAGGTCCCGGGTTCGATTCCTGGGTCGGGCAGTGTTATTGGGTTTTTCTGTCACGAAATTCTCAGTAGCCGCACGGAGTCTGGAAATGTGCCCGGTACGGCAATAGGCTCGCCCCTTATTACGTGGGACTAAAGTATATCTGGCGAAAAGTGGGTGTAGAAATACACCTCTGCCTACCCCTTCGGGGATAAAAGGCGTGACGTTATGTATGTATGTATGTTTCTTTTAAATATTCTATTTTGTAGCGAACTCTCCGGTTTTGTTTAACAATGCTGTTTATCATTCTCGTTAAATATTAATAATACCAATTTCCAGCTCGAAATAAAGCATGGCAGACCCAAAGTCGCTGAGACGCGATACTGATCGACGACAGCCATAATTATCGTGATTTTATATCGAAAATCTTGTCTCTTTTAAACTTCACTCGTCAAGAAATACCTCTGAGAAATTTCAATTAATAATATGTATTTTGCGAATGACAGTTCTAGTTCAATAGATTTCTGTTTGTGGAAACTCAGGGTTGTTGTTTAAACCTTCAGAGAGTTACCAAAGTACAATATAAGAGACAATACAGAAGAGGTACACATATTGAAAACAGTTTTAACAAAGAATATATTTTCCTTACTTGCGAGCCAAGAAATTATTTTAAAGAAAATAATTAAAGTGATGAACAAAGATTGGATAAAAATATGATTCAGGGAACAAGGCGCGTGCGGCGTATGAGAAAACGAACAGGAAGTTAAATTAAAAAAAGAAAAACAATTAAACGCTCAACGCCAACACATTTATACATCTGTTGAAAACGGTGATCCAGCAAAAGTCTGGAAATTTCTTAAAACATTGGGAGTTGGCAAAACAAGTCATCCTTTTCCAAACAGTGTCAACCTTGATTCTCTAAATACTCATTTCACTACTTCGTCCAAATTCGATGGAATTACAAAAAGAAACACATTAGAATATCTTTCATCTTTGCCAACCCCTGATTATTCTCCCTTCTTCTTCACACAATTTACCGCTTGTGACGTTAAAAAGAGTATACTGTCAGTTACGTCCAATGCAGTCGGCAACGATTGTATCAGCCGCAAAATGATTCTTCCCATCCTTACTGAAATTCTTCCAGTCCTATGCCATATCCTTAATCATTCCGTTGCACGTGGTATCTTTCCATCAGATTGGAAAGAAGCACTGATAATTCCGTTACCCAAGAAACCTTAACCATCTTCCTTCTCAGATTTTCGACCCATATCCATACTACCCTTCCTGTCAAAAATCCTTGAACGCCTAGTTCACTCACAACTTAGTTCCTTTCTACAAAAAAATGCACTCCTAAATTCCTATCAATCCGGTTTTCGCCCTGGTCACAGTACTGTCACTGCATTGGTTCGTGTAACTGATGATATTAGGCTAGGTATGGATAGTGGAAATCTTACTGTCTTGTCCTTACTTGACTTCAGCAATGCCTTTAACACGGTAGATTTTCACATCATACTTGGCATTCTACGCTCTCTTAACGTATCTCCATCGGCAATTGACTGGTTTCATAGTTACCTGTTTGGTCGCCGGCAACGTATTCGCATTGACGACTCTTATTCCACGTGGTCTAATACAAGTGCTGGTGTACCACAGGGTGGCGTGCTATCTCCTTTACTCTTCGCGATATTCATTAATTCTATCTCAAATCAGTTACTTTCTTCCTACCACCTTTACGCAGATGATTTGCAGATCTATACACAGGCTCCCTTAAATAAGTTATCAGAAGCCTGCACTGTTATTAACACAGACTTGGCGCGGATCAGTGAGTGGACCAAGAAGCACGGACTTTTAGTTAATCCTGAAAAAACCCAACTAATTATTATCGGCAGTCCCAAACTGGTCTCAAGAATTAGTTGGTCAAATTTACCGCAAATCTGTTTTGATGGAAAGAGTCTCGTTTTCAGTAAAACGGTAAAAAATCTGGGGATCTACCTCGATGAAACTTTGTCGTGGAGGCGTCAAATACAAGAAGCGAGTCGCAAATTGTTTGCATCAGCAGGTTCGTTGCGTAGATTACGCAACTTCCTCCCTACTACCACGAAGATTGCGCTTGCTCAATCTCTGCTTCTGCCTATAATTGACTATGCTGACGTCAGCTATCTTGACCCCACTGAAGAGCAGCTGGATAAACTTGAGCGTCTTCAAAATTTTTGCATACGATTTATATTTGGACTGCGCAAATATGATCACGTCTCTGATTTTCGCAAAAAACTCAAGTGGCTGCCAATTCGTCTTCGCAGGAATACTCACATTTTTACATTGTTATATAATGTTCTATTTAATCCCAGTACTCCCTTTTATCTCAAAGAACGATTTAAGTTCCTTCATGACACACATATAAAGTCCTTGAGGTCGTCTGAGGATCTGACTCTGGAGATGCCGAAGCATTCAACTAATTACTACGACAAATCTTTCACTGTCCAAGCTGTGCGCTTATGGAATGCTTTGCCACTAGAGATACGAAGAGCAAACACTATGAATACATTCAAAGGTATGTTAAAAAACCATTATTTAAATCCTTAAGATTTTAGAGACATTCATTTACTTCACTAGTTATTATTACAGTATCTGCATTGTTTAGTATGTATAAAGATATTTATTGCATGTACAATATGTACATACATTATGTATGTATCGTATATATGTAGGTATATAATGTATCGTATATATGTAGGTATAATTATTTGGTTTTGTATGTATATATTATGTATTGTATTATATTTTTAAATTGAATGATTCATTTAATATAATACTACACCATCACCATAATATTGCTTAAAACATTCCTGTCCATCCAAAGGTTGCCTGGAAGAGATCGCCCTTGGTGATAAGGCCGCCGTTTGTACATAAATCGTAGTTTTAAGTCACTTTAATAATTTACTGTATTTTGGTGTGCAATAAAGTATATATCTATCTATCTAAACGCTCACGCCGGGTTGCCGAATTTTGTGGCCAAAGTTAATTTAGCCAACGATGTGAATAAGTTCTCAGTTTAAATATGAAGTGACTAATTTACATTTGTCGCAAAGTTTTAATTATGAGGTAGTTGTTGCGACACTTACGTTTGTGTAAACTAATGATGTTGTGAATGTTGCAAAGTTACAATTTATCCTCCAAACAGTGAGCAATGAATGATCTGCCTAGGGCACGTCATCTATTTAGATGGTATTGGTATTTACCAATAGTGAACAAATTGGGTAGTTAGATACTTCACCCTTTGGAGTAATACTCCTTATTTATATTACATAATCATTCAGATATTGTTGGAAATATTTATCTAGTACATTACCGGATCAGTTATTTGTTAACCGTTATGCTTTTCGTTATGGCAGGATGCAAAATTATTAATTAAAGCTATTTAAGTGTGACATTCGTTGTGCCACAGAAATACTTTATTTTGTAAGCATTTAGACGACGACCGGTTCGCGCAGCGGGAGTGTAAGCGACTGCTACGCCGAAGGTCGCGGGTTCGATTCCCGCTCAAGTCAAACATTTGTGTGCGTGAACAAGGATGTTTGTCTTTATCTGGGTGTTTCTATGTATGTATTTACCAAAAAAAAACAACAAAAAGTATATATGTATGTTTATCCATTATCTAGTACCCAGAGTAGAAGCTCTGCTTAGTTTGGGACTAGATGGTGTTGTGGGAATGTGGAAAAAAAAAAACTGATTACATACAGGATTGAGCACTTAGTTCTAACTTAAATTGAATTTAGGTTCTTTGTTACAATTTATCAAGATACAGGGCTTTAAATTACAGCCAATTCTCAAATACCGCTTCCAAAAAAAATCAATAGTTGTCTTAAAATTATCTGATCAAAATTAGGAAAATGATTTTCAACAAACATTTAGACCTCGAAGTTCGCTTAAACAATTTCAATATTAATCACTTATTCCAAAGTTATCTGTGGAGACTAAGCCGAGTTTCTATAAGTAATCCGAGGTATTTACTTGTTGTATTGGGTTTAAGCCTTAGATTAGCACAAGTGGGTTAAACGTACACATGTAGCTTAGCATGTTTTAATGGTCTGTGTTATTTTTGTTGGCGTGTAGTTGCTGCTCCAGAGCGTACGAGCAATGCATTTTGAGTAACTGTGCACTTCTGCAGACTCTAGTTAAAAGTTACGTGTTCCAATGTTTTATAGCTGCGCATAAACTCAAAACGGCGTGCTAGAAAAACGTGTTTTATTTTAACTACTAGATTTCACCCGCGGCACCGTCCGCGTGAGAGTCGGTTATCACCACATGTTATATCGCGGTAAAGGGTAACCTATGTCACTCTCTAGCCTGCTATTTGCACACTCTAAAGTCATGCTATCGTATATAATAATAATCACTTCGTTGCAACGTGAAAGAAGGACAAACAAACAAACACACTTTCGAATTTATAATCATCATGGTCTTAACGTTATCCCCGTTGCATCCAACACTCACGCCTTGGAGCCCGGGTCCGCATACTAGTCTTACCAGATATGGCAGAATACCAGCTTCTCTACAGAGTGACTGGCGTCTGAACTCCGCAAACCAAAGGGCTAGCGATATTCCATGGTTTAGACTAGAACCAGTTCACTGAAGAGTACTGACTCCCCGTAACGATTGTAAATGATCTTCATGACACCTAGACCTACGATTTAAAGCGTCAACTAATAATTTAATCATATTCACTTTCGCCTTGACAATATTAATATGGATTTCTGAGTACAGATATACAGGTTGTGTTGTAAGCATGAGCGGTGTGTAGTGGCCGAGACAAGTCAATTACACTAGTTGTGTCCGCCAGTGCGGCCGCAGACCAGTCGCGTCGACGTCTTGTCCCCGCGCATCACCCGTGCCTCTACTTTATGCGCATATCGAATATTGCTGTACCATACATAGAAGTGGCTTATTTAAATGGGTAAGTAGATAACTGAATATGCTAGGTACACTTAAATCGTAGTATTTTAGTTAGCCATTTACACCCGTGGCTCATAGCGTAATGTTAGCCTGTATCCTTCCTTTATAAAAGATTGACCATCCAACACAAAAATAAGTTTTTGTTCCTGATAACGAAACCTAACATCACTGATCTTATAGGACTAACATGTATTCAAAAATAAATCCGTTTTGTCATAGATCTCACGTTCCATGTCTTAGTTGTACATTTAAAAATTGTGTACCTACATTAATGAACAAAATTTCGTAACTTTGCATTTGAAATCAATATTTAGTTAATTAATTCTTTGAAACAGGCTATTGACCAAAATATAATCAAATAATTATAGCAACAAAAAAGGGAATGGTTTTGAAATTTGTAATCCAAATCTGCAGTTCAAGTAAATCTTACCGGATGGTGCGTAGTGGGTTCCTCTTTCTTTCTATTAAATTCTTACTTTATTCATGCCGGAAAGTAAATGCTACACAGTTCTGCAAGTAAGAAGGCAAACAGCATTAAAATGAAATGTGGGTTTTTCAAATAGACTTCAAATAACCTAAGTGTATATGCTAATGATATACAATGATAAGTTCTTAAAATATTTATCACTTATTTGAAACCGTAAATAATGCAACGAAATAAACTTGAACAAGTAACTCAAGTCGAATAGTATCACTATCATGTAAAAGTTTGTTATTACAATTTATGTATGTAGTACAAAAACTATTAAGCAACATCTTCACAAGTTAGCTAAGGAGCGCTTAGTCTCAAGAATGTCTTAATTCCAATAATAATTGAGACTCTTAAATGTGTTTAACAATGAGTTATTGGGTCATCTGTACGGCAAAAACAGCAATCGAGGATAAACAAGTAAGCAATTTGGTACATCTCAATATTATGTTTGAGGACTTTTAGGCTCAGAAGATGGTGGAGTGCTACGCGCTATGTGCTACGCGATGGCGCTACGCATTCTCTTTGTTACGCGATATGCGCCATGTATAAAAATGGTGCCGACAAAAGACCTCTACAAAGGCTGTAAAGAATTACCTATAGAAATTATAGAAAATACACAGCTGCCAACTAATGGCTCAAAGATTAGCGGTGACTAGTATAAACGATCGAAATCAAGGAACAAGGCTATTGTACAGACGGAAAGTACTGAAAAGCGGATAAGAACAGGAAATAAACAGTCTTCTTCTGCCTTTATATGCATGACGTGAACCGGGCGGCCCCGAGAAAACTACAGCCGCATAAATCTTTTCAGATGAGCTGTGTATTTTCCAAGTGAATGTATTGATTATGTTTTGTAGCAATTCTTGTGGATTAAAGCACTGAATTTCTTAGAAGTAATTGTGTTATCGTCCGTGTGGGGACGGATTAAGAATACGGATTGTCACCACCCCATATCATCCCATGGGTGTCGTAAGAGCCGACAGAGGGGCATCTTATGCATAGAACAGCACTATAAGAGAAGGAAAACTTGATGCAAACCCTATACCAACACGTTTGGCCAGCGTGGTATAGTAGGCCAATTCCTCCTTTCAAAAAAGAGGCCTAGTCCAGCAGTGGACTGTTAAACGCTGATGATGAATTGTGTTGTGAATTTGGACTATTTATTTAGATTGTGTGACGAATTTTGTAACTTCTGTTTTGTCTCGTCGTTCTGTTTAAATGTTTTGTTATTGAACTTTATATATTCTTTATTTGCTTTAATACAACTTTTAAACTATAAAATTGTATTCTACTGTAATGTAAAGCTTTTAGGTTTGCGCATTAGTATTTTTAAACACTGTTTACATTACGGTTTATTTTCTTGCGAACATAAATTTTGTTTGTTAGGCATTTTATAAATGAATCAAACATACCTAAAGTTCTGTTTGTTAAATTACGAGAGCCTTACAACCGAATAGTAAAAAGATATATTGATGATATCTCAATTAAGCGCAGAATATTTTACAACTTAAACCTTACACACAGCGAATACTTAGAGAATAATATTTATATTTTCTAAACGTAAAGCAATTTTCAAAATATATTTAGAGTGAGTGATGCTACCCCTAAAATTATCTTGGCTCATCTTAAACTAAATAAATAATAATAAAATTGAAACTGTTAAACACTATTTCTATATATATACAGCGAAATCCAATTTGGTTGTTAATTTAGTACGTTAATATGAAGTACATTGAGTTGATCGAGTCTCGATAAAGTACAGCACAGCGCCTAATCGATATAAGGTTTATAATCGTACCTGTGAGTGAACTCTACCAACAGCTGTTGTCATCTTGCTCCTCCGATGCGAGGGAAATTTTTAACAGATAATAAATGTTTTTCTAAGGTTTCAGCGCCTCTCGGATCCGAACGCCACGTAGGATTTAATCAAATCTCTTGTAAAAGACCGGAGGCCTATCAAAAGACTTATTAGACTCGCCTTTACGAATGCATTTTACTTTGTGAGGCTTAAACAGCTTAAACTGGCTTACATGATAAATGCTTTTTTCGATTTAAACTTTTAAACGCAATAAAATGTCAATTCCGTTCCCTAAAACTATTAAGTTATATACGAGGCTTGTTTAGTATTCGGAACGAGCACAATAAAATCCACGAAACAAATCCACCTACGTTTCAATTGAAAGAAGTTAGTATTGAATTTGCGATGCTTTTGTCAAATCAGATCACAAAATGTACCCATATTGCGGCTAACGCTTTGCCTGAATGATTTCAAAATTATTATTTTTCACGTGAACTCGTGGCGATGTTCGAGAGATTCTAATCATTTAGATTACTTATCCTCCTAGCGCTGTCTCAGTTGCAACCCTTAGTCCGCTTACTCGTCTAACCGGTTTAGATTAAATATTAGCTTTTCCACAGAGCGACTACGTGTCTGACCTCCGTAATCCAAGGAGAAACGGTACTTCATGGTTGAGACCAGTGTCAGTTTATTCAATGTTTGTTCAGTGACTTCCTGTAACGATTGCCAAAGATCTTCAGAACAGCTGAGACCGACTACTTAACGTGCTCTCCGAGACACATGGCAAGCGATATTAACAATTCCATACGCACATACAAGTCAGTGATGCGCGCTGTGGATTCGTACCGATACCCTCTGCATGGCACTCTGTTAGTATGTCCACCAGGCTATCGCCGCATTCTCTAAAGATCTTTGCGCTGATATCATCAATTGGCATACTAAATCGATATCATTTGTCGTAATTAGTACTTAAGGCTCTAACAGCAAACTTATAACTAAACTAGTTTTCTCGTGGAAAAGTAGGTGACTAACAAAGAACTTAATAGACAAAACGTTGAAGTAACAATGCCGCGCCCATAGCCCGTACTACTTCTATTATAGTTGTAAGGTGTAACTGTAGAAGATAATGGGTTCACCGCCGCGACGCCGTCAACAAGAATGTATGCGGATTGGTACAACACCGTGTCTAACTAGCACACGGCAATTGTTTACCCCTACACACTATCTGTCTAGCAACGCTCTAACTCTGGCTTAGCTATGTGACAAGCCATTACAAATGCTCTAGCTCTATTACGAATAGTCCATGACTCACCTGCATAAACGTAGGTACCTACAATTCTTCATCGATTATGGGAATGTCGTTTCTCTAGTTTTACATAAGGAATTTAAACTATAATATTATATATCTCGGTATGAGTCGGTTTGTAATAAATACTTGGCGTGGTTTCAAGTCACTTGGTTTATTTGCTTAGAATTAACAATAAACCGTGTCCGTACTATAGTACGGACACGGTTTATTGTTTTAAGCTAATAATTGGCTTATAAGCCAAGTCAAAGTTATATTGGCCGAGTCGAGAGATGTACCTCATGTACCCTAATATGAAGAAAGCGGTGTGAATATTTCTGGTCTGGACGTTTATGTCACTTGTAAATGTCTACGATAAAAAGTATTATTTTATTTAACGGAAAAGTGAACACAATATTAAAAAATCGAAATATGTATACATTTCGATTTTTTAATCTTGTGCACATTCATTATATTCGAAGACTAGCTTTTGCCCGCGGCTTCGCTCGCGATAAGAAGTATTATTATTAATTAGGTATATTATTTGCGGCTTTTTTTTTGTTTAGCGTGTGTAAAAAATTAAGGCATAAAAAACGTCTTTGTACACAATATTCTTAACTAATCTGTCATAAGGCGCTACAACTATCAAGCTATTGGGTGAATAGTAGTTAGATCCAGATTCCGTATATATGAGACCGTTTCTATAAACTTCAAACTTAAATGGGAATATTAATCCTGGTGCTATTAACTCACAAAGTCATAAGTAGCATTTTTCATCATATCAGCAAAATATTCGTTGTAGTTATTACCTTTCCCGTCGTGGGTCATAATTGAAAACTTGCTCCAGTCATTAACCACACATCTGACAATGTCTGAACGCACCTCCATCGCTCTATATTATGTTCCGTACCTACATTAAATAAGAGAGAGCACGAAACAAACATACACCGTCACCAACAATAGGGACGATAGTACATTCTTCAACTTCTCCATTAACGTTCAAATTTTCTTTAGCCATTTTAAATAAGTCGAAGCGACAAAACCTATGCTTAAACCAAACGAAAACAAAACAAATGCCAAATACAAAGCCAAGCCTATAACCAAAACTACTAAATCGAAACAAAGCAAATGCAATCCAAAATATGCCAAGAAAAGAACAGCCAAAATCGTCAAATATATTCCGCTAGAAATATTTAGGTATAGTTATAGTACGTACTATACAGCAACTAAAACAATTTAACGACCACCAACATCCAACCATCTGCGTACAAATAACCCCTGACGACGAATGTTAAGTAATAACTGGAGACGGTCATTAATCCGCGGAAACACCGCGATTCAGAAAAATGACGTAATTGCACAACGCCATCTATTGTCAACATTTAGAACTAAAATTATTTTGTTCGTCTTAATTTATTCGTTCCATTAGGTACTAATAGTTCAAACAAATACATTTACATTCTCCATCTTCCCTTAGTTTATCCCCATGGGGTTGAATTTATCAAAATCCTATTAAAGCGGACGTCTTCATCATAGTAGCTCCAATCTCTAATTTCACTTCAATCAGTCGAAAATCTAAGAAGATTTATACAAACTTTCATCCCCTATCTTTTGCCCTTAGGGGTGGAATTTATCAAAATCCTTTCTTCGGGGATGCCTGCGTCATATGTAGTAGCTATATGCATGCAAAGTCTCAGCACGATCGGTTTAAAATTGAGAAAGTTTCATACAAACTTTCATCCCCCATTTTATCCCCTTAGGGGTGGAATTTATCGAAATCCTTTTTCATCCCCTATTTTATCCCTTTAGAGGTGGAATTTATCAAAATCCTTTCTTAAGGGATGCCTACGTCATGGTAGCTATATATGCAAAGTCTTAGCACGATCGGTTTGAAATTGACAAAGTTTCATACAAACTTTCATCCCCTATTTTATCCCCTTGGGGGTGGAATTTATCAAAATCCTTTCTTAGCGGATGCTTACGTAATAACATCTACCTGCATGCAAAATTTAAGCCCGATCCCTCCAGTGATTTGGGCTGTGCGTTGATAGATCACTATGTCAGTCAGGGTGCATAGGGTTCCCACCAAGAACTTAGGGTCCCAAGCAGGGTGCATAGGGTTCCCACCAAGAACTTAGGGTTCCAAGCCAACCTCACCTGCAAGTGGTGCACCTGCCGATCAACGGACGAGGCTCTGGCAAACAAAATATCCCGATAAGCGGCAATAGGGTCGCCACCTATTACGTGGGATCAAAACACTGGCTAAAGGGGGCGATTAATATGCCTCTGCCTACCCCTTCGGGGACATATGCGTGAGTCTATGTATGTATGTATGTATGTCAGTCAGTCACCTTTGAGTTTTATATATTTAGATTTAATATGCATGTATGCCATGCCGGGTTGGCTTTTAATAGAAGTAGGGTTTAAACAGAAAGACGAAACATAGCTGCTAATGCATCTGTTTCTCAGGTGACTAAGGTACTCGTATAATTACACTAACAGCCTTTATCATCATTATCATCAAAAGCTCTGTTTATAACTATCCCACAGCTAGACACAGGCCTGTTCTCACTATGAGAAGAAAAAGGGTAAGGACATCTACTTACAGCTAGAGAAAGAATTATAAACCTGATGTGATAGGTCTTTCATGTTGATAAAAATGTATGAATAATTTATTTTTGTTTAGGGTTATCTTCTCATTCCTACAATTATCAACCTCCTAGCGTTATCCCAGTTTAAATCTGGGGTCCACTTACTAGTCTAACCAGATTTGGCTGAATATTACCTTATCCACGGAGTGACTGCCCGCCTGACCTCCGCAACCCGAAGGGATAGCGATATTCCATGGTTTAGACTAGTGTCAGTTTATTTAGAAGGTACGTACGCCCTATAATGATGGTAAACATCTTCATGACAACCGGGACCAACGCCTTAACGTGCTCTCCGTGGCACGAGGCAAGCAATAATTAACAATTTAATACGCACATAGCTCCAAAATGTCAGTGGAGCGCGCCGTGGATTCGAACCCCATACCCTCTGCATGGCAGTCTGTTGGTATCTCCACTAGACTATCGCTGCCTCCTTTCTCATTCCTAAAAATATGAAGCTAAACACTCTATATGAAGTATATTACAATTCAAAAAGTGCGCTGGTATTTCTGGACCCAATTGCAGTGAGTACATTGCATTTGAAAACAAAGATTTCTCACAAATTGGCACAGAATCAAAGACATGAAAACCCTTCGTGAAATCGTAGACTACCTTTAATAGTCTGGAGAAAGGCTAACACTCTTGTATAAAGCCTACTTACTCATACCTTTTTATTACCATGACAAGTTTAACCATTATGGATAACTGGAGTACTACATAACCTAAGATGTTAAGAAAACAGATGAGAAATCAAATTAATGTTGGCATTGTAGAAGTTTAAAGCATGAACCTAGTTCGAAACCAGCCAATAAAGATTGCATAATAAACGTTTGACAATGTCACGTTATAGTTCTACTTAGCTATTAATTTAAGGTCGCCTTTTACAATATACACCGAGTACCATCGCATCGAGTTACCGATATATCGGCAATGCTGGCACAAGTAACTCTTTAAGAGTCATAATTTCGGATCAAGGTGCAACAAAATATATACCCTCGTAAATAAAAACGGAAAAGTGAACACTAGATTAAAAAATCGAAATATGTATACATTTCGATTTTTTAATCTATTGTTCACTTTTCCTTAAACTTCTGTTTGAACGAACGATTGAAGTGAAATTAGAGATTGGAGCTACTATGATGAAGACGTCCGCTTAAATAGGATTTTGATAAATTCAACCCCATGGGGATAAACTAAGGGAAGATGGAGAATGTAAATATATTTGTTTGAACTATTAGTACCTAATGGAACGAATAAATTAAGACGAACAAAATAATTTTAGTTCTAAATGTTGACAATAGATGGCGTTGTGCAATTACGTCATTTTTCTGAATCGCGGTGTTTCCGCGGATTAATGACCGTCTCCAGTTATTACTTAACATTCGTCGTCAGGTAGGTTATTTGTACGCAGATGGTTGGATGTTGGTGGTCGTTAAATTGTTTTAGTTGCTGTATAGTACGTACTATAACTATACCTAAATATTTCTAGCGGAATATATTTGACGATTTTGGCTGTTCTTTTCTTGGCATATTTTGGATTGCATTTGCTTTGTTTCGATTTAGTAGTTTTGGTTATAGGCTTGGCTTTGTATTTGGCATTTGTTTTGTTTTCGTTTGGTTTAAGCATAGGTTTTGTCGGTTCGACTTATTTAAAATGGCTAAAGAAAATTTGAACGTTAATGGAGAAGTTGAAGAATGTACTATCGTCCCTATTGTTGGTGACGGTGTATGTTTGTTTCGTGCTCTCTCTTATTTAATGTAGGTACGGAACACAATGTAGAGCGATGGAGGTGCGTTCAGACATTGTCAGATATGTGGCTAATGACTGGAGCAAGTTTTCAATTATGACCCACGACAGGAAAGGTAATAACTACAACGAATATTTTGCTGATATGATGAAAAATGCTACTTATGGCGGACTTTGTGAGTTAATAGCACCAGGATTAATATTCCCATTTAAGTTTGAAGTTTATAGAAACGGTCTCATATATACGGAATCTGGATCTAACTACTATTCACCCAATAGCTTGATAGTTGTAGCGCCTTATGACAGATTAGTTAAGAATATTGTGTACAAAGATGTTTTTTATGCCTTAATTTTTTACACACGCTAAACAAAAAAAAAGCCGCAAATAATATACCTAATTAATAATAATACTTCTTATCTCGAGCGAAGCCGCGGGCAAAAGCTAGTCTTCGAATATAATGAATGTGCACAAGATGTATTCATAGTTCTCCGTGTAAACAGTGTTGCAGCTTTATGGCCGTTTAACATAATATAATAATATACAGGGTGTCTAAAGACCCATTACCAAGCCGAAGCCTACTCGGTCTGCAAATCATGCCAAGTCATACTAAGTAAAAATACTACCTGGGCAACTTTTTTTTTAAGTATACACATTTATACACTCTTTATTATTTCGTTAAGGGTGTATCTACCTCTCATATAGATTTGTTTGTCTACGCCTTTTGGGAAACACAAGTGTAGTTCTACATAGGTTAGTGAGTTAGTTATATTAACAGGCTAGGTAGCTCAATGATTAAGCCCTTGAATAAATAGGTAAACTTCCTCTAAGTATTTAGCTTAGCTGGTGAGATAAGCATGAACTAGAAGACTTACAGTGATCCGAATTTTTATTAGTTTTAGTTGCAATCACGATGCTTCTTTAAAGTAGCTTTATCTGTCCCAGATTACTGAAGTTTTCGTCAACACATTGCGTTAAAAATTTCATTTATTTCTCACTTAAATACAAATAGGTTTACTAGCAGTTCGTTTTTAGAATCATATTTAAACAAAATCGGACTAAACATTACAATAATAAAGTAGTAGAAATGTTTCTACTTAAGTACCACTGTTTCAATCAAGTTGTAAGGCAGTGAACTCACAGTTGTCCGACTTAATAGCGGACTAGTTTCAGCGACAGCGAGTGGCCAGGCTCTGTAAGAGTGTAGCACTGTTACTCAGCGGGCGCCAAGTGCACATTGTTTATGTAAGTCAACCACAGATTTATACTTACGGCATCGCTACAGCCCGCTCACCTTATCACTGTCATGAGTTATAGGTACAGTCACGAATTCATTTTTGTGTAAATAACATCCAAATAAGTTCAAACACGTAATATAAACCTACCACTAATGCCAATAAAGGCGTCATACAGTAAAGAATCGAGTTATGGTTTATTTTATTTTATAGTCTCACGCCTGTATCCCTGAAGGGATAGGCAGAGGTGCCATATTACACCCACATTTCGCCATGAATAATATTACACCCACATTTCGACATGAATTGTTATGGTTGACTGCTTACATATTACATTTTGAATTTATGACTAGGATAGGGTACCCCTAATATGGGTATATTTTATAAGAATAGAGTAAAGGAAACGTATAAATAAAAGCATTGATCCTGTTTCTCTTACAATTTTATCAGCGCCAGTTGGTTATAAACCATCCAACTTTTTCATAACAATTATTTATGTAATTTATTTTCCGTCAAGATAGTTGATACTATTTTAAAAGAAAGTACTATTTTAAGAGCACACAAATTTCGCTCAAGACGGATTATGTCATTAAGATACCCATTAGAAATTTTAAACAGCTGTATTAATTATGCAGACAAATAGTTAACAAGTTTAGGCAATAATTGATTAATGGAATGAGATCGGTTAAGACAGAAATTAGGGAGAAATAAACGGTCGACTTGTAGCAGTTCATGTCTGTATGCGGCTCAGTTAATTTCTTTATGGAGTCCTTGTTGAACACACAGCCTCCGCATTATACGCTGCGTTAGTAAATTAACAAGCCAACTTAACCTCGTAAGCATCTTTCGTAATTCTCTTTGTGAAAAAAAAAATACGAACTACCGCTTTGCTGCAGATAACTAGTGCGACCACTCACTGCTCACTTAACACACTGAGGAAAAGGGTATTAAAACTAAACCAATAGTGATCTTCTAGTGATCTTCAAAAATGTGAACACGTAATGCAGATTAAAAAGGCCAGAAAGTCATTTAAATCGCGTTTGAAGCCACAATGACTTGTGACAGATTTCAACTTTTATATAGAAAGTTTGTTCGCAAGAACAACACTTTATTTAGCAATAAAACGTCAAAAGTTAAGCTCAAGGCGTACTGAAAAAGTTGATATCGCAAACAACATGCATTAGAAAGATACGACTGATATTGCTTTTTAAATGTTTTTTCCTACAAGAATACGCGAAATTAACTTTTCGTTTTATTATGAATTATTTGTTTGCATGTTATTTTAAGAAAGAAATAATGTAAAAATATCTCAGAGAAATTTAAATTCGGGTAATTAATCAAGAGCAGAAACTTGAATGTATACATTTTTCATTGCTAATTGAATATTAAATTGGTTTCAGAGAGATCCAATGAGAGAGCCGCAAACATCGCATCAATCTCGTTGGATTTACTATAATCTACATCTGAGAACAAATTTTAAAACCATATAAATAACAACTTACTTGACTTTTAACAAAGTCTTTATTTTTTTTAACCATTGTATCTTACACGTGTTTCAAGCGTTTAAGCTACAAAATTTAATTCAGTTATTATAGTGCTTCTGAAAATTAATTTCTAAATTAATTTCTAAGTTTAAACTCTTCAACAAAATCCTGACGACTACCATTTGCCTATAGGATAATTACAAATGACTTGACAGAGTGCCACTTGAAAATATGAAGCACGAAATCCTAAAATCCTAAATCTTAAAAGTTACTTCAGCGCATCTTAAGAGCCTTTTGAACGTAAAAGTTAGACGCATATTTATTCACGAATTACGTGTCTAACCAATCTAATTTCACACTGGATGATACATAGTTACGATTAGTTACTATGAAAAAGTCGCTGCGGTATACCCGCAGCCATACATTAGCGGTGTAACAGCACGGCCAGGAATGCTAATGTCTGTACACGTGCGCTCATTGTTAAAACGCGACAGATTCCTACACGCCTTAATCCATCATATACTCTCGACATAAGAGTGATAGTTTATTGTACATTTTTCACAGAGCGAGATAACCCGCTGTGTCGACGTACAGACGAAACACGTGAGTATTCATCACTTCGTAACCGGTGGTCGAGCATCACAGCTGCAAAGATTAATATAAATTCACAAAAATCCTCAGGAATATTATACGTGTTAGGTTTTCACGAAATTACTAGACATTTACGAATGACCGCGGGCGTCACGGCAATTAATAACGTTTATCATACCTACTCGAAATATTAATGCACACTCGTTAATTCCTGTCTACTATTATGATCAAGCACTATGCAAATGAGAATTTTCTTTTACGAAATTATCTACTTTTATTGTAGGTCATATTTTATTTTACATAAAATTGTGATACTTTGTTTTGAAAGCTGGGTGAATTTCATACACGAGAACTTATATTTTAACATCAAGTTGAAAATATTTCTTTGGCTTAATTGACACTGATCCATGTCGTCATCACCATCATCGAAACCTCAGTCACTAAATAATGGTTGTTTAATCAAAGTACACTTGAGACGGTAAACAAATATTATAGGATGTATTGCTGTAAACATGACATAGTGAAAGTTATAAAACCGTTCATTTATCGTTTATGTGGTAGAACTTGTCATTAGGTAAATAGGAGAAGACTACTAAGTTACCCACACACCGAATTATTTCTTAGAAATGTTGATCATTGGCAATTATACGATGATAAATATAATACACAATCAATACATAAGTAAACTTCTACTAAAATTACACTAGTATTCAAATTATTTATTCAATTTTATTCTTCTCCGATAACGTCCTCGTGTCATTCGCTGCTACAGTTCGAATGAATTTCCATAAAACGTGTTTTAAACGTTTTAAAAGTGCCGGTGAAGTGAAATGATAGAGTGATGGATGTATGAATAGAGGGAAAAATATTACCATAGCGTTGCATGCGGTACAAATGGAATTGAAAATACTTTTATGACAGTTTTTTATTTGGTGCCTTATTCTCAAAGCAACCAACGTGATATATGTACCGGTTACTACGCCAAATTAATTTTAGTTTGTGATAAGATTATCTAATAATAATCTCTGTCACAAACAAAGCTTGGAAACATGTTGTGTGCCTGTGGCGACGTAGTTTACGCACGTGTCGTTTTATTTGATGAGTTCATTTTAGCTAGCCAATACATGCCTTCATTAAAATAATGAACAACGCCCAATTTGTAAGCGGGAATAAAATGTATATTATATTCTCACTTACAAATTTGGCGCAATTTCGAACGGTCCAAAGATTTATATAATTGTAAATGTAGGTAGGTAAGCGTAATTGAGATTTAGACCACGTTTGAGTTAAGCCAGAAGTACGCTACGGTTCTTTGCTCATCAAAGCACCTCATATTAAAGTCCCGGGGGCCTCAAATATGTATGAGTATCATTAAACCGTTCAACGGCCATTTTCAGTGCGTAATCGGACTAAAACGGAATAAAACGGATTAAGAATCCGAACTTTTTTAGGCTATTCATAAATTCGCTTAACCGCGCGATTTGGCCGCCTGAATAATAAATAAATGCTTGTGTCAACTTGACGCCGACGCCGCTGTGTTAGCCGCCGCTCCACAACTCATATGTTACTATCAAATCTGTTCTGCGGCCCATTCGTTGCTCACTACGGCTAGATAAGATATAGGGCTTATTTCACGCGTTGTCAACCGCCAAAAGCGATATATTCGCAATGTATTTTACAATCTGATGCAACATTTTCTTAGATCGGAATCTTCCGTCGACATTTTTATTATAGGAAAAATAGAGGTTCACAAAGAATTAGTGAGTCAATTCATGTTGCCCTTAATATAAATGTATAAGTTGTGACCCAAATATTCAGATGAGGATTTTCCCCGCTGTTCCTTTATAGAGTGCTTCATAATGAGTGCTGTAGCGATGAAGGGTGGTACGAGAGCCTTAATGAATATGTCAGTCAGAAATCTGATGCGCTCTTTGCGTGCAACCAACACACTAGTATATAAAACTCATAACGCAGCTAACAGCGTCTGCAGCAAAATGATTTATCTCGATGATATTTCACCTGCAATGTGTAAACGAAGTTAGTAACGTTTTCGCTACAAAATATTTATATTACTTACTCAGCGCGAAATCTTAGGAAATTGTAAAAAATGGGTGCGGCATGCGCTTGATAGAACGCTTGATAGATTGAAAGAACGTTTCGTTTTATTAAAGTGCATAAATTACTGTTACTTTGTTAGACAAATATTTTATGCATCGTACGTCGCTAAAATGTTTCTCGTTCCTAAACTGATTGTTCTGAATTGATACATCTGGATCTGCTGATTTGGTCATTCATGTGCACTAGGTATACACTTTTCGCTGATATTATAGTCAATTGCGGAGAGGTTTTAATTTAATTTTTCATTATATTTTTAGAGCTTGGAACATGACCCTTTGCATTGAAAATCATTATATAATTGAACCGTGAACGAGTAACTGTTAGCGCTAAGCGGAATATAATTTGGCGTCACTTGGTGAAGGTAACGATGACAGACCGTTTGTAGAGTTTAGGACCTTCGCTCGTCACTAATGATGTACTTGTAGCTGAACGTTCGATTTTTGAACGTTATAATTATTTCGTGAGATTTTGCGCTATTGCTTCAATGGTAGTCCAACTAAAGCTTTATACGTTAATGCTTAGAAAGCGCACAATAGAAGGACGTTAATCAATCAAGTAGTTACTTGGTACTCTTATAGTAAATTGCTTTTATTAATATCTATAAAACGACATCTTGCGTTTACTCTCGTTAGTTATGACAGTGTTTGTAAAGGACAAACTTATTTTAATTATCTGAGTGCAATAAGATAACAATAGTCATTATATCTTTAAAATTATACCTACAATTAGAAAATAAAAACCTTAATTTAGTGATTATTTACATTTTAAACATTGTTAGTTATTACGTTTGTCTTTGTGTAGCATAAGTTAATATGTGACAAGTCTATGTTGCTCATACGTTAAACTCATCCTAAATTATTGTATTAACAAAAAATATGTAAGCGTTACGAAAATCGATCGCTTGTCTTATGTGACATGGTGCCATCTCAAGTTAATGTAGTTATTCTGCACCGTCATCTTCCTTCACCCCACCGATCATACCCAACAAACAGCTACATTCATCTGACGTGTACTGCGTAGTTAGATACGCGATATGTAAAATTACTAACACTGTATATTTCATAAAATATTATTTAGCAGGTCTTATTAGCGATAATTGAATTATTGAAAGATATAAATACCACTGTTATTTTCTAACATTTCAATCGGCTTTCAACGGTCGTGGTCGCGGAGGGACTTTATGGACACGTCAAAATATATATCTGGACTACTATGATACACATTAGCTACATATAAGAAATAAATGAACATTTAAGTAAGTCATAAAATAAAACAAACTGTCTGAATGAAAACTTACTCGTCGAAATATGTATTATCTCTCTTTTGTGCGCATCAGACCAAGCTGACCTACCTATACTGTGATTTAATTTGTCACCAGTAGGATAACTAAATGAGCAGCGTAAAATAAAATACACGATTACGATGGTACTACTGTTCGTGTCGGGATTTAATAATTGTTCTCATCTGACAATTTAATGAAACCATTACGCTATCGCATTTCGACACTGCCATTATGCGGGATATTGCATATTTTGATAATTAATCATATTAAATGTAAATTACACACGAAATATCTTAAGTGTAAGATATGGTGCTTATATTAACCTGCGGTGGTTATTAAAGGCTTACGCACTTGTGAGTTGATGAATATTCAGTGTTCACCTAACGCCTTTGAGGAATACGCGTGATCTATTCACTTCTATGTGTAATCTACATTGATTATGATTATACATGACGATTTCCTAGGTAACCTTATACCTCTAATGTAGTAACATAGGTACGTACATATTTTCTCTGTTAAATATTAAATAATGAATTAATGTGCCTCAATGCTTAGTAGCAATAAAAGTATCTTTCCTTCTTAAATTTTTCTTTCCATTCTTGCTAACCTTTCTTTCTTATGTTCCTTGGTTGACTCACCGAAAATCTGGCAAATAAATACTTCACGCTAAGCGATAATCGCCATAAGACAACTAAGTTTAGAATATAGATTAGAATAATTAATCAAATTAAGTACGAATTGCTTAATTAACACAAGAATATAATAAATACTTGTATGTTTTCTCGCCAACTAATAAAAGCTAAAGGCTGATGATGATGTTTTCTCGCTTATCACAGCCCAATAGAATTACCTTAAGGTTAAACTTTGCGTCCATGAATTCTTATTACTTCGTAGTTAGATAGATACTTGTACATGTCTGTACAAGATAACGCATTAAACCTTATAAAATGTCCTGTAAAATACCTTGAGTTAATTTATAACGTTTGGAATAGCTGTTATTAAAATTTTATTCATAATAAAAATTGGCAATTATTACAGATAAGCAATTCAGTATTTGCTTGGTTTTCAAACATGATTAAATGGTGTCAGTTTAGCAACTCAACGTAAGCTATATGTGAGCCACGTTCTAGAAGAAAACTATATTTTCGGATCCAGTTATATTATAAAGTCGTCGCTATCAATAATAATATCTCGGGTCACATTATATAAATATGACAGTTAAGGTCGACGTTTTATGTGCTCTCAAAAGCTCGAAACAGAACTTTTTGTCATCCGTCTAGTACTAAGTCCTTTGGACCGTGATTCACGATAATTTACATCATGAAAATACCAAGCTCGAAACAGAATATTATTCATATTAAGTAAAACAAAAATATTTGAAATCCAATGTAACACAAGCCTGGAAAAGATAACAATTAAAATGGCTCTGAAGCGCACATGTTTTTACCTATCAAGCAAATTAAAATACCAGGTCACTCAGAAAGTATTGCGAGAAAATGATTTTTTGTATGTGAGACTGGCCAGTTATAATTTATTTAAAAATATGATTACTAATAAGTAAAAATAGGTACGTTCTAAATTCAAAACTTTACTCCCATCGATATACTAGTAAAATACCGTAGATGAGTTATGGGCACTTCAAAAGTGGCACATAAAAAACCGGCTAAATGGCTCGTTCGACTTTTCTCGCGTACTCGCTGAGGTCGGAAGCACTCGTTCTTTTACTCGCGTGTGTGTACGTAAACATTTGAAAATGCCGTCGTGTGTAATGAGATTTTGTACAAGCTACAATAGAAAAATTACTAAAAGTGATGCAATCACTTATCATTCGTTAGTATTACAATATTTCAACGTTTTATTTACAATTTAGGTATGTCACAGCGCAATCGTTTTGTGTATTCCTCGATTGGTTCTCCCCGCTCCTACTAGTAGAATGCCTATTATATCGGTATAAGGACGTGCGCAAAAATTGCCCTAGAAGTTGGTGGGCTACACCTGTGCCCCGCGCGTGCGTTTAAGGAAAATAATTGCCCAGTGCACAAGTGTGCACAGTAAATATTGTTTTTTTTTTATATTATTATGGCGTATTAACGGTCAATCAGTAATATGACATGTATAAACGGTCTCATTATTATATAAAAAAAGAATAATATACAAATAAAAGTGATCTGACGTCACTATTTAGTGTAGACCAAGAGTTATCAAACTGAAAGGCAGGCTACTACATGATTAAAAGAACATCCCCAGCGACAACATATGCCTATTCGGGGAGGAGTTGGTTGGTATTTTTATTCTGCAGTGCTCGCAAGCAATGCAGCAAATGTATGAGGCGCATTTATAGTGAACATCAGGAAGGTGTGCGTCCTGATTGCTTGCCAATAGAACAGTCTGTTCAGAGTCTGGGCTAGAAAGACTGGGTTGTTTGCAGAAGGCAGTGGAAACATGATCAATTCATCCAGTCTTTAGCCCAGGGCAAAAGTCTAACATATGTGTACTGTGTTTCACAGTGATTATATTACAATTACTTACCTGAATCTTCACTGATGTCAGGCTTGAGCTAAATTAGACAAATCATACAACTATATTGGCCAAAATAGACGTATGAAGTATCTTATAGCTACCAGAGGGTCCAAGGCGTCGGGATTTTCAGAACACGCTGCACGTGGATGGGTTTACACAGTTTTTGCAAATGTTAAATATTTCACAAATTTATTACAACTCTTGCCGGTAATGGTCAAAGGGCGGCAGATACAAGAATTTACAAGACAGAACAGGCATCATGGCGGGGTAGTCAACAATCTCAAATAAATGTGGATCTTGCTGATGATCCTCGGGTAAGCCCTCCAAAAGTGCTGGCGAGTTGGAGATCCATTTGCGCAACTCATAACCAGCGGAGGCCAAAATACCTATCAATTCGTCCCGCAGGAGGATCGCCTCGTCCGCTATGGAGGCGCCTGAATAAATGTCATCCACGTAAATTTTTTTCGGCAGTAGGTGTAAAAATAGATAACACATAGCTTGAATTATAACATTTAGATTTAATTGTTTTAAAACATATTTTAACTATTTATGCTATCACACCAAGCTTTCTAAAGCTCAAATAGTCTGCACTAACGTTGGTACAAGCTATACATACCTACTTGTATGTAACTGAAATTCTGCAAGTCACGCCACCTACCAGCGCTACACACTCACTTGAAGTTTTATACCGCACAAGCACAACACTACCGGAATGTCTCAGTTGGCTGACATAAAGATGGCACAAGACAATCTTGAGGAGTCCTTTTCCAAAAGGATGGCGGAGCTGGAGGCGCAGCTGCAGGGAGGCACCCCCAAGGACACCGTTGCAAAGGTTGCTGAAGAGTTTCGCTCGTTTAGAGAGCTAATGTTTGCAATGCTTAGCTTGCTACGCAAACAAATCGACGAATGCTCCCACACCATTAATGCTATGGTGACACGGCACAGGCGCAAAGCTCTCTTGTTTCTTGGCATTCCTGAGGCTGAGAAGGAAGACTGCAGGACATCCGTGATTAAGATCGTTCAGAAGATGGAGCTTCCGACCATGGCCATGGACTCAATACTTTCTTGTAACAGGATTGGCTCGTCTAGTGACAGTCACCACCGGCCTATTTTAGTCTGGTTTGCAGGAGTGGACCAAAGATCAGCAGTTTGGAGAGCTAAGGCGAAATTAAAAGGTAAATCAGTCTCAGTGAAGGAATTCCTGACAAAAACTAGACAGGCCATTTTCGCCAAAGCACGACAACACTTTGGTATGCGGGCTTGCTGGACGCAGGACGGCGTGATTATAGTGAAGGCGCCAGATGGAGTTCGTCACAAAGTGTTCCACTTAGAGGAACTGAAATCTCTGACCCTGAAGCACGCTAAGGCTGCAAGTGGCTCCTCATCTCTGGGCAAGAATGGCGCCGTGACAGCCGGTTCGTCTAGCACAGGCCACAAACCACGTAAATAGTTTTCTTCTAGTGTTTATTACTAACATCTTGAGACTTCCTATTTCTTTATATCTTACATTAAGTGTAGTTTATTATGCTGTTTCCATATATAATTTCTGTTACACACTTTCTTGAATTCATGTTTCTTTGTTATTGTTAATTATAATTAGATGTCACCAATATATTATTTCACCGCACGATCAACTATTTGCTGTCAAAGTGACGTTGTCAATTATTAATGTCAAATTATTCATTGTTGCGTTCGGAAACTGCATCTAACAACTTTTACCTTTTCCTATCTTGGTTAATTTTTGTGAGCTGGCGGGTGGTGCTGGGTTACCCGTATTGCATTTTATTTGAGTTTATTATTAAGGTAGTTTAAATTATTTTTTATAGTATTAATATATTTGTTTTTATAATAATTTTATAATATATAATATAATATTTTATGTATGAATGCCATTGATGATACATACTGGTCTGCCGATGAATCACCTGCTTCTTCCGACAGTGACAGTTTCTCTTCTGCTGACGGTGCCTTGAGTGATTGTTTACGACTTTCGTTTTCCTAAAATTCTCGAGTGGCGTTAAACATTTGTCACCTAAATGCTCAAAGCATACCGAGCCACTTCAATGACTTGCTGGATCTTGTGGCAGATGTCAATGTACATGCCATCCTGATTTCGGAGAGTTGGCTCAAACCACTTCTTCTTTCAACTTCTTTCTCTCTCCCCGGCTTCATTCTAATACGGAATGACCGAGTCGGGAGGAGAGGGGGTGGGGTTGCAATCTATCTCCGCAGTTCTTTTCCATTTAAAATCCTCAAGTCTTCCAATCCCGTCTCTTTGCCTGCGGAGTACTTATTCCTTGAGGTTGACGTCAGGGGAGCGAAAGCTGTTCTTGGCGTCGTCTATTATCCCCCTAGTGTCGATTATTTCTCCAGTCTCGAACCGATTCTGGAATCTATAGGGTCACAGTATGAACATCACATCATCATGGGCGATTATAACACCGATATCCTTTCTCCCACCTCTAGTCGTTCCAGTAAACTTCTAGACATTATCGAGTCAGCCAGCCTTCACTTTATGCCATTGCAGGCCACCCATCACAATAGCAATGGGGTGGACACGTGGCTTGACTTGTTCCTTACTTCTAATCCTCCCCTAGTGTCATCTCACGGTCAATATCCTGCGCCTGATTTTTCCCGTCATGACCTTATTTTCCTTACTTACCGCTTAAAACCTCCTAAATCCACTCCTAAAGTCCGGTACATGCGTTGTTTTGGTCGTATGGATGTTAGGATGCTTCTACGCTAAATTGGGACAACATGTTTTCTGCCTCCACTGTAGATGAAAAAGTTAATGTTTTCAACAGCACTATTTGTCACCTATACGATGTCCATGCCCCGGTGAGGCCGGTGAAACTAAAGCATCCGCCTGCACCCTGGCTGACGGAGGGTGTTCGAATGGCAATGCGCCGTAGGGATCGAGCGTTTAGGAGATATAAACGGGACCGGTGCGAGGAAAACTGGATGCTTTTCAAATCTGCAAGAAATCGGTGTAATCAAATGGTGAGAAATGCCAAACGCCGACATATTCTTAACAATACTACTTCAACATCGCCTGCCAATATTTGGAAGTTCCTTGGAACTCTCGGTATTGGCAAGCAGCAACGGTGTGACTTCCGTCTGACACTTGGTTTAGATGATATTAACCAATATTTCACCACCTCCACTCCATTGGATCACCAGACCAAGTGTCTGACAGTTAACTACTTAAACAACTTACCCCAACTTGATATTGAATCTTTCCAATTTTCTCCAGAGTCCTCAGATGATATCAAAAAGATAATCCTTTCCATAAAATAGAATGCCGTGGGGTATGACAACATCAGTCGCCGAATGGTCATTGCCATCTTGGACCAACTCCTGCCGGCGATCTCCCACGTCATTAATTTTTCCCTTGAGTCTGGTTCCTTTCCGTCCTTGTGGGGCAAAGCGCACGTTATCCCTCTTGCCAAGACCTCCAATCCTTCTCTTCCCAACCATTTTCGACCCATATCCATTCTTCCTTTCCTTTCTAAAATGCTAGAAGCCTGTGTCCATAAACAATTGAGTCGGTTTATACACCGCAATAACCTGTTGAGTCAATATCAATCTGGATTCAGACCTGGCCATAGCACTACTTCCACTGTCCTCAAAGTGAAAGGGCAATGAAAACTCTAAAGTTACGGTTTTGGTTTTAATTGATTTCTCTAATGCCTTCAATACCGTCAGTCACGACCTCCTTTTATCCGTCCTCTCCTATCTTAAGGTTTCACCTAGGGCTTTGGATTGGTTCTCAACATATCTTCGAGGGTGTCAGCAGTCGGTACGCCTTGATGAGTCATACTCAAGATGGGCTGACATTGAAGCTGGTGTCCCTCAAGGCGGTATTCTCTCTCCCTTGTTATTTTCCATTGTTATAAACCTCATAACTAAAAATCTTCAGTGTTCTCACCATTAGTATGCCGACGACTTGCAGATATATACCCAGGTAAATGTAGAGTCGTTGTCTACGGCAATCGACATGATTAACAGGGATCTGGCTGAGGTACTTAATTGGACTACAAGGTTTGGGCTGACTGTAAATCCTAATAAAAGTCAGGCCATTGTTTTGGGCAGCCAAGGCTTATTAAGAAAATTTGACGCAACCGATCTTCCAACCATCACATACAACGGCACGGTCATAGATTGGTATCCTGTTGTTAAAAATCTAGGGTTGCATATGGATGCCGCACTTAATTGGCGAACTCAAGTAACCCAGGTTAGTCAAAAGGTCACCGGCACCCTACGGACACTTTACCGCCTCAAGAACTTGCTCCCATCCAGGACCAAGAAAATGCTTGTGCAGACCTTGATTTTTCCGTTGATCGACTATGGTGATGTATGCTACTATGACCTGAATGCAGACCTTCTCAACAAACTCAACCGCCTTCTCAATAACTGCATTCGATTCGTTTTTAATCTTCGCAAGTATGACCATGTGTCTACTTACCGTTCCCAATTGAAATGGCTTCCTATCCGTCATCGTCGCAGTTTGCGTGCTCTTACTACCCTCTATTCCATTCTTATGTCTCCTTCATCCCCAAATTATTCAACTTCTCAATATCAGTATCTGTGTTCCAATTACGAACGCAATTTGCGATCGTCTAATAATATTCTTCTTACTGTTCCTTCTCATAACACATCTCTTATTCACTCTTCCTTTCTCGTTCAGTCTATTCTCCTCTGGAACGCCCTCCCTCTAGAAATCAGGACGTGCAAAACCAAGTACAGTGTATGTATGTATGTATATCGTCATCGTCCTTCAGGATGGCAGAGGCTCGTGGGAAACGCAAGCCTTCGCGGTCTGCGAGCTCCCAAAGAGAACGTATTGCCAAGTAGGGGCTCTACCTTAGCCCGTACGTATTGAGCTCGTAGACGACCATGGGATCCCGAGATCCTCTCTCCAAAGGATCAGCTGGAAACGACGGTCATCAAAAATCAATAAACCTTTAGTAGGAATGTCTATGACAGGCAGATGTCTTGAATATAGGCATGCCACCATAGTGACGATAATTCCTCTTCCAGACATGTGGTCGAAGAGATGTTGCGTTGCAGCGTTCTCACTTTCCATAGTTATTTCGACCGGTACTTGTGGAGGAAAGGCCAGGAGAAAACGCCTGGATGTCACAATTGTGACAGCAGCTGCAACCCTGTCGAAGAAACGGCGCTGCAAAAGTTGGTGGAATGTCCAGCTTAGGCGTCCCAGTGCAGTGCCGTAAACCCATCACCATCTTAAGCGATTCTCGACCATTTTGGTGTAGACCTCTTCGACAACTTCCACTTGATTCGGTTTTTGGCAGTCTTCAACCAATTACTGCCCGCTTTCTTTATGATGTCATCTTTCCATGTCATTTGTAGTCTTCCAGCTGGTCGTTTACAATCCCACGGTCTCCATTTTAATATTTTCTTGCACCATGTTTCGGGTTTTCTGGCTACATGTCCGGCCCACTGCCATTTTAGCTTCGCTACTCTTTTGACAACATCTGATACTCGACTTTCTTTTCGGAGCCATTTATTCGTCTTTCTGTCTCTTAGTGTCACTCCTACCAGTTTTTTTCCATGCCTTTTGAGCTACTTCAAGTTTCTGGAATGGAACGTAGCCAAAACTTGTGCTACTACAAGGGCCAAGCTTCGGCTCCGATGGTAAGGACTGGCAGGACGCACAGGTTGAATATTCTTGCTTTTTGTTGCTTCGTAAAAGCAAATGCCAGTTTGCCGAAAGCGGCCCAACCCAAACGGATACGTCTATCAATCTCGTTCACTTGGTTTGCTTTGCCCATCTTTATCTCTTGCCCTAGGATATATGTATTTATTGACGAATGCCAATAGGGTACCTCTTACTACAATTGTTATTCCGCTGGATTTTTCACTGGTCATGTTTCGAATTGGTCGTGAACTGGTCGCCGCAATTATTCAGTAATAATTGTCGTACCCTCGCACTATGGTTCGTCTAGAACAAGCTAGCTAGACAAAATTATTTTATTTGATTTTTATGTCTAGATGCGGTTAATAAGCAAAGATATAAGGTTTTTGGTACTTTTTTCAAGGCAGTTTGTCATTTGAGCTGGTATCATGAAAAAAAAAACATTTATCGGGCATATGTGTATAATATATTTTTTGAACATTTTATAAAGTGATTTATCCCTCGACGCCGCTATAAAATCTAATAACAGATGCATAAAATATCTAAGAACTAAATCTATTACTCATTATCATCATTATCATCAGATGAATCATCCATTGAATAGTCATGATCGTGAGGGGCAGAACTATGAAAAGTAGAAATCATATTAACATTTTGTTCCTTACAGCTAGGTGGGACAATTAAATCTAATACTTCAGTTGGAAGCGTACCTATTTTCTTCCGAGGAACTTCTCGTAAACCGTTTATTACAGGGTCAGATGTTATCAATAACATATTAAGTAAATCTCTATTCGTAGCCTCCCGTGATCGCTTTCGTGTGTTGTGCTCACGAAATCTTCTGCAGTCCTTATTCCGAGCTTCCTGTGCTTCCTCGGAAAGCTGGCCTATAGGTAGAAGGGACGATCTAATTACTTCGCCACTGTGCAAAAGTATTTTGTGGACAGTAGCGGGCATGTAATACCATGAATAGAGATTTACATAAAGTTGTCTAGTTTCTTGAGCTAAGTTAACGAATTTTTCAATATTTATATCATATCCCGATGATAAAGTGCGAAGTAGTATGCCAAATTTTTGTATTAGTGAAACATCTAACCCTGTAATATCGGCACTAGCCTCGGGATTTCCAAAAAATCTTCGCGCGGTGTTCCCGTCATTAGTGTTACCGAACCCTGGTTTTGGTTTGTCTACAATCAAGCCCATTTCGCTTTTAAATCGTTTTTTAATGTCATCTGAACGTTGTTTCACACTAGCTTTGTCTTCGGCTGTTCTTAACTGCCATTTTTTTATATTTAGTCGATAGCTAATGTGAAGCAAGCATTCAAAGCACCTTATCCAAGCGTGCAACGTAGACAAACCAAAACCAAGATTATCTTTGTCCGCAGCAAACTCTTTTGACAGATCATTCATCATTGTTGGAGTTGCCCCACAAATAAAACATTTTTGTGAGGAAGAAGTTTCGGTCAGAGCATTGCAAACTTTTCCGTCAATCATTGTTAAAAGCATAACATGTGTGACAGATACTTCGGTCTCCATCACCTTGCAGGTTGTCGGCAATAAAGCGTTTATCTCTTCTAAAACCTTATTGGTTTCCAAAATCGTAAAATCTTTCGTTTCCTTAGAAAAGATAAACTTTATTGGCCGACAATACATTGTAGAACAGGGCCGAGGATTCTGCCACACAATATTACCACTTTCATCTTTCAATTGAAGAGGAACGAAAGAAAATACAAATAAAAACTCGTCACTATCGTCACAATTAGTGAATTTTTGTTTGTACATACTATGACCGGAACTTCCATCACAACCCCATTTACTGATTAATGTGAATGACGTGCAAGGTAACAGACTATGAACAACTTCTTGTTGTGCTGAAACTAAACGTTCGGCAGTCTTATCAAGAATTGCCTGAACTTTGATTTCAGCATGCGTTTCATTGACTGTAATTTGTTCACCTGACGGGTAGCAGGCTATTTTAGCCTTTCTAACACTGTACATTGACGGAAACACCTTATGTCCAGCTTTAATACTCCACTTCCGAGTCTGCTTATAGCTATGGCTACTTGATTTACTATCAACGTAGTACGCTAAAGCTTCCTCACTTGTTAAACTCCTGGGGGCACTTTCTTCACTCGTGGTCTTGGTTATTGAAGGATCACTAGTCACATCTTTAATTTGACGTGCTACACTTCTCTGACCCGAGATTCGAGCTGACACTTCAGCGGCGTAAATTAATTCACTAGCACTTCTGGACTGTAATAGATCGTCTACACGTCGTCTCTTCGTTTTGAGACTAGAATGTTCAAAATCTTTAGTAGGTCTTCCGGGTCCCGGTTCTCCAGATGTAGTTGGCAGAGATAAATAAACGGACACATCGAAAGATATGTCAAGACCCTCCAGCCACGTCGAATACTTTTGTAGGAATCGCTCTCGATTTCTTCCACAGCTGCTCCACTTTTCAGCAAATTTCGTTGAATATCTTGAGATTAGTACTTTAATATCTCGCAGAGACTGCTCCGTAACACCATCAAAATTATATCTCAAAGATATAAACCGAAAGAGCTCCTCATTCCGCGTTTCCTTCGGGTGTTTCAGCCATTCTTCGAAAAAATCCATTCTTGAGACGGTAAAAACTGTTGAAAGAAAAAAATAAATAAAAATTAGTTGTGCAAATATATCGCAATGAATTTTTTTACGTATAACTACTAGACACTTATGAGAATCGTATATGATAGGTTCTACGGTGGGGACAAGTGGGGACATGTTATTATTTGACCGATGAATTTGAAAAAATGAGTAAAAAAGTGGGTGAAAATTCAAACATTTCATTTTATAAGACTAAAGAATGAAGTTCCCATGTTGAAAATGAAATAAAATATAACTACTTACCCTTACGTATACAATCCATCACAAAAACACTTTCACAAATTTCTTTTAGTGACATAAACAATGCTATCAAATATGATGTAAAAATGCAAATGAATGCCCTTTAAATAGTCAACATCTTATAAACATACCTTAATGACGCTCTTAATGAGGGTAGTATTGATAATTAATAGGTGTAATCCTCAATGTATAGGGGTAATGAGTTCGTAATAGTAATTAACTTCCAGGAATTTAAGAGTTGTTTTTGTCTAGCTAGCTTGTTCTAGACGAACCATAGTGCCTCGCTCCCCGTCCTGTCCATGGTCCAGTGTGTGATGGCTTGGAACGTCAGCGTCTCTTACTGTGAGGCAGTAATGCTGACCAAGCAGATGGCGAAGCGAGAAAAGTCGATGATACTGCCTTGGGAGCCGCTCCCCGTCCGCCAGTAGGCTGAGGCAGTGGCGCCGTGACCACGTGCGCCCCAAGAAATGTTGATTAGCAAATATGGCGTGGCCCGCCAGCATCCAACGGCGAGTTGAACCCTGAAAAGGTCACGGTGTACGACGCAATTTACATGGCCGCCGTCAAGAACACCGTGGTGGTTATTGTGCGTAATGTGAGTAGACCCAGCTACGCACCAAAAATAAGGTGGCTTGCATATCTTATGTACCACACAATGCACATTACATGGGGCCAGCTGGCAATAGTTCTTCTGCCATTAAGGCATACTGAAGGAAGAACAGAAAGCAAGCAGCACACGCAGTGAGCGCAGTGCGAATTAGAGCGAGACATCGTGACAAATGCTGCGTCTAATGCTATCTCGCTCTTGGCTTACAACCTGCCATTACCTGATGCCATTTAAATTGCAAAGTGCATATTATTTTAGGAAAAAAATAACAATAATTAGTATTTATTTTACTAACAGAGCAGATTCTTTGAGCTCGAATATTATCTCACAGACTGCACTTAGACCTTTAGTGTAGTAATAAAAAGTGTTTATTTCGTACTATATTCTATGATAATTTAAAGTTAATTTTAATTGGCCGGTACCTTTAGAATTAGCCCAAATTTGTATGGCGGCTGGATGATCACCTTTCGTGATTCTAGTTCAACGGGAACTACCATATAGTTTTACGACCCAAAACCTATAGGGTACTTACGGTTGACCTAGAATTGTCAATTTTGGTTTAAACCAAGGTCTTACAGCACAAGTAAAGAAAAAATTCCGACAGTTAAAAAAAGTTGAAAATTAAGGTTAATTTTGGTACTTACAAGTTTTCGCAAAAATCTAATTTTGTCCATATCTTTTTATCGGGTTGACCCAGGACCCTGATTTATACACCTAATAGGAACTATAGACCTCAGTATCTGGTATAAATTTCAATTTGCGAGGTCCACCCGTTCCTGAGAAAATCGGTGGTGACAGACAGACAGACAGACGGACAAGAAAGTGATCTTATAAGGGTTCCTTTTTTTACCTTGTGAGGTACGGAACCCTAAAAATGCTTATAAAATAAAAACTACTGGGCCTACATGAATCAAATTTTTATGGAACCAATTCGAAACTATTCCGCACCAAACAAAAAAAAATCACGTAAATCGATTCAAAAACCTCGGCGAAATCGGTGTACATACATCGAAAAAAAAATATATATCGGCCGAATTGAGAACCTCCTCCTTTTTTATTGTTTGAAGTTGGTTAAAAACCGCGTAAAATTCATACTATTCTAGCATGAATATAGCTGGTGATTTTAAACAAGGTGAATAATTACATCCGCACGCGATAATACTATTTAGCCCCGGCTTGGCATAAGTTATGATATATAGGTTGGCGCGGCCGACCAAAAAACCTCAGCGAGACCCAGCGAGAGGGCAGTAATTTCATCACTTAGTGCACTAGAGGTGGAGAAAACCAGAATTATTCACAAGCGTGGGACGGTAAGCAGAGCTTTTTATTTAACGGGGCGGCGCGAGTCGCACCTCTACGCCCAAGTTACCCTGTCAATTTATTAGCGAGACCAGTCCACCGCGAGCTAACCAACATTATGAGATAAAGTAATATTAGAAACGATTTCATGCAAATGTGCCCTAAGATGTTTAACCGTTTTGTGAAGTAAATGTATAATTGAGAACGATTTGCGCACTTGCTTTTGTGAATATTACGTTTATGTGGGATTAAACAAATACTGTTGAAACTTATTATATGTTATGAAATGGTGGCTGAATGATAATCTTCTGTATTAAAAATGGCCTTTATTAATAAGTACATAATATTATTTTTGCCATGACATTTTACATAGGTACCTAAGTAGTACCTACATGTAGTCAAAAACCTGGGTGTACCTTTACACATCATCTCATTATAGTCGAAGCTACCAACGGGATGCGAACCTAAGATCCTCTGAGTTTCAGTCTATTGATCTCCACGTTTAGCTGTCGCCGCTTACCTCTCTTACACCAGTACTAAAACAGCGCATAAGTCGCAAAGCCAAAAGTGTTTTCTAAATCCCTTTTCAATACTTGAAATCGCTTATACACGCTGATTTTTAATTGGTTTTGGAGCGAAAGCCATCTTATTACTTATCGTTAACAGAACCTAACCAGCTAATAATATTTGAAATATAAGCTAAAAAAATATTGAAAAAATAAATAAATTAATAGTTCGAGAGCACGAAGTATCACCATTGCCGCGCGCTAACGAAATCCGTTCGATCGTGTCATATACACACATAGGTATGTACTAGGCATTGGTCATTCAACTGCGGTGTCTGCGATCCCTCCCCCCCCCCCAATCCTGCGCGCGCGCCTCGCTTGCATGAGAGGCCCCGTCTGCATTTCAACACAGGGCCAGCCAATAGCGGTGGCTTGACGCGGGCGCAATGCATCACTCGTATCCAATCACGTTCGACTGTGTTCGGGTTCATTTGGCATGGGCCAGTAGTCCGTAGCCTTGAACTTCAGTCTTAAGAAATTAGGTCAGCGAGATAGTTGTATGTCACGTTTTATCCCATCACTTTGTGTCCGTCTTAGTTCGTCAGGCGGCGATAGCCGAGTGGATATACCAACAGACTGCCATGCAGAGGGTATCGGGTTCGAATCCACGGCACGCACCAATGACTTTTCGAAGTTATGTGCGTATTGAATTGTTAATTATCGCTTGTCCCGTGCCTCGGAGAGCACGTTAAGCCGTCGGTCCCGGTTGTCATGAAGATCTTTGACAATCGTTACAGGGCGTCAGTACCTTCTAAATAAACTGACACTAGTCTAAACCATGGAATATCGCTATCCCTTCGGGTTGCGGAGGTCAGACAGGCAGTCGCTCCATGGAAAAGCTAATATTCAGCCAAATCCGGTTAGACTAGAAAGCGGACCTCAGATTGAAACTGGGATAACGCTAAGAGGAGGATGATGACTTTGTGTCCGTCTTACGTAATAAGTCGAGTATTATGGTCCCTATGTACCTAATTATTACGTATTTGGAGATAACCGAAGAAGCGACGTGTTCGAAGTGTAGTTAAAATACATAGGTGATAAGATAAGGTGAACGAAACAAGTGAAACTGTGTGAAAGGTGTAAATTGATTGTGATGTAGGCAGCAGGCAGCTAAGGTAAATGATTTATTCATTTTTTAATACCTACAGTGATTACATTCTTTTAAATACGTTAGAAATACGCAAGTAGGTACTAAACTTTTCCATTGTTAAAATCTTTGTCTAGTTATTCAAAAGATAATGTAGGTACCTATGGCAAACAACGTAACAAATAATTCTTAGTTTATCGTGTTTCTTCTAAAAGTTCATTATGATTTCGTGAACCCACAGCTTATTCGTCAGTCCGAGTAATGTACGAAGGAATTATTGAATAGGTATAGCTATTTAGTTACATACGTTTATTGTTCTAATTATTTATTACTGCACTTCATGGTCATCGGGGAGATGGGCCTCGTTAGCCTTGGTTGGCAACCTGTCTAGGAGAAGGAAAACTCCGAAATTAAACCAAACGTTCGGGGAGATGGGCCTCGTTAGCCTTGGTTGGCAACCTGTCTAGGAGAAGGAAAACTCCGAAATTAAACCAAACCTTCGGGGAGATGGGCCTCGTTAGCCTTGGTTGGCAACCTGTTTAGGAGAAGGAAAACTCCGAAATTAAACCAACATTCAGGGAGCATACCCGACACAAAACCCCGATCTAAGGTGTAAACCGACCCGTGCCGAGAGATTCGTGGCCAGAGGGCAAGCTGGTCGTAAACGGAGGGTGCCTGTGTTGGTGGTCACAGGGCATAGCTAATATTCCGCCTTACCCCCGTAAAGGGCTCTGCGGGGATGGACAGTCTAAATCCCTACATCTCATGGGAATGCTATGGGAACAAAATCTACTTCTCCTCCATACGGCGGCGACGCGGTTCGCAACCCGTCACGTCTCGTTCCCGCGAGGGCAAAAAGCGGCCTACGGAAAGCCGGTTTGCAACGTTGAACGTTGGAGGAGGGATGGACGGCAAATTGGTTGAAGTATGTCAGATGATGGATGATAGAAAGATTGATGTTCTTTGTGTGAATGAAACAAAAAGAAAAGGGTGTGAAACCACCAAGCATGGCGCATATACGGCGTATTGGTCTGGGGTAGATAGTACCACCAGAGCCTGTAAGGGAGTTGGTGTAATACTGTCTGCGCGAATGAATGAGAGTGTAAAAGAGTTTGAATGTGTAAATGCTAGGCTACTGTGGATGAGAATGAAAGTAGGACTTACTCGTCTCTTTATTGTGGGGGTGTACGCCCCGGTCAATATAGTTACGGGTATGTCACAACATGAGCAAGACGAAAGGCAGGAGTTTTGGGAGAGATTAAGAGAGATTTTGAGGAACTGCAAGGATAATGAAAGATTGATCTTGTTAGGGGATTTCAATGGATGGGTGGGAGTAAAGCGAGATGGATTTGAAAGGGTGTTAGGTGCATTTGGTGATGAGAGTGTGAACGAAAGTGGAAAAGTACTGCTTGAGATTTGTTTGGAGTGGAGCCTTTGTGTGACAAACACCATGTTTGATCATAAAAGGATACATATGTATACGCGAGAGGCGAAAAATGTTAGAAGAAGTATGATCGATTTTGTGATAGTAGATGAACGATTGAGAAAGAATGTGTTGGATACAAGAGCATATCGAGGGATCGGCATCCACACAGACCACTTCTTGGTGTTGAGCCGGATAAGTGGACTCTTTATAGGATGGCGACACCGAGAGCGTAATGAAAATAGGGTCTTGGAAAGAATTAAGGTAGAAAATCTACAAGAGAAAGATGTGAAAGATGAGTATAAACGAAGATTGATAGCAAAATTTGAGAGTTTCGATTGCATAAATGATATGGAAGAATTATGGCAGGCTTTTAAAGAAGAGGTAGTATGTGTAGCGTCTGAAGTATGTGGTGTGATCAAGAGAAGGAAAATACGAAAGGTTAAGAATATATGGTGGGACAAGGATGTACAATCAGTAGTGTCAGAGGAGAAGAAAGCTTGGTCAGATTGGTTGGCTGCCAGAGCAAATGAAAGAATGGGAAAAGCAACGAGCGTAGACATAGATGAAGCAAGAAAGGAGTTTGTTAGGTCAAAAAGAATAGTGAAAGAAATGGTTAAAAGGAAAAAAGAGGAAAAGAAAGATGAGTTTGATAGCAGATTATCTGACGATTTCCAGAGGAACATTAAGTTTTTCTGGAAATCCGTTCGTGCAGTTCGAGGAAGAACTCAATCCTCAGAACACACATCCATCAGAGACGAGAATGGAAAGATAGTAAATGATGAATCGTGCGTGCTGAAGAGATAGAAAGAGTATTTGAAAGATCGGCGATAGAGACACCGATAGCTGAAGTGAATGGTAACGATAGCAATGATGAAAGCGTTATTGGCGTGGATGAGATCGTGAAGGCACTGGGAAGTATGAAAGTAGGTAAGGCTGCAGGATATGATAGGATTACAGTCGAAATGCTGAAGGCTGGACAGGGCATCATAGTTGGTCAGTTGCAACGGTTATATGACTTGTGCTGGAGCACCGGCCGAGTACCTAATGACTGGGCCACAGCTGTAGTTGTGCCTCTTTATAAAGGAAAAGGCTCGCAACAAGATTGCAAAAACTATAGAGGCATTAGCCTTCTCAGCATTGTTGGCAAATTGTATGCAAAGGTACTTATTGAAAGAGTTATGGAAGTAACCAACAAGAAAATATGGGACGTACAAGCGGGATTCCGAAAGGGTATGGGATGCACGGATCAGGTTTTTTACTTGCGAAGCATAGCCGGAAAATTTTTGGCCAAAGGTCAAAAGGTCTATTGCGCATTCGTGGATTTGGAATAGGCTTACGATAAAGTGGTGAGGAATGAAATGTGGTCGGTGCTGTTAATGAATGGGGTGGACAGCAGCCTCATTCGAGCTCTGAAATCCCTTTATGAGAATTCTAGAGCTTGTGTGAGGATAAACGGGGCATACACTGACTGGTTTACCATCGAGAAAGGTGTTAGACAGGGATGTGTAGCGTCGCCGTGGCTGTTTAACCTCTTCATGGACAGTTGTTTGCAAGATTTGAAACATAGTGAATAGATGAATGGGTTACTCGTCAAATGCCTCCTTTATGCTGATGATCAGGTAATACTTGCATCTTCAGCGGAGGAGTTGCAGGAGATGGTAGCAATCATGCATCGTGCGTTAGAGAGGAAAGGAATGAAAGTGAATGTAAGAAAAACGAAAGTTATGGTTTTTGAAAAGGAGAAATGCGTTACGGCTTGTAATGTTTTGATCGATGGACAGCGAGTGGAACAAGTGAATGAGTTTGTTTACTTAGGTACGTTGTTTACAAGAGATGGTAAGAATGAAGAAGATATTGAAAGGAGAGTTAATGCAGGTAATAGTGTGAATGGAGCTCTGAAACGCGCTCGCTCTGTCAAAACGTGTCCAAAAAGGCACGTTTGGCTGTACATAGAGGTGTGTTAGTGCCTACCCTTAAGTATGGTAGTGAAAGTTGGGTATGGCAGAAGAGATTTGAAAGTAAAATAAATGCTGTAGAAATGAGAGCACTGAGAAGTATGTGTGGTGTGTCTTTGACCGACAGGGTAAAGAATTGTGTGATATAATAATCTAGTGTAATTGTAAGCGCGCGCGTGTGGCCGGCGCGCGTCAAACGCGTGACTCTGAAACCAGCCTGACGGCGCCCGGTGGCGCGCGCGGCAAGGTCACGACCGCGCGGCGCTCGAACATACCTAACTCGAGAGAATCGTGCGTTGCTACGTATTACCAACAGTTACCGATTTTTATAACTTTTTTGTTTTAGGTGCTATATTAATTTTGATTTTGAATATGAATAGAGGATTTTAATTCGGACATGAGGTTTCTTTTTCCTAAACCAATAAAAAATCAGCGTGTATAAAGAACCCTGAATGTTCTTGTTTTTTTTTAACATTTCTGCTTTAAAAAAAATCCTTTTAAAAATATTATTAGTACAATAAATAACTATACAATTCCAATAGACTGCCTCGTTGGTCACGTGGCATAAATGCGCGCGTGGGATTGGAAGGTCTCGGGTTCGATTCCCGGGTCGGGCAAAGTGTTAGTGGGTTTTTCTCAGTAGCACCACGGAGTCTGGTAATGTGCCCGGTACGGCAATAGGCTCGCCCCCTATTACCTGGAACCTAAAAATTCATAGTGAAATGTTGGTGTAATATTACACCTCTGCCTACCCTTTTGGGGAGGCGTGAGTGGCGTGAGTCTATAAAAAAAAAAATTCCAATAGTGAACCCAAAATGCAACATTGACTTTAAACATATAACATAACTTCACGCCTTTATCCTCGAAGGGGTAGGCAGAGGTGTATTACACACCCTCACTTCGCCAGATATGTTACGGTCACAATGTAATAGGGGGCGAGCGTATTGCCATCTACCGAGCACAATAATAAGCGAGCGATAAATAAAAACACATCTAGACATTTCAAGAATACTTGGTTTAAGATTTAGAAAGCATTTCTAAGTTTAAGACAAACATTAATATAATAAATGTAACATCCTTTAAATACTTTGTGTGGTTCTATGAGTACTTATCTAACATGTAATGAGCTTATAAAATTTTAAGACATAGTACTTCCCTTAACGTTAATAGAAAAACTACGAAAAAGTATATTCGTTCGAAATACAAAGCCTGTCGATTACTTTTTTTGTGGTATCGATATTTACGGACCTAACGAAATTTCTAGACTTTTATTTATGTTTTCAGCCGCAAGATTGTTTCTCTTATTGGAACAGGCGCTGATGCCAATGAATATTTTAACAAACTTTATTTACTTTCATCATCATCATCAGCCCTGTATATAAATTGTCCCACTGCTGGGCACGAGCCTCTTCTCACTATGAGAAGGGTAAGGCCGTAGTCCACCACGCTAGTCTAGTGCGGGTTGGCAGACTTTACATATCTTTCAAGAACATTATGGAGAATTCTCAGACATGAAGGTTTTCTCACGATGTTTTCCTCCGTGTGGTGACGGATTAAGAAGACGGAATGTCACCACCCTATATCATCCCATGGGTGTCGTAAGAGCCGACAGAGGGAGCATATTATGCAGAGAACACCACTGTAAGAGAAGGAAAACTTGATACAAACCCTATACCAATCCGTTTGGCCAGCGTGGTATAGTAGGCCAATTCCTCTTTTCAAAGGAGAGGCCTAGTCCAGCAGTGGACTGTTAAAGGCTGATGATGTGTTTCCTTCACCGTTTAGCAAGCGATAATTAACAATTTAATGCGCACATATCTCTGAAGTCATTGGTGCGGGCCGTGGATTGGAACCCGGACCCTCTGCGTAGCAGTCTGTCGGTCTCTCCACTAGGCTATCGCTGCCTAGTTATTTACTTTAGTCTACACGAATTTTAGGGCCTCATCTAGACTGAAAGGGAATCATTGGTATTCCTAGTAGGTATTTCTTTAATTTAGAAACACACAGATAGTGAGCTCTTGACGCAACGACCAGGACTACTCGTAATCATGACAATGTGTCTCTTCGATATTCGAATAAGTAACAGAATATACGATAGACTATAATGCATACATCAATATCTGTAAAGTTTTTAGAGTTAAACATAATAATATCATATATGAGGACATTACGATATTATATGAGGTTCAGGCAGCAAACTATTGACGTTTAGTACCTACTTATAGACTACAACATAGGTACACATTAACTTTAAGGTACAACGAAATAGCTTACGACTCTTACTTACGAACTAATTACTTTATGTTTAGTCATAAGCAAAATATTCAGAACAGGTATTGAATTCTAGCATATTTTTATTACCAAAAATTACTGTTTGTTAATTTAAATCATGTCGATATACTGTTACTGATAAAAAGTGACATCAATTTGAATCACAAAATCTTGTGTATGTACTTCATTGCATTAATAAATCAACTGTAATCAATGGCGGCGACGTATAATCAGTCAAAAGTAACAAACCCAATTAATTAATTATGCATCTGTTTACGAGCGTAACAAATATCTGCCGTTATGGTTATCGCAGTAGGCTATTAAAATACGTGGAGTAGCTATTAAACAGAGAGCTATTACGTGCTTTACAATCCAGGGCAGTGTGTTGACTGCGCGGTTTAACGGGTTCAAAACACGTCTCTGGAGGACTGGCGGCGTGTACACTATAGGCTTTAATTGGCGCGCTCCAGCGACCACAGTCCTACATCCTCTCGGCTACGCCGCGCCGCGCCGTATTCACTCCGGTAAATTGATTGTAATCCAACGGAGGCAGTCACTACTTGCGGCTGATGTTCACTCGCATTAGCTGCACTTGTCGCCACTTACTTTCATGACTTTTGCCTGCAGTACACTATTATTTACAGGAACATATTGGTTTTCTCTAAATAGGCACAGTGCAGAGGTATAATTTGACTTTTAAAGTAAACCAATTTAAAACACGAATATTACAATCCCTTCATTGTCAATGTTATGATATTATAAAATAATTTTTTTGCTGTTAAAATTGTTACTGTCGTAGACCCCGCTGTTATTGTACTCTGTGGCAGAGACTAACGAGTAATTAACTGTGTTACGATTAACTTATATTTCACATTATCACGACGAAATAGGCACTAAATGTGTCATAAACGTCTTCTTTATTACGCACATGGCAATTTTCCAATATTTAATATTAATAAAAACATTATTAAAAATGATTTTAAGATACTCTATAATCTTGTTCATTTTCAGAATAAAAATGCCCGCACTAAGAGTAACTCTTATCGTGGCACACTGGACAGATATTAACCTAACAGACACGAAGAATGCTTAGACTCGAATCTACAGTTTGGATCACACAAAATATTATCGTGTCGCGTGGGAATCGAACTCGTTCGGTTTAAAATGGCGAAGCGACCGCTTAAATCACCACATTTTGCGGGCAATCTTCGGGATCGAGACTTAGACGATCGATCGGGACTTAGTTGTGGTTTGGTCTACAACATAGAACCTAAATTTGTGCCTCTGAACAAATCACTGGCCTTTGATATACCAAAGGTGGGCAATGACCAACAAATGGTCGCATGTTCCAATTGATAAACGGTTGTACGACGACCGCTGACAAGCTCGTTAATTTATCAAATGATAACATACTGTAAGAACTGCGTTAATAACAACGTAGGATCTAAAGACTGTGGTGCCTACACCGAAAGTATAATACACAAAGTCAACTACCTACATAAGTCATATACTTATATTTACGTGATTTCGAATGGTTTTCTCGTCCCAAATAATTATTATTCTATCTTGTAGTATTTTTAGAAAACTCATAAATATGTCATAATTTATTAATAAAAGGTAATAAATAGTCCAAGAGTTTTAATTCATAAGACTTAGCAAAGAATTTAGGTGTGTGTTTGTCAAATTATAAGTGGTTAATAATGTGGGCAAGTGCTAGAATGGAAGCTGTCTGAATCTCTAGATTGATATTACACTTACTATAGATTTAATAATAATATTTTACGAAATACCCTTTACATCACAGAAATAAATGTTTTTTCACTGAACCTTGACGTCGGTTTAGAATCTCTTACCTCATAATAAAATTTATTTTATTTCTAAATTATTTCGGGTATCTAAATTTAATAGAAAGTCTACGGTATAATGATTTTTTGACTGCCTCCGTGGTCCAGCGGATAGCGTATGCTGCTGATCGGAGGTCCCGGGTTCGATTCCCGGGTCCGGTCGGGCAAAAGTGTTACTGGGTTTTTCCGAATTCTCAGTAGCAGCACGGAGACTGGTGATGTGCCCGGTAACGGCAATAGGCTCGCCCCTTATTAAGTGGGACCTAAAAATTCATGGCGAAATGTGGCTGTAATATTACACCTCTGCCTGCCCCTCCGGGGATACAGGCGAGAGTCTATAAAAATAAAAATAATAAAAGGTCCGAAGCACCCGGAACCGGCGAGCTTGTATGAAGACAGTAATGAATATAGAGGAAACGCGTGAGGTTTGTAAGGATAGATGCAAGTGGCGTTCCGTTGTCTCTGCATACCCCGTCGGGAAAACGTCGTGAGTATTGTATGTCAAACTTGTCGTTGACATACAAAAAGAAAACAATTTTATTTATTATATGAATATTTCAGTCCGAAACTGTTGAAACATACGGCGTGATATTTTATTAAAAGTATCTAAGGGTAAATAAAGTATGGCGTGTAATGTAAAAGTCAAAATATAATTTCTCTCACTCAAGGTAAAGATAAAATCTTAAATCTTCAAATTTACATTATACAATTGTAGAAGTTAGGTAATTTGCCATTTAAACTTTAGAAGTTAAACGTGTACAGTATTAATTGCTAAATTTTAAAAATATTTTAATTTCAAATGCGTTATTAAGACAAAACAAAAACATCTATCTAACTGTATAAATTATACCACTCGTACTAAGCGTATTAAAAGCTCCTTATTAAGTAAATGACTTTCGTAAAATAGCGACGACAACCTTTTATATTTTAACGTCTAGGCTCTCAACTAAAATCTATTACATATTTTCCAAGCCATTATGATTAACTGGAAATATTCACCTACCTAAGCAACTTATTCTTCAGACTATATATATATACGACGTTTTAAAATTTGTAACATATTAAACATTACACAAACATATTTTCAATAGCGATAGTCATTAAAAACGATATATGGTTCACAGTCTTCATTTGCATATTGATTGACCAAGCAGTCTTTCCACCCACGTCATATTAATGCGCCTAAAACTAAATTATATTGCCAATTTCCATGAATTTAACGTACTTTGCATAGTAAACAGTGTTTGCAAGTTAAAATAGTAAGCCTGGGTATTAATAGTAAGCCAGGGTGCATAGGATCCCTGGTGCTATCCTAGGATCAAGGACTTAGGGTCCCAAGTCAACCTCACCTGCAAGTGGTGCACATGCCGATCAACGGACGAGGCTCTGGCAAACAAAATATCCCGATGAGCGGCAATAGGCTCGCCACCTATTACGTGGGATCAAAACACTGGCGAAACGTGGGCGTTTAATATGCCTCTGCCTACCCCTTCGGGGAAACAGGCGTGAGTCTATGTATGTATGTAAAATAGTAAGCATTGAATTGTATTATGTGGATCTACGAATTACACGAGACCGATACTTAGTATGTAATATCCTTTGTGTGCAAATAGGAATCTGGGAAAATGCGTTCATGATAGACTGAAGAACTGATGTTTTCCGCGGGAATTGTCTTCGGTGTAGGTACGGCAATAATGTTCTTCTCGTTCACACTGCAATCTCATTTATTGATAGCAAATGGTTCCATTGTAATATATATTGCTAAGCCAAAAACAATACAGACACCTACATATTTGGTTATTTATCTAGGTTCCTCAATAATTACAGTTTGTTAAACTATGTATGTTATGTTGGGTATTTTTTTCTTTTATTATTTTGTATTTCTTATATTAAATAATTTTAATACATGAAAATTGAAAAACTAAATACTGGATATTACCAATTTAGACGTGTGTTACGTTTAAAAACAAGGTTTAGTCTTACCAGCTTACAGTGTTTTATGAAGACCATTTTTCGGACACCGTCTTTTTATTAAAGAAGCTAATAGATATATTCAATAAAAAGAAATATTTCGTATCCCCATTAAGCTAGCATCTCTAGTTTTTTAGAAAAACTTTTTTGAAAATCTTCATATTTTAAAGCGGATATTTAGAAAAAAAAGATATTCCTCTTAAACAAAGCATGATACGCAATAATAATGTTACAAGCACCGATAGCGTCTCTTTCCCTGCACATTTTACAGTTAAAATGAACCTCATAACTTGTCTAGATTCAAATTTAAGCGAGATTTTGGATTTTTAGATTTTCTTACTTTTCTCGAAGATTCTACCAAATGTGGAAAAGTTATATATACAGAAATGATGCTCTTTACTTTCCTCATATACTCAATAAATTTCAGACCCCAAATCCATGGAATCTAGAAGTTATTCCAAATTAACTGTTTTTGCTAGGGTTTTCACATTTGTATTCCGGGTTTTAATGATAATTTTTTTATTCGATATTGATTTTATAACTAAATTATATGTTGTAAAGAAATCAATATCGAATAAAAATTTAATCATTAAAATCCAGAATATAAATATGAAAAAACTAGCAAAAACAGTTATATGGAATAACTTCTAGATTCCATGGATTTGGGGTCTGAAATTTATTGAGTAAATGAGGAAAGTAAAGAGCGTCCTTTCTGTATATATAACTTTTCCACATTTGGTAGAATCTTCGGGAAAAGTAAGAAAATCTAAAAATCCAAAATCTTGCTTAACCCCTTGTATGCCGGAACGCAGATCTCAACGAGACACAATAGCTTTTTATTTGTGTCTGGTATTCCGGCATACAAGAGGTTAAATTTGAATCTAGTCAAGTTAAGAGGTTCATTTTAACTGTAAAATGTGCAGTGAAAGAGACGCTATCGGTGCTTGTAACATTATTATTGCGTATCATGCTTAGTTTAAGAGGAATATCTTTTTTCTAAATATCCGCTTTAAAATATGAAGATTTTCAAAAAAGTTTTTCTAAAAAACTAGAGATGCTAGCTTAATAGGGATACGAAATATTTCTTTTTATTGAATATATCTATTAGCTTCTTTAATAAAAAGACGGTGTCCGAAAAATGGTCTTCATAAAACACTGTGCAGCTCTACAATTTTGCCTTTAAGTGTATATAAAGTAATGCGTTTAGGATTCCGCTGTACAGCCTAAGAGAACCTTATACTCGCAATTGTAGTTATCCTACGTTCGTCGCTTCATTCCTCGGGGCATCAATCACAAACAATCTTAATATATAAAATCCTTGCGTTACTGACTGACTGACAGACACGCTACAGCCGAAACTACTGGTCGCAAGAAGATGAAATTTAGCATGTATGTTCCTTGAGGAGTGCAGGGTAGCACTAAGAGAGAGTTTTTCAAAATTCCTCTCCTAAGGGGGTAAAACAGGGGGTCAAAGTTCGTATGAAACTTTTTATTCCTTCGATGGATTGAATTCAAACTTTGTGTATTGGTTCCTCAAACGACGATAGTGAACATTAATTATAATTTTTTTAAGAAATGTCTCCCCTCACTGGGGAAAGATCGGGTGTCAAAGTTTGTATGAAACTTATTATTCCTTCAGTGGATTGACTTCAAACTTTGTACATTGGTTTCTCTAATGACGTTAGTAAACATTAAGAAAATCTTTTTGGAGATTCTTTTCCTAAAGGATTAAAAAGGGGACTCAGAATTTGTATGAAACCCTTTTTATTCCTTCATTGGTTTAACTCCAAATTTTGGTATATTTAGGTTCCGCAAATGACGTTAGTGAACACTAAGAAAGGAGTTTTCGAAGTCACTCCCCTATTAAGAAAGGGTATCTCATTTTGTATACTTATATAGAAAAACTTCGATGGATTCACTTGAAACTTTGTATATCGGTTCCTCAAGTGACGTTAGTGAATTCACCTCTAAAACGGGGAGTACTGATTCCTTCACTTTCAGATCTTTTTTCATCGTCCCTGATGTGCATTTAATTTTCATTTATTTAAATTTATAAGGCTGGCTCTCGTCTAAGCGCTCTTCATCTTCACTAACTAAAATGTATGATGGTTCTTTATATGACCAATAGAAGCCAAAATACTTAGAACCGTTATTTCGCTATTTTTATTTATTTTAACGCAGGTGAGCACTTTTTATCAGTTATCTGCTTTGTCCCATTGCTTTTTTTGTTTTTGTTTTACGAGGTGGAAAATCCCTTCGGATTTCCGACTCTTGGGGGAAATTAGAGCCAGAGTATGTGGTGTTGCCACTAAAAACCACCTCGACTGTATCATGTACCCGTGTGTCGGCTGGTAGGGTATCGCCGAAGCATTCTTTGTCCCATTGCCGACCAAGGCCTCCGTCATTTGTTTAACCTCAAAATACTAAGAAGGGTTCTTGAACTTGGATAATTTATTTTACATTTTTTTTTACAATGTCGGTGAGATATACAAATGTATACTGCTACGGAATCCTTCACAAGGGAGTCCGACTGGTTTTTGACTTATTTAATTATAACTAGCTTTTGCACACAGCTACGCCTAAATGGAATTTTACTCATTTGTTCGAGAGTTTTCATGAACCATTAGTAAAATTAGAGCACCAAATTGGCAAACCCGTATATATATGACTGCTACGCACGACGTGGCATCTCCATCATATTACTGTAGGTACCAAGATTGCCTTAGCGGTGCTCGAAACACGATTAACATCGAAATTTTGTAACTTATTGCGTTATTTTGGCAACTTCAAAAATTATGGTGCCCTTTTTAGAGTTCCGTAGTAAACTACAAGGAACCTGTTCGTTTCGCCATGTCCGTCCGTCTGTCTGTTCTGCTGCGGTTTTACGCGAAAGCTCTAAGCATTAGAAGGTTGAAATTTGGCAGAGTTATACATCGTAATAACACGGTCAAAGTTTTACAATAAAATATTTTTTTTACACTAAGGGTTTGTTGCATGTACTACTTTGGGACCGTCTAAGATAGACGGTCCAAACGGTTGGTTAAACGATTGACTTTGAGAAACAATGGCTTTAGATTAATCTTATTTTTAAAGATCTATCCATATCCATCTATAGACACTGCATATATGACAAATGAAAAAAAAAATTGTCAGTTCCATGTATTAAGAACCTGTATGGTTGCCTGGAGGAAAACGCACTTTGCGATAAGGCCGCCCTTGTGCATTTGCTATGTACCTATGTACATTTAAGTCATTTATTACCAGATTTGTACCAACAGTGTTTTTGCATAATAAATAATTATCTATCTATCAAAAACCCCCTTTTTATTCTATTGTTCAACTTTTGTATAAAATCGTGAAGCGGTTTATAAAGTACATCTAGCTACCAATGTTCAAATGTGTAATCTGAATAGTTTCGGCATAAAGTGGCTGTAACATACAAACGGACACACGACCGGTTCTTTTAACACCTACCAACTCCATGTTTGGGATAGAGAAACATAGAATTGATGTTACCATTATTTTCGTCAAACATAATTATATGTGCGGTGTGTCTATAGATAGATACTTATTACAGAATTACTTGAAGTTTACTAAAACATTTATTTCAAGTCAATCGTTCGAACAAAAGACACTTTCTTAGTGATAAAATGGGTGGCTCATCCACCCTCTAACATTTAAAATAAGAAATAAAGAAATCTTCAGACAATATTGCTGTAAAATTTTATTTAAAACGTTCAATGAAAATGGGTGTGTACCTACGTCAATATATATATATAGTGGGTCGTTTTTGAGATATAACACACACTGTGAAAAACGAAGTTATATTTGCTGCTCTGAAATGTATGAGTAGGTAAGTATCTAAAACCTTCAAATCCTTCTTATGCCTGCTACTACAGAACTTTTCATGAGGCAATAAGCCTGTTTTTTCGCATAAAACATTTTATCTAAACTAAATTTACGCGAGCGAAGCAGCGGGCAAAAGCTAGTGAGTCTATAAATCTATAAGCAAATAACCTGTGAGCAATTTATTCTTAATAATGCCATAAACCTAAAATGAAAATGTCGTGCCAAATTACCATAGCCAAGTAGGCTTTACAGAGCTAGAGTTGAGTTTTGCTTTAAAGAGCAATACTCAACTCCTTTTTGCAGGCGATAAAATTGAATATTGTGAGTCCCTGTAAGACCAACAACGGAACTCGAAACTGCGTGTGGCAGCATACGCAGTTGACCCGTTTTCTTTACCTATATGTATAGCTATTTATAAACTCCAAAACGTATTAAAAACCCTCTGTTACACAGATATGTCTGAAACAGCCACCGTTAATTTTTTTATTCGCAGACTTCGTTGTGAGCAGGATTATAGTAATTTAAATCTTCTGAACTCTATCTTTTTATCTTTATTTAAAGTAGCTACGTTAATAATAACGTTCTGGAAAGTCTCTATATATAGATATACAAAATAGCGTCTTTAATTAGGTACATGAAAAAACATAACTATGGAGGTTTCGTAATATTGTTGTGACAATATTTGCTGGAAACATTACAAAGGAACATATCAGTAGGCCAACTAAAGTCTCCGAATAGTCAAGCTGAAGTGGCAGAGGCAGAACACAAAGCACGAATAACAAATAGCCGTTGCGACATAAAGGTTCTGGATTGGTGGCCAGTTGGCCACGTACCGTTCGACGCGGTAGGGGTAGCCATCCCTCAAGGCTGTAGTTGAATACGGGCGGCTCAACATCGGTCTGATGGGAGAACTTTGGCGGAGACCTATGTCCAGCAGTTGACTGAAATGATCAGTTCTGATGCTAGCGAAGATTTTGCAGATTAATTGGTACTTAAGCTATTGTCTGTCTATATTGTATATTTAACAGGATAAAATATAGACATCAGAAGCCCAGTTACAACGAGCTACATGCGGTAAACAAGCCTAGATAACTAAGCTGAGTTTAAAAAATTTGTTTAGCTCAGATCAATGCGACGTATTTTCAGAACTAAGTGCACACCACCAAAAAAACTACGTACATGAGTAACTTCTATTGGCTAGCTTAGTTCGTGGCTTAACCTGAGTTAACGTCCCGGCTCCAATAGCTACCCGTTGCATGCTTACAAATATTACTTCTCAGTAGTAACAGTAATCTGATAATAGAATACAATATTCGAAATATGCTTACCACGTTTTGAGAATAAGCATATTTTCATCATCATAATCTAATCAGATTTGTCAAAAAAAAGCTTTACAACTGGCAACCAACTGTCTTTCATTGTACTAAAATAGATAAGCGTTTTATTTGTACCTAAATACCGACGATAAAAATATGACAATACAATAATAAAGCGCTTCAAAATGAATGTTTAGCTATTCATTGCTCCGAAAACCCGCAAAGGATAAAATATTTGTATGATCTGCATTCACAATGGCCTAGACGTCTTAGTCGCCTACACAATACAGCTAAATCTGACCTTTTGTTTATCATTCACAACGCTTACTGCAATACTAAAGAATTTATAAGTCCGACAAATGTAGCAAATTTTCGTTGCGAAAAAAAAAAATTATGATCGTAGTGAGGTGCGAATAGTATGTAATCTAGTGTGTATTCTTGTGGTAAACCATGTGTCGGTAAGGTTATACGGCGAGTGGGTGTAATACCTTTTGAAACTGATTTTATTAGAACTCTAGAGTTTACTTAACTAGCTCGAATGCATGCTTCAGTTCAGTCAAAATTGGTGATTATTAAATATATTTATTGCACATACTTGATTCTTTCCAAATTGTATCTAAAACTGCTGAATGCTAAAAATGTTATCCAAGTCTATAATTGTCTAGGAAAGGTGCGCTATTTGTAAAGAGGCGCAGTACGCAGGACACAGTGTGATACACCGTTTTCGTTATCTAGTCTGAATATTGATGCTTGTAATTATTTGAAAGCACTGACGACGCAGCTATTTAAAACAGCACTGAGTGCTGTGGGTGCGATCCTCACATGAAACAATCATTTATCGACATCTACTAATTGTTATTACTGCTTAAGCTTTTCTTTGGGCTCGTTGGTTGAATGTTTATTAAGTACCCCGAAATACAGGATTTATACCAAGAGTGGAAGTTGCCTTTAACAAAAATAAAGGATTGACAGAATTAGCAGATTAGCCTTTAGCTAAGGAGTCAACACAAAATTCTACGCGAATAATGCCCGTACAATCTCATCGATGATTGATTTCGTATCACTTGTGCTATCTCATATGGCGTGTGTTACAAAAACTGAAAATATTTTATATTAAATTTGATAGATATAAATCTTTATTGTGCAAATACAGTTGGTACAAATAAGGTGTAATAGCTTAAATGTAGGTATACAAATAGTCCCCCTCCCCCGGTGGGATCTCCACCTTGTCGTGGTGGGGGGACTCAGTAATCGTGGATTGGACATCCGCGGTGAAGCTAAGAGAGATCCCGGGAGTGGACGCTCCGCGTGGGGTTAGAGGGACCTGCGCAGGCTTCCAACGGTGCGGGTGCTGCGGACAGTTCTGTCTGTCCCTCGCAGTCGGGCGCAGTCGCGAGATGCGTGTCGGTGTTGCGTTGCCGCGCGCCCTATCTCCCGCGACCTAATGGGGGCGCAGCATACGATGCGTCGCGGTGGGGCCGCAGAGGAAGAGGAGATGCGGTGTTGCGTTGCCGTCCTCCCTATCCTCCCGCCAAGGGGGTTTTGGTCGGGGCCCGTCTGACCATCTGGCGGGCCAATGCCCGTCGGAGGGTGGCAACGAATGCTTCGGCGATACCCTACCCTCCGACACACGGGTACATGAGAAAGTAAACGTGGTTTTTAGTGGTAACACCACATACTCCGGCTCTCATTTCCCCAAGAGTTGGAGATCCGAAGGGATTTTCCATCTCGTAAAAAAAAGTATACAAATAGTAAATGCAGAAAGGCGGCATTATCGCAAAGTGCAATCTCTTCCAGGCAACCTTAGGATGAACAGACTGAAAAAGACTAGTTTGATGGTGTAGTGATCATATATATATATATGGACACTAATAGTTATTTAAATAGAATAACAGTTGTAGGTATATATTACCTACACATACAAATAATACATAATATACATACTAACCATACATATAATTCATATATAATTATACATACAAACAATACATATAATACATAGCTATAGAATACATACATATGTATACATATAACGATATCAATGCAAAGTAGGTACAGTGAGAGAATTTAGATTATAATGACAAGTAGTGCTTCTTTAATGCGTCTTTAAATATATTAAGCGATTTTGCTTGCTTAATCTCATTTGGCAGCGCATTCCACAAACATACAGCCTGAACAGCAAAGGATATATCGTAGAATTTTGCGGAAAGTGTTGGCATCTGCAGTCTCATATCCACTGACGATCAAGGTCTTTGAATGTGTGTCATGAAGGAACTTAAAACGTTCTTTGAGATACATGGGGCTATTAGGATTAAACAAGACATTATACAATAGCATAAGAATATGAGTATTCCGGCGAAGACGAATTGGGAGCCACTTGAGCTATTATATTTGGTTATTTTTTAAACGTTTATTTTTTTTTATGAATGATAACCAGCGGCAGAGAAGCTGTGGAGGAAGAAAGGTGTGGTGTTCCTCTAACTAGAGGGAGGATCCTCTAACCAGGCTGGGTGATCGCGCCTGGTGGACAGTCAGTCCGACGGACGTATTTGGGATGTTGTTTATATACAACTTGGCGTGCGAACTCTGCTTGCGCGATTCAGCACCTTGTTTTTCCGTCGTATTGTGTCCGATAGATGTCGCCGTATTGTTATTGTTGAGACTTCGTCGTCGCTCGATAGATGGCCACAGTTGTATGTAGCTACCGCTACATCACTCCCCTCCAAGACCGGAGGTCGATGTTGAAGGTGATGAGTCAGCTGTCGATGCTTCTGAGGAGCGTGCCAGTGCCAGTGGAGAGTAGGTACCGCTAGTTCCAGAGTGTCGGAACTGTGTGCCGCTAGTAGGCCCAGTGAGTCGGGTTTAAGTGCGGTGAGTTATTCCAGTGAGTCGGGATAGTTGCTTCGCAATGGTCCCACGGTGAGTCGGGGAGAGGTTGCGAAGGTGCTGCGCAGTGAGTATCCCACGGTGAGTCAGGGAGATGCTGCGAGGTTGCTGCGTAGTTGCTGGCTGCTGCGTTGCCGGTGAGATTTCCTCTTCTTACGTGAACCGTGTGCAGTGTGCTGTGCCTAGACGCTGGAGTGGCTGCAGGGAAGACCAGGCATGCAAGGCTGCATGGCCTATGGTTGGTCTCTGGCCGAAGATGCTGGCTGGTGGAAACTTGATTACCGCCCATCGGGTGAAGTGCGGAGTGAGGCGAGGCGAGGATGATGACGAAGTTGCTGCTGCAGTTCTGACCGGTGAAGGTTGCTTCAGATCACGTCGGCGTCACCAATGTGGAGGATAAAGGTATGGTGTTCCTCCAACTAGAGGGACGATCCTCTTACCAGGCTAGGTGATCGTGCTTGGTGGACTGTCAGTCGGGCGGATGTATTTGGGATGTTGTATATATACAACACGGCGTGCGAATTCTACTTGCGCGATTCAGCACCTTGATTTTCCGTCGCATTGTGTCCGATAGATGTCGCAGTAATGTTGTTGTTGAGACTTCGTTGTCGCTCGCTAGATGGCCACATTTGTATGTAGCTACCGCTACAAAGCAATTACTGTTCTGAAGAACATGATTTATGCATCTGTGTTAAACAATAAAGTAAATATAACCTGGGAAGACTTTCCACACACCCGCCAAAAAATTAAATAAACTAACGAAAGAAAATAATTGATTGCCTCAAATGAAAAATATAAACACGAATGAGGCATACAACATGTATTTTCATTTACATCAACGTCAAATAAAACGGATATTTACCACAGGGGCCTGTGGTAAATATCCGTTTCGATTTCCCGCCATTAATAAAAACATTTTTTTTATAATCAAAGCGTTGATAAACCAGGCAATTCTCGGAATTGCCAACGACAGATGTCTTATAATATTACAAATATGATTTATAAAAAATATATATCCTATAATACACGTATAGAAGTAAAAAGAAATGAAAATGTTGTATTTAAATATATCATTTGAATTGGACACAAACCTTTATTCTTTGAAAACAGTTCATATTATTATCATTTTGTCTTATTTTTGTCGTGAGAAGTTAGAACGTTCTTAGGGTAGCTATTCAAAAGCGTGCCAACTACGTGACTCTATTACTAAGCCTCCGCGGTCCGTCTGCCTGTCAGTCGGCTGTACCTATTTCATGAAAAGTAATGCTACAGAGTATAAAAATTCATGAAGTGCTTCTAGTATCATTATAATAACAAAAAATAAAAACATATATGAGTTCGAGTCGCGGTTGACCGGGTTTGTATTCACGGTGAAAGACTTTGCAATTGTAAGCACATTGCAGTTTCATACATTGAGAGCACCCACAGACTACTCGCAACTTCACGTAGACACGCATGAGAAGCTATGCGCTTTAATGGCAAGTGACGAGTTTGGTTCTACTCGAATTTTGAGTTAACTTACAAGAAGAAATTATTAAAATTGCAGCCAGCAATCTAAAGTGATCATCGCAACGGCTTTGTACATCGTTTTGTAAGAGGAAAACATTTAATGAGGCAGTAGATCCGCCTTTTCAAAATGTATTGTTTTACCCTTAATTTTTTTGGTTAAGGGTATTGATTAATTATCCATACATAATAATAAGGACGCATGCCACAGGAGTATCACAGGCAGGTGCCGTTTGTTATCCATACTATCATTATTACCAGTCCATTTAATACCCATCCCCATATACCAGTAAATTAGACTCCACATCATTGCAATAGTCCTACATTTGCTGCGGCTAGTCCATAGCTATACTCAGTAGTACAGTTGTGGAGGCTCCACGGCATGTGTCTCATCCCATTTCAGATTAAAAATCTCTAAGGGCCTCTGCACGTTGGAGCCATGTCCCCGTGTAAGCCTTCCAAAGGACCGGGTATTGTTTTGACGACGTAGTTAGAACAATACCCGTGGAAAAGAAAAACATAATCTCTACATATTATAAAACAAAGTCCCCCGCCGCGTCTGTCTGTCTGTCTGTTCGCTCAAAACTCGAAAAGTACTGGTCAAATTTGTTCAACCTGACAATATTACGACGATATTAGTTCAACGCGCCGGAAAAAATTTAACTGATTGTGAGCTTTCCTCGAAAACGCTGCCAAAACCTTTTAAGTTATAACAAAACAATGTATGTTGGGATTGTACCTCTTTAATAGATCTACAAAAAAGTCCGCGATAGTATATGTCTATCTTCCAAGGACAACCCACAATAATAATATTTTGCTTTTACATATTACGATAAAATGATGGGTTGTTTTCGAACCTAATTTTAACAATACAGTATTAGTCCTTATTAAATTAAATACGTTAGATACGTTATGCATTTAATGTAGATCAAAATTGAGATTGTATGGGATGTACGAATCAAATCTTTTCAGGTGCATTTCAGAGAAAATCTTAATGAAACACCAGAAAGTTTTCTGCGCCTTTATTTACCTGGAAAAGACTTACGGCCGAGTGGTGAGGGATGAACTTCCGTCATCACTATCTGTGTGTGGAGGGAGCAACAGCCTGATACGGGCACTTACATTCGTATATAGGGATTAAAGTGCGTATCGTAGTGTTAGACAAGGATATGTAACGTGTCCTTGACTGTTCAATCTGTTCATGGACTGTTGTCTGATTGATTTAAAAGATTCTGAATGTGAATTAAGAATGGGTGGAACAGTGTTTAAGACCCTTCTATACACTGACGATCTGGTTTTTCTTGCGAAGTCAGCGTCTGATTTGCAGTAGATTGTCACCATGATGAATGAGGCGTATACAAAGAAGGGCAAGAAAGTGAGTGTAAACAAGACTAAGGTCATAGAAAGGAAAAATAGTGTAACTGAATGTAACATAATGATAGTAGAAAAATAGGAACAAGTTAAGGATTATGTGTAATTAGGGTCTTAGTTTACGAGAAATGGGACATATGACGTTGCATAGTCTCTGCCTACCTCATTGGGTGACAGGCGTGACTATATATGTAGATAGACCGATATTTTAAAAATAAATGTCCACCCGTGCGAAGCCGGGACGGGCTGCTAGTAATAATATAATAATATTCTACCACATTCACACAACACCATCTAGTCCCAAACTAAGCAGAGCTTGTACTATATACGTACGAAGTTTGGACTACTTCATTTAAGAGGCTTTTATCTTACGAGTTTATTCAAAAGGTTTTTTCGGACTTCAGTTTCCGTTATCTGTATAAAAGTAGGTATTGATATAGGGACAGTCTTAGAGGACAGTATATTTTGTTATATTTTAATTTCATGCTGCTTGGTGGTCTAAGCCACCAGTATAAATTAGTGTATTAGATGCATTAGATGCACGATGAAATATTTAAACATAAGTTTAAATAAGTGGTCAGTAGGTTGACTCAGCCACACATACGATAGGAAAGTATAAACGCTCATTAGCGCCCCTGTTTCAAAGCTTGTTAAACTTTGCTATACAATAGATTGTTTCTAGTACAAAAGTTGTAATTCTATGAGAAAATGGGAATACATTTTTTATCTTCGAGTTATGATAAACTTTACCGTCGTATTATATCGTGTTTTAGTGCAATGCGGATTTTACGCGTCATTTATTATTAACGTTCAATTCTATTTACTTCTCTGTTTAAGCTTTTATACGACAAAATATCGATTCCAGAACAGCCTATAGCTAGCCTATAGTTTAAAAGTTCGTAGAATAGTGCGTTTTAACCCTTTTGTAAACACGTTCGCGATTTATCCGATGGCTTATACAGATTATACGAGGAAAGATGAATATACGTACATTTTATATGAAACTTAGACGAGACAAGCGCAAGTTGTAGTTTACTTTTATGGCCGGCTACGCATTTTCTAAGCCATTTTCCCATTTTTTGTGAAGCTCATTTTCCGGGCCTATCTTCCTAGCAATCTACTCATAACTGATGTGTTAACATAAGCCGACCTTGCGGCTCTCCAATATACCCCTCTCTTAGAGACTCACATAATAATATGTACCTATTGTGTTCTTGCATTATGTTCGTCTTTCGTTGAGAATTAATTGTATTGTAGACGCACAAGACAAGTCTTCAACGAATAGGTACGTTCATGTACATATTGTACAGCAATAAAAGGAGGAAATCGTGTGTCTATAACTTGCTTTAAACGTGTCAGGACACAAACTAATCGATGTTTTAATATAATGTAACTAGTTTGTACTTGGCGTTTGTACACTTAGTACAAATGCCAAGTACTTACAAAATAGTTACATTATAATAAATACTACTTATAATACAAACTAGGCTTTAAAATGTAGCTCAACGTTTATATGTCAAAGATCGCACAATGCAACATTATATTTTTCCTTTCGTCTGTCAATTCGCAGAAAATTATGAATGCAACATGTACTGAAACCGATACGAAAAGTATATAACATTTCGTTTTTTAATCTATACTTCTGCACTCAATATCTCCTGAATGTTTTCTTCATAGAAGTATTATTAAATAGATACATATACTCATAACTTGAGAATATTATCTCAACATCACTAATGAGTTCGCTCGCTGACTTGTGTTTTACATTTATTGGCAACGACACTTAAATGAAACGGTAAAGAGTCGTAGGCCCTTTTATATTAATATACGTATTCACTGAATATTTTTCATCGATATCGTATTCAATATTTAAGAATAGTCCTTTCAGAAAGACTTAGCAATAGGTCATAAAGCTCGATTAACTCAGGCGTGACTAGAATGAAATATTTCTGCCTCTGTTACAGTTGAAGGTTGGTCGTTAGTTCTGACCCTCATGTCAACGACGACATTTTGAGATGCTTTCATTATAAAACCTGTGCCACAGAGCCCAGATATTTACATAGAGGCGCATTTCATATGGCCGCTTTGAAGGCAAACTTTCTGCGACTCAAATTGCCGCATGGCAGCGTGGCAGTCGCGCTACGGCAGCTGTCTCTCTCTCCTCCTGTGTATCGTAACTACGAGATCGAGAGAGACGGAGAACGACGCCAGCGCCGGCACTAACTACGAACTAAACTGGAGACAGTCACCACTTGGAATCGGCACACGAATTCCTTAAGAACTGCGCTTCTATGTAAAACTGTATTCATTGCCTGTGCGTACTAAACGTTTAGTAACAGTCATCTTGTTAATTTGGCCATGTAGAAACCGATTATATGTTTATTTATATTTATGTAGGTAACGAGTCTATATGGAACGGAGACTTGACCGCTCACTATGGGCCTCATTAGAAAGCTCAAAGTCACTCAGGGGGCGATTGAGAGAGCTATGCCGGGAGTTTCCCTGCGAGATCGATTTAGAAATGAGGAGATCCGCAAGCGAATCAAAGTCACCGACATCGCTCTCCGAATAATCAAGCTGAAGTGGCAGTGGGCAGGCCACATAGCCAGAAGAACCGATGGCCGTTGGAGCAAAAAGCTTCTGCAGTGGCGGCCACGCACTGGACGTCGTAGCAGAGGTAGGGCTTCCGCAAGGTGGATTGACGGTCTTGTTGGGATCGCGAGCAGGGGATGAATGCGGGTGGCTTCTTGGCCAGCAGTGGACGTCATTCGGCTGGTAAGATGATGATGGACGGATCTATATCGCGTAATTATCTAAAATAGAAGAGAAACACCTTAATTTTGCCCTGCCGTTTCGGCATAGGTCACACTTCCTGCAGTCGTGTATGTATGGTATCTGTAAAATAACAGATTGGTACATTTTAATGTAAAAGTTATTTAAACAACACATAAGTTTCCTTCGGACAGCGTTGCCTTATCCTTTCGACCAACTATGATTCTTTTTATGTTCACTTAGAAATGAAATGAAATCGTGTGAGGTAGACATAAAATAGTATCACGTCTCTCAGTGCACCGATGTGCAAAAATATTACACTTGTGTAGACATGATTGATGAAATCTATTTCATCATTCTTCATATTTTTGCACAACTATGACAAACATTATATTTTGCAGCAGCCAAAGCCATGTGTACATAAACTTACATTGTTTTTATACCAACTTACCACTAAGAGCTTCCTACGTAGCACAAAATGACAATAATAGTTTGTCAACATCAAAAAGGGCATCTGTGTTTACTTTACCTTTTCTTACGTACTTACTATCAAAAAGTATGCTCGTATACATTCTTATTTATAAATAGGTTTATGTATATAATATTGTATACAATAATAAGAATATCAAGTGAGTATAGATTCACTAGATATAGATCTATACCAATATAATAAAGCAGAAGAGCTTGTTATTATTGTTAGTTGATCGCGCTTAATCTAAGGAACGACTGGTTCGATTTAAACAACAATTGTTTGTGTTAGATGGCTCGTTTGTTGAAGAAGGCTTATAGGCTATATAACATCACGCTACACGCCACGGGTGGGGAGCAGTAGCCTTAAATAGTGCGGGTGTACCCGTGGGCGTAGCTAGTCATATAATATATATTCTTAGCTCACATAGGTGCTTAGAAATTAGAACTTGCCGCATTTAATGAACTGTAACTTTGATTTACGTTAAGACAAGATAAGATATGTAGTTTATTTAGCAAACATGGGTACAGTACATGATCTTAAATAAAATTATACAGGTTCAGCCATATTTTAACATTAGGCATGCGAAAGGTACAATACCAAAAACACAAATTAAAATTACACAAACACACAGATTCGACACGTTAAGACAATAGTTTCTTGTCACTGACATTGTTAGTCGTATAATTAATTAAATTTGAAGTAGATACATAATTAAACCACAAATAATTTTGCGGTTAGTTTTAATCTTCAGAATTTCATTAAGTAAGAAACTAGAAGTTAATCAAGTGTGGAGCAGCTGATACAGCTTCAACTATTTAAAAAAGACACATTTTTATGTATCCTGTAAAATCACTATGTATGATACTGCGATTTATGATGTTCAACTTAGCTCTTACGGTGATTTATTTTGTTCTTTGTTTGTTGATCATACGTTCACACATGTATTACGTGAGATCCTGTAATTAGCTTTCCGCTTTTGCATTATTTGCTACTGTTGTGTAATACATATATACATACATAGTCTCACGCCTATATCCCCGAGGAGATAGGCAGAGGTATATTGCTACACCCACTTTTCGCCAGACTTATTTTAGTCCCACATAATAGGGGGCGAGCACATTACCAGACTCCGTGCTGCTACTGAGAATTTCCTAACGGAAAAACCCAATAACACTTTGCCTGACCCGGGAATCGAACCCGAGACCTCCTAATCCCACGCGCACATTTATGCTGCTAGACCAACGAGGCAGTCTGACTATTGTGTAATAGCTATTCGAATTTCCAAATGTGTATCTATATAAATCAATTAGGATGCAAAGTCTAGTTTTACAAATGTTTCAAACATAGATTATCGTTTGTAGGACTTTACGATTCAAAACAAAGGATAAAAGTTTTTGTTTAATCGCAAAACATCCAATTCGCAAAATGTCCAAATTCATGTTTGTACATGTTTGTTTACATGTTATCTTGTGATAACATGTAAACAATCTCTGTTTTTATTAATGGTTAATTATTGACTTTTCCAAATTTCAAATAAAGAATGAATCTGAACGCGATTTTTGCTTCACTAGTAACTAGTGAAGCAAAGATCGCATTCAGATTCATTTATCATTTATTTATTATTTAATAAAATATAACAAAATATATTATCCTCTAAGACTGTCCCAATTTCAATACCTACTTTTATTTATATAACAGAAACTGAAGTCCGAAAATACCTTTTGAATAAACTCGTAAGAAAAAAGCCTCTAAAATGAAGTAGTCCAAACTTCGTACGTATATCAATGAAATAAATGTAGTTATGGATAATTAATTAATACTCTTAACCAAAAAATTCAAGGGTAAAACAATACATTTTGGAAAGGCGGATCTACTGCCTCAATAAATGTTTTCCTACAAAGCCGTTGCAATGATCACTTTAGATTGTCAATGCAATTTTAATAATTTCTTCTTGTCAGCTAACTCAAAATTAGAGTAGAAGCAATCTCGTCACTTGCCATTAAGGTGCATTAAAGCTTCTCATGCGTGTGTGGGTGCTCTCAATATATGAAACTGCAGTGTGTTTACAATTTCAAAGCCTTTTACCATGTATATGTCGCAGGCATTTTGTATGATTCCGCCGTTTACATACGGCGTCGTCAGTTTACAAACGCTCGCGGTTATGTAATATGCCGAAGGCAAAATGACAACTACTACGATTGTTATAATTTCGACGTTGGTTGTAGTTTTAGGGTAACCATGATAAAAATCAGTTCGGACAAATCAGACTTTATTTCAGTAATCAAGTACTAATGAAGATTTCTTAAAGTACTTAGTTAAAATATTTAAGTAGGTAACAAAAACGACATTTAAGGACACAGACGTGCTGTGTTAAGGTTTCGAAATACGTCGCCATTTTTAGGGGTTGTGACTGATTTTAGGTCTCGGAACCACCCCTCACCATTTTCACTTGCCGGAAATACTTGAAAAAAAAATATCTCCAACCATCGGTGTGTGATGGCACACCGATGGCACTGCCAACTCAGTCCTCACACTAGTTTAACAAACTAAGGTTGACGGAGCCCTGCTTCGCAGGGCTCCTATTTTCGGATTAAGGGTCAAAAGAGAACCTAACATAACCTATTTAGTTACTTATTACGGTCGCACCTAACCCTAGGTACTCGAAAGCAATGACGAAGGATTTTTCCGAGAACCAAATTCCATGGACACCTTAGCATTTTTTAGGTGCCGGATAACCTCAAAAACCTTGTCAATTGTCCATGGTTTTTTTATTGATCCCGTTTGGGAATCGTAAATCTTTTTTAATTCACTGTAATAAATGTCTTTAAAATCACAATTATTTGGTGAAAACTCTTTTGAAAGCGTAGTATATGCACTGTTTTCAATAACTTTTGTGTCACAATATTACTACTTGACGCCATTTTGTTTGTTTAGATCAACAGCGACGCGTGTAGTAAAAAACAGAACTAAATACTTCAATTTGGCGCGGCATTATGTAGACGGCGTTTGAATCGTCAGTTAAATGTTTAGGCATGATATATAATGACGCGGCAATATACATTTTGCCTTCGGCATTTTACATAACCGCGAGCATTTGTAAACTGACGACGCCGTATGTAAACGGCGGAATCATACAAAATGCCTGCGACATATACAAAAGCCGGTCAACCGCGACTCGGACTCGTATGTACGTTTTATTTATATTATTATAACGGTAGAAGAAGAACTTCATGATTTTTTATACTCTGTAGCATTACTTTCCGTACGGCCGCAATTTGCAAAATGTCCAGATTCACGTACAAGATAACATGTAAACAATCTCTGTTTTTATTAATGATTAATTATAGACTTTTCGAAATTTCAAATAAAGAATGTATCTGAATGCGATCTTTGCTTCACTAGTAACTAGTGAAGCAACGATCGCGTTCCTTGCGCTGTTTCTTTCATTAATCTGGTCATTTTACAAAGACGGAATGAAATAAACTACGACGCTCATTTGTTTGAGTGTTTACAGAGTACAACTAGTTAAGAAAGTATCCTTATCGCCGAGAAAATTTATGCTTACAATTTGTGTTTCAGAACGTAAATGATTACTCGGTAAAGGAAGCCTTAGCCACGGTAATATAATCTAACAGTATTGTAACTCGGCCGTCCGTCTTGGTGAGTTATATACCTACCAGACGCGCCGCATGCGAGCTGCGGCACGATCGCGGCTGTGGGTACTGTAGGCACAGTCCGCACAGTCTAATGGGTACTCTGCTCGAGGCGCGTAGGTATATCTCGAGTTTCGAGCGTTTGTATGGAGTTACAATACTGTTAGATATTATTACCGTGCCTTAGCCGACTCACCGCAGAGAGACATCGACCGACACCAATGCCCCACACCCCACTCACAATGTTACTAAATAATCTTCTAATATACATACGATATTTATGTATACATATATAGTGAATTTGGCCCTTATTTGAATTTTTGATTGCTTTGGGCCAGATTGTACGATTTACTTACGTTAACAGAGATACCTACTGGTTATCAATACTTCACATGTAACTTGTGGGTATGAACAGATGTTCCAAAATACGGCATTGAACCTAAACATTAGAATTTGGCAAGAGTGGATACTTACAATTTGGCGTTGCGACGTGACGACCCCATCATTCACTGGAAGAGGTGCTAAGAGTCGCTCAATGGCGGTCAAATCATCCAGAACTTGGCAGAAGCAAATCCAAAGACGCTAGATGGGTAGCAGCGTCAAACAAAGAAGACTTCCGCCTTTGCGATCGCCAATCCGCCTACCAAGCATTATACTGACGATTTCGGGAATATCCCCACGATTGTGAGAGCCCTTTGTCCACCTATGACCATCTCATAGGCTAAAACAAAAATAGAAGAAATAAACAATTTGATTCACGTTTTGTCAAATATAATGATAATAAAAATAATAATATCTACCTATTATTACGAATAGAATATTGTCAACTGCGTGCACAGTAACTCACATCGTTCTGTCACTCTACCTATATGAAAATAATCCTAATGATATAAACAGTAGGTACAGTACAGTGATAATTATAACGAGGTGTTGGCGCAGAAGCAAGTTCATTAACGAACATGACGCTTTGACAACCTGAATTTACAATGTACTTATTTCAACACCGTTATTAGGTGCAGATACAGTAAGATTAACATTGATTGAATCCTTTGTAATGATGTGTATAAAATAATGTTTATTATTATACATGCGTAATGTATTATAATAAACACTATTTTATATACACAATACAAATTACCTCATTATGTAATTATATATTAGGCCTCCATCCCGTAACGGGATGGAGGCCTAATATATAATTACATAATGAGGATTATTATAAGACTTTTCATTATACAGTTCATATAACCTAATCCGGCTTTTATATAAAATAGAATACCTTCAGTTGCCCAGTCACTAAACATCAGACGGTCAGTTACATTTAATTTTTTGGATGTAAATACAGTCTGAAAGTTGTCATTAATTAAGTTGAATAAAGAGTTATATAACTGATCCGGATGGTCATGATGAGGCAACCAATGCATTTTTCGAGATAAATTGTTTTTTAAAGTTTTAAGACGATTCTGGTTTATTGGTATATTTTTAACAATATTTCTCTGGTCTTTCGGACATTCTCTTGGATAACAGATTAACTGCCCACTGTGATCTGACTGAAGCATATTAATCAAAGATTTGTGTAATGGTTTTATACTAGTAAATATATTATCAATACAAGTACCACTTGTGGCAGTCACTCTAGTTGGTTCATAGAAATTATGACATAAATTGTATGACGTAAATAAATTAAAAAAAATGAAAGTTGAAGAGCATTTTTCTAATAATTATGTTAATGTTAAAGTCTCCACAAATAGCAACCGTTTTACGACAATTACAAACTTTGCTTAGAGCATCCTCCATAATAACTAAAAAACTTTCAAATGGTGCACATGGAGGTTTGTATACGCTCATAACAATGAACTGCTCAAACTCAACACATGTAATCTCTACTACTCGCTCAACAGAGAGGCTCACAATGTCAGTCCTTTCTTTAAATTTTAGAAATTTACCCTTTAAGAAGCCACCATGGATAAAATGTTCTCTACCGAACAAGCTTGCAACCTGGTGGTTATTAAAATTGAATATGAACTGGTGGCTTCTTAGCCAATGTTCTGTAATGCATAAAATATCAATATTGTTACAGTTCATAAACAATTCCAATTCTAACTCCTTACCCATCAACCCTTGTATATTTTGATGCACCAGGTTGATACAATTTTTAGAATTATTTTTTGTAAGTGTGGTTGATGGAACTATATATTTGTCACTTAAACTGGGTACAGAATTTGATGTCTTATTAAATATATTGCCAGAGATTGACTTTATTGTCTCAGAAATCAATTTAAAGAATTTGGAACGGATTCCAAGCTTATATTGCATGTCAAATTTGACTGCTCATATAAAAGATAAAAGCAGTGTGGTTAGCCAAAACCTTGGCTGAGTTATTAATACAATAAACTAGCGATGATGCTATTTGTATTTTATAAAATTGTGATAAATATAATAATTATCATATGTCAAATAAAAATTTCTACTTAACCCATTAGAGTCAATAATGTCAATCAAATTATTATAAAACTAGCTGACCCAGCGAACTCCGTATCGCCTTTTTAAGAGTTTTTATTTAATTCCCTTTTTTCCAAGCCCCTGTTCCAAAGTTACCATTGACTTAGCGCTTAATCTCTTATTATTCCAAAAAACAATCCCGTCCGCCATCTTTGATTTCCTATCCGCCATCTTTGAACACGAAATAGATGTTGTATTTGGATTCACCATCCCTTAAATCATCAGAGACGATACCCATATTGATTTTTTAAATTTTTCCCATCCGCCATTTTTGATTCCCCATCCACCATCTTGAATCACGAAATAGATGTTGTATTTGGATTCTCCATCCCTACAAACATCGGAGACGATACCCATATTGATTTTAAAAAAAATCACATCCACCATCTTTGATCACGAAATAGATGGTGTTTTTGAATTCCCCATTCCTTAAAATATCGGAGACGATACCCATATCGACTTTAAAAAAAGCCCGTCCGCCATCTTTGATTTCCTATCCGTCATCTTTGATCACGAAATAGATGTTGTATTTAGATTCGCCATCCCTTAAAACATCGGAGACGATAACCATATTGATTTTTTAAAACATTCCCATCCGCCATCTTTGATTTCTCATCCGCCGTCTTTGATCACGAAATAGATGTCGGATTTGGATTCCCCATCCCTTTAAATATTGGAGATGATACCCAAATTGATTAAAAAAAAATCCCATCCGCCATCTTTGATCACGAAATAGATGGTGGTTTTGAATTCCCCATTCCTTAAAATATCGGAGACGATACCCATATTGACTTTAAAAAAAATCCCGTCCGCCATCTTTGATCACGAAATAGATGTTGTATTGGGATTCACCATCCCTTAAATCATCAGAGACGACACCCATATTGATTTTTTAAATTTTTCCCATCCGCCATTTTTGATTTCCCATCAGCCATCTTGAATCACCAAATAGATGTTGTATTTGGATTCCCCATCCCTTTAAACATCGGAGACGATACCAATATTGATTTTTTTAAATTTTCCCATCCGCCATCTTTGATCGCCCATCCGCCATCTTTGATCATGAAATAGATGTTGTATTTCGATTCTCCACCCCTTAAAATATCGAAGGCGATACCCATATTGATATTTAAAATTTTCTCATCCGCCATCTTTGATTTCCCGTCCGCCATCTTGGATCACTAAATAAATTTCATATTATTAATCAGCGTCCCGAAAATCTCGAAAACGATACCCATATAGATAGTATCCTATTCGTTTAGCCTTTTTTTGCCTTTGACCCAACCCTCCCCCTTCTCGTTTGACCATTTTATTATTTTTGTCTGGCCCCTAAAAGTTGTGGCGTAATTTTATATAGCCTTATAGCCTTTCGGAATAATTGGGCTATCATATACAATAACAATTTTTAAAATCCGTCTGCTAATTCCTGAGATTAGCCGACATTATGTTTTAGCCTTTTTAGCCTTTTGCCCGGCCCCAAAGGGTCAAAGCGTTATGTTATATAGCCTATAGCCTTCCGGAATAACTGGACTATCGTATACAAAAAGAATTTTTCAGATCCGACCGGTAGTTCCTGAGATTAGCGCGTTCAAACAAACAAACTCTTCCGCTTTATTATATTAGTATAGATGTCATAGTATGCAATTTTGAATTAATCTTAAATCTATAATCATTTTCAGCTTGTGGCAACAGCTTAATGTAAGGAAAAGCAAGAAACAGATTTTTTCTAACTTTTAAATTGAGTAATTGGTCAAAATATCTCTGTATGACATTTATATTTGCATTTCCTCTCTCCCAATAAATATAGGTAATGATTGTTGTTTCAGGACAGTATGATTTAGACAAAATAGATTTCATTATTTGAGAATAACTTGCTCCAGGCATACATAAGTTAGTAATAGCTTAACCTGTCCTTTGCCGCAACAATTAGCTCATGTTTTCCCCTATCTCATCACTAAACATTAAAAGTTTGTCAGTGTTTGTAATGTGAGGTGAGAAGGAAGTGCGAAAATTACCTATAATTAGAATCAATGGTTACCCACTGCATCAGACGGTGATAACAAATCAGAGCAACAATTCAATGTAGTTGGCTGTGAATGAATCTGTGGCGACTGGCTATGTTCATTGCCATGATTATTATTGGTAAGAGATTGCAGCCTCTGCTCATTATACTTACACAAGTCCACTAAGTCATCCATTGCCAAGATATGCTCATTTATTTGTTTTTGTGATAAATTATATTTTTTTGTCATGTTCAGTAAAGATTCTTGTAAACTGTCAATCTCCGTCTGCAAACAATGCATATCAGCATCATACTTTAATAGATTGGAAAATAATTTAGCTAGACATACTGACATCTGTTCCTTTACATTTACATATTTTTTGCAATAATGTACATTTATGTTTGATTTCTTGTACATTCTTAATAATTTTTCCTTTTTCCTGATAAATTTGTTAATTTTAACATACTTTTTCAATTTATTACAGGCCTTTATGTTTCTAAATGACTGAATAGTTGAATTAGATTCTGTTAAATCAATATTCACTATATTTCTACTGCTATCATCGGTGATGGCAGAAACCATGCATGGAGCGCTACCAACCAGCTCATCGAATAGTGATTGTGTTGTGACTGATTTCATTGACTGGTTTGCACTTTGTAATAAGTTTATTTGATTATTGGCCTCACTTAGGAGACCCTCCAATTCAGTGATGCGTTTGAGAGCGTTCTCAAATTCATCGCTGCGCACCTGTCAAATTGCATTACAATGTTTTGTAATCTATCCCTTTCATCTAAAGTAGTGACTAAATTAGAGTGCATTTCTGCCATCTCACTCCTAAGCTGAGAGTTTTTCCCTAAAATCTGTAGCATTTCCTTCTCATTGTCCTCATGTTCACTTTGTAGTGACTGACACAAATCCTTATATTTCTTTAGTTCTACAAGGGTCACCTGTAATTTCTCATCGTCTTGGCATGCCCTTCTGGCCATCATCTTGTTAAAAGTAAATAAACAAAGCAAGTAAAGATCACAGGTTTGTGTAAGACACCAACAAAGTTGTTTGAGTAAATTGTGATATGCTCACTTGATATTTAATGCATTTAATTTCATGTTTTTTAAAGTTAACATCTTGTCATCATTTCGTATGGCATTCTTTGCGCTGGATCCTATATGTCTATTTTAAGATTTATTAGCCATCAAGCAAACTACTAAACATAAAGGCGCTTACTTATTTACTAGCCAGAAGTTTCGTTGCGCCACTGTGGGGCAACGAAGCTCCTGGCTAGTATGGCATAAACAAAAAAAATGGATGGCAAAATATAGCATAAACTCGTATTTACTGTGACCACAAGATGTTAACTTTAAAAAACATGAAATTAAATGTGCTTTACGAGACTTCATAGTAATATAATAAAATAATAATGAAAATGCAGTGTAATATTATCTGTTTAGCAGATTAACCAAAGTTTATTTAATATTATAAAGCAGAAGTCGAAGATCGATATAAAAGGGGTTCCTCAGCGGGAGCACAGCTCATGTACGTGCATTACTTCAGTAACCTGCAATGCTACAGAATGTATCCGTAACCCAATATGTCACATCATATCAGATCGTTGTATCCAGATCAATGCATATAAGCAACTCGTTTGTCTGCAAAGCGAGTGCTCAGAAATAAACAAATAAAATAATGGTGTAATTTTACTATCACTATTTAAGAATATATAGGACTTGCTGAATTAAAGCTCTTAATTTACTTTTAACGGCGCTTGTACACGCCAAGAAAACCCAACGTGTCTGCTTCAGATAAGAACAAATCATCATGTAGACGATATACGATAATAATAATTTCGGATCTAGGCCCGAAAATTTTTCAACTTTCATCGTGTCTAGCTCAAACAAAATATTTTTGTTATTCAGCGCCGATGTTTCATATGTAGATCGGACACGAATTTAATGCTCTCTTCATGTACAAGCGCCCTTATGAATGCAAGATTATTGACATCGTACTTCTGACCGCGACAGATTTCTTCGTAGACAGTGGACGCACGCCCACTAAGGTGTATCCCAATCAGACGAATAAAGCCAACCCATGAAATGCGAGGAAATAGACTCACAAACAGCTGAACCAATGTTAATGATATTTTTTTTAATTAGGGAATTCCTCTGATGGATTAGATTCACTATTGGACCGCTGGTGGCGCTATCGTCGAGATAATTACAGGAAATTAAGCAAGTGAAACCGCAGCGGACAGCCAATAATTAAGATAGGTTTAGGGTATTTTATTATTCACAGAAAACAAAGAGGAAGGAACAAATAAATATTTATCAACTGATTCACTGTAAAAATAACTCTGAAATTAATATTTAAGCTCAAAACCGAGACGCACAGTTATAAAGATATACTTTTTAAAATAAATTGTTCAGTTATATAATGCAAATGAGTCTCATTGGTCTTCCTATTGTTGTAAAATAATACCTACCTACACATAATGTGCAGTGCTTTCCGTGTGTACAGAACAGGATCAAAGTTTTAAGCAACTTTGTAAGACAATTTGCGAACATTTGCAACGATGTTACGATATTGCATACAAGGGAAATGTTTGCTCTCATCGTGTTAAATAAATGCATATACCTACATGTTTCGCTTATTTTCAGTATAAATTAGACACGCCAGCCCATAACTGTAGGAGCTTTAATATTACCTGTCACAACTGTATGATTACTTTTCTACACGCATCCTAAGGTTTTGTTTCACGTTTGCTAGCACAAAATTAAAATATTTCTGTGTTACTTGCATAATCCGCTAAATGGTGTTTTATTTAATTGATAATATAAATAACATTCACCGATCGTTTGATGACAAATTTGCTGCCCTACTATTGAGTACCCTTGCATTAGTGAGTTATAGTTAAGATTGAGCTTATATTTATAAGTACAAATTAAGCATAAAAGTATTATGCGGCTAGGTACATTAAATTTGTTGTCTGGAAGAAAATAAATTGGGCATAGTCGAAGCACTGAAACGGGATTATTTTTTGTTTCGCCACGTTAATGCGATAGTAAAGTAAGGTCTACTACGTACTATGCGGGCGAGCAGCAATGCGGCCAGCCGTGCAGCTGACCGTAATCAACAATTTGTATGAGAAAGTAGGTTCTATACGTACTGCAATGCGGGTACCAGCCGACCACTCCGGTCGTTCGGGTTAGCCGGTCAGCCGGCTAACCGCATAGTGCATAGGAGCCCAATGGATTCATAATTATTACACCAATAAGTATGCAGAGAAGTGAATCAGTATAAATATGAAATTAGTAAATAAAGAGCCTTAGTATAAATATTTAATTGGTTATTAAATAAATATTAAAATAAATATAAATAAATGACATGAATACAAATAATCCCACGCCATTCGGAGTATGTAGGCAGTGGTGTAACATACCCTACCCGCCAACACATCTACGTTTACACCACCCACTTGAATGTAAGCAGAGATAAAAAAAACAATAGTCAGTTCTAATATTATTTTATGTGGTTTAAAACTGTATTCAATTTCAAACAGATAAAAACAATATTCAGTACAATGGAGTTTGCGTTTCAACAAATTGTTTTATTTTGCAGAATGATATTGTTAGTTTGTAAAAGCAGTGTGGATTTAGTATCAGAATCGGTTCAGCAACTAAAAAGTTCTGAGGTAACATATGTCATTAGAAAATAACTATCGAATTGAGTATCTCTTCCTATCTGAATGCCAACCGCATTCAGAAAAGATGCCCATCTACATGACTGATTAGTGGAACCAACAAATCCAGAATTGAGCACTAGAAATCTTAACTCAACGCTACGTTGTTTTGATTATTCTCTTTCATACGATATCAAAAATTGGATTGGACATTGGATCATTGCATAGCTGTCATCTGTGCATCGTATTGAGAATAACATATGGACATTTTTGTTTCTATACCTGCAAGCCTGCGGAATAAATATAATTGGAGTGTATCAAACCCTGTGCTGCATGCATAACCACTACGGTAACGCATTTAGGAGGACGATGGCGCTACCTTACAGCTGCAGTGCAGCAACCATGTTTGATATAATAACAGAATCTATTTCGTATGAGCTGCGCGCCAAAACCACAGGACCTGAAACAAAATTTGCCGTAAAGTTGAGACATAAAATTGCATATCACATTGATAAACAGGAAAAATATGTCTTGTAAAGAAAAAATCTGTTGCTATGTCGCTGTCTGGAGTTAAATGCGGTATTTACGATAGATGAAAACCACATTGTTTTATATAATTTGTACCAAGCGAAACAAATTGAAACAATATGTGGTTTTTATAAAAATATATAGTTTACCTAGTAAAACTCTATCCCGACTGTAACGAAGAAAGAAAGCGTCATGAAGTCGATGTGACGATGATGTCCGAAGGAAATGCGCCAAGTAGGTTACGGCAATGAACATAATAGTAAAGAGCTAATTATACGGGGTTTACTACAAAAATAAGTTTGTAAGAAAGATAGAAGCCTCTTTAACCCCTCGTTTTCACCAAGAAACATGTCCAATACATGTTTTATACAAAACTTGTAGACAACATAATTATTTGTTTTATACATGCATTGAAACTGTCTCAAACATTCTTTCGTTCACACTGTGTAGCCAACAAGTATCTATACAAGTATAAAACACATTTGCGTTTACACTGAAGTCTGTTACAGTTTAAAACTTGTCTTATACATTGATAGCGTTCTCACCTACAAAATACAGTCATGTTTTAGACAAGTATTGTTTATTTTATTGCAATTTCTGTATAATACAAGTTTTAAACAAGTTTTAAACTATATCCATGCGTGTTGGATAAAGTATTCAACATACCGGACGTACCGCGTTTTTTACTTCATGAAATCGAAAGAAGAAGAAGAATGGAGTGGTCAAAAAAACAAACTTTGGAACTCATTGAGATTTTGCATGTACAAGAATGCCTGAGGAATGTGAGCAATTGCTTCGCAAATACATGTACATTAATGTTTTTTATTTTTTATTTATAGACTCAAGCCTGTATCCCTGAAGGTGTAGGCAGAGGTGTAATATTACACCCACATTTCGCCATGAATTTTAAGGTCGCCACGTAATAGGGGGGGGGGGAGCCTATTGCCGTACCGGGCACATTACCAGACTCCGTGCTGCCACTGAGAATTCAGAAAAACCCAGTAATACTTTTGCCCGACCCGGGAATCAAACCCGGGACCTCTATTTAGCAGTCGCATACGCTATCGACTGGACCACGGAGGCAATGTTAAAGATGTTGATAAAATATAACGAACCTCAAGAACCAGTTTAATAGGGAAGTAAATAAATTAAAAACGAAGTCAGGTTCTTTATTTTAAAATATAAAACTACTGCTTGAATTTGTCTCGAATTCTGTTTAGCTACCACAAAAACATGAGATCATAAACATGTAGACAACTACAAGTTTTCAACCAAGTTTTATACAAGTTTTGTATACGTGTCTACAACAAGTTACATACAAGTATTGTATAAGGTACAACAAGTTTTATTCATGTGTATAGTTTTGTATACAACATGTTTTATACATGTACATAAGAAAAGAAAGCATTGTCAAAAATTTGTTAAATACATCTATACTAATATAATAAAGCGGAAGAGTTTGTTTGTTTGTTTGTTTGAACGCGCTAATCTCAGGAACTACCGGCCGGATCTGAAAAAATCTTTTTGTATACGATAGCCCAGTAATGCCGGAAGGCTATAGGCTATATAACATAACGCTTCGACCCTTTGGGGCCGGGCAAAAGGCTAAAAAGGCTAAAACATGATGTCGGCTAATCTCAGGAACTAGCAGTCGGATTTTAAAAATTGTTATTGCCTATGATATCCCAATTATTCCGAAAGGCTATGGGCTATATAAAATTACGCCACAACTTTTAGGGGCCAGACAAAAATAATAAAATGGTCAAACGAGAAGGGGGAGGGTTGGGTCAAAGGCAAAAAAAGACTAAACGCATAGGATACAATCTATATGGGTATCGTTTTCGAGATTTTCGGGACGCTGATTAATAATATGAAATTCATTTAGTGATCCAAGATGGCGGACGGGCAATCAAAGATGGCGGATGAGAAAATTTTAATAATCAATATGGGTATCGCCTTCGATATTTTAAGGGATGGGGAATCCAAATACAACATCTGTTTCGTGATTCAAGATGGTGGATGGGAAATCAAAGATGGCGGATGGAATTTTTTTTAAAAATCAATATGGGTATCGCCTTCGATATTTTAAGGGGTGCGGAATCGAAATACAACATCTATTTCGTGATCAAAGATGGCGGATGGGAAATCAAAGATGGCGGATGGGAAAATTTTAAAAAATCAATATTGGTATCGTCTGCGATGTTAAAAGGGATGGGGAATCCAAATACAACATCTATTTCGTGATCAAAGATGGCGGATAGGAAATCAAAGATGGTGGACGGGATTTTTTTTAAAGTCGATATGGGTATCGTCTCCGATATTTTAAGGAATGGGAAATTCAAAAACACCATCTTTTTCGTGATCAAAGATGGCGGATGGGATTTTTTTTAGAAATCTATATGGGTATTGTCTCCGATGTTTGAAGGGATGGGGAATCCAAATACAACATCTATTTCGTGATCAAAGATGGCGGATAGGAAATCAAAGATGGTGGACGGGATTTTTTTTAAAGTCGATATGGGTATCGTCTCCGATATTTTAAGGAATGGGAAATTCAAAAACACCATCTTTTTCGTGATCAAAGATGGCGGATGGGATTTTTTTTAGAAATCTATATGGGTATCGTCTCCGATGTTTGAAGGGATGGGGAATCCAAATACAACATCTATTTCGTGATCAAAGATGGCGGATAGGAAATCAAAGATGGCGGATGGGATTTTTTTACAGTCGATATGGGTATCGTCGCCGATATTTTAAGGAATGGGCAATTCAATATTATAGATTTTTAATCTATGCTTGATTTGCATCATTTATAGACCCTGGAATGATAAGAGATTAAGCGCTAAGTCAATGGTAACTTTAGAAAAGGGGCTTGGAAAAAAGGGAATTCAATAAAAACTCTTAAAAAGGCGATACGGAGTTCGCTGGATCAGCTAGTGTATTATACCTTGGTGAAAACGCGGGGTGAGAAGCAGTTGTGAATATGTACGCACAATTTCAAGGCGTAGATTCTCGTAATCACGTCACCTCGGATATAGTTTTCCGTCGGCAAGCTATCACGATAAACGCGTGAATTCACCACGGGGACAAATGTAGGATGGCATAAATCTTACATAATATTCTACATTAAGGGCAGGCTTAGCCAAGACGTCTTTCTGCAAACGTTAATCCAAAAAAATGTGTGGAGTGAACGAAAAGTCACGTGATCCAATCAAACAAATAGAAATGTCTTAGCCAAATACACAACGCATAAAAAGCATTCGCATCGATATAATAAATTCATCGTTTCTGCGATGTCAACCGCAAAATGGTAGCCAAGTTGCCAATTTCGGCCAAAACTAACGCTATTAGCGTCGATTGCGTACGATAGAACCCTGCAGAAAACGCAAAAAAGAATGCCACAGTCGGTCAGCCTGTACTCGGCCTTGAGCTCCTTGTTAGAGGCTCGCTAAATCACCACGCCTAAAGCTTTGTTTAACTACATATTTCAGACTCATAAAGGGCCTATTTATACAGCAAGGGGCCATTTAAGTGTTCTCCAAGTAAGTTGCTTATCGCGACTCACGTCATTGTTTATGTTTCAAATTCCTTAGAGTCAAAGTTTTAAAGTAATAAATACTATTTAAACTTAAAAAAACTCTAAGGCCCACTTGCACAACGATTCTTAAATTGAATTAAGATATATTTAACGAGAAAAAAAATATTAAACACCACTAGCGTCTTGCACAACGAAAAATTTGTCGAGTAATATGATTTAAGAACTGTCAAAATTAATTACCGAAAATCGGCTGTTTAGTGGCTAATTTCATTTAAGAACTGTTACACTGATGTTGGCATCTTGTCACTAGCGACGAAAATTATCAATAATTATATAACTGGACCGGACGACGAAGCAGGGGGAGGCCTATGTCCAGCAGTGGACGTCCCTAGGCTGACATGATGATGATGATATAACTGATAACAATGTATCTACCTACTTGTGTTATTGTTAACCCTAGAATCCTACACTATTTGGCGCACATGTTATTCCTACACTGGGGTGCTGGAACACCCCATACTAAAATGACTGTAATCCTTAAAATAAAAAAAACAATTCATGCAAATACGTTTTATTAAACATAATCGGTAACTTGAGATCACAAATCAGCCTTACTACACAAAGTTAAATGTAGTTTGAGCAACAGCGCTTGTAGGATTTGGTCCTTTTTTGAGGACCACTGCAATGGACTAAGTTGGCATCCGGTGACGGTCCTCCAAATGTTCATGTATCAGTTCCAAACCTAATTTCAAAACTGTCTGCTGAAACTTTATATTTGGCTTATTATTTGATCTTGAACACTTGTAAAGAACCCAGGAATTACAACTGGTCCCAACTTCTATTTCTTCCTCGCCAGATTCGTGGTCTAGAATAGAGCTTATTTCTTCGTAACACAAACCTCTGACAGCCATCCGAAACAAAATAAATAAACTTCATTGAATTTTACCTTCATAATATCTAAAAATCATCATCTTCAGCCATTAACAGTCCACTGCTGGACTAGGCCTCTCCTTTAAAAGGAGGAATTGGCTTACTATACCACGCTGGCCAAACGGTTTGGTATAGGGTTTGTATCAAGTTTTCCTTCTCTTACAGTGTTGTTCTTTGCATAATATGCTCCCTCTGTCGGCTCTTACGACACACCTGGGATGATATGGGGTGGTGACATTTCGTATTCTTAATCCGTCACCACACGGACTAAATTATCTTAAAATATCTGTATTTAATTCATATAAGACTATTGTTTTACTAAATAATCAAATCTAATAACTTATTAAATATAAATGCATCAATAGTAATAAATAAATAATCTTACGATTTTACTACACTGGGGTACTGGCGTACCCCACAGCACTTATACAGGCGACCATACAACGCGGTCCCTCGTCACGGTATTGACGTAACGCGAGTGGTTGACACCAAACTAAAATACTTCGACGCACGAATTCGTGGATATTAAAGAAATTGAGATATTTAGAAAACAAAGGTTGGTATAGGGTTTGTATCAAGTTTTCCTTCTCTTACAGTGCTGTTCTCTGCATAATATGCTCCCTCGGTCGGCTCTTACGACACCCATGGGATGATATGGGGTGGTGACATTCCGTATTCTTAATCCGTCACCACACGGACATAACCTAGTTATTACGATCAATATACCAAAAAATAAAAAGAACACAGAATTAGTTTTATACAATATCAAATTGGTTTTATAACATTAATCAAACAAAAATCTCTTAAAACCAATACCTTCACGAAGTCTGGTCATTTTTACCTACAATCACTTGCAATGTAAGTATGTCTGCATAGTAGTTAGTCTATGATCGTAAATGACGTCACATATAAATAAAGAAATACATTTCAATGTAGTATTATGATACATTTAGGTAACTCTTTTATTTACATATATAATAAAACATATTGACTAACGCTACTACAGATACAAGTTTTGATTCAAATTAATCGATATATCGTCGCCAAACAGTCAATAAATGAAGCGGACCCACACCGCAGGAAAGTCAAAGTGACACTACTAGATTGCTTTGCCGGGATATCCGTGCAAAGCATTTGAACAAAGTAAATGTTCTGAATGCTACATATCTAATACTTTAGTACATATATATCGATGCCCTCAGCACTCAATTCCTGTAGCTGTACTATTGTATTTTAATTGAAGAGTGAAGGCTCTGAAGGTCTCTCCTTAGTCAACAACCATAATTTATTTCAGAGCAATAACGAATAAAACTAACTAAGACTTAAAATACTATACAAAGAACATACAAAGAAATACATATATACAAAACCAAAAGAAAATAATTTAGAGGGCGTCATGAAATTCATCCACATTACCGTCAACTGGAAGCGTGCCCAGAACGTGGGCAGCATTGCCACGTTGTATGGCGATACTTAACTTCTGAGCCAAATACACTCCAGCCTTCTGGTCATGCGAGGCGTCTACCAGTCTCTTTGCGAGATCTCTACAAAGAGATCTCGCACTTGGACCACTCGGACCCCATGGCCCCAAAGTTTCGACCCCAAACGGATCAAATACGTAATCCCATACTAGGTTTACATTTTTGCGCCGTTTGAGGGTCTCCGCTGTAGCAACAGCAGCGCCTGCATAACCCACTGCGTCCCATACCAAAGGCCTACCCAACTTCCATGGCAGTACAGACATACCGTCTGGTCCTTAGTCGTCGTCGCATATCAGGCCCTGCGGTCCAAGGTGGGCGGGAACGCCAGCGGTGACAAGAGCCCGACGAAGAATGACATTAAGGTTGCCGTGTCGTGAAATACGACCTGCGCTCCTGCTGCATGACAGGCCATGGTGACCAAGTCTGTCGACAGCCTCTCCACAGTGACAACGATGTGGAGTAACACATGGCGCTCCGAAACGGAGGCAAGAGGCGATGCGGAAGGTCGTATCGTCCAGCATGGTACCTATGTTGGATGATGGCAGTGCTTGAAGCCAGAGGCCCGACTCCCACTCTCCCACAGCCAGTAGACGAGAGCACGCTCCGCAGTATTAGACGATGTGTTAAGAAGGTTTTCTCGTATTCTGCTGCAAAGCGGTCCATCCCACTGCCTCTGAGAGGATCGGATCCGGGGTAACTCAGTGCTTGGACAAGCTCTTCTCCAAGCATTCATGGCATCGGTCTAACACGGCACCTCAGAATCGACCAGTGTTGGTGCCACAGAACAGTTAAAAGGAGTAGAATGGCCTTGTGGGCGTGGCAGGCGCGCCGTGCGTGTGAGCAAATGCTCATATTTCGACAAAATTTGTTTGACCGGTCAACAATCGCACTCATATTGCGACAGCGTACGAAGCTCCGAGAAAAAAAAAATTATGCCATCTTGCGCTGTTATAACGTGTAGAAAAAGAAGCCAGGCATGTAATGTGGCTCGAGAAGGGATTTCTTTTCACCGGTAAGTCCAAAAACCTTAAAATACAAATGATATTTGTAATAATTGTAGTTATTACAATAGTATTATGTAGTTTGTAGACAAAAATTATACTATCGCAAGCAAATAAAAAAAATATACATTGCTGGCAATACGTGGGTACCATCTAGTACTACGTAGGCGATTGCGCAATGTATTTCGTTCACTGCGAACGTCGCGTGCGTCTAGCCAATGAATACATCGCGTAGACCGGCCACTGCTACTCGAAGCGGCCGGTCGACGCGTGAGCGATTTAGTGATGTGCTTGTGCAGATCTACTAACGTGATAGCGTTAAATGTTCTTATGTGAGTAAGTTTGACGGCGCATGGTAAATAAACGCTATGTTTGACAGGCTAAAGTCTATAATTGATTTTTTTGCACGTTCTGATTTAAAAAATGCGAGTGTGTGCGCGACTGCGTTTCTATTTATTTTACTAAAGTGTATGTGTAGTAGTAGCCGTGTGGTAGGGGCAAACTGGCGACAGGTTTCCGATACATTTTCGTCTAGAGGGCATATCTACTATAATTAATATATCTATGGTTGGTGCTAAGATTTTTCTGATCAATTCTGCTGTGCTGTGGACCAAGGGTAGGAAAGCTGGTAGGCTAACATCAGAAATTTTGCGAATGCCTAGGCCGCCAAAGCGTACAGGTAAGGACGACTGTTTTCACAATCGGTCATTCAGTGCTATATTCAAAATTTGACTAAGAGTGTTTTGTATAATTTTGTCCATTTCAATGAGTAGGCTCCAATTTTTACAAAAAAGGTGAAACTCGATTAGCGTGGGTAAATTTAGGCACGATTAGACAATACCAATACCGAATTATAGTGAAAGCCAAATTAATGTTAATTTTGAGGAGCCTGTCAGAAATTTCACTAAAATTTTGAATTTTTCATGATTATATGAATCGAAACCTTCGTCTAAAATCGGGGACCCAAGGAGGCGAAGAGAATTTTTTTCAATGTGGGTTATATTGGGAGTCAGAAATTGAAATTTGAAAAGTATAGAGGATTTATTTAAATTGTCGTTTATGAAAATTTCACATTTAGTTGGATTTAGGTCTAAGCCTGGATGAAAATTTAGATTTCAAAAAAGTCAGTTCTTGATAAACTGTTTCTACATCGCCTCCTAGGGTGCCATAATCGAGGTACCGGATATTTAATTTTGAATTTAACTGGCTGATGATTAGTTGAATAGCTAAGCTAAAAATTAGTGGTCCAAGAGGGTCACCTTGTTGACAGCCAACGGCGGATTCAAGAAGATTTTCCTTGAACATAAATTTTGAAGGGTTTCTGTAATACTGCCAAAGAAAGTTGTAAATTTTGGGTGTTTCCATTTTAACTTGTGTCAACAAGGTATCCCGGTTCACTGAATTAAATGCGTTCTTTAAATCAACCTTCAAGATAACCTCACCCCCATTACAGCCAAGGTACGTTGACAGGGCATGTATGGCAGCCACGCTAACCTCCCTTGGATCCAAACCGAGCAGCAGGGGTTGGAATTTATTGCCTAAGTTGGTATTATAATAGTGGCAGCATCTCTTGGCTGCCATGCCTCTGTACGTACACCCCAGGGCAATGGAACGAATCCCACCGTCTCTTTCGCAAGACACAGAGATTAGCGCCGTACAAAATAGTGACGATGTCATCGTTCACATTGCCTGAGAGCATAAGGTTGATTAGAGCCGTTTTAGCTCTTTCAAAAGCACGTCACCAGCAGTCCCGGCGTTCGCATACACGAGATCCTTAAGATGTTGTGGTGTTAAGCCGTCGAGACCGCCGGCATACCCGCTTTGAAAAAAGCAAACGGCAGCAACCACGTCCTTAGCTGTAACACTGAGACAATCTGAGTTAATGTCAGGTGGGTCAGGAAAGGAGAGGTTATCTCCAGGCGCTGGATGCTTGCTCTGCAGACTCGCGAGTGTGTCGGCAGAGCAAGGCGCCACCACATCGCTACCTACTAAATAAGACCCTGGAGACTCGCCCTGATATCATCTTCCCTTAGTTTTGATTCTACGTGATGGTAGATGCGGTATGGTTTAGGAGAATGGGGGTTTAAATGGGATCTCCCCCTCCCCTGTGGGATCTCCACCTTGTCGTGGTGGGGAGGCTCAGTAACCGTGGCTTGGACACCCGCGGTGAAATTAAGAGAGATTCCGGGAGTGGACGCTCCGCGTGGGCTTGGAGGGGCCTGCGCAGGATGCATCCAAAGGTGCAGGTGCGGGGGACAGTTCTGTCTGTCCCTCGCAGTCGGGCGCGGTCGCGGCAGGAGAGGCGTCCCGTGACCAAATGGAGGCGCATCATTGTTGCGTTAATTTATTATATGACATATTGTTTTAGTCAACATGCTTTTTGTACGTCATTACTATGTCGAAATTTGCTCAAATGTTACACAAAAAGACTAGAATTTGAAATTTAATCTGGCGACTCTCAGATGTTACTCAGTGTAGTGGTAGTGGTCAGGTAAACGGCATTGAATAGATATACGTGTCAATATTTCTAAATAATTATTAATGTGAACGTCATCTTCAATCTTACACCCCTTTAATCACGTGGTCATTAAATTTTATGTAAATAAATCAACGTATAATCAATTATCAGACTGAACGAAACTGCGCTAAGAGCCTGACCAATATAGCAACAATCAATCACTTGGACGCGCACCCGTTGCTTAACACGCGCTAAGAGTAAACGACAGTAACATGGGTGTATCTAATGAACACTAATGAAAAATCAGAGTACGAAAGCGCCGCCCTCGCCTGACCGGACCGGCCGCGAATGAAACAACATTTTCTCTTTGACCGTTGCGATCAAAGGAAATATTTTATTTGCGTGGGTTGGGGATCGACTTCCATACAATAAACGTTAACATTAAAGGAAATTGCAAAAACCGGTTTCAGTACATAACATGACATCTTTAAGCGGCCACCTCGCTGCTTGATACTGCGTTGTGTGTTGTGGGTTCGATCCTCGCACAAGACAACACTTTTTATGATCCATAAATTGTAATTTTGAGTCTGGGTATTGGCCGTATGTTTGGTTGTATGTTTGTTAAGTCCCCCGCGACACAGAATTTATTCCTAGAGCGGGAGTTGTCTGTTTAAGAAAAAAAGATGTAGGTACCGATGAAATTGTCAATAAGTACGAAGTTAATCAATCAATCTTTTAATAAAATAATTAATATATTTACTGAAAAATTGATATCATTTCGTATATTAGCTATATATGTAGGTGATTAAAAATACCTACTCGTGTCAAAGGTCGTGCTCGAGTGAAGTAATCGAGCCGAATCGGTCATCCATTACCCACGTAAGTATAACGGAGCAAACATATTTTCAGAATGATTTATTGCCCTCGAAGGCTGCAAATGTTGACGGCAGTCGGTTAGCACAGTTCATTAGTCAAAGTGTTATGATGTTATATTTTACCGCACGTTCAGCGGCAGCCAATGAAATTACATATGTTGCTACTGTTTACATATAGATAGTTAAATTAGCCGGCGGTTTTATAGTGTTAGAAATAATAAAGATTTTTAATGCTCATAATTGTTTAATAGGTAGGTAGGGGAAAGTGTGAATAGTTGGATAAGTACTTAAGGTTTAAACATCCCTTAAAATTAAATTATCTTGATATAAGTAAAACTTTTAACTTAGAATCATAGCTCAATTTATTGTGAATGATTATGGCTAAATTTATGTTGATAACGTAATTAATCTATGAATGTGAATTCTTAAAAAAAAAGGCATTTGACTCGCTATGCCCTGTGCCCCCCGTAATAGGGGTAAAGTGGGGTCTCCTATGGGGCATTGTGTGGTGGTCATAATAAGAAACAAACACAACTTCCAAACGAAATAGTTTTATATCTTGGCAATATAACGACAGTAAAAAAATATTACAATACTATAACATAACAAACTGTAATCAGTTTGTTATGTTATAGTATTGTAGTTGTTTCAATCCTAATGGATTGCCCCGATATTTGGAAACATAACGTTCTAATGCTGATTGGAGAACGTTGTGCATATTTGCTGCTTTTTTATAGCCCATTTCTCCAGACACAAACACTGTGTACAGCTTGTTTCATAGCTTCCATAGACCATAAATTCTGTTCAGTCTTTCTCTTGTATGTGCGGATGTTGGCTAAAAACGTAAAAAAATAAATATAATTATTACAACTTAGAAGTTTTTAAAACGGGGCAATTTGGGACACTTTTCTATAATTCAAATACTGTGCCCCACTTTGCCCCAGAAGCCATACCCTACTACGCCCCACCGGCTCGTTATATTTAAAAACAAACTGACGCCATCTTACCTTTGATTCAATGATCTTGCGCTTATTGATTAAGAAAGCTGGAAAGGAACTGATTCATAATAAACTATAATACATAAATACGTTTCGAAAGGACTGCTGTTCAATTTCACGAAAAAATTTAAGAAAAATACTTGTTTTGATACTTTTGTTTACATTACACAAACGCTTGTCAAAATGGCGACGCTCGCCTATGAAGCTCACGCGCCGGCTGACGACCAATCAAAACGAGCCATTTGACAGTTTGCACGGCGTTTGTTTCGAGCTGTGTAAGACTTGCCCCACTATGCCCCGTGGCCCCGCTATGCCCCCTCCACGCCTACTTACTATATAATACATATTTAAAATATTTAAAAGTAAAAAACGCTGTGTCAGCACATCGAGAGCCTGGACGCCTACATCCGCCGTCTGTCCGTGGGGATGTTCGAGCGAGCCGACGCCTCGGCCTGGGACCACGTCCGGGACCTGGCCCCCTGGCACGCTCGCCCCCCGGACAAGAAGAAGCTGCCTCGCGACCTCATCGCTAGCCCCGACGACGCTACGGACGAGCCGGTTGCCCCGGGTAACCGCCGTTCTCCCTAACTTGACAACCTTTAGCCCTCTGTTGCAGGTGGCCGCCCCTTTCCGCGCGACATCTGCGCGTATCGTCGCATGATTCGCACATCATATGCGCGCGCGGACGACCACCGCAACAGCGCACGCCAAGGATTTGACACTCCATACCACGACGTCGACATGACGATGTGTGTCGACATCGCCGGATGTCGACACACATCTCCACCTACATCATCCAGACCATCGCAGGCCGCCCGTAAGTCGCCGTCTGTGTCGCTGGCTTTACGGAGCTGGGCCTCCCTCGGTTCGCCGAGGGTCTCACCTGGCTCGTGTTGACCGCCCGGACGGCGTGAAGATTTGGCAGCCTGCGCAACACGCCCTAATCGGTCCTACCGCCTTAGGGCAACTACTGCCCAACCCAAAGAACTGCCTTTATTAAAGGGCAGGATACCATGAACCCGCTAGCGGGGGGCTAAATCTGTTCCGAACTAGCCGCTGCACGCCCTGTACGGGGCGTCGCGATAATCTACGACGCTGTGTCAGAGCGATGTTTGGTCTTAAAACAATAGAAAGTTGCAGGCCTTATTTTATTGAATAGAAAATTCTAACAATTCCGTGCTTTTTATACGAAATGGATATGTTTGTGAAAACAAACCCTCGGTTGTTTCCACGGTTGTCGGATGGTGTTAGTCGCAGCAGACGATATAATAGTAGACTCTGTGTTCACCATGCCAAAACTACTTAGAGCAATAGTGTATTCTGTATGGGTTCTAAAATATATAATAAACTGCCTAAAATATATAAAGATTTAAATGTAATAAACTTCGGTAAAGCTTTAAAGAACATGTTATACTATTGCAGACTTCCGAAATGACTCATTTTTAAATTAATTATTGGCAGCTTAATATATAATTTTCTGACATACTCAAAAAAATATTGACTTTGTGTTATACCAGTTTGACATTTAGACTTTATAATAAAACTAGCTGACCCAGCGAACTCCGTATCGCCTTTTTAACAGTTTTTATTTAATGCCCTTTTTTCCAAGCCCCTTTTCCGAAGTTACCATTGACTTAGCGCTTAATCTCTTAACATTTCAGAGTCTATAAATGATGAACAAAACAATATAGATTTTATATATGTCATTTTGGGGTATTCCTGAAAGCGCAACTATTTTTGAGCGCAACTAAAAAAGCGCAACTACTTTATTCCACAAAGCGCAACCACATCGAAAAATAGTGAAGGGGCATAACAGATTCTTAAAGGACTATTTACTATCGATAGGATTTGTAAATCGTCTGCCCATTTTTTATTTATTATTATTATGGTGACCATTTTTAAAAGTACCAGGATAACAGAAATGAAGAGAGGTTAGAAGTGTTTATAGAATCTGGTAACAAATATCAAACAGTAAAATGTTTTGAAAAGTACCAGGGTAACATAAATGAACAGAAGTTAGTAGCCTAATAAAAACCTGGTTTTAGGGTCATGAATCAGAAATAAAGGACTGGATGGTATCTATAGGTAAAACTCAGGCGCACAGCAACAGCTAAAGTATACTAAAATGTCCTGTCTTATCAACTATCGATATTTTCCGTTTGTTATTAACCAGCACTATTGCATCGTGATATTTAGTTGCGCTTTGTGGAATAAAGTAGTTGCGCTTTTTTAGTTGCGCTCAAAAATAGTTGCGCTTTCAGGAATACCCCGTCATTTTAATATTGAATTCCCCATTCCTTAAAATATCGGAGACGATACCCATAGTGACTTTAAAAAAAGTCCCGTCTGCCATCTTTCATTTCCTATCCGCATTCTTTGATCACAAAATAGATGTTGTATTTGGATTCACCACCCCCTAAATCATCAGAGACGATACCCATATTGATTTTTCAAATTTTTCCCATCCGCCATCTTTGATTTCCCATCCGCTATCTTGAATCTCGAAACAGATGTTGTATTTAGATTCCCCATCCCTTTTAACATCGCAGTCGATACCAATATTGTTTTTTTTTTCATTTTCTCATCCGCCATCTTTGATTTCACATTCGCCAACTTTGATCACGAAATAGATGTTGTATTTCGATTCCCCACCCCTTAAAATATCGAAGGCGATACCCATATTGATTTTTAAAATTTTCTCATCCGCCGTCTTTGATTTCCTGTCCGCCATCTTGGATCAGTAAATAGATGGTGTTTTTGAATTCCCCATTCCTTAAAACATCAGAGACGATACCCATATCGACTTAAAAAAAAATCCCGACCGCCATCTTTGATTTCAAATCCGCCATCTTTGATCACGAAATAGATGTTGTATTTGGATTCCCCAATCCTTTAAATCATCAGAGACGATACCCATATTGATTTTTTAAATTTTTCCCGTCCGCCATCTTTGATTTCCCATCAACCATCTTGAAGCACGAAACAGATTTTGTATTTAAATTCCCCATCCCTTAAAATATCGGAGACGATACCCATGTCGACTTAAAAAATAATCCTGTCAGCCATCTTTGATTTCACATCCGCCATCTTTGATCACGAAATAGATGTTGTATTTGGATTCCCCAATCCTTTAAATCATCAGAGACGATACCCATATTGATTTTTTTAATTTTTCCCGTCCGCCATCTTTGATTTCCCATCAGCCATCTTGAATCACGAAACAGATGTTGTATTTAGATTCCCCATCCCTTTAAACATCGGAGACGATACCCATATTGATTTAAAAAAAATCCCATCCGCCATCTTTGATCACGAAATAGATGCTGTTTTGGAATTCCCCATTCCTTAAAATATCGGAGACGATACCCATATCAACTTTAAAAAAAATCCCGTCCGCCATCTTTGATTTCATATCCGCCATCTTTGAACACGAAATAGATGTTGTATTTGGATTCCCCAATCCTTTAAATCATCAGAGACGATACCCATATTGATTTTTTTAATTTTTCCCGTCCGCCATCTTTAATTTCCCATCAGCCATCTTGAATCACGAAACAGATGTTGTATTTAGATTCCCCATCCCTTTAAACATCGGAGACGATACCAATATTGATTTTTTTAAATTTTACCATCCGCCATCTTTGATTTCCCATCTGCCATCTTTGATCACGAAATAGATGTTGTATTTCGATTCCCCACCCCTTAAAATATCGAAGGCGATACCCATATTGCTTTTTAAAATTTTCTCATCCACCATCTTTGATTTCCCGTCCGCCATCTTGGATCACCAAATAAATTTCATATTATTAATCAGCGTCCCGAAAATCTCGAAAACGATACCCATATAGATTGTATCCTATTCGTTTAGCCTTTTTTTGCCTTTGGCCCAAACCTCCTTCTCGTTTCACCATTTTATTATTTTTGTCTGGCCCCTAAAATTGGCGCAATTCCTTGTGGCGTAATTTTATATAACCTATAGCCTTTCGGAATAATTGGGCTATCATAGGCAATACCATTTTTTTTAAAATCCGACTGCTAGTTCCTGAGATTAGCCGACATTATCTTTTAGCCTTTTTAGCCTTTTGCCCGGCCCCAAAGGGTCGAAGCGTTATGTTATATAGCCGAGAATAATTGGGCTATCGTATACAAAAAGAATTTTTCAGATCCGACTGGTAGATCCTGAGATTAGCGCGTTCAAACAAACAAACAAACAAATAAACAAACAAACAAACTCTTCCGCTTTATTATATTAGTATAGATTGTGACTGATAAGATTTAATTTTTGACATTGTACTACGTTATAATTCTGACATGATCTATACATGATGCTATTATTATATAATTACTTGACACGATGCAAATGTTATACTTTTTATGACAAATTACAATATTTGCATGTCTATTAAGGCAAAACATGCTGATTCTGTTTAACCTTGAACACCTGTACACAACACATGTTTATTATACAAATAACAACATATTTTTATTAGGTATTACATTTTACCGAGAGTAGATTCTCCATAAAGTTACATCCCGAAGATGGGCTACCTATTGATGCTTATACGGGTTGATTGGTAATTAGACCAATTTCTTGAAGGAGGTTACATTTGAGGTCATTTGTAACAATTTTACCCCCGTCAACTAGAGGTCCGAAATTAACGGTTTCTGAGATATCGAGCTTTAAAGCTTTTTTTGAAATGTTCTACCTTGTCATCAAAATAATCGAAATTAAAATAAAATTGGGCAAGTGCGAGTCGGACTCGCGCACGAAGGGTTCCGTACCATCATCTATAAAAGAAAATCACGTTCGTTGTATGTATACTTAAATACTTTATAAGTTTCTACCTGTTTATTAAGATCGAGTAACAAATTGCTTAAAAATTACGTTTGTTGTATGGGAGCCCCCCTTTATTATTTACTTTTTTTAAATTTAATTATTTATTTTGAAAGGTAATATACAACTACATATTATGTGAAAATTTAAAGCATCTACCTGTTACAGTTAGTAATTTTGAGCAAAAAATACGAAAAAAACACGTTTTTTGTATGGGACCCCCCCTTAATATTTTCATTTTTTTTATTTTTAGTATTTGTTGTTATAGCGGCAACCGAAATACATAATTTGTGAAAATGTCAGCTTTCTAGCTATCATGGTTTATGAGATACAGCCTGGTGACAGACAGACAGACAGACAGACAGACAGACAGACAGACAGACAGACAGACAGACAGACAGACAGACAGACAGCGGAGGCTTAGTAATAGGGTTCCGTTTTTTACCTTTTAGGTACGGAACCCTAAAAAACTATTCACTTTTTGGCTCTAAATTGTTACTTTTTGTACGTTGTGAAGACTCATTTTCACGACTGGATTGGCGTCGCACTAACGGAATGATATTGGTTTGTTTTTGGCGAGTCCAGTTTTGTTCATCCATACAAAGGTGAGGGTATTATTCATGTGTCGACGGGAATAGTTTAGAAAAAGATCCAATACAAAAAACTCAATTTTGAAAAATCGAGTATGTGTGAAATGTCAAGAAATCTTCTGCTTTTGTTAAGAAATCGGCTCGTATTTTTTTCATTGTTATAAGAGTGAATATCGAAAGATAATAAACCCTTGATGTTTTATAATTAGTTTGTACGTCAAGTATAGTACATATTTTTTTTTTAATAAATTCATTTCAATTTTTTGAAAATCATCCAAATATATAAAGTTTCGTCACTTTGGACCCTTTATTTCTAAAATCTTGATATATTTTTACGGATTATACGCTCTCAGCATTCGAACAGGCTGTAAACGAGGTGTCTGCGGCGGACTAGAAAAAGTGTTTCGAAAACTGGTTCAGACGCATGAAACTTTGTATAGAGGCTGGTGGAAAGTACATTGAATAGATGTAATAAAAATATATTTACTTATAGAACATTTCTTTTAGTGTCGCAAAACTTTCTGAGTGTCCCACGTACCTATATTAGTATTTAAACATAATAACAGTCATGATTTTTCATATAGTAGGTTTTAATTCTCCCTCCCGAGGACACTGGCTGGTACTCCCCTGATTTTCTGAGTCTTCTGTACGAGAATTATTATGCTGGGGCTTCTGCACGAAAATATCTGGACGTATAATTTTAACAATAAATGAAATAACTTCAACAACATTATTTGTATGTAAATATGTCAAATTTAATTAGATGAGAACAACTGACAATTGTTAAAATATGACTGTCGTTGATCTTGTGCCGCACGTAAAATTACGGTGATGGGTCTCTCGGATCCCCTACACTAGTGATAATATATATTCTACCACATACGCACATCACCATCTAGTCCCAAACTAAGCAGAGCTTGTGCTATGGGTACTAGATAATGGATAAACATACATATATACTTTTTTTGTAAATACATACATATTATACATAGAAACATGTGTAGAAACAGTGATGTTCTGGGATAAGTGAGAATTCATATTTTGATGTCGATTTCTACATATTATTTCGTTTCAGGTTATTGGGTTTTGAATATATAAGTATATAGTTAAGATTCTTTGAAATTGGATAAAATTTTTGGTTATTGGTTTAATGAAAAACAGGATATTTTTTATTAATCCAGAGATCTAGCTTCAGAAGCTTCCTATGTATGTGGTACAACACTAATCTACGTGAAATCACGGGTTCGGTGAAGTAGGCATATATTTAAACGTATTACGAAATGTGAACCATCGATTATTTCATTAAATTTGCTAAAATATGTAGTCATTATGGTTCAAAATAATGTATTGACAAAAAATATACTATGATTTAGTAAGCAAAGCCAATTTATAGAACAACATTTTTATGACAGGAGTAATACGCAACAATACGTGCGTGGCGCGATGTGTATTATTCTTAAAACCCGTAATATTACGGCGATGGCGGTTAAAGTAAAATTGTTGCAAATAACCTCAAATATAACCTCCTTCAAGGAATTGGTCGAATTACCAATCACCCTGTGTACATAGGTGTTTTAAGGATTATTGGTCACCTATCCCCTTGCAGATTATCTCTCTTTAAAAAAAATACTAGCTGACCCGGCGAACTCCGTACCGCCTTACTCAATCTCTTATCATTTTAGAGTCTATAGAGGACAAACAAACAAGTATTAGACTGCCTCCGGGGTCCAGTGGATAACGTATGCCTCTGCTAATCAGGATGTCCCGGGTTTGATTACCGGGTTGGGCAAATTGTAACTGAGATTTTCGGAGTTCTCAGTAACAGCGCGGAGTCTGGCAATGTTCCCGGTAACGGCAATTAAATAGGTTCGCCCCCTATCACGTGGTACCGTAATTTCATGGCGAAACGTAGGTGTAATATAACACCTCTACCTACCCCTTCAGGGATAAAAGGCGTGAGCCTATAAAAAAATGTAGAGAAAGGTAAAGTTAGTTTTGGCATATTAATTATTTAAATGTAATTTCTAGGGTTTGACCAACCTTATGTCCTAAGGGTAGGATAAGTAGATTACGACCGATTCTTAGCCCTTTTTTTGTATTTTTTTTTTCTTTTACGAGGTGGAAAATTCGTTCGGATCTCAGACTCTTGGGTAAATGAAAGCCGGAGTATGTGGTACTACCACTAAAAACCACCTCGACTGCCAACCAAAGACGCCCTACGGGAGGAACACTGGGTACAGGAGCTGTCCAGTCTATCTCTCATGGCGCCATGTTCAACGGAACCCGTCCTCAGGGAAGGCTACACGCCCACAATTACTGGCGGCTTCTCGGAGCAACGAATCCTAATCGGCGACCAGAGCTCCCCATGCTCTGGCGACCCGCGGCCCCGTTGGCGGCTCTCTGCGACGCCACCCTTGTCTTTCGGCCTTCTCCCGATCCCGCTCAGCAGCCTCCTTTTGGAGCATAACAGCTTCACAAAAGGAGGCCACTGCGCTCGCCAGCCCTCCTCGCTCGCCAGCATGGCAGCAACAACTGCTGGTGGAGACAGATCGCGTCCAATCTGGTCGACAGAGACTTCACGCTCGGACACCCATGCCGGGCAATCCTCCAACGTATGCTGGCCGGAGTCCAGGTCACCTTCACAGTGGTGATATTGTGCCGTTCTTTCGCGTCCGAACCGATTCAGATTCTCACCGAAGCACCCGTGCCCGGTGAGTATCTGAGTCAATCGGTAGGTTAGGCGGCCGCGTTTCCGTCCAACCCACGGTTCAAAGCATGGTAGAATGGCACTGGCAGCGCGTTGGCGTGCATTCTGCGGCTATTCCAGCCGCACGCGCCATTGTTGCAGAGCCTGCCGGTGAGCATTGCGCCGCATTTCAAGCGCGTCCTGGATATCCCCGTTCGCTTCCCGGTGAACTGCGCGAGTCTGGTCATAGACCTTTGCGTCCATGTCTGCCAGGATATCGAAAGGTGGAAAACGTGTCAGAACTGTCGCCGCTTCTGATGAAATTATGCGGTATACTCGTACGAGCCGAATGGCCGCTACCCGTTGCACGCTATTGATCTTGGCTCTACAGCGTGAGGACCGATTCTTAGACCTACCGAATATAGGTACATACAAAATTTTCTACAAATCGGTCCAGCCGTTTGAGAGAGAGTATTGTGACTAACAGTGTGACAATTTTTTTTGACACCTGTATGCGCTATATTAAAGTACTAATATGGCTTTTAAAATAAATTTTAGTTGTTAATAAAATAATGAAAATGAAGTGTAGTATGTATTTTTAATGCCACATTATAAATAAAACGAATTAAAAACAAATAAAAAAAATAAAAAAATGTTTTTTTGGGCTGGCCACCCTTACGACTTGGGGCTTTGAAAAATAGATTACGACCGATTCTCAGGTCTACCAAATATACATTTAAGATTTCATATGATTTCTAGCCGTTTCAGAGGAGTATTTTAACTAACACGGTTACATGAGAATTATATATAATACAACGCAATTTTTTATTAGTACAAAAAATTTAACAGAGCACTAAGTATCTTTAACTGATCATATTTATGTAGTTAAAAAATAAAAACACTAAGTCCCAAAACTGTCTCAAAACTGTCCACAAAATACGTGATAATTGGTAAATGCAATACTAATACTATGACCGACCCGCGCACAATCATAGTAAAATGAACCATTGATAAATTTCCCCCCCTCGCCCCTCTGCGCCTGCACCACGCCCCGACGATGCGACAAACAGTGCTAAATTGCTAGCGAAAGTAAGCGTATCTAATTTCGTTGCAAAAGTTAATTGTTTGTCTACGTTTGCCCGACGCGATGGCCTATTATATCAGTTCATATCACGGGAGTATGTAGCTATGCTTCGTGCGTTCTTTTTGAGTGGAAAAATCGCGAGTGCAGCTGTGTACCCATGGACATCTTATTGTGAGTGTACAAAAGTGAGCCGGTCAGTGCCAAAAAATTGAAGCGTATTGGATGCTTTTGTCAACGGTGGTGGACATTTCGAAGGACAATGGAAATACTTGTAAGTTTAGTAAATAATACGTACTTAATTAAATAATAATTTGATGCGGGCGGCTCAAAATCGGTCTGTGTTCTCCACACAACTTGAGGAAGGCCTATGTCCAGCAGTGGACTTCTCTAGGCTGACATGATGATGATAAAATAATATTTGTAAATAGCAGGTGATTCTAACTTCATAAATACGCCTAAATTACTCTTTTCTTTTAGTCCAGAACACCTTCTTTTATTTTGATATTTGTTTGCTTTCTAATTACATACCTCCGTATTTAATTACTTGTTAAACGATAAATTTTACCGGTCCTAAGCCCGAATGAAGTATGAAGGAGAGGGTAGAATTAACAAAATTAAAAAATAACTACCTACATTTATTATTTTTCTTCATTTTATTTTCTATGGCTACCTACATCATAAGTGCGACAGAGAGAATGCGAATGGGCAGGATAGAATATTATCAATGAATTAGTGAATGGATTGTAAAATATGACTATGATTTAAGTGAGATTTTCTACAATAAACAAATGATAATAACTTTGCTCTTTAATGATATAATGAAATTCTTACGTCACATATATGATAATAATATCTTCGCTAATCTGTCCTTAAAGATTTTGTATTCATTAAAAAAATAATGATGTATATATATATATATATATATATATATATATAACACTGTAGCTAAATCCAAAGTTTAATGCCAGCGCAATAAATTGAAAAAGGTAAGGATGATAATAATATAAGAAGAGTCTTAAATCATACAAACGACCATCTTGCTGAAATATAATCTATTTTATATTAAATATATATACAATTCCTTATTGCCAAAAAAATATACATTCATATAGTATAGTCAAGCTGAAGTCACGACAAAAAATCTATACTATTGATTGTGAATATCAGTCAGACCAAAACACGTGAGGTTTTGTCTCAGTTTTGTTTCATAACTAACTTCGTAACATGCACACGAAAAACATGTAACAAAAAGTCCATTGCAATGCAAAAAGCTTACTAACAGGCGTATTTGGTACCACGAAAATATCTATCTGCAAGCAGGCAAGATTAAAGCCAAAATATGATTTAGATTGTCAGAACAAAGTGCTCTATTTGGTTTTTATTTGAATCATAGAGTTCTATGAAAAAAGTAGAAAAATGTTTTTAAAGGAATTCGTGACATATGAAATAAATTATAGCAAATAAAACAACATCTAGATGACTCCGTCTAATCCGTCTATCACATAATAATCACAATTTCGTTATTATTCACATTAACATTTTTAACTACGCCCTGACATTTGATACTCCAATGAGTCTAATGTTCGTGTGGGTGTTGGAAAGACAACATTTACGTCTTGTGTAAGTTCAAGGAGATTTTTTCTGTAGGTACAAAGTAGAATAGTAAAATATTTTTGTTTATAATATGCTTGTAAGTATTTCTCTCACAATAAAATTTAGCATTTTCTTTAACCCGGCGAGCATGAGGCAGGGTATGTCACACCCTGGTGAAATTCTAAAGATGTGTATTTTTGTAAATATACGTCTAACAACACTAGCGCACTGGGACATGTTACACTTGTCAATATTATCAAGATCCTAGTATCGCGATATCACAAGTATTGACATGGGCTATTATATTATCAATAATATCATCATCAGTACGCGTTTGAAACTACTAGAGAAAGTAGTGTTTAGTGCAAGATTAAATTTGAACAAATTTTAAAAAGAACATGGATTCTAAAAGGAAAGCCGCTATAGCAATAATACGCGCATGCGCATTGAAAACTAAGCGCAAAAAGAGGAAGTGTTGGGTAAAAGACTGGATTTCAAAACGAAATCAATATACACATTTACTAACAGACTACAGTTAGCCGTGTGGTTAACGGCATAGAATACAAGTGTCACCAACTCACCACCCCCTATCTTTCCGTGGGTGTCGTAAGAGGCGACTAAGGGATAACACGATGCAAATACCATCTTTGCGTAGAGACGGAAAACTCGACATCAAACCCTATACGACTGCCTCGTTGGTCTCGCGGCATAAATGTGCGCGTGGGATCGGGAGGTCCCGGGTTCGATTCCTGGGTCGGGCAGTGTTATTGGGTTTTTCTGTAACGAAATTCTCAGTAGCAGCACGGAGTCTGGATATGTGCCCGGTACGGCAATAGGCTCGCCACTTATTACGTGGGACTAAAGAATATCTGGCGAAAAGTGGGTGTAAAAATACACCTCTGCGTACCTCTTCGAGGTTATAAGCGTGATACTGTGTAATATGTATGTATACTAACACTCAGAAACAACAACAACAACTTGCCGAAGTCTTCATTTTTATTAATTTTATTTAATTAATTTTTATCTTTTGGGTTCCACAAGGACTGGCATGTTTCATAAAGAAGAATTAGGTAATTCCTCCAGATAATTTTTACCTCCTGCATCAACGATGGAGCGTAATTCGTCATGGTCACTTTGACAAAGGACATAAGAATCGTCACAACTTTGACGTCGTTTCGCCATTGCTGCGAACGCATACTGACAGAAAAATATCTCGATGCGCTTACATTTCAATAATATTGAAGCCCCCGCCCCCTGAGTATCGCGGATTTCAAGATGTTTGAATAATTTGTGATATTATCACGGTATCGTGATATTATTGACAATGTAACATGCCCCACTGAATAGCTGGAGCCAGGGGACTGCGGGAGGGGATAGTGGCGTGATCGCAGTTTGGCGTCGAGCGTCGGCTGGAATATTGGTGTGCTAACTTGTTTCGGATACGTTATACCCTGCCACATGCTTAACGTATTTTTTTACGTAATGTATTTTTTATTGTTTTATATTATTTTGTCTTTGTTTTTGTTCAATTTTGTGTGTTATTAAAATCAGGTAATGTCTCGTGGTTTTTTAGTTTAACGACTTATTATTTTATTTGTTTTTAAGTCATTCAGATGGTACAGAGTGCAAGAAAAATATTCCAGTTTTTATACGCCAGCGAATCATAAATCAGCTTGGTGAACCATCACCTGAACTTGCAAATATGACTGGACGATATGTCAAATGTCAGGACTGAATGCCCAAACAAGAAATATAGAAAAACTGAGAAAAACTAAGTATTCCTGCAACATTTTCGCCAAGCCTATATGTATGGAGTATGCTAATTTCGGATGTAAAAATTGTACTGATTTTGAGAGTAGTGACTACTAACTTCTGTTTGTAAAATAAATATCAATTTTGTTTTTTCTGATGAAAGATCTTATAATCTTTATGTTTATGTTGATTTAAAATGTTAAAAACGATTTTCTTTTTATAAGTGTTGATTTTTCTAAATCTCTAAAATATTTTTCCTATAATTAGACTGTATAAGAAAACAATGAATAAGAAAAAATAATGACATAATTTAAAACTTTTGTGTTTAATTTCATTATAGTGATCCTACATACTACACTATATGATTAATACAATTATATGAAACATAATAGGATAAGTGTTATGGTACTTTATGTTCTGGGTATGTCACACCCTGCCTCATTGTTGATGTAACATTTTTTCACCTCATGCTCGCCGGGTTAAAGCCACTTAAAAGCACCCGTAAAGCTATTGTTCATAATTATTAGATTTTTTGTATTATCAAAGATTTCGTTAAAAAATTCCATTTCTATATGTTTATAAACAAGTCGCAACGTACCTACAATGCCTTTATGCCCGTTTTCAATAAATCAAAACCTAGTCTCGGATGCAGCTGGAATAACACTAAAATGTCTTACTTTCATTTTTTTTTCGTGTGAGTGCGTGGGCAACTCTGGTGTCGGAGTTTTCAGACGCCCGAAGGCCTCCGACATGGCCTAACGATTCTTATCTTTAGACAAGAACCGGGACCGACAGTTTTACGTGCCCTCCGAAGCACGGTAGCGCTCAGATGTAAATGCCAAACACGGTCACCCATCCAAGTTGCTACATGTGCAAGCGTTGCTTAACGTTGCCAATCTGTTACGAACGGCAAGCCATGTTTCGCAATGAGCGCTACAATGATGAGGATGTATAATATTAGAAACTGTGAGGTGATAACTACAATCCTTATTGATCTAATGATCAATAAGGATTGTAGTTATCACCTCACAGTATACATATTATGTCAAGCAAAATTTCAATTTTAACGTCAAAATCTAGCTAACCAGAAGACATTGAAATGCACACTGCCAGACGATTTACTTTTCCGCCATTTCCACACTTTCATAAAGTTACCGCGCCCAACACTTTTTAACGGCATACAGTACCTATCAAGCCGGTACCTATAGAGGTAAGTAATTTAAGGGTTATTGACTGTACCTAATAGTGCACTCATATGAATGTATGTTAGCCGATCGCTCTAAAACCTTTACCTACTTTATTTAGCTTTTTAGTTACCGTAGGGTAATAAATGGCGCCAGCATTGTTAACCGTTACTTAATAAACGGAAATTAAATAACATCTTTTTATTTTTTATTTTATTTTTTCTTCTTTATTCTTTTTCATCGGTTGACAAAAGGGTTGCCGTCAAAGTTTTTAAGTAGTAGTAGTAAGTAGTAAGTTAGTAGTATCCGATTCTTGTCCAGCCAAAAATTTACTTCAGAAATAAATATTCTAGAAATTTCTGTGGAGCGTGAATGATAATTCTAATTAATGGGTTTTCTATATTATTTAAATGGTCTGCTACTGTTAATGTTGTACAATTATTAGTCCGCGGTTTTACCGCCTTAATAGTTAGTCATTAGCTAATTAAGTTAACGTTAGATTGTATTTTTTTTATTTCTAATTTTCTATCGGTGTTATCACGACAGCTAATTGTTTTATAATGTTACTTATTTCCCGCTGTTTGCGGTTGCCTTACTTATAATAATACTATAACTCATTACTCCTGAGATCAGTAATTGTCATTTTATTAATAGATTGACACTACTCAAACGTTTATTTTTACTTTATTTATCTTAATGATTCATTGATAGCCTATTGGTTTCTTAGCTGGTATGGAGTACTTTACGTACGATTATTAAATGTTTCTTAAGTCCCTCGCGATACAGGATATTGTTATGTTATACCAGTGACAATATTCTATCAATTTGAATAACTACCTACCCTACTTAACTAAAACTATTTATATAGTTGATTGAATCAGGCGTTACTTGGCGGAACTCCATTGTAACCTAATGGAAGGAAAGAGGAACCCACCACGCACCCTCGGATTGACTACCCCAACTATTGCAATAGAAAAAGGTTGACAATACCGAACTCCTCTAAAAGGATAAGGGATATAGGAATGGTATGGGTTCCAGGAAGATACCTGACTTGCAGTATCCCGCTGTATGCGCCGACAATTCTTCGACACGTATTTCGCCTCTGCACGAGGCATCCTCAAGAGCGATGGGCAACGACTGAGCCAGAGCAAACTATTTAATGAAATGCGCGTCAAGGTGAGAGGTCAACTCACCGAGACGTTTGAAGTGATCAAAAGGCATTTCCTTCCCTCCAGAGAAGTACTATCACCTAACTTGTATAACGTAGCAATAAAATATAGCGTAAGTCATCCTTTAAAAAGTTGAGATGTATTCCGAGGTCCAGTGCTATTTTTTTTGTGGATGACTTACTCTATATTTTAGCATGGGGTCATCGGATACACTGACGAAGTGTCGACCTCGCTCTCTTAGATTAAGAAGAAGGTAGAAATGCCCTTAGACTAACCAGGTATTTATGCATTTAAAAAAATAACAATATCTTACAAAAGCTGCCAGCTAGAGAAATGTGCTGTGTGGTTGACGGCATAGAATACAAGTGTCACCACCCCCTATCTTCCCGTGGGTGTCGTAAGAGGCGACTAAGGGATAACACGATGCAAATACCATCTTTGCGTAGAGACGGAAAACTCGACATCAAACCCTATACGACTGCCTCGTTGGTCTCGCGGCATAAATGTGCGCGTGGGATCGGGAGGTCCCGGGTTCGATTCCTGGGTCGGGCAGTGTTATTGGGTTTTTCTGTCGCGAAATTCTCAGTAGCAGCACGGAGTCTGTAAATGTGCCCGGTACGGCAATAGGCTCGCCCCTTATTACGTGGGACTAAAGAATATCTGGCGAAAAGTGGGTGTAGAAATACACCTCTGCCTACCCCTTCGGGGATAAAAGGCGTGACGATATGTATGTACTTAGCTTAGCACTTAGCCACGGTGACTGCAATTCACACTTTATCACCAAGTAAAAATAACTATTTTTACATAAAGCGCCAAAATTGTTATCGTGATGTATAAACCAAGAACTAAACAGACTAAACCCTACTACACACATCAAATTCAAACTCATTTATTCATATAGGTTACAAAAGCAACACTTATGAACGTCAATTCTTTTTTTACAACCAGGTTCGGGATAGTAGGGCTATGAGAACAGCCTGGACGAAACTCATGTCACTCTTTTTTAAATCAGAATCTTAATCTTACAATTTGTGGTACCATGATTGCTGACGCAGCCTAAACACTTCGCAACACTGATTAGAAATAAATGGATGAGAAAAAAACGTGTGAAACGTGTTTTGTTGTTGTACTAAAACAAAACACGTTTCACACGTTTTTTTATAACTATAACGGCAGTAGTATAGATGTATCAGCAACCAATAGGTTAAAGAATTTTGTAAAGGTGACAAGTGAACAATGATTCGATTAGGGATAAGTAATGACATACTAGATTTAACAAGTCATAAAAAAATATACAAACTCTGCAAACATCATGAGTGTTCGCGAGGCACCTCCACTTAACATGTCACTAGTTAAGAAGAGAGTTTAATATAAAAATATATTACACAGTCATAAAAATAACAATAATAATGAATTTAAAAAAGCAACTAGCCCCATGATGTCTTGTCATCTAGAAATTCTTTGGTATTGTATTAACCCTCTTTGAAATTTTAGTTTCAAGAGACAATTTGTTGAAGAATTGTATACCGAGTCCCGTAAATGAGTTATGAACCTTATGTAGACAGTAGTTAATGCCCACTAGTTTATGCTTATTCCTTGTGATCACTTTGTGGAAGTCACTATTTTTACGGTAAAGAGTTAAGTTGTTCTTAACGTTCATTAAGTTAGCAAATATATACTGCGATGCAACTGTCAATATTTCTACTTCTTTAAATTTATCTCGTAAAGAATATCTAGCACCTACCTTATATATTGTGCGTATGGTCCCATGTTGAATAACAAAAATTGTTTGCATATCGGCCGCCGTACCCCATAACAATATCCCGTAAGACATTACACTGTGAAAATAACTAAATTAAACTAGTCTAGCAGTATCTATGTCTGTGAATTGTGAAACTTTCCTAACCGCAAATGCTAAAGAACTAAGTTTGAATGCCAGATAGGATATTTGAGCACCCCACTGAAGCTTACAATCGAAAGTTAAACCTAAAAATACAGCTGACTCAACTAGGTTGTTTCGTTATTTAAAGTTATATTAGTAAGAAAATTTTTGATATTCGGCAAAGTGAATTTCACACATTTTGTTTTGCCAGAGTTGAGTAGTAAATTATTTGTCGTAAATCAATGTAATTAAGGTAAACTTTAGTAATGTTGGCACCCCCCCAATGATTGGCACTCTGCTGAATTATCCTGAATATTAGGAAAATCTTATATTATTATGACACAGAAATACATTTATAAGCAGGATTAACCTATTTCTTATACAAAGAACAAATATTGGTCAATGTCTTTTTTTTTTGGTTGTACAAGGTACATTTATTAAGAAACATCAAGCATTTTCAAAGCTATACATAAGAATAGTTTACATTCATTAGTTTACAAAAATAAATTATAAGCTATTTATCATATATACAAACAAAATAAATCTACTTATATAACTAAACTATCCTAAGCTAAACTATAAAAACTAAATAATTAAAGATAACAAAAGAAGAAATAAATCAATAAGGAAAGGAAATTGACTACGACGCGTCAAGAAATTCCTCCGCAACGCTGTCAGCTGGTAGCGTGCCCAGAAGGCTGGCAGCATTGCCACGTTGAATAGCAATGCTTAATCTTTCTGCGAAATATAAACCAGCCCTCTGGTCACGGGAAGCGTCGATCAGTCTTTTGGCGATTTCTTTGTAAAGAGCGCGTGCACTAGGGCCCCATGGCCCCAGCGTTTCGACCCCAAACGGCTCAAAAACGTAATTACCAGATAGGTTTCCGTATTTGCGCCGTTTGAGGGTCTCCGCTGATGCAGTAGCAGCGCCAGCCGATCCAGCTGTACTTGGAAGATGTGATGGCGCAAGGGTATCGACGCATGTCGCGTCCCATACCAGAGGCCTGCCCATCTTCCAAGGTAATAAGGACATACCGTCTGGTCTCTTCCCATCGTCGCGTACCAAGCCATTCGGTTCAAGATGAGCTGGTACTCCGGCGGTGACAAGAGCTCGACGGAGTATGTCGTTAATGTGGGCATGTCGGGAAATACGCCCAGCACTCCTGCTGCACGATAAGCCATGGTGGCCAAGACTGTCGACGGCTTCACCACAGTGACAGCGATGCGGAGAAACGCAAACAGCTCCCAAGCGTAGGCAAGAAGCGATGCGGAAAGTTGTATCGTCCAACATAGTTCCTATGTTGGACGATGGAAGTGCTTGAAGCCATAGCCCCGATTCCCACTCTCCCACAGCCAACAAACGGGCACGCTCTGAAACACTGGATGCAGTATTTAAAAGATATTCTCGCATCCTGCTACAGAGCGGCCCGTCCCATTGCCTCTGAGAGGATAGAAATCGGGGTAAGTCAGAGCTCGGGCAAGCCATTTTCCAAGCGTTAATGGCATCAGTCTTGCACGGCACTTCAGAATTAACCAGTGTGGGTTCTAGAATTTTCCTGGTCAATTCGTCAGTGCCGTGGACCGAGGCCAAAAACGCTGGAAGACTTACATCGGTAATTTTGCGAACGCCGAGGCCGCCCAAACGAACTGGTAAAGTTGATTGAAGCCACACTCGGTCGTTCATGTCAAGATTTAGAATTTTGCTCAAGGTGTGCCGAATAATATTATCAATGTTTTCCAATAGGGATAAATGTTTCCAAAAGGGAGAGGACCGCAAGTAATATGTAAATTTTGGAACAAAAAGGCAGTGCCGAATAATCGTAAAAGCCGAATGAATATTAATTTTGTAAAGCCGTTCTGAAGTTTCACAGAAATTTTGTAGTTTTTCATCTATAAAAGAACCAAAAGCGTCGTCGAAAATAGGGGACCCAAGGAGGCGGAAGGAACATTTATTGATGATTTTAATATTTGGCGCCAAAGAATTAAATTTTGTTAAGATCGAAACGGTATCCAAATTGTCAGTAATAAAAATTTCACATTTGTCTGAATTTAATTCCAAACCAATTGCTTTAAATTTATTTTTTATTAGTTCTAAGTCTTGTAAGACGGTGTTAACGTCCCCTCCCAGGGTCCCGTCGTCCAAAAACCAGACGTTAAATTTTGAATTTATTTGTTTTATTATTGGGTGAATGGCTAAACTAAAAATGACTGGCCCGAGAGGGTCACCTTGTTGACAACCAACAGCAGATTCCAACACATTGTCTTTATAAATTAATTTGGATGGATTTCTATAGCATTGCCAAAGGAATTTAAAAATTTTGGGAGTTTCTAATTTAGCTTCTGTCAACAAGGTGTCCCTGTTCACTGAGTTGAAGGCATTTTTCAAATCAATCTTTAGAATGACCTCACCTTTACCGCAGCCAAGGTACGTAGACAGCGCATGTACGGCAGCCTCACAGCCTCCCTTGGAACCAAAGCCAAGCTGGATTGGCTGAAATTTTTCCGCCAAGATAGCACTGTAATGTTTACAGCATAGTTTGGCTGCCACACGTCTGTAGGTACACCCTACGGCAATGGGCCGAATGCCACCATCTTTTTTGCGCAAAGCACACAAGTTAGCCCCGTATAATAAATCGGTGACATCTGTGGCCACATTGCCGGAGAGCATAAGGTTAGTTAAAGCCGTCAGTGCCTTCAAAAGTGCATCTCCAGCCTCTCCAGCACTTGCACCTAGAAGATCCTTCAGGTGCTGAGGTGTTAAGCCGTCGAGACCGCCAGCGGATCCACTTCGAAAGGAACAGACGGCTTCAAAAACGTCTTTGGCTGAAACAATCAGACAGTCTATATCTTCGTCCGGTGTGTCGGGAAAGGAGAGGTCATTAGCTGGCGCTGGGTGCTTGCTCTGCAGACCTGCGAGTGTGTCTGCAGAGTAAGGCGCCACCACATCGCTACTAAACAATAACCTAGACGCCCCTTGAATGTCACCTTCCCTCAATTTTGATTCTACACATTGGTAAATTGTTTTTTTATATCTATGGAAACTAAATTTAGGGTCAAAACTGTGAGCAGAATGATTACAATGTTCTTTAATTTGGGCTGTCAAAGATTTTGATGTTGTACGGTTATTTTGGATGTGTAGAATCCTATAAGGAAAGGTGTGTAACTGTTCCCAAGCCGTTTTAGAGTTCTCACGCACAACGAGACCAATGCATTGAGCTAAATTGTGAGCTACTAATGGTCTCGCACCGCGTGGAACTCTCTTTAAAACCGGAATTGAATTTTTTAATCTACCTAAGTATTGCCAAAAGGGAATTTGAGTTAGATCAGGATGTGAAATGGTACTGGGGCCAGGAAACACATTTTGGTTTTTATGAATTTTGCCAAAATGTACTTTCAAGCCCCGCTCACCTTTGAAAAAACGAGCTTGAGAACATGCTGGGCAGCGCACTAGGTTATTCTGCGACGATGTGGCAGATTGATTCGCACTCAACTCCGCATCACCAATGCCGTCACTTGTTGCTTGCATAAATGTTGTTTAATAACTTAAAACTTACAAATTATTTATAATGATTTTGTATTTTAAGAACAAATATTTAAATCTTAACTATGAACCATATTTCTTTAACAACTGTTTTAAAAAAATGTTCGGAAAATTGCCTAGAAAATTAATGAAATGTTTACTTTCCGGAGCGAAAAAATATATTTTTAATTAATTTTAAACAAAAGTACCTATTTATTTGTATCTGTTATCTTCATTAAAGCTTAATAAACGTTAGTTTTGCGGTATTAAATAGATGGATCGTCTTTTCCGATAGTGCCAATGACTATACTTAAAAATTGTTCAACAACATAGTCATTGGCACAATTTAGAATCATATTTTTTTCAGATTTTTGTTTGTTTTCCGTCAAATTCGCATACAAACAACTTTAGATTGTATATTTCTTCACATTTTACACCCAACTTACTATGGTACGGTCGTACAGACATGGTAACCTTTCTCTACAAAGTACCCAGAAATCAGGACAGATATCGCTTAAAACAAAGAACTTAGTATAGAGAAAAATATTACGAACAAAATGCTTGTGAGAAACTGAAACAGGGATCATTTTCTACAATGTGTCTAAGAGACAAGATGAGCTACATTAGAAAAATATGCCGAAAGAAAGATATAAAACGTGGTAAATGAACTAAACTTCTTTCAAATATAGACTTATGTTAGAAATATTAGAAGGTTACATAAACATTCATAGATATATATTTTGAATACATACAATACATGTATAAAGATCCGGATATCAAGTCTTAAGACTGTCTGGGTATCACGCCCTTAGGCCAACAGTGCCAATTGATTGTACCTTTTTGGTACTGCCAATAACTATACCAGGGTGCCAATGATTGTACTTTTCTTAAGAAATAAGTTTGAGCACATTTTTATGCTAATAAAACGGCTTTTTATACGATGTTTTATTTTTATTAATGCTCATGTAAACACAAGTCCCACAAAACCATAGAAAATATTATTGAATTTGTATTTACCTGAGAATTTTTTACTTAGTACCTAGTAGAAACCGGCTTAGGGTGCCAATCATTATATTGTTTACCCTAGTAATTCCTCAAGAGAATTATTTACGCTGTCAATGTTATTACGATCAACTTAAAAAATAAGTGAAGAAGTCAGCAATAAGAACAATAACACATAGATTTTTAACGAAGAATGGCAAATCATTAATATATATTAAAAAAAGAAACGGACCAAGAAACGCCTATTCCCACTGGCAAACCTTAAGACCTTCTCCCACTAACATCTACATACCCAATTCTATCTCTAAGGTAACTGTCAACAAGATTGATCGCGCTATCTCAAATACCATAATGGTTGAGTTTACGTAAAAGTGTATCATGTTCAACACAATCAAAAGCTTTTGACAAGTCGCAAAAACACCAATGGCATCCTTCGAATTTTCCCAAGCGTTAAAAATACGTTTAAATAGAGTAACACGCTTCACTAAGGGTCGCATCAACGGTGATGCGACCCTTTAGTGAAGCCATACTGCTCACTGTGCAATAAATTATTTGTGTCAAAGTGGCTCGATAAGCGTATCACTCACCACGGTCTAAATAACGAACAGTCTAGAAACACTACATTATTAACAAACCTTCATAATATCCCTAAACATAACCGCACAATATATGTATACTAGTATGCGAACAAGCAGCGATAGCCTAGTGGAGAGATCGACAGACTGCTACGCAGAGTGTCCGGGTTCGAATCCACGGCGCGCACCGATAACTTTTCGGCGTTATGTGCGTATTAAATTGTTAATTATCGCTTGCTAAATGGTGAAGGAAAACATCGTGAGGAAACCTACATGTCTGAGAGTTCTCCATAATGTTCTCGAAAGACATGTGAAGTCTGCCAACCCGCACTTGGCCAGCGTGGTGGACTATGGCCTTACCCTTCTCATAATGGGAAGATGCCCGTGCCCAGCAGTGGGACAATATAAAGGGCTGATGATGATGCGAACAAGAGGCGGCAAGTATATTAAGGAACTAAATTCTATTAGAAATATATTATACATATCTACCTAAATTATATATTTTGTCATGTTCATCTCTTTAGATGTTGATCTATTCTCCCAAAGATTTTGCAACACGTCGCCGTCTGAAACCAAGTTATGTACTTAAGCAAAGTAATAAACTTCAATTCATATTTAAGCGAGATGCAAAGTAGTTCAAACAAATATCTATTTTAATCTCAAAACAAACAGATTGGGAAAATAGAAACATTTACGCTCTCACATTTCAGACGTTGATAAATGTGTTTTAATAAAGACGATATCCAATATCGAAAAGTAAGTTTTGTAATATAAAGCCTAACATAAAACTAATTCTAGGTGCTAGTGTGAAGACGGGAGTTTAGGAATCATAGCCAATAATTGTGCAGTATCCTGGTAGAGGTACCTCTATAAATTCGTTCGGCGACCCTTCTTTTGTTCGCAAGAAATGTAATTCATTATTCGCAATAACTTCTTTTGTTTCACAATACAATGATCTCGGGTGCTATGTTATTCTTACCTAGGTACGTGATTTACCTTTTTCAACCTTTTTCTGAAATTAGGTCGGAATAACCAGTCAAGTCCGAATCTAAAAAATAAGCTTTAGGACATAAAAAGTGTAATCTGGAAACATAGAAAATATCCGTAGTATCACCGTACATACGAATTATATTTGAACTAAAAATAATGGTTGTTCTCACACAAACACAAGGTCTTGTTGCAGTTAATAAATCTGCTAAATAGTAGATTTTATTATGAAAATAAAAAACAACAACAAGCCATTTCTCAGTATCTCATAAAGTGACTGGAATTATATGACGTATTCGCAATATCAGAATCATTAAAGAGACATAAAAACGATGTCTATTGTTAAATGTGCGGTTCAAAGACATTTAAGAGTAGACGGAATTTGCGAGTTCAACCGTTGGTACTCCATACATTATTTATTCCGGAGATATTCCGTTTGACAGTCAGACAAACGATCTGATAGGTCATCGTTTTTCATTTTTTCGTTGCGCAATTCTAAAAACTATTCGCAACACAATAGAGCTAACTCAATGAAAATTTTATGAAAAATAGTAGCAGTTGTGACGAGAGCGATACGTTTGAACAATACTAACGAGTACGTTTCAAAATAGAGCTGGGAGTTTGGGAACACGCCTCGTCGCATTCATATCGTGGTTTTCGCTGGTCATTCAACATTGTGCAGGCTTTTTACATTTCTGTTCTTGTTAATTGTTTTTTTTATGTGGACGCGTCATACAATGTACTATTTCAAGGAAAATGGAGATTGATATAATCGAGTTTTTCTGAAATGGGCAGTTCGAATGGATAATTAATGTTAAATTGACCAAGGTTAACGATTTGGTCAGCCTCTTTTAACTAGGTATATAGGAAAATATTTAATGAGGATTCAGGATATTATAAATTTTGTTAGTCATTTTTATATGACCCTAGCTGAATCCGTGGTTATACCCACTTTATTTAGGACTAGTGCTCGTGCACCCGTGACTCGCCTGGCGTGATGTAATATAGCCTATATCCTTTCTCGATAAATAGGCTATTTATCACCAAAATAATTATTTATATCAAACCAGAAGTTCTTGAGATAAGCGCAATTCACCAAACAAATAAACAAACTCTTCAAATTCATAATATTAGTATATATTCTTACGAGGACCCAATAGTATATATAAGTAGTAATTACATTTAGTTCATACAATGTATCGACCTCTTTTGTTTAGTTGGGCAACACTGGCCGTATTGGCTGAATGGCTGATGACAAATAAAAAGGCGGGAAGTTCATATTGTTTTTGATGAGGCGGACATGCTAATTACAATATTATTGTAGAAGCGAATTGTCCGTGTGGTGACGGATTAAGAATACGAATTGTCACCACCCCATATCATCCCGTGGGTGTCGTAAGAACCGACAGAGGGAGCATATTATGCAGAGAACAGCACTGTAAGAGAAGGAAAACTTGATACAAACCCTATACCAACCCGTTTGGCCAGCGTGGTATAGTAGGCCAATTCTTCCTTTCAAAGGAGAGGCCTAGTCCAGTAGTGGACTGTTAAAGGCTGATTATGATGTAGAAGCGAATATACTTGTTCCTGAACACTCTGAATTTTAATTATTATAATCGTCGTCCTGTCATCTGTCTGCTGGATATCGTCCTGTTTCATCTCAGAAGTGGGATTTGATGATCATGCTGGGACCATACTATCGTGGGCTCGGAAAAAGAAGAAAGAGTCTCAGCGTCACCTCGTCAGACGAAGATGAACCCGAAAAATGCCAAGATTTTTTTTCACACCGTAAGGAGATAAGTTTGCCCATAAAACGGAGAATCACTCATCTGGAGGCCGAAGTTATACCAAAGTTTGATCCAGGCAAGAAAACAACAAATGTTAAGGGCTGGCTCAACAAAATCGATCAGCTTGGTGATATGTATTCTTGGGATGAGAGAGATCGTATTTTCGTCATGCAAATTCGTTTACGTGGCGCTGCTTGCGAGTGGTACGACGATTTAGAAGATTATGCAGTCACATGGGCACAATGGAAAGAAAATTTAACGCGTGCATTTCCACATTCGACAGACTACGTCGATCGACTCGAAGAAATACTTGCACGTACCAAGGATAACAGAGAAACCATGACAAAGTATTTCCACGATAAGATGTCTCTCCTTAAGAAATGCGCGTTAGAAGGTGAAGCAGCCACTTCTTGTCTGATTCGGGGTTTACCAGTTGAATTGCGAGCTAATGCAAAGGCATATAATTGTGATTCACCAGAAGAATTGTACTATGGCTTCCTGTCGTCTCTTGAAAATTACAAAAGGATTGAAGTGGAAACCATGGCTCAAAAGTCGACCTGGAAACGAGGTTCAAGTCTGCCAAAGACTTGCTTCAATTGCCGCAAGACGGGTCATGAAGCGGGGGACTGTCGCCTCACACGCTGCCAAATCTGCCAACGCTTGGGCCACGCTTCAACCGCCTGCTGGTATGGCACGAGTTCTGCTGCCGGCGCGAAGTCCAGAGATGAACACCCATTACAAACCCAACGCACTGTTACACAGGTGCGTCAACTTACATCTACTACTTCTGATAATCTATCAGATGTGTATAGAAAATATGTTACTGTTAATGGGGCTGTAATACTAGCTTATATTAACACGGGAAGTAAAGTTAACATTATTACGTTAAAGACAGTTCAATGTCTAAAGCTTAAAGTTTTACATTCAAATGTTTTGATGAAAGGTTTTGGTGGTTCACTCATGTCTTCGTTGGGTAGAGTACAGTTTAATTTGCGCATAGACGAAATTTCTATTCACAGCGATGCTGAAGTAACTGACACAGACTTAAAAGAATTAAATATGATAATAGATCAACCAATTATAAACAAACCAAATCTGACACTTATTGCTAATTCTAAACATGTCAAGCTAATTGAGAACAACATGCAATATATACAGACTACCAACGACCTATATAACATTAAATTATCTGCGAGTAACTTCATAGAAAAGGCTCCGTTATTTTTATCAAATGATTTATCATTGCAGCCAGGAAATACTTGTTTAATTTATGCATACATTACGAACGAGATACCCAAAGACAGTATACTAATAACCCGATCCATTATGTTTGATTTTGGTAATGAGTCATATTTTATGCCTCAATCTATTTTAAAGTATGGTAATTATCGTTTACAAATAACCAATTTGGGTGAATCTTGTATTCGCTGGTGTGCAGGTAGATTGCTTACTCGGGCTGATGTATTCGACCAAGCTGACGTTTTTATGACTTCGAGCCGTTCATATCCTGATGTAAACATTATAGGCTATAACAAACAGAAAAATACTTGACATTTCGGACGTCAAAATAGGAGATATTGGGGAATATTATTACGATATGTTATTAAATTTGTTAAATAAATACAGTGGGTCATTTGCTGAATGTAGTAATGACCTTGGATGTACCAGTTTTTTAGAAATGCACATAAATACAACGACTAATGTACTAATGTAAATGTCGTACAAAGAAACCGAAATAGTAGAACAAAAAGTGGATGAACTTCTTTCAGCGGGTATTATTAGAGGGTCTGAATCAGAATACGCTAGTCCGGTCCTATTAGTTAAGAAAAGGGAAGGCGGTTATCGCTTATGCATAGACTACCGCGCGCTTAATAGTCGAACAGTTAAGGATCGATATCCCCTTCCACATATTGACGACCAGATCAACCGGCTTTCAGGGAAAATGTTTTTTACCACGCTAGATTTAGCGCAAAGCTATTATCAAGTTAAATTGTCCGAAGATTCAATTCACAAGACTGCTTTCGTTACACCGACCGGTCAGTACGAGTTCCTCAAAATGCCGTTTGGTCTGGCCAACGCACCTGCTGTATTCTCTCGCCTTATACGTAAAGCTCTAGGACCTCTCAGTAACAAATTAGCGATATACCTTGATGACGTAAATATTCCCACGGTCACCATAGAGCAAGGTATACATTTACTTGAAGAAGTTCTTAAACTTCTCCAAAGAGCTAACTTAAAACTAAATCTACAGAAATGTTCCTTTTTACAAACTAGTGTTAATTATTTGGGACATGAAGTAACCGCAGGCTCCGTGCGTCCAGGTCTGGCTAAAATTGAAAGCGTGACACGATTCAGGCGTCCTCGTAATGTGCACGAAATCAGGCAATTTATAGGTCTCGCATCCTATTTTCGTAAATTTGTCCGTGGTTTTGCGGAGATGGCACGTCCCCTAACTTACTTGACTAAAAAGGGAGTTAAAAGTAAGAATTTGTATGGGGGTTAGAACAAGAACAAGCATTCGAAAATCTGAAAACGGCATTAACTAAAAGACCAGTATTGGCTATTTATAGCACCCGCGCTAAAACTGAACTACATACCGACGCAAGTAGGTTAGGTTTAGGAGGGATTCTACTTCAATACCAAGAGGATGGTAATTTAAAACCAATTGCATATTTCAGTCGAGTAACTACCAGGGAAGAGCAATGCTACCACAGCTATGAGCTGGAAACCTTGGCTGTAGTAGAATCTTTGAAAATATTTCGAATATACCTTTTACCGGTGTTCCAGTCAAGATTATTACTGATTGTTCAGCGTTACGTAACACTCTTACAAAAGAAGACCTCGTTCCCCGAATCACCCGCTGGTGGCTCACCATCCAAGATTTCGATATGGAGATTGAATACAGCCCTGGAGACCGCATGCGACATGTTGATGCCTTAAGTCGCAACCCAATCACAGGTACAGCTCTAGTACTTAGCATAGATAAGGAGGATTGGCGCATAACCCTACAAATTCAAGATGCACATATTCAGAATATAATAAAACAGTTAAAGGAAGGCACACGAAATCCAGACATTCTTAATAATTACGAAGTGGTGGACGATTGCCTATACCGAAAAACTATAAATGGTAACAGGTTTGTAATACCCAAATTGTCAAAGTGGAGTCTATTGCAAAAATATCATGATCAAGTTGGGCATCTGGGATTTGATAAGTGTGAAAAGTCAATCAAATCCCAATTCTGGTTCGTAGGAATGACTAGGTTTATTAGAAAATATGTAAATGCTTGTTTGCAATGCGCATATTCCAAAGGCAACTACGGCAAACAGGAGGGCGAGCTACACCCTATAAAAAAAGCCAAAAATTCCCATGCATACTGTCCATGCCGATCATTTGGGGCCGTTCCTTAAAACCCTCAGTGGTAATATTTACATCCTTGTAGTTATTGACTCGTTTACCAAGTTTGTTTTCGCTTAACCTGTTCGAAATGTTAGCTCAGTCGAAACTATTAGAAACCTAAAGGATATACTTTCAGTATTCGGAACTCCCTCTAGAATAATAACTGACCGTGGTGTCGCATTTACAAGTAGGTACTTTAAAGATTTTGTCATGGAGAAACAAATAAAGCATGTCCTGAATGCGATTGCCTCTCCACGATCAAACGGTCAAGTTGAGAGAGTGAACAGAAGCATTATTAACGGACTTAATACTACGGCAGAAAATGAGTGCACTTGGGACGAAAAATTCACTGACGTCGTATGGGGAATTAACAATACCCCACATGCTGTAACCGGATATACACCATTTAGTTTAATGTTTGCACACACGAACACTCTTTTCCCTGCTTATACCACGACTAGTAGTGATCATCCAACTTCGATTAAACGATTAGGAGAACGTAGACAGGAGGCTAAATCACGTATTGATAGGCAGATGACGATAATGAAAGATCGCTTTGATAAAAAACATAAAAGCTGCAAGAAATACAAAGTAGGAGATTTAGTCTTACGGAAAGGGGGACCATCACGTGACCAAACCACAGGTGTTACTAAAAAATTAGGTAGTCACTATACGGGACCATACAAAATATCCAAAGCTAATCAGTCTATCGACCGATACACTATAAACAGCATAAAGGGTATTAAAGGGTACAAAAAATTCAGTGCTGTTGTTCCTGGCGATGCCTTACGGTCCTATAAGTCATCTGTGTCGGATAGCTCCACTGAATCAGACAGAGAAGTAGACAGAGATGACCTGATAGATCTATTAGAATATGTATTGTATATGTAGGTACATGATAAGAATAAGTAACTTATAAAACCAAAATATTCTGTAATAAGTAAATAAATAATTTTAACAATATAATATGTACTTACCTATTTATGAATTCATAAAAATCAAATTAATTTATGTATCAAATGGTTCAATTTATCATGTAAAATAAAATTATTTTCCTAGAGCCAGATCTGTGTAGGTATATTTAAAATCTAGTACCTAAATTAAGCGAGATCTGTGTGATTCTAAAATCTAGCAATAACAGCTAGATCTGTGTGCCTAATTATACCTATAGGTATCTAAAATAATAAAATCTAGTGATAACAGCTAGATCTGTGTGATTCTAAAATCTAGCATTAACAGCTAGATCTGTGTGATTCTAAAATCTAGCAATAACAGCTAGATCCGTGTGATTCTAAAATCTAGCAATAACAGCTAGATCTGTGTGATTCTAAAATCTAGCAATAACAGCTACATCTGTGTGCCTTATAATATCTATATCTAAAATCTAGCAATAACAGCTAGATCTGTGTGCCTAATAATATCTATATTTAAAATCTAGCAATAACAGCTAGATCTGTGTGCCTAATAATATCTATATCTAAAATCTAGCAATAACAGCTAGATCTGTGTGCCTAATAATATCTATATCTAAAATCTAGCAATAACGGCTAGATCTGTGTGATTCTAAAATCTAGCAATAACAACTAGATCCGTGTGCCTCACTATATATCTGCGAATAATAAATATCTAACAATTATAAGTTAGATCTGTGTGACTTTCAAATCTAGCAAGTCTAAGATGTACATGCTTGATATAGAGGCATATAATAATCTATTATATTAAGTCTCCATACTTATACGTAGTACGTATATTAGCATAATATATACCATTTCTAAAACATCTGATCTATGTGACTTAGTACAGATCTATCAATATGATAGCTTAAGTCATAATGATTAGATACACCGAAATAAAAGAAACCTAACAACTTCATACATAAATTGCAATAAGTATCTATAGGTACATATGTAATGTCATCCGAGTGTTGGACTATTAAATCACTTTATTTATAACAAATGTTAAAACGAAGAACATTTACTGTTGTGTTCTCTTGTTTTTCAGGGGCTGAAGAATTCTGAAAACAGTCAAGATCGCCGTGGGACACGGCCCATGCAGGATGGCCGAATGTTACGAGGACCCAATAGTATATTTAAGTAGTAATTACATTTAGTTCATACAATGTATCGACCTCTTTTGTTTAGTTGGGCAACACTGGCCGTATTGGCTGAATGGCTGATGACAAATAAAAAGGCGGGAAGTTCATATTGTTTTTGATGAGGCGGACATGTTAATTACAATATTATTGTAGAAGCGAATATACTTGTTCCTGAACACTCTGAATTTTAATTATTATAATCGTCGTCCTGTCATCTATCTGCTGGATATCGTCCTGTTTCAATATATGGCTATTGCCGTATATATCTACAATTAAAACAGTTACTTTAAAAATGAAACGTAAGTCGTCTGTGTTAGATTCTCTTTCTTGGAATTCTTATAACCCTGTACCCAAAAAAGTCGAATAGTCGAAAAAAATATTCAAAAATGTATCGAGTTAAATAACATAATTACTATCAAAAAGGAGGTAATCCAACAGTCATCATTCACAACAATATTTTTAGAAAAACTTCGCCATCACTGGTCATGGTGACACTCTTTTATTTGACATATATTATATTTTAACCCAAAAATTAAAAATACATAATTATGTAATCATTTTACGATTTGAGCATAATCACCGAACATTAATTATTGTGAAGCAGCTGTATGTGATGCGTCTGAAGCATAAGGAGTGCTTATGTGTCCGTGCCAATATGCGCTGCTTAATGACCTCTAACACGCGGGTAGAGCGCTTGTTTGAGACCGCTTTTAGGGGATCATATCGATAAATAATTATTACGATTGATCTGATGGATCCCACATCATGTATTGGTGAAATGGATTATAACACTTTTTTGAAAAGCTCGGTTATGTCAAAAATACCAAACTTTACGATGTGGCCACGACATAATGATAGGTATACATACTCGTATTATTATCTAATATATTAAATGTATAAGTAACAGCGTGCATGTATATTATGTGTGGTAGGAACCAGAGAGCATCGCCAGAAAAATGGTTCAATTCAATTCAATCGTTTATTTGCAAATATGGGTTTTATACAGAGATGTATGAGAAATTATGCGAATGGGTCACCAGCTTTCTTACAGACAGAAGCATAAAGGTACGTAGTTGACGGTGAATGCTCTGACGCCTTGTCTGTAAAAGCTGGTGTCCCTCAAGGCTGCGTGCTATCGCCTACTCTGTTCCTCCGGTATATGAATGATATGTTACTAGACAGCGGCATTAATTGTTATGCAGATGACAGCACAGGCGATGCTTTATATACCGTCCGCGCCAACACGTCTCGGGACAAAGTCATCGAGAGCCGAAATAAACTTGTGTCTGAAATTGAGACCTCCTTGGAGATGGTCTCAGATTGGGGAAGACTTAATTTGGTCCAATTTAACCCCACAAAGACAAGTTTGCGTGTTCACCGCAAAAAAACTGCCGTTGGTCGTATGTCCTCGTTTTGAGAGCACCCCCTTAACTGCCTCCTCCAGTATAGGAATACTTGGTGTCGACATATCGAGCGAAGTCCAGTTCCGCGGTCACTTAGAGGGTAAGGCAAAGTTAGCCTCGAAGAAGCTTGGCGTGCTCAATAGATCGAGACGGTATTTCACTTCGGCCCACCGCTTGCTCCTTTATAAGGCGCAGGTCCGGCCGCATATGGAATACTGTTCTCATCTTTGGGCAGGGGCACCCCAGTACCAGCTTCTCCCTCTGGACCGCATCCAACGGAGAGCTGCTCGAATTGTCGACTGCCAAGATATTTGCAACCGGTTAGACCGCTTGGCGCTGCGTAGAGATGTAGCCTCGCTATGCATCTTTTATCGCTACTACTATAGGGAGTGCTCCGAGGAATTGTTCAGATTAATCCCTGCCGCCTCTTTCCGCCATCGTTCTACGCGACAGCATTTCCATCCCCATCATTTAGATGGTTGGCAATCCACAACGGTGCGTTTCTCTAGAAACTTTCTGCCTCGTGCCTCTAAACTGTGGAATGATCTGTCGCCTGCGGTTTTTCCGAACCAATACGACCTTCAATCCTTCAAGAAAAGAGCGTATTCCTTTTTAAAAGGCCGGCAACGCACTTGTGACTCCTCTAGTGTTGCGGGCGTCCATGGGCGGCGGCAATCGCTTAACATCAGGCGAAAAAAAATGATGGTAAAGACGTTGTAGGCGTATATTCCTTTTGAGCGCCATGGTCACATATATGTGACAAGCGAAAACTGTCCCTGGACGCCAACGTCACAAATACGTGACAGAAAAAGCGGTATACAAAAACACGAAATAAACAATTTGAACATTACTTGAATGCCTGTTTATTTATATTACCTTAGAAGTTCTAATGCTTGTTTATTTCTGTTAAACGAGTTAAATAGCATTATAGATATTGAGCCATTTTACGTTAAAAAGTAAGAAATCAAATCTTAAAAAAGAATGTTCTCACACGCCACAGTCACAAATATGTGACCGCTAGTGATGTAGCGCAAGTTAGATAATATCAAAAATTTACATCAAAAATCGTTTTAAAACTTCGTTCTACAATGTATAATTTTAGATATAATTTAGTACGAGGATAAAACAGCATTAGTTTTATAGAATCAGACTTAAAACATTTTAATAGCTACATAGTCGAAGATAAAATTGGCTGGGTCGAATTTTGATATTCGCTAATCTTGACTCAGGCGCATCCCTAATACAACCCGAATTATCAGTGCCTTGTACGCCATGGTCACAAATAGACGACAGCATCGTGACGTCACAAGCGCAGGCGATCAGAAATAGTGAAGAAAGTAAACATTATTAAAATATTTATTATTTATTTTATACTGACTGTTATAGTGAGTGCGAATTTAATGACTACGGAGGAACTTCTTCGCATATTAGAAGGAGTTCCTGAATCCTGATGACGAAGGCTTTTCGGAAACAAAATCTTTGGACGACTATGATTTAAAGGTACCTAAGGAAGTACCTACAGTATTTTTTTTCTGCTTTTATTTTAAACAAAAATTAATCTTATTAAAAACCGAGATAATATCAGTAGGTATGTGGCCCAGTATTGGTGCTAGTAGACCGATGTAACTTATTTTTGTTAAAAATCAGTTAAATAGATACATTTGGGAATTTTCTTTTTTCGTGAAACAACGATAGATATATTTTTATGTTTATACGTACCTATCATGTGCCTATACTGATACATATACTTAAACTGTTTGAACATTCGGAATTATAAAGATTATAAATGTACCTAATTAAAAAAATCCGTTTTATTTATTTTAAAATAATATGGTACGGGAACACATTATTACATTTAACTATATTGTCGTCTCATAACTGTTATTACGGTGTTATACAACTCTGTAAATTATGTATAACTATAACTATAGTAGGAGGAAGTGTAATTAGGAATAAAATTTCAATGTTACAAGGACATTATATTCTCAGAATCGGAGACGAAAATAAAAATACAATTAAATATCGATGTAGTATTGGAATCCCTATTTTTTTCGTAGGTATTTGCGCGAAATTTGTGGCTTGGCGTTGAGGGCAGGTTCATGTGTTTTTGCTCTGGCGTTCAAAAGGTTAAAGCACCATACAAAATTATAAGAACCTGTATTATATATCCGAAACTTTCTTTATGTAGGCGGTGCGAAAACGTTAATGTGAAAGGGAATTTATATTTTTTTAGTCACGACGTCGCAGAAAAGCGAACAAAACCTCAAATCTCTTTCTTTCAGTTTCAGAAGCTGTGCGAAAAATTGGTTTACGATGTATGTTTACTTGGTAAGTTGTTAACGCCTTCAACGGGCAACTTTCTTAAACGCGTATAACATTTTTAAACATTTAAATACTGTCACCGACCTAATATTGCTCTCGCATATTTAAAAATTATAAACATAAACCAAAAACAAAACGAACGTCTAATGTTTTACCATTGCTTTTTTGTTTGATTTTCATGTGAGTGTTTGGCCAACTCTAGTGTCGGATTTTTCAGACCGCCCGAAGGCCTCCGACATGGCCTAACGATCCTTATCCTTGGACAAGAACCGAGACTGACAGCTTTACGTGCCCTCCGAAGCACGGTAGCGCTCAGATGTAAATGCAACACACGGTCACCCATCCAATTGGCAACCTCTGCAAGCGTTGCTTAACTTTGCAGATCTGTTATGAACGGCAAGCCAAGTCTCGCAATGAGGGCTACTTTACCATTGTTACGTTAGCTTCAGTCATCGAGTTTACTGGAAAAAGGTTTGATTATTATTGTTATTTCTATCTTGCTAGCTATCTCTCACAGTTTCACAGCTATTTTCTGTATCTTAGTTTTTAGGGTCGTAAAAGTGCTGTACTTACCGAAAAAGGAAGAAAATGATCCTTTATAAGATCACATTGTGGCCCATCTGTCTGTCTGTCTAGACCCTTTATTTTGGGAACGTGTAGAGATGTCGAGTTAAATCCATATACTCTAGTCTACAGCCCCTTAAAGCTGTGAAAATAAAAACACTGGCTTGAAAAAAGATACGTCCGTTTATGCCATAAAATACGCAAATTTCGACACTGCTAAGGGAATTAAAATTAATAAGGTACTACCCGTTTAATAAAGGCTCCAACTACATAAATCTTTCACAAAGTCGACGATGTTGCCTCATTGTTGCCGCTGAGGATTTGCTGAAGAGTCTAAAGCAATGGGGAAGTGTGAAGTGAAATCATCTCAAATGCGTATTTGAGCCGAAAATAAAATTGATTCTATCAGTGTGCGGTAGACGAAATAAGTTTGAGAACTCCTGCTGTACCTACAAACATCAGCGCCACCTACTAGTTTGCATATTGTTACGAGCTGGGGTTCGGTGATAAATTATATACACTATGCCAGAAAAACTGCACTTTATTCACTAACACAATAACACTAGATACACACACTTATTTTCACAACACTAATAAAACACACTATTCACACCACTAGAACAACACTAAACACTTCCGACTTATTTCTCTTCGCTTCTTGATCGCTGTCGATTCTTCCATTCATAACTGTGTCCGGTCCGTTCACTCCCGCTCTATTTATACTGGCCGGATAACATCACTAGCGCATTCTAGATACTTCCACAAAACTGTCGAATAATCGCGAACAGTCGGATGCTCGATACAGCAACGCCATCTAGTACAGAGTAGCTGAATTACCTTTAAACCACCGATACATTCAATCTCTTCTAGTACCCCCATTCACCGATAGATGGCGTAACAGTGCCCCCCTCTTAAACGTGTTCGTCTCGAACATCGTTGGACCCATGGTAACGAGCCAACCGGTCCACATGAACTATCTTCGGTGCACCTCGCGACCCCTTCTGGATTCGATAGGTGACGTCGTTCATCCTGGTAATTATGCGATATGCCCCGTCCCATCTGGCTTGTAACTTAGGCGATTTGCCTTTGCTTCGTACTGGGCCATGAAGCCACACCAATGACCCCTCATCGAAGCCCTTGTTGTTCGCCCTCCGGTCGCAGCGAGTCCTCATCCTCCCAAACATCCGCCGTCCCGACTCCCATGGAGCTCCTACGTTGCACATCTTGAATGCACCTCTGCTACGAGTATGTGGCCCCTTCACAGCCGCACAACTTGTGCATTTGCGGCACCAATCCTCGACGTCATTCCGACAGTGGAGCCAATAAAACCGCTCTCGGATCTTAGTAAGCGTCTTAATAACCTTCCACCACCTTTGCGTAATCTGAAAACATTGCATACATTTAGAAATAAGTTTAAGTTATTTTTGATCAATAAACAAAAATCATCGCTTTAATTTTACATACTTACCTTTATTACGGCTAATTCGGGCATCTTCTCTTACGTGTATGGTACCATTATTGTACTAATTATAATGTACCGACATTGAAAATGAATGTGCCTACCTAATTGCTGTGGTATTTTGGTGTATTGTATATTAAGTAGTAACTAAATTTTTGCTATTAGCGCGTACGCAACATAATAAATGATGGACAGCATAGACGCTTTCTTGACACTTGACAGTCGTGACAGATGGAACTAACTATCAAGTGACACCTACGAGTTGCGTTCGGAAACAAGAAATAGTTCTTTCAATATAACATCATATTTCTTTAAATATTTCTATTAAGTATATTTAAGTGGGTGTATATATATGTATATATTAATTATGAAATATATTGATATAGTTTATATATTATTATTTACTAGAATGCTATATATTTTATTGTTCTTCATCCAATTTCTTGTCCTATATATATAATGTATCAAATGTGTGTATTATTTAAGTGGATTATTTTATATTTAGGTGTATTAATTAATATTCATGTGTATTATTTTATTTACTCGGCCTGCGAGAATACCAGCGTTGTAGTAATACTGCAACATTAGCTGACGCAGCGCCTTATTTGCCCTCCATGTAAGTCCACAGAAATAATGTACCTACCTTCTTATATTCCTAGTGTACTTGTAGTTAAGTTTATATGTTTGTTAAGTGTTTTTTAAGTTTGTGTGGAGGTGCAAATAAAACATTTTCTTTTCTTTCTTTTCTTTCTTTTCTTTCTTAACTCCCATGTGACCTCCCGAAGCACCATTGTGATAGAGCTGCAGTACTTCCGGCACCTTAGTCTTGGGCACTACCATTTGCAAATGGCACTGGTTACCGCGAGCGTTTTCCCATTTGCGGCACAGAACTCCATCCTGGACGACCAAGCTTTCCCACTGTGCCCAATAACTCTTGGTGATAGGGCTCATTGCTGCGACATCACTCCATTTGGGCCTAGGAGCGTCTGATTTCTTCCATTCGAGAATCGGCTGTACGTCTTTGTCTTCTTGCTGGGCACTCTGCAAAGCTTCTTTCCATCCATCGCTCAGATCCGTTTTCAATATTCTCACTAGCGCTGCCGGCTTCGCTTCCTGTCTTGCACAGTGTTTGCGTTGGTCGGGGTAGCCCTACCTGTCAGAGCATCTGCGCTACATTGCTCTTGCCGCCACACAGGTACGTCAGGTGGGGTCACCTGACGTACCTGTTTGGTGGAGACAGGGTACCAACGTGCCGCTTACGCTTTGGGCAGCTCAAGCGGATATGGCCTCTTTCCCCGCAGTTGTAGCACCGTGGTGAAGAAACAACTTCCCTGATACGGTAAGTTCGATCCTCCTGACGCGCTGCTTCCACCTCCAGAGCGTAGGCTAAGGCTGCCTTCAGGGACTTGAAGTGCCCAAGTCTTACCACTGCTCTAACTTCCAGGTCCCGGATCCCATCCGTAAACGCTTGTACGAGGTTCCCGTCAATGAGCGCAGGCGACGACTGGTATGCCTTCCTGACCAGCCTTTCCACCTCTAGAGCCCACTGCTGCAGAGTTTCTCCGGTGCGTTGTGTCCTGTCCTTCAGCTGAGCACGATACACATGTTCGAGATGCGCGTCTCCATACCTCGCCTCCAATGCCTCCAGAAGCTTCTCGTAGGTGACGTCTTGCCCGAGTGCCTCCAACACCGTCAGGGCCTGATCACGAAGGCCCAAGGTTAGGGCGGTGAAGGCCTGTTCTTTGTCCCACCTATTCGCTCGCATAACGGCCTCAAACTGAACCTTGTATGCAAACCACGATGACGAGCCATCAAATGGTGGAACCTTAAACCAACGAGGCGAGGGCGCTACAGCTGCAGGTGTAACGTAGTAGGACCCGAGCCTACACAATTTCTTCTCCAATTCGGCAATACGGGCCTCGAGTTGATCATGTACACGCTTCTCAATGTCGCTGATACGGGCCTCGTGCTGCTGGAGTTCCTCCTTGACCGCCTTCAAGTCCTTCCCCACTGCGGCGCTGAGGTCCTTCATGAGCACCAGCTGTTCCTCCAGACGGTGGGCGTGCCCCTCCTTGTCGCGCGGCAGCAGCAACTCTAGGCGGCGCGCGTGCTCCTCTTGACGGCGAGCCTGCTTCTGTTGACGGCGGTCCTGCTCCTCCTTGTCGCGCTGTAGCTGTTCCTCCAGGCGGCGAGCCTGCTCCTCCTGACGGCGGGCCTGCTCCTCTTGACGGCGAGCCCGCTCCTCCTTGTTGCGCTGTAGCTGTTCCTCCATGCGGCGCGCGTGCTCCTGCATGAACGCCATCAGAGCCGCGATGTCGGGCACCGCCACGGAGTGTGCGCTTGCGGGCTCCACTGCAGCCGCGGAGTCGCCTGGTCCACCAGACGATGGAGAAGGAACGTCTCCGAAGCGTCTCTGGTCCAGGTCTTGCTGGCGCTGGTTCCTGGTGCGTACTCCTTCAGTTTCTTCTTTCGGCATAACCGGCATAATTTATCCCTTTCTTCTGACACCAATTTGTTACGAGCTGGGGTTCGGTGATAAATTATATACACTATGCCAGAAAAACTGCACTTTATTCACTAACACAATAACACTAGATACACACACTTATTTTCACAACACTAATAAAACACACTATTCACACCACTAGAACAACACTAAACACTTCCGACTTATTTCTCTTCGCTTCTTGATCGCTGTCGATTCTTCCATTCATAACTGTTTCCGGTCCGTTCGCTCCCGCTCTATTTATACTGGCCGGATAACATCACTAGCGCATTCTAGATACTTCCACAAAACTGTCGAATAATCGCGAACAGTCCGATGCTCGATACAGCAACGCCATCTAGTACAGAGTAGCTGAATTACCTTTAAACCACCGATACATTCAATCTCTTCTAGTACCCCATTCACTGATAGATGGCGTAACAATATGAATCTAATCATATCCAGGGGACCCATGACTCAAATATACACAAGACATTTAATTTAGATTGATCTTGTCTAGGAGAAGTTTATTGACTCGCACACACACACAAATATTACTACATCGTATAATAATGTTTTATTCGATCCTAACACTCCCTTGTATCTCAAAGAACGTTTTTCTCAAAGAACGGTCGTCAGAGAATCTGAGGCTGCAAATGCCAATATGCATTCAACAAATTACTACAGTAAATCCTTTGCTGTCCAGGCAGTGCGCTTGTGGAATGCGTTGCCTCTCGAAATTAGACAAGCAAAGTCAATAGGCATATTTAAAAAGGCATTAAAACAGTTTTTTCTCTTCTAAATCTGTAATGTTACTTGTGGTGTACAATAAAAAAATATCTAATCTAACCTATAAAATAAAACTCTCTGAGGTGTCTGTAGATACAAAAACTGATTACACATTATGGTTTAAATGAAATGAAAACTAATAAATATGGTAATGTTAAAATAATAATTATAATCTTAATATATAAAATCCTTGCGTTACTGACTGACTGACAGTCACGCTACAGCCGAAACTACTGATCGCAAGAAGATAAAATTTAGATGTTCCTTGAGGAGTGTAGGGTAGCACTAAGAGAGGATTTTTCAAAATGTCTCCCCTAAGGGGGTAAAACAGGGGGTCAAAGTTTGTATGAAACTTTTTATTCCTTCGATGGATTGACTTCAAACTTTGCGTATTGGTTCCTCAAACCAGGATAGTGAACATTAAGAATTATTTTTTTAGAAATTTTTCCCCTAAGGGGGTAAGATTGAAGGTCAAAATTTGTATGTAACTTTATATTCCTTTAATGGATTGACTTCAAACTTTGTATATTGGTTCTTCAAACGACGATAGTGAACATTAAGAATATATTTTTTAAATTCCTCCCCTAAGGGGGTAAGATAGGGAGTCAAAATTTGTATGAAACTTATTATTCCTTCAGTAGATTGACTTCAAACTTTGTACATTGGTTTCTCTAATGACGTTAGTAAACATTAAGAAAATCTTTTTGGAAATTCTTTTCTTAAAGGGTTAAAAAGGGGACTCAGAATTTGCATGAAACCCGTTTTGTTCCTTCATTGGTTTAACTCCAAATTTTGGTATATAGGTTCGCAAATGACGTTAGTGAACACTAAGAAAGGAGTTTTCGAAGTCACTCCCCTATTAATAAAGCTATCCCATTTTGTATACTTATATAAAAAAAACTTCGATGGATTCACTTGAAACTTTTTATATCGGTTCCGCAAGTGACGTTAGTAAATTCACCTCTAAAACGGGGAGTACTAAATCCTTCACTTTTAGATTTTTTTTCGTCGTCCTTGATGTGCATTTAATTTTCATTTATTTTAATTTAACTATATGGCTGGCTCTCATCTCAAGCGCTTTTCATCTTCATTAACTAAAATGTATTATGGTTCTTTATATGACCAATAGAAGCCAAAATACTTAGAACCGTAATTTCGCTATTTTTATTTGTTTTTACGCAGGTGAGGACTTTTTATCAGTTATCTGCTTTGTCCCACTGCTGACCAAGGCCTCCGTCATTTGTTTAACCTAAAAATACTAAGAAAGGGTTTTTGAACTTGGATAATTTGTTTTACATTTTTTTTACAATGTCGGTGAGATATACAAATGTATACTGCTACGGAATCCTTCACAAGTAAATCCGACTGGTTTTTGAATAATTTAATTTTAAGTAGCTTTTGCACACATGTAATTTTACTCATTTGTTCGAGAGTTTTCATGAACCATTAGTAAAATTACAGCACCAAATTGGCAAACCCGTATATACATATATGACTGCTACGCACGACGTGGCATCCCCATCATATTACTGTACCAAGATTGCCTTAGCGGTGCTCGAAACACGATTAACATCGAAATTTCGTAACTTATTGCGTTGTTTTGGCAACTTCAACAATTATGGTGCCTTTTTAAGAGTTCCGTAGTAAACTACAAGGAACCTGTATCGTTTCGCCATGTCCGTCCGTCCGTCTGTCCTGCTGCAGTTTTACGCGAAAGCTATAAGCACTAGAAGGTTGAAATTTGGCAGAGTTATACATTGTAATAACGCGGTCAAAGTTTTACAATAAAATATTTTTTTTACACTAAGGTTTGCTTTAGCACTTTTTTAGGATTCCGTTTCCAAAAATGGCAAAAACCTAAACAGGTAAATTCGCCATGCCTTTCCGTCTGTCAGTGTGTCCGTTTGTATGTTACAGCCTCTTTATGCCGAAACTATTCAGACTACACATTTGAACATTGGTAGCTAGATGTACTTTATAAACCGCTTCACGATTTTATACAAAAGTTGAACTGTAGAATAATAAGGGGGGTTTTAGATAGATAGATAATTCTTTATTATGCAAATACACTGTTGATACAAATCTGGTAATAAATGACTTAAATGTACATAGGTACATAGCAAATGCACAAGGGCGGCCTTATCGCAAAGTGCGTTTTCCTCCATTCAACCATCCAGGTTCTTAATACATGGAACTGACTATTTTTTTTTATTTCATTTGTCATATATGCAGTGTCTATAGATGGATCTTTAAAAATAAGATTAATCTGAAATCAGTTTAAAAGATAGACGGTCCCAAAGTAGTAAAAATAGTGTCCCACCCATGTAACTTTTAAAATTAAAGAGTGAAAGTTCTAGAAAAATATACGTTGTCGATCGTAATGAAATCTTTCAACAAAAATCGGTTTCATGGCATGGCATCTATAGACACTGCATAGGTATATGACAAATGAAAAAAATGGACAGTTCCATGTATTAAGAACCTGGATGGTTGCCTGGAGCAAAACAGACTTTGCGATAAGGACACCCTTGTGCATTTGCTATGTACCTATGTATATTCAAGTCATTTATTACCAGATTTGTACCAACAGTGTATTTGCATAATAAATAATTATCTATCTATCTAAAAGCACCCTTTATTATTCTACTGTTCAACTTTTGTATAAAATCGTGAAGCGGTTTATAATGTACATCATCTAGCAACCAATGTTCAAATGTGTAGTCTGAATAGTTTCGGCATAAAGTGGCTGTAACATACAAACGGACAGACGACCAGTTCTTTTAATACCTACCAACTCCATGTTTGGGATATACAATATATATATATATCGAATAAAATATAGATATCGAAACATAGAATTGATGTTACCATTATTTTCGTCAAACATAATATATAATATGTGCGGTGTGTCTATAGATAGATATTACAAAATTACTTGAAGTTTACTAAAACATTTATTTCAAGTCAATCGTTCGAACAATAGACACTTTTAAAGTGCTAAAATGGGTGGCTCATCCACCCTATAACATTTAAAATAAGACATAAAAAATCCTCAGACAATATTGCTGTAAAATTTTATTTAAAACGTTCAATGAAAATGGGTGTGTACGAAAACGGAAAACATACCTTTGTCATTTATACAAACACTGTGAAAAACGAAGATATATTTGCTGCCCTAAAATGTATGAGTAGGTATCTAAACCCTTCAAGGGCTTCTTATGCCTACTACTACAGTACTCTTCATGAGGCACTAAGCCTGTTTTTTTTCGTATAAAACATTTTATCTAAACTAAATTTACGCGAGCGAAGCAGCGGGCAAAAGCTAGTTAAAAGTATAAAAACTTAAATTTACTTAAAATCTTGTGTTAATTTATTGAAATATGAAAACTGGTTTCTAAATATTAACACTTAATAACAAAACATGCTTTAGAAAATATTTTTATTATCTAAGTTCAGCGATGTTTGGCATAGTTATTTAGAAACGTATCCTTGCTAAATCAAATAAGACCACCCCTTTCCTTGAAGTTAACATACCAAAACAAGCTTATTTCCCACGTGTGTGTGTCTCTGTATATAATACCACCCTTAAATTCCCTAAACTACGCAGCGGGGTTTTATCATATATAGGTATACCTACAGGAAAATAAAACGATACCTGGGTGCCTAGCCCGCTGGTATTATAATAATAATATTTAATCATATAGATAGGGTATATGTTAAAAGATATGTTAAAGTGCACAACCATGCTGACCCAAAAAACGGTATTGCATGATGAAACCCTTTTCTAATTAGTTTTGAATAGGGTTAAACCAGCGTACTATTATTAACAGGCAAAATTATATTCGTCTCCAGGCGATTTCTAATAAAGCCAATTGATTATTTTTCAGCAATGATGTTACAAAAGTAAAAAAGTAGATATGTTATAGGCGTACCAAAAGCAGGACGCTAAACATAAGCCGGTTGGCAAGTCTGACATAATAATGTGTGTGCGAAGTCGCGAGCCGGCGTCAAAGTGAAACTGACACGTCTTGTCAACCGAAAATAAAATAAATATGGAGTTATCGATGTGTGTACCGTTTCTACGGATTGATTACTACGTAGGTAACGTATCTACCTCTTTCTTGTAATATCATTGTTTTTCAGAGATAGAAATGTTTTACTTGAACCTGTTATTACAATTGATTCAAGCCTACCAAAAACTAATTTAATTAATTATGCATTTTACTACTTATTTACAGTTCTAAAATGGCCGACTCTCTATGCAGGTATTTCAGTCGAAAAATTGTCCATGTCTATTTTTTTTGACTTATTAATTCATTGATATTATCCATTAGTCTGTTCACTTCTGTTCGTAGCCAAATGCTACTATTTGTGTCTTTTAATACGAGAAGCTTATTTGAAACGAACTATTTCCTATTTATTTTCTATATTAGTAGGGTGTATTAGTTTACATATAGTTCCATGCCATGACTGTATTTATATACCGGTTGCACCCGCTCCGTTTATTCGTGTTCAAAGACCGTATTTACACCAACTGTATGTATCATGTTGTACAAAGTTCCGTGACTCTATTTAATTTGGCGTGAATAAAAAACACAACTTTTTAGAAAATTTGACCAAACCACTGGATAGAACTGCATTACCCACAAGTCTTATCCACCGATCATCACTGTAACTTCAGGATAGTACGTGAAGCGGTAGAAATCAAGAAATATAACAATTTCAAACGGGAAGATGGATATAGATCATCGGCTACTTGGAATGCAGTTTTCAGCAAATGTAAACACCGCCGCGGCGCCGCAGTAACAAAGCTCACCAGAATGTTTAGACGTCATTAGTGTAGTGTGTCAAAGTACCGACATTGCGAACATAAATAAAAATCAAGTGAGGGTAGGTTCCGAAACCCGCACCGCACTTCCACAAGACGGCGCTGAGCTCTTATCAGTCTCTCCGCGACCACGATCTGTGCAAGACGATCGAAGCATCGGAAACAAATAGGTATATATACCCTAAATAAGTTAATTTTACGCGATAAATACTTGCTTAATTATTTTGTATGAGCTCAAACTCAAATATTATGTTTCATTACAATGTCGCACACCTTCGACTTATTAATTAAAGAGTTGCTGCATAAAGTATTTTAAGAAAAGAAAAAAGAAAATATAATGTACCAAATAATGTTCCGAGGAGACCTCTGGTCTCGAAATAAACAGTAATCAAATTTATTAACGAGGTACCGAGCGTTCACGGTCCAGCCTGTACCAACGATGATGCAATTAAAAAATAAAACGTCAAAGAACAGACTAATAAAATTGCCAAAAATGTTAAAACAGACTTACCTATTTCGTTTACGTTTAATAACATTTTCTTGTCTACATAAAAACACTTTGTTATGTGTTAAAAAAACAGTTATATCAAAATGTTATTAAATGAAGTAACCATTTTTATTTGACTATTTTCAAACAATTATAGCACGAAGTATAATAGCTAAAATATAGATCTTATAAAATATATTAGATCCTCATTTGAACTAGTCGTCTGCTGGTTAAATGCCGACCATTTGCTAATGTTGGGGATTATTTAAAATAATTAATGAAGACGAAATTTTGATTTACCAATTTTTAATCAAGCAATAATTTGTTACATACTCTAAAATTAATATAGGAATCCATATTTACTAAGAATAAACTCATATATCAAGTTATTAGGCACACGCAGAAGGTATTTTTTTCAGTTTGATAATTAAAATCCCGTTATCCAACTTGTATGCAGTATAAAATATTAAAAATATTCTAACAAACTTCTGACTTTATCTACTACTCAGTCTATTCCACTTAGAGCTACGGTCTATGACGTTTATTTTGAAAGACGTCCAACTGCGAATAATAACACGAACGCTTGAGCAATTACCTCATTGAAAAAGTTTTTAACTTTTCCGTCACGAAACTGTTTCTTATAATATTATTAGCAATATCATGCTTCAGAGAGGTTGCACTTTTATGGCTAACGTGACAATTTTTACATAGTCATCTTGTTTCATATTTTTAAAGGAATCAGAATTAGTTGTTTAGCTTGATGATTGTATAAGTTACCACAGTATATTTACGAGTGCTTTCACTGATTTCGCTCAATACTAACATGATTAATATATTTTGGTGGTGTATTGATATATTTTGGCCGAGAACAGCTGATATATAGATACTATCAGCACTGATAATATAAAAATTACTGTCAGCAAGCAGTATAATAATACCATGAGTCTTCACGTCACGCTTTTGAGGTTTTTTTATAAAACTAGCAAGGAGCCTATACCCTGTACAAGTTAGCTTGATCTTTTTGACCAGATATAAATTTTTCTGATCGACATAACTTTGCAATGACGAACATATTATTTTTCAATTTAATGATTTAAAAAATTGTAAAAATATTAAAAAAATACATATAACTCAATAGTCCCTAAAAATTCTAGCGTTACCCGAAAATTTTAAGACTTTTTATTGCTTCAAGGTAAAATTTAAATAGGAACACTGAAAATAATAGACGCTTGTACAATGTAACATTGGTCGGACGGATGAGACTCGAATAACAGGCAGTAACTGTTACAAATATCGATTACAAAAACTCATTGTTAAGTTATTGTAACGAATGTCCGAAGAATGTCCTTTTGGTTGGGGTCTCTTTGGCCAGTGGTTGGGGTCTCTTTAGCTGGTATAAGTCTTTTTAGTAAAATAAGGTAAAAAAAAAGTTTAATTCTAATTTGAATTACGCATTCCATCGTTCCATCGACTGGCCATATAAGCCAAACGTAGGAATCACTCGGGGTCAGTAGTGTGGAGTAAAATCAAGAGCAAAAAGAAGTTAAAGGAAGAAGTTAAGAGGAAGCAAGAATACCTTAACCTTTTGAACGCCAGAGCAAAAACACATGAACTTGCCCTCAACGCCAAGCCACAAATTTCGCGCAAATACCTACGAAAAAAATAGGGATTCCAATACTACATCGATATTTAATTGTATTTTTATTTTCGTCTCCGATTCTGAGAATAGAATGTCCTTGTAACATTGAAATTTAATTCCTAATTACACTTCCTCCTACTATAGTTATAGTTATACATAATTTACAGAGTTGTATAACACCGTAATAACAGTTATGAGACGACAATATAATTAAATGTAATAACTATAGGCACAACACTAGTCTTTATCTGCTGTCTTCTATTTGTGACCATGGCGTGGACGGTCCGCCATTTGTATGACTATTTCGCTTCCGAAATAAGTATGTAGCAACGTAAATCTCGCTTATCGATGTGTTGCCGTACAGTATTATTTTAAAATAAATAAAACGTTTTTTTTTAATTAGGTACATTTATAATCTTTATAATTCCGAATGTTCAAACAGTTTAAGTATATTTATATTGTATAGGTACGTATAAACATAAAAAAATATCTATAGTTGTTTCACGAAAAAAGAACATTCCCAAATGTACCTATCTAACTTATTTTTAACAAAAATAAGTTACATTCGGTCTACTAGCACCAATACTGTGCCACATACCTACTGATATTATCTCGGTTTTCAATAAGATTAATTTTTGTTTAAAATAAAAGCAGAAAAATATTACAGTAGGTACTTCCTTAGGTACCTTTAAATCATAGTCGTCCAAAGATTTTGTTTCCGAAAAGCCTTCGTCATCAGGATTCAGGAACTCCTTCTAATATGCGAATAAGTTCCTCCTTAGTCATTAATTTCGCACTCATTATAACAGTCACTTAGTATAAAATAAATAATAAATATTTTAATAATGTTTACTTTCTTCACTATTTCTGATCGCCTGCGCTTGTGACGTCACGATGCTGTCGTCTATTTGTGACCATGGCCACAGAATAGATAGTTCTTACGAACAGAAGCACCACTTCGCAAACCAATTTAAAGAAATGGCGACTCTTGCTACTAAGCAAGAAAGTGCAATTCAGCTCGCATGAGCATTCAGTACCTAACGCGATATTGACCTAACTGTTCCCGCTCTTTTCTAACACATGACGCTGTCGCTGTCTGGCGCGGAGCGGTGCGTTAGGGTTGTCGACTTGCCGCTGCTACTATAATATTTATTCATCGTCTATCTACCTACTTGACCACGTACATAATAATAAATATTTATACTATAAGTATCCTATCCCACTATTTGAGCTCGTAGAACGAAAACCACAAAAATTCTGGTGGTTTACATTTTCACTATACTAATTCTTAGTTATTTCCTAAACGCGTAGACCGATTTACATGACTCAAACAGATAAAATGGTTTTTGAACTAGACCTTTAATTTGACACCATAATTGTTGAGATATCTCAACAAATAAAAAGTACAATTTTCAAGTTGCTCTCGTAAAATAAATAAAATCAAAATTTCAAGTTGCTTCCGACACACATCCGTTAAATGAGCAATACTTCGCACCAGACTTGTGATGTGAACATTTTTGTTGTTCACTATTAAAATTCACGTTATTAGCTAGCCCTGCGCGCGAGCGGTGACGACGCGGCGTGGAAGCCGCGCCAAAGTGTAGGCACTTATCGCTGTAGGTACGGCCGAGTGAAGGAGGCCTGCCATGGCGTGCAAGGCACTGATAATTCGGGTTGTATTAGGGATGCGCCTGAGTCAAGATTAGCGAATATCGAAATTCGACCCAGCCAATTTTATCTTCGACTATGTAGCTATTAAAATGATTTTTTAAGTCTGATTCTATAACTAATGCTGTTTTATCCTCGTACTAAATTATATCTAAAATTATACATTGTAGAACGAAGTTTTAAAACGATTTTTGATGTAAATTTTTGATATTATCTAACTTGCGCTACATCACTAGCGGTCACATATTTGTGACTGTGGCGTGTGAGAACATTCTTTTTTAAGATTTCTTACTTTTTAACGTAAAATGGCTCAATATCTATAATGCTATTTAACTCGTTTAACAGAAATAAACAAGCATTAGAACTTCTATTTTAAGGTAATATAAATAAACAGGCATTCAAGTAATGTTCAAATTGTTTATTTCGTGTTTTTGTATACCGCTTTTTCTGTCACGTATTTGTGACGTTGGCGTCCAGGGACAGTTTTCGCTTGTCACATATATGTGACCATGGCGCTCAAAAGGTTAAACATTCCTAAAAGCGCGAAATAAACTGTACTCAACAGTGAAACGCGTAAGTTTGTGATTCACTTGCTCGATTATTTTGAGCATGAGTCACAAAATGGGGGACCATTATTGCCATTGTCTCAAGTGCGGCAACGTGTAGCTGACGCTTTGGGGATTGGATTAGCTACTGTGACACGAATCTCTACGGAAAAATATGGTTAAGAAGGTGATCAGGAGTGTTCTAGAGTTACCCTAGACAGGTGGGAATTGTTGCAGAAGTAAGTGGAAGATACTTTATCCCCCACTTGACCAGTGCAAATAATAGTCTGACATATATTGGCTGAGTTAGTCAGCGCTAAGAATCAAATACAATATGTACAGTTACCTGTATTTTCACTGATGTCAGTCCTGGAACCAAACTAGATAAACATCAAAACGAAAGTGGCCACGATAGATTGAATGATATATCTACTTAGCTGCAATAATCCAAACGTGATGTCTTCAAGGCACTAGGCACGATGTCACACAATTCAGAATTTTACAAGATGTCAAGATTTCCAACATAATATCACAAAGTTATCAACAAGGGCTGACTGAACCGTGCCAGACCAATCAAAAAGGTTCCACAAAATTCTATTCCCGTAGCATTACTTGTCAGTTTTTACAAATGTGACCAGTGTCAAAATTAATTACCATAGATACAGATGTTACTAAACTGATTTAATATTTTAGTAACATTTGTTATCGTTATATTTAATATATCTATTTCAAACATCCACCCACCCTGGATGGGCTGATGCTACCATCTGCCTTGTACGCCATAGGGTAGTGAACTAAATACAAGTCCAAGTAGTCCATCCCTTGTTCCCCTTCGAGAAGAAAACCTCACTCAAGAACAAATTCAGTAAATTATAGAACATAGCAAAGAAGACTGATATTTTTTCGTGTATTGTAATTTAATTTTAATAAATATAAATAAAATAAAAAAACAATTACCAAAGATAACAAATTTTTACCAAACTTATATTCTCGATTTATACAAATTATTACAGGCAATATATCTATTTCAAACATCCACCCGCCCCGGACCGGCCTACCGGTCCGCCAATCAGTTGGTAGACGTGACAACGTTACAACCACCCTCCTCAGAATCGAACCGTCTACCAAGACCTCAGCAAATCGGGGCACTCCATCAGTCCCAGTTGCCAAACGAAGAATGCGCCCCCTGCGCTATCTGAGTGGCGGAAGGTCAGCCTCCTTAATCAAAACGAGGTCTCCAATCGTGGGTGGATCGGTTTTTTCAGTCCACTTAACGCGTTGCTGGAGTATGTGTAAATATTCCAAATTCCAGCGTTATCAAAACCTCTGAGTAATCTGGCGTACCAATTCAAAACGCGAGAGAGGATTACGTCTCGTATCAACATTGCGGTACTCAGGCAAGGCGACAAGTGTGCGACAATCAAAAAATGGCCCAGCGTAGGGGCTTCCAAATCGTTCGGGTCTGAGGAGATCGGGTACAGTGGCCTAGAAAACGGCCTCAATCTGGTGGTGCTCGAAACCTTGAACCAATTTATCCCCCGTCGGGCAAGCCTATTGCCTATATCAACCTTGTTGGTTTCAGGGAAATTAATTACATCGTTCAATTAGTTGTAAGCGCCCTTGAAGTTAGTGCCGCAATCAGAACGAATCAAGGAAGGCAGACCTCTGTGAGATACAAATCTGTCAAACGTGGCTACAAACGCCTCTGTCGTAAGCGAGGAGACCAGTTCTAAATATGCGGCTTGCTGTTTCGAAGTGTTGACGTTTTCACCAAAAAGGGACCAGCGAAATCCGTGCCAACACCGTCAAACGTCCTTCTCTCTGTTACGTGATCTGCAGGCAAGTCTCCCATCAAGGGCTGCATGGTAGAAGCCTTGAGCTTATAGCAAGGGATGCAGCAAAAGACTACACTCCGAATAATTCTTCGGGCAGACAAAATTCAAAACTCGCGTTGCAAAATGGCCAACAGAGCATTACAACCAGCATGCGAATTTTTAAGGTGACGGTCAGTTACCAACAAACGTACCAAATGACCGTCCTTGGGTAACAACAGGGGGTGACGTGCCCCGTAAGGGAAGTTGGCGTTCTTGAGACGCCCTCCAACGCGCAAGAGACCCGTATCGTCCAAAAAGGGATTCAATTTACATAAAGCTCCCGACAGCTTCGATTTCCCTGATTTAAGGATAGCAATCTCCATCTCAAAATGCACCAATTGCACAGAACGAATCCAAAATGTGAGGGACTCCTATCGTTCCTGTGGTGAGAGAAAAGGTGCCAGTCGTTTCTGTTGTAGGTGCCTAAAATGAAAAACAAAACGCTTTATCCAAGCAGTAACACCTAACAACTTGTCAAGGGAGCTATAGCGATTTAACAAGAAATCTGGGTCGAAGGCGCATTCTACCTTCTCAAGAGCGAGTGTTCGCAGACCCGGCAAAGAGGAAGTATCCAAAACTGGCGTTCGAGGCCAATCAATTTCTGGTTGACTCAACCATTCCAGACCCTACCACAGTGAATGGACCATCAAACTAAGCGTTAAGCATTCGCGAGGTACAATCAGCGGGGTTAAGCTCACCTGGCACGTGTCTCCAAACAAGCGTAACTTCAGATTTTTTGGATTTGGGAAACACGATTAGCGACAGATACTTCCTAAGTGCGGACAGACGTCATCAACCAACAAAGAAAAACTTGGCTGTCTGTCCAGGCGTAGGTCCCATTAATACTAATTGATTTACCCAAAGTATTAGACACGTGTTTCAATAATTGCACCAGTAGGGCTTCTCCCCAGAGCTCCAATTTCGGAATGGTCAAAGATGTCCAAAGGGGTGCAGCCTTACTCTTTGCTATGGTCAAAGAAACTCTCACCTGACCTCTCACTTGCGCACATCCAGTGCCTCACACTGGATGTGCGCAAAATTTATCTTCTTGTACTTCCCGGGAGGAAGGATGGGACGAGGCAACGTCCATTTCTCAACAAGAGTAACGCGTAGAGGTTCGTCCCAACTCAATCCTGCTGTCCAAAGCTTCTGCAAGAAGTATTTTGCCCAAAATATAACAGAACAAATCCAACCGTTCGGATCAAAGTTTCTGGAGACAGTAGACAACACGAGACGTTTAGTCCAAGAACAAGGCAATTTCAAGTCTACGTCATACGTAAAGATGTCTTGGACTGGTCTGTACTGAACGCCGAGAACAGCCATCATAGCGGGGTTGTCAACAATCTCAAAAAATGTTGATCTTGCTGTTGATCCCCTGGTAAGCCTTCCAAAAGCGCTGGTGAGTTGGAAATCCATTTGCGCAACTCATAACCAGTGGAGGCGAAGATACCAATCAATTCGTCCCGCAAAAGGATCGCCTCATTCACAGTAGAAGCACCCGAACAAATATCATCAACATGGATGTCGTCCTTCAGGATGGCAGAGGGTCGTGGGAAACGTAAGCCTTCGCGGTCTGTGAGCTCCCAATAGAGGATATCCAAGCGATAAAGCTGCATTCAATAGTTTCACAAATTAACTCAAAGACCTTATCAGCACCCTAGAAAATTATAATATCAAGATAATATCACAACACTACCTCTCAAATCTAGATTCAACGAAAGACACAAACTACTCGCTATGGAAGGCTACCAAGAATCTAAAGCACCCAAAAATCCTAATCATCTATCAATGACGAAAAAGGAGGTTGGGCTAGATCAGATAAAGAAAAGGCAACAATCTTTGCGGAACCTCTGAAAACAGTTTTCCAACCACTCACTGAAAACAATCCCGAACATACTGTGGAAATCCAGGAATACCTCGAATTAGCGAATCAAATGTTTCTTCCACTAAAAAGTACCAGCCCAAAACAAATCATGAAAGAAATAAGGAATCTTAAGGATGGCAAAGCACCCGGTTATGACCTTATTGATGCCACATTACTTAAAAATCTACCTCATAAAGGAATAATGAAGTTAGTTAACATCTTTATTTTTTTATTTAAACTTTATGCACTAAAAGTGTACATGGGTGGACTTAATGCCATTAGGCATTCTCTAACAGTCGACCTTTAGGTGGTGCAGAAATAAATGTGGTAGGTGCATTGGAAGCAGTGTAGAAAGACGATAACTGAAAAAAGGAAATATAATATATAAACCAGATACCTAATTTATTAGGTAATCCATAAATATATTTATACCTATAGCAGTCAGATAAATACTGCAACATATGAGTATATATAATAAATACATATTAAAGATATCTAAATAAGTACTATACATATAAAAATACATAATTATATAACATATATACACACATACGAACGGTTGGCGCAGCGGTAGTGTAAGCGACTGCTACGCCGATGGTCGCGGGTTCGATTCCCGCTCAAGTAAATATTTGTGTGCATGAACATGGATGTTTGTCTTGGTCTGGGTGTTTCTATGTATAATATGTATGTATTTACAAAAAAAAGAAAAAAAGAAAGTATATATGTATGTTTATCCATTATCTAGTACCCATAGTACAAGCTCTGCTTAGTTTGGGACTAGATGGTGATGTGTGTATGTGGTAGAATATTATTATATTATTATTATATAAAAAATATATATATATACTTATATATAATATACTATAACTGATGCGAATGATGTGCTGATTCCCTCAATCTGTTAAATAGGAGCTCTCGAACTTTCACTTTGAATGCGTAACGGTTGGTGGACATTCTGACTTCAGGAGGGAGCCTATTCCAAAGCAGTACAGCTTGAACTATGAAAGAAGAATTGACAAAACCAGAAGTGTGAGTAGGACAAGCAAGAAGTAAATTATGAGAAGAACTAAGTTCCCTTTCATGAGTAGAAGAGAGATATTGAAAGTATGTTTTAAGGTAATCAGGAGGAGAAGGGGCAGTAAGAATAGAAAAGAGAGTAGTAAGAGCACGCAAACTCCGGCGTTGACGTATGGGTAACCACTTGAGCTCGGAACGGAAAGCAGATACGTGATCATACTTGCGAAGATTATAAATGAATCGAATGCAGTTATTTAGAAGTCGGTCATATTTGTTGAGATGTTCTGCATTCAGGTCATAATAGCACATATCACCATAGTCGATTAAGGGAAAGATTAAGGTCTGCACAAGCATTGTCGTGGTTTTGGGAGGCAGAAAATTCTTGAGGTGATATAAGGCGCGGAGAGTACCGGTGACTCTCTGACTAACACTAGTAACCTGGGCTTGCCAGTCGAGAGTGGAATCAATGTGCAATCCTAGGTCTTTGACGACAGGACTAAACGGAATTATTAGCCCATTAAACGTAACCGGAGGCAGGGTTGTTAAGTCTAGTCTGCGTATCATGCATTGACTGCCACGATTATGGCTTGACATTTGACAGCATTGACATCAAGGCCGAATTCTTTGGACCATGCCAAAATCTTGTCCAAATCTTTGTTCACCTCTGCTATCGCCAACGCCACGTTATCCACTTTCACCTGGGAATATAGCTGCAAGTCATCGGCGTAAAGATGATACGAACATTGAAGTCGAAGGGTCAAGAGGTTAATAAAAATAGAGAAAAGTAAAGGAGAGAGTATGCCACCTTGAGGGAAACCAGAGCTAAGATCACGCCAACTTGATGAAATTTCATCAACGCGGACCGCCTGCGGTCGTCCCTGAAGATACGTTGAGAACCATTCCAGTGAACCAGGCGAGATCAGAAGATGGGAAAGAATTGATAGAAGGATGTCGTGACTAACGGTATGAAAGGCGTTCCAGAAGTCAACCAAGGCCAACACAGTGACCTTAGTCTCCTCCATACCCGCCCTAATATCGCCAGTCACTTTAAGGAGGGCGGAGGTAGTGCTATAGCTAGGTCTGAAACCAGATTGCAAAGGACTCAAAAGCTTGTTTTGATGCACAAAACTGGATAGTTGCTTATGCACACTTGCTTCTAGCACTTTGGATAGGAAGGGAAGTATAGATATAGGACGATAGTGTTTTGGGAGAGAAGGACTCTGGATTTTAGGCAATGGGATTACAAATGCTTTGCGTCACAAGGAAGGGAAGGTACCACTGGCTAATGAAAAGTTGACGATGTGAGATATAGGAAAGGTGCGGTGGTCAAGGATAAGGGTAATCATACGACGGCTAATGCCATCGTATCCCACCGCGTTGGACTTGATGGAAAGAATTATCTTCTTGATCTCACTCGGTGTCACTAGAGAAAAACTAAAGGGAGTTGTGTCAGGCCGAGGCAGGCCAGCCACATAATCAATAGTACGACGCCTGGTTTGGAGATCCAACTGAATAGTAGAGGAGAAATGTTGGATTAAATCCTCCAAACCAACCGTCATCTGAAAATCAGTATGACGTTGCTTGCCAATACCTAGAGTCCCGAGGAACTTCCAGATATTGGCAGGGGATGAAGAATTTATGTTGTCTAGAATATGGCGGCGCTTAGCGTTCCGCACCATCTGGTTACACCGATTTCTTGCAGCCTTGAAGAGGTTCCAGTTTTCGTCAGACCGATCCCGCCAGAACTGCCGAAATGCTTGATCCCTGCGCCTCATTGCCATCTTTAATGCCTAAGCTGACAGACTTGAACATTTCCTTGGGCAATGGAAAATTACACATGTAGTCATGGTACCGAAACCCGGTAAACTGCCACACGAAGCTACTTCATACAGGCCTTTAAGTCTGCTTACCAATTATTGGCAAACTGTTTGAGAGGATACTGCTTAACAGGATGAAAGAACATCTAAGTACAGTATTACCGAACCCCCAATTTGAATTCCGGGGAAAACACGGGACAATTGAACCGATACATCGTATAGTTGACACCATTAGCAGATGTCTTGAAAACAAATTATATTGCTCTGCAGTCTTTTTGGATATAAGCCAAGCGCTTGATAAGGTATAGCATGATGGCCTTCTGTTCAAGCTAAAAAGCATCTCCCGCATTGTCTATTACGAATACTTAAATCCTATTAAGATAAAAATTGCTACCCAATTAAGTACATCGATAATCTCTCAGAAGTACACGAATGAAAATCAGGTGTCCCTCAGGGCAGTATCTTGAGCCCTATACTGTACCTCATCTTTACAGCAGATATCCCAACAACTGACTACAGCAGGACTGCGACATACGCTGATAATACGGCGCTAGTGTCGGCTCATAGCAACCCAGAAACGGCAACATGACGGTTGCAAAACCATCTGTCAGAAGTGGAGATGTGGCTGAAGCGTTGGAGAATAAAAGCCAATGAGAGCAAATCGGTAGGAGACGAACATGTCCACCGTTAACGCGAAACTGCAAAGTTATCCCTCAAGATAATAACGCAAAATACTTGGAAATGCACCTAGACAGGAAACTTATATGGCAAAAGCATATTTGGAACTACTACGCAAACAACTAGATGGAAAACTACGGTCACTGAACTGGTTATTGGGACGCCAATCACAACTAAATCCTAACAGCAAGATACTAGTATACAAAACTACCATAAAACCAATCTGGACTTACGGAATACAAGTAAAATAGACATCCCGAAAAGATACCAGACCAAAGCTCTGAAAACAATGTTTTGCATCCCTCATTGTATAAGTAATAGATACATATACCTCGACCTCGGTCAGAAACATTTCGACAGGTAATAGCTCAAAACAGCCTGAAATACCAGGAGAAACTCACCGTCTATGTAAACAAACTGGCACACGCTGTGAGTAGAGAAGTCGCTCTTCAGCGCATACCCGGCTAAAAAGAAGTGACATACCGAGCCTACATAAAAAAATTACCACTTAACATCAAGAGATTCTTGGGAATATAATTTTACATACAAGTATGGCTCTTGAGGAAAACATAAAAACTGAGAAAACAAACAAAGAAGTGGCCTATTGTTGGTAAACAGATTGTCAAAAGCTAAAACATAAAAAAGCTGTCGAAATTATGGAGACAAAGTACTGTCAAACCTGTTACAACAATTTATAGATAACCTACTCATATTAAAGATGTTCAGGACTGGGGATCGGAAAATACAATACTTTGGTTAGCATCCGTATGCGACGAGTGTGTAATATTTTCAACGTATAAATCCTACCAATAGTAAAACCTCATAGTAGAACCGGTGATTTACCAAATTTGCATATTACGTGACAAATCGTCTGTTGATCCGAGACAGCGAATATAACTTTAGATGCTTCTCCAATTAATACCAGTTACGTTTGATTATAAGTACAGGTACAGCGATTCAGTTTATATCGACGTGTTGTAATAATTTTTCTTGTAATCATGCATTGAATGATCAAACATTTTTGTTTTTTTTTTCATACGTTAGCATACGTTGTTTAGTTCGTTAGTTTCACTCTCTATGTTTTTAATCATCGATTGCAGTCTATAGCTGGAGGTAAGCCTCCCCCATGAATAGTCACAAGCATAAATATATTACTATGGGCAGATTAGCAAAAATATCTGTCCCAAGAATGAGTTCAATAATATCTGTCTGCACGTACGCTGCAAAAATATCTGATATTATCAGGCAGCATAATGAAGTGGCATCAAAACGTTTTATATTTCTGTAATTTGCATTGATTCCGCCCGAAAAGCATAAATATGTATCACCAACTAGGTGGCAATAATATCTGACATACAATTTATAAACAATAAAATGTTTTATAATATGTATAGCGCCGGTAAAATGGGTCAAAATGTTTTATTGTTATGTATTTTGCCTGGCAAAGAATATGAATAAAAACATGTTATAAATATTTTTTATTTTTATTTGCCTAATCAACTTAATAAAATAATGATTTTAAGCGAGTATTTATGTCACCGGAGAATGACAAGAACCGCAAATTTATAAATTTCCAAAGAAATGTATAAAATTTCGTAGGATTCTAAACGACAGATAAATTGTATTATTTTACGCCCACCTTTTCGCAAATGGCTTACCTTACGGATTCATGCGTAAAATTAGAAGTAAACAATTACCAAACGCCATGTGCGCTCTGATTGGTTGAATAAGTCACGTGTTTGTTTCCTTCCTCTCCACTGCCATTTTTAACGAATAAACTGGAACTATAGCGATGTTTATGTTCCTAAGTTAACGGTACCCTGCTTCGCAAGACTCCTATTTTTCTGTTCAGGGCCACAAGAAAACCTAACATAACCTATTAAGTTGAATTGATGCCGACCTTCATTATCACCGACCGACCAATCGGAAAGCAGTATGTTATCTGCCATTTTAAAGAAGCTTAAAATTAATGTAAAACTTCTGTGATTGGTTGAACCGTTTATACTATGTGCGCTGTAGCATGGTGCGGGTGGCAGTATAGTAACGTTTCATTTCACTTTTGAAAGTTGCCGCGATTTACAAATTATGACTTAGTATTTCAGTTGCACCACATTCGTAATATTTTAAAACATTAATTACTGTGGTACATTAAATTATACCCAACCAGAATGTTCTTGTATACAAATAAAATCTAATGGAAAGAAAAATTAAGCAAAGCGTTATGCATATAACGCAATGCCATAAACGTATTTAGTGATGGGATGTACTGCTACGATGAATATTCGATGTTTTTATAATAAAAAATCGTATATTGGGCGTACTTCAAATCATATTGTAAAAAGTCTATAGTTATATAAATGAAACAACAGAACATATATATAGAATACGTTTCATTCGCCTAAACTCATATCAGAATCGGCAACATCTGAATTGTCACTATATAAATTTATCATCTGTATCTGTGACAGATATTATCAACGATAACTCCATTATATTGTCAATGTGGATGTCACGATCCCAATCAGACATAATGTCCCTCTTTGTTTTATTCACAACCTTCGACCAGTCTTCAGGTTGAACATTGTTGATGGCCGCTTGCAATAGGACCAACATTATATTTGCCGTAAATGGCGGCGAAGTATTATTTCTTGCGGCGTGTTCTTTTATTTGGGCCCAAATCATCTCTATAGCGTTATACTGGCAGTGATAGGGTGGTAGTTGAAGGACCTGGTGGCCTTTTTCTTTTGCCATTTCGTCCAGAGCATAGATAGGAGTTGGTGGCTTATGACGCCGTACTAAGGCAATAAGCTCTGCCTTTAACATTTTTATATCTGCTGTAACTTCGTTTTCATTCAGTATAAATAATTTAATTCGGTCGTAGTATTGGATATGTCTAGACATAAATACGGGGTGCCACTAGACCCATCACCAAGCCGAAGTCTACACGTTATGGACATCATGCCAAGTCATACAAAGCAAAAATAAAACCTGGGAAACGATATTTTTTTTAAGGAGACACATTTTTGAATCCGCAATTAAAAAAGTTCGCGTGCAATTTTCGAAAAAACCCTACTTATCCATGGGTGCATAGGACATCTATAGTACAGGTTGGCGAGGTATATGCATCGATTTTGTACCTAATTACAAAAATTTCATAGTAACTTTGAGCCTCAATATCTTTTTTGTTGATTGGATTTGATTGGAACAACATGGGATTTCAGTTTTCGTTAAGGATCTTATTACACCCTGTATAGTATAAAACGACAGCCTATATTAAAGAAATGTAAAATAACATTTGTTTTTTTATTTATTTCGTATAAATTTTCAATTAAATTGAAGATAAAATAATGTCAGATATTATTGCCACCTAGTTGGTGTCACATATTTATGCTTTTAGGGCGGAATCAATGCAAATTACAGAAATATAAAACGTTACATATATTTGCTCTCCACAAGGGATCATAACATTTTGCCACCTGTCACATCAGATATTTATGCTTCGACATTGTCATCACATAATTTTGATGCCACTTCATTATGCTGCCTGATAATATCAGATATTTTTGCAGCGTACGTGCAAACAGATATTATTGAACTCATTCTTGGGACAGATATTTTTGCTAATCTGCCCATAGTAATATATTAATGCTCGTGACTGTACACCACAAAACTCGGTCACCCGTTTTTGTTATCCACCCATCTATTTCACTCTAAAAGTTGTCTCTACCTACTTGTTACTTTTGCCCCAGATAGACGTACTCCTAGACTTCGAGAGTTACACCTGCAGTGGAGATGTGTTCAGGAATGATTATTCAGAGTCGCCCAATATGCATTAAGGTAGCATCAAGATTGGGCAGTGTTTTCTGCAGGGCTTGCAGTAATTTTGTGATGATGATAATATCATTGGCTAACTGAAGTTACTTGGGATATTCACCATTGCCCATTCCATCCCCCTAGAGTCATTTGAAGAATATCGCGTACTTAATGAAGATTTTCGAGGGAATAACGTCACTCTCTTTTACATCATGTAAAAAGTGCATGAGTTTAGTGATCCCGGACTGTAACAGACATCGTCACCATTTGGCAGTCTTAGTCACTAGGTACACCAGAGGCTTATCGTTCCAGTCCTATCGTGAAGGGCTTTAATCTTTATTTGAATACTACAAAATGTACTCTAAATAAACTATACTTTACATGCACAACCGACTCTGTGAGATACTTCTTAAAAGTACCTAATCACAACCGAAACCAGTTTAAAATGTCATTAATTTGACAAAGCTAAGCAAATTATACCTATTTAAGGGGCTTTAAGTGAATTTATTACCACCACTACTCTATATTAAATTCATTAAAATCACAATATCATTAAATGCTATGTATCTATAATTCAATTGTATAACTAATTATGTATAGATTTTGGCATGGAAGCTTGTGAACTCGCAAATTTAACTTAAAGTTTGACTAGCCTGTAAATCTAAACCCCGTCCAGAAATCGTACAATGTAAGCAGCTCAATTTCGACAACTTTCCGGATCGATCATGTTTGGCTTAGTCTGATGGTTCTATGTAATATTCGCTGTGCATTTAAATATATAAATTGGAATTAACTATATGAACAATTTTTGTGTAAATCTGTATTTTTTACTTAAATACCTGCGTCAGCACCAAATTTACTAGTATAGTTTAATAGTTAGTAATGCTTTGGCTATTCAACTGCAGCACTGATCCTTCCTTAACATAAAAGACTGATACTAAACTTCAGACAGCCATTAGTGCTCCTCAATACATAACTCGGGCAAGGTATTAAAAGTTGTGAAAGCCAGTACAGACAAACGACGAGTATAGATAAGCTCTACCATGAGGGAGTAATTCTTTTAAGAAATTACTGATGTCTCCATTCAATGTGGGATGGTTTTATTGAAAATTCGGGCAACCCTCAAAATCTAATTTGCATAAGGAGCGACTGCTGAGGTTTCGATGGGAGTGGGAGGACGTTTATTTGAATTGTGTCTCCATTGTCTTCGTGTTTCAATAATTTTAATTGAATTTGATGCAAACTTTGTACATCATATGCCTACTCATATTTTATGATTACGATTCTAAAAGGAGGCATTTTACAAACAAATTATTACCTCAGTATACAGTAAAGATATCAATTATAATAAATACACAATTTTTTGAAGCGAGTAAAACAAGAACAATATACTGAACCCATTAATTAAAAATTTTAACATAAGCAAGAAACGCTCCATATATTCTGCTGACTCTAGAGAACGACAAGGGTACAAGTTTACGAGTAATCAATCGGGTCTATAACTGCATGGACAAAAGCCCAAGCCGATGACAGTGGCTTTCACCCTACCCGGCATACAAATATTTGTTCAGTAGTGTAAATTTACACTAGGGTAAACTCACCAACTCGCAACGATGTATTTTAGTAAATGGAATTACAGCGCATAATTATGGATATCAACAAAAATGTTAATGCGCTTAAACCTTTACAAATGTGGTGTAAAGTTTTTCGCGAAATGGTAATTCATGTAAAAAACTTCATAGTTCTAATTTAACCTTTGTTTATATCCTAATAATTACAATTTCGACATTAGGAATCAAGTTTAAATCATTTATTAATGTTTTCATAGAATCATAAGTTACCAGGGATGAACTGTTATCTTCTTTGGTTTTAAATATTTCGGTTATTAATTATTATTGATTTACTAATTTGCCATGAAGAATCTTAGGTATTCGAGATAAGTGACGAATGTTAATATATAAAATCCTTGCGTTGCAGACTGACAGACACGCAACAGCCAAAACTATTGGGCGCAGGAAGCTGAAATTTAGCATGTATGTTCCTTGGTGACCGTAGGGGTGCACTAAGAAGGGATTTCACGAAATTCCCACGGGATGGGCCAAAACGAGTAAAGAACAATGGCAGAATTTGGTCTGGGTTTGATGTGGCGACCATAAACTTCATATGAACAAAACAAATTGGTTTTTTTTCTACGATTTTTAATATTTTCACTTTGTCTCGTTAAAGCTGGAGTATTTTATGATGATAAAAAGCATTCCAATTGATTACGAATACTTTTTTATTTGATTGTTGCCATAGACAATGGTGTGACAGGAATAGACGTGAGTGCTATATCCGTATAGATTTTTAAATAAGTAATCGATACGATCGACATTTATAGAGTTGGTTTGGTTTAAAATGCAGTTATTTAATATTTAATCAACATTATATCAATAAGCTATAACAAACCCTATATATTTTTAAAGCAAAACAACGTTTAAGTCAAATAAAAACGTCACAGCATCGTTTTAAAGTTGTATCGATTTCACATGAAATCGATACAACTTTAAAACTTTAACCCTCTTACTTATAAACTTTAGTCAAAATTTTAAACGACTGCTGAGAGACTGATTAGCAAAAACCTTACCTATAAACCCTGTTTAGCGTTTAGCAGTCACTAAGTGACGCTTAAATAACTGTCAAATTTAAACAATACCGGGACCTTGTTTAAATGTTGCTGAGAGGCACAATGGCGGCTTTTACTTGAAACAGCTGTTCGATCAATGACATATTATACATTGTTAAAATTATTTATTTGCATTTCTTTAAATTTTAATGTTGTTAACTTATAATTTAACATAGATTTTGACGATCTAGCAGATTTCCAAAATGATACAGAAGATTTAACTTGTATAGTTATAAATTATTTCTTGCCGATATTTTTAGAACAATATAGGTAATAGCAGGAGAGCTGGTAAACAATTTTTGGTAGTATACCCAATATTGAGGCATTACAGGAAATTCTGTGATTGTCCTTAAATGAAACTAAATTAGATAGTCGAGGTCTAGTTGAAGTGTAGCGGCTCCCTACAAGCACTTGAATCTTTGTACAGGCAAAAAAATTGAGTCATTCTAGATTACCTACTTTTTTTATAAGGAGAGCTTATATTGGCTGTAGGTATCTCTTGCTCATGTTACTGCGAATTGCGATGCGGTTGGCTCTCTCGAAAGCACGACAAACAGCGGTCTCATGTGGTCTTTCAATAATATTTTCGGAGTAAATATATAATTCCATCCTAAATAATAACAATAATCGAAAAAGAACATTTTATTAGATCTTTTTATGAAAAACAAAAATACATTGGTAATTAGTATAATACCCTGAAGCTATATTGAATCTCAAGTAAAGTGCAATAATAAAAAAAAACATACGTAAATTTAAAAATTTATCAATATTTCTCATGTTTCATAAAAATATCCAAAATTGTTCACTAACTCTGGGAATTTTTGTTATTTGTCAGAATATCGTTGCCATGGAGATATCATATCGTTGCTATGTATCTATGACTCATAGATACAAAATAGCCAAGCGTGTTCGTTCAATTGCGTTATTTAGTCGACTATTTTGGCTATAATCTGTGGCCCTCGTATGTGTATCGTTCTTTATCAGTTACTCAGCTACACAACAGCTAATCAACGTTTATAAGTAAAGAAAATTTAAGCGTTGTTTAAATGCTGGACAGCTATTCAGCTGGGAGGTGGCTAAGTCACACTTAGCGAGATTTTTATAAGTAAGACGGTAAATGTGCAGCTCTGCTTTTGTCTTTGGCTGTGACAGTTAGATGCTACAAAATACTTCCGCGTTTTGATGTCAATCTGACATATGTCATTTGATAATTCAAACGTGCCTACCTACATTGTTTAACTTTCATACTATAACTTTCCTTTTACCTACATTGTTCATTCTTAACTAAAAATGCAAACACAGATATCTTCTTTTTCCACCTTTCCTGAGTGAAAATAGAATCATTTCTAGACTCTGTTACTTACGCCAAATTTTTGGACATATTTTTTATTACGGTTCGCTTCAATTTAATTTCAGACATTTTGATGTATGGAGATCTGCCATTGTCCTTTATTTAAAAAATTGCAGGCGTAGCTGCTGGCGTCCTCTAGTATATAATAAATTAGTCACAGGTATTTACTTCTAGATATGGGTGCATAGGGTTCCCACCAAGAACTTAGGGTCCCAAGCCAACCTCACCTGCAAGTAGTGCACCTGCCGATCAACGGACGAGGCTCTGGCAAACAATATAATATCCCGATAAGCGGCAATAAGCTCGCCATCTATTACGTGGGATCAAAACACTGGCGAAAAGTAGGCGTTTAATACGTCTCTGTCTACCCCTTCGGGGAAACAGGCGTGGGTCTATGTATGTATGTATGTATGTATTTACTTCATAAGATTTACTTAGTTGTATCATAGGTGAAGGAAATTATAGCTATAGATATATTTGAAGTCAAGCAAATCAAGTCTTCTCAAACTACCGCTATGGGCATAGAGCTTATGGTCGTAGGGTAGGGGTTTTCGGCTTAGTTGCCGACGGATTCGAAGACGAGTGGAGCATTGAATCATTAAGACAACCTATTTTATGCAAATAGATTTGCATAAAATCATGGTGATTTCTTATAAATTTAAGATTTAAGGGAGGAAAATTAGTTTTGATCTTTATGTATAAAATATTTCAGATTAATACACAAATATACGTGTGTTCATCATAAGTGTATGATGAACACATGTATATTTGTGTATTAATCTGAAATATTTTCACATAAATCGTTAATAGACAGTGGTCTAATAACGATTTATGTGTAATGTGTATTCACGTACCGAGTGCTAGGTAATACTTATTCACTTTAAAAAATATATACCTACTTACTTTACAAACAAAACCATTCCGTGTCACAAATAATAATGAACAGCGAACGGCATCTCGTGGGCAATCTTAACGTCTTGAATGTAAACCGACCAGTACAATTTCACGCGCGGAAAATTATTGGCAATGGTAGAGCCGCGATGCGCGCTTGTTTTCCAGGCATCTTCGTGTTTTCACCATATTAATGTAGATGGCGTTAGCTGTTATACATTTACGACCTGTGTTTTCAAATCATTGGCCATACAATCAAATATGCTTTATACATAAAGACACATAGAATTACAGAAATTCAATAATAAAATACTGTTTCTGACAAATAATGATTATGTAAGATAGCAATGTATGTAGTTAAAATTAATAATCTGGTATGTTATTGTGAAAATTATTAAAATAAAAAGTTTAAACATGGATTAAATATAGTTTCTGACAAACATATATGGAATTGTTTCGTCATCAAGAAAATAATCTTGAAACAATCTATTTATAGAACTGATTTACCTACTTAAACATTAGGGCATAGTATGTTTTTGCATCTTTCTAACGTTTATTTACAAACATTTTCAGTGTATTACCTGCAAAAGCAGGTTACTTTCAGTTCAGATATGTAATCGTATTTGTTATAGAGATATATGCATGTAAACGGCAAATGAAACGGTGCTAGGAGCAGCAACAAATAACTGGTGGATCGAAAGAGCCTTGGCTCAGTCACGCAGCCTAACTCATTAACCCACGTCCTTGAGCTCATTTTTTGGCGAAAATCACACGCAGCATTTCACTGCGGAAGTTTACAAATGTGCTAAAACTTAAACTTTCTTAATAAATAACTAAACTTAAACAAAAAATAAAGTAAATTCGTGTCAAATTAGCTATATAAACACATCTTCGCGACGAAGTGTAACCACGTCGGCAATTTGTGGTAGGTAGGTACCACGTATAGCGAAAGGATTCCCATATGCTATTTAATGGCCAGTAAATCAATAGAACTCATAAAAATATAATGCGCAATAACGTTAATCATATCGAATACCAAGAGAATAATATTACCATGACCTTACTCATCTGTTGTATATAACTGCTTAGATATAAATAGCGTTCTGAATAATATTCCACTCCCTTTGGATTGGATTTATTATTATACTACTTATAATATACCTAACAATTATCTTGACAGAATCCTCACTTCTCAAAGTAAAATGTAAACAGGTAAGTAGTAGTACAGTGTACAAGATATAACGCTGTTAATGTTTGCCGAATGTTTAATGGACATTTGTTAGAATATTACTTACTAAGGTATTAATGTATCACAGCATCCTTGGTATTACACTCAAAGATTAGAATACGAAACACTGCGCTGCGCTCTAAATCTAAAATTAGAGACATGGAGGAAAAAGGAGGCTTGCAGGCCTCAAATGAAACTTAAGATCGCGTGCGACAAGCAAGTATAGAAATAATTGGGGGAGGCTTTTGCCCAGCAGTGGGACAATGTATGTTATTAAAAAAAAGGAGTTATTGATACAAACTTTCAGAAAAATATATCAAATATATTTGTACAAACATGCAATGGAATTATATTTTATACGTAGGTATTAAAGACCAATAAATATTTATTTGACTGCTTTAATAAGTGGTCTAAAGCATTCCACCAATAAAATGACGAATTTATGAAAAAAAATATTTTTATTCAAAAGACTGGAAGAGATAAATAAACCCACATTTCCTTTGGTTTTCTAATCACAAGTTCAACGCTTCTCGTTACCGGCTGTTGAGTCCAGCGGTTTGGACTATTTATTGTAAATGATAAATTATATTTTAATAAATATTGTGCGTCGTGACGGATTAAGAATAAGGAATGTCACCACCCCATATCATCCCATGGGTGTCGTAAGAGCCGACAGAGGGAACATTATTATGCAGAGAACAGCACTGTAAGAGTAGGAAAATTTGATACAAACCCTATACCAACCCGTTTGGCCAGCGTGGTATAGTAGGCCAATTCCTCCTTTCAAAGGAGAGGCCTTGTCCAGCAGTGGAATATTAAAGGCTGGTGATGATGATGATGATGAAATATTATTATTACTTTGTACTGTTCCTACGGGATATATACCACGTACCTTTGTTTTCAGTACATCCGTGAACATGGCGCTTGCAACAGTGCCGAAATATCGGTTACTCAAAACAAAGGTACGTGGTATATATCCCGTAGGAACAGTACAGAGTAATTATAGTGACCACGAAAGTTTAAATTCCTATATATGATGAAATATTGTTAGTTATAATAATTGTAAGTTAGTGTAGTAGTTAGTGAAATAATACACATGCCACACTATCGCATTAGGTTTAAATTCTGTAATGATAGTTGTTAAGGAATATTCAATAAATAAATAAATAAAAATATATTTTATGAATAAATGTAGGTATTTAGTTTTAGGCAATTGCATATTTCCGAGGTAAAGCCGCATAAGGAAGATATGACTCTCTGCATACAAAAATTTAAAACAATTCTTTAATGTCTCTCTGCTTACTAAATAACAACAGAAAAGCAAGTCAGTCTAAGCTTGTTTGCGTGGTACGTATAAGGTAACGTGAGTTAGCGTGTCTACAGACTACTGTACTACCCGTTATGTAGGTACTACACTATTATACATTTCAAAAAATGTACTTATTTGAATCTGTCCACGATTTTAAACGTACAATTTAATTCACAAAGCTCCTACTTAGTCAATATTTAAAATTATGAATAGTACTTAATCGTAGAAAAGTATTATACAATTTTATTTATTTGAGTATCTATCAGTAAAAAAACATTGCTTCGTCGTTAAAAACCTTTGAAGTTTAACAACAGATGCATAATATCTGTTACAAACATAGGTACCTAATACCTACATTTTTACTTAAAAATTACTTACTAAAATGCATTACAGCTATGTATTTAAATCTGTAAATAATAGAATTATTCATCTTTTACAATGTCATCACGAATCCGGTTCAATTAAGTTATGATAGCTAGAACATGACTGACTTTGTTATAGTCATAGATCTCGCCTATCCTTTGCTTGTTCATTAGCTTACCATTAAGTTAAGAAGGAAATATACCTCAATATTATATTGTTTTCTTATTCGTATTTATTCAGCATAACTAATTGACAATTTGACATGGTCATTATGGTCTACAGATACAAAATACATTTAGCATAAAATCTGTCCATTTAGTTGTAAAGTATTGTAAATATATAATTTTCGATTCCTGAAATACAGTTTCAAATGGCGCACAAGGACAAAGAGAGATGGTTTCAAACAAAGGGCAGAATGGCTATGTGGCTAAGTCAAGGCTTACTTGAGGTATTTGTACTAAAATTAAACGAAATCAATAAATGATAAGGCACATGTCAGCGAGATGTCAGTGAAAGCGGTTCGATACAATTTTAAAGTTCAATTTGTTAAATCAATGGAACCTGCGTCGGTGTCGGTGATGCAACACACGAAAGGTCTTCTATCTACAAGGAAATTTACTACGATTATAATTTATAAGGCCAATGGTAAAAGTTTGGATGTAACTCGGATTTCTAGTTTATAAATAACATGGTCTATGTTAACCGATAACGAATCAGTCAATGGATTTCAAGATTGAAAATGTGCTTACTAAGTACTCACATTATGATATACCTTTTATAATAAATTAATAATGTAATATGTGCTGAATATAGAATTGAATCAAAGTGGCCAATGTTTTTATTGCACTATTACAATATATCATGTTAAATAACTGACCTGCGTAAGCAAATCTTCAAACAAACTTTAAGTACTAAAGTATTACTTACAAAATTTCAATTATCGTTCAAATCTGCACTTTCAATATTTGTTTCACCTTACGATAGATTAAAGGTTGATCTTTTATGCATTTCATATACAAGTTATTCATCGGTTAATTTATGTAAGCATAGTAGACACAAGTATTAGAAAATTCTAATGTAATTTGAGTGAACACGCGAAATGGTTTCAAATATCAAGGCATTGTCAAGGACGGCATTACAAGTGAAGGGTTTGCGACTTGCGTCACTGATGTATGCTAACAATAAACACTGCTTTGCGACTTCCTCTGCTGAAAACTACTGAAAATTTGTTGATGTATTAACAATTTTTCTTTTATATTTTTGATCTTCATAGAATCTAGGCGTAACAATAATATCGTAGGTGCCTTTTGTTGCTGTTGATAGATAATTGCAAAACCAAACTAGAAAAATCTGTCCTTAACATCCTGGTACCGTATTTATACTATAATCAAATATTATGACATGTTCTTATTTAATCACTCTATCAGCTACTGTCTATGGCATTCAGCACCACACCAAAAATAGGTAAGTCATCGGCAATCTCGACTGAATACTCAGAACAATATGTCAATACGATGCGCGGTTAAGCAGCACAGAATAGAGTACAGCAGAGTATAAGAAACAGTTAGACCTAAATGAATTAGGCTAAAAATATTGATTTTAATCCATTTTATGATTAATTATCTGTAAATCCTAAATTTTATAACCTAAGACGGTAATATCAAATGATTACAATTTCTGGCACTGTCAGAAAGCCAGGGTAGGGTTGTAATAGAAACTTCATAAACAGAAATTCTAATATCCAATAAAGATCGTTAGACGTTTTATGCATGGATAATTTTATTATTTAATTTTCTATAAGTGAGTAGGTAGGAGGGAGCATATTATGCAGAAAACAGCACTGTAAGAGAAGGAAAACTTGATACAAACCCTATACCAACCCGTTTGGCCAACGTGGTATAGTAGGCCAATTCCTCCTTTCAAAGGAGAGGCCTAGTCCAGCAGTGGACTGATAAAGGCTGATGATGATGAAGTGAGTAGGTAAATTTTATCTATTTTTAACAACACTCATATCAGATTTTCTTTGTCTGAAAGGTCCATTATTATGTATATTTATTGCTTCATGTTTCTCCGTGTAACCGTCTTAGGCCCACTTGCGTAACGTTTGATTTAAGTCACTCCTTAATTTAAATTTTTTGAACAGAATTAACAGCATAAAATAATTTAAGTTAAAAGTATTCAGCGTCCTCTTGCACAACGACAACAACGCAATGATTTGCAAATATGTCATTCATCCATAATTACGTGTTTATCATCTTTGTAGATAATTACCATGTTTTTGGATGTCACTTAACTTTCTTATCAACTTTTTTATAACAATCATTTACTTAGTAATATATAAGTCACTTAATAATAAAAATAATGCTTGTCATACATATGTATGACAAGCATTATTTTACCTACTCATATATCATTGGGTTAGTTTTAAATAGTCAGCTTTTACAAGTACATAAGCTAGTTAATATTATATTAATATAAAATGACTGTTGGTGGGTATCTCTTTGTAATAATTTCTTCACTATGAGACTTGCTGCCTATTCTGAATGTAGGTACGGGGTATCTAATAATTATTGTTCAGCTACAGTTTTTAATAGAAGAAGATAACGCAAGTACTCTGTAGTTTAACGCAACTTGTTAATGTCGTTACCTAAAGTGGTTTAGAATGTTCTTGAAAGTCGCTACTTCCTTAGGCGGCTTAGCTAGTCTACCGCCCAAGGCTGTAGTGAGTTGTGATAAAAAAAACAATGCAAACTATTGTTACACTACAAACTTTTTTCAGTTCAAGCACAAGAAGGAACTGGGTAGGAAGAAATATTTAAATTTCTTATTAAACCGCCAACATCACCTTCTTAATGCAGGGGGAGTTGCATGCTTATGTTCATTAATTAATTTCAAATAACCTTGAACTATTTTAGCGCTGCATTAAATAATTAACTTGCTAAGTCAACAGTAATATAATATATTGTTATACTTCAATAGCACTCTAAAAAACGTTGGTTATGAATTGATTATTCGGTGAGTCGCCCATAGTTCTAACCATTTTGAGGTTTTAACACCTAAGGTTGAGATAAAGTAACACCCCGCGACACCTGCGATCCGTTATTGCTTCTTTGACAAACAGAGCTTTGTGACCATGCACACTTACAAAGTGAGCTTACACAATATGTTCAGGATGTACTCAAGCAGACCGGATACTAACAAAACCTGCGACGTCCTAGGAAAAAGGGAAGAATGGCCGAAGTAAACAGAGCGCCAGCATTCATGCCATTACATAAAGGGAGTAACGGATAAAGTTGGAACAGTAGGTACTAAAAAAATACACAATAAGATCTGTATTATGTTCCACACTCCAAGGAGGCTAACCAGCTCTGCACTCCAAAGGACGTCATCCCTTTCCAAACACCGGGTGTAGTTCCTACATCAGACAAACAAAAAAAGGAAAATTACGCCGAGCGAGTAAAGGATCATAATTGCCGCCATTAAAAACTGACAAATCACCAAGTCGGCCATAGCCGAACATTTTCAGGATCCAATCACTGGATTGAACCACATCAACCAAACGTTCTCTACACCGATACTATACCTACAGAATAGCACCGGAAGCGGTTGAAATAAAAACGCACACAAATGACAACCGGGAAGAAGGGTACCGCTTATTGACATCTTGGAATCCTGTCAGTAACAAATGTAGAAACCCACTTTTATGAAGTCCAACAGTTCCGTTGACAAAAATATTTTGAAAACCAAGTGAGTGTAGGCACCGAAACCCGTACTCCGCGGAGTAGGCGCTGCAGTCATCTCGTGACCACGGCTCGTGGCTGGTGTAACCCATGCCAAACGCTGCCCGTTACGTAAACATTACTGTAAAGTAGTAACCAGATATTTTATGTATGAATGACGTGTCATTTTATTACGATCATTATATTACTCGTCTTACGAGCATATATAACTCTTATTGTGCAGAACAATAGGCTATGTAAGCAAGTAAAATTCTTAACCAATGTGAAAATTACTCATTGCATTCAACATGATTGCAATAAATATTTTTTACAGACTTCATGCGAACAGTTTGAAGGCTCATTATTTATGAACGGTTAAATTTAAATTTAAGTACTCGTAAAGTTAAAATGCCTTCTATAAATATAAAGTGAAGAACACAAGTAAGTGAGATACGTTCCATGCACAAAGGTTTGTCTTGGGTGAGAATGAAACCCAGAAGCTCCCATCTTAGCAGTCAGCTAAATAAAGCACTAGATCAACAGACCAGTCTTATCATACTAACTAAGGCTAAATTCCTTCTCACGCTGACGGTCGGCACTGACTGTTTATTATGTATTTACGTATAACATAAAATAGTCAAGTCACCGTTCAAACGTAGATGAAAATCTGTGTCTAGCAGTGCCCATAAAAAATAGCCTTGAAATCTATAAAGATATGCCTGTTGGTGTCATCTAAAATTATGGTATATCTATGTTCTAATTAAAACTGACTACCAAATCATTGATTTCTAATGCACTAAGCTTGCAAGCTTATTATGTATACTTATAATAAAACTGTAGAGAGGTCAATTCTGTACATTGAATATATATTCAAAATTAATATTGGAGGATGAATGGTGATCGATACTGATGCCAAAAATGCAATCAGTAAATTTTTTGTCTGTCTGTCTGTCTGTCTGTCCGTCTGTCTGTCTGTCTGTATGTGCACGCATGGGTCAAAAACTACTGAAGGGATTTTAACCAAACTTGGTACGATTGTAGTCCATACTCCTGGGCAGGTTATAGGCTATATAACATAATGCTAAGATACATAGGAGCTGAGCAGTGACGATAAATTTGAAGCAAGTCAGATGAAAATGCGCTTTCGAGCTCTTATCCTCGCATACGTTGATCATTCACCAAAAGTATGTATTACAAAGATGATGGTCTTCAAAAGATCTACAAAAAAGTCCTTCATAGTATATATCTATCTTTTATAAATTAGCCACAATAACGGGTTTAATCATTAGGCATTTCTTCAAAGTGCTCCCATATTCAAAAAGTACACTTATATGTATATTATATTTTAAAAAAATATTGAAATCGGTTTATAAACAATTAGAAACAAAGATTATAAATAGAATATTTTCGAACATTTGGATCTTCCAATTTAAATTGAGCTTAAATCTGTATGATTAATTATATTAAATAGGGTTCAGCTTAGGCTGGACGTTTTCGCACATGTATAAGAGTGGCGAGTCATTTTATTTTACTGGATGGGGATTAACACTGGGATGGTATTGTCTGAAGCAAGTATAAGTAAAAGTCCTCATCGATTACGCCATGGGTTTGAGATGCTGCATAGTTATGTCATAAATATGAAGACAAATAATTGACCGAGGGCATTTTTAGGTTCCCACAACAATCTAATACACCATTGCTAGACAGTAGATATAGTGATATCTATCCTATTACTCAATATGAACGACCACGACGACCGATACGAACCATCACTTGCTGGTGTAAAAATGAGCTCTCGATACTTACTGAAGAACAGCGTTTAATATAAATTATGATCGTGTGTGTCGTAGTGTGGATAGTGATTTAAGAAAAATACTATCTGTAGATGCTCCGGGTGGAAGGTGATTTCGGCAAAGGAACGAAGCTAAAGTTGTGCGAATACAAAATGAAGAACCCATGGGAAGTATAACAGTACTTTTTCGTGGCGATTTTCGTTAGGCTCTGTTTTTTATACCACCATAGAATATGAGACAAGAGCTGATGAAATTATAGCCTGTCTAAAGAGTTCATAAGTATGGGATTGTATTATCGCTATTCATTTTGACATTAAATATGCGAGCATGATTATGAGGCAACGAACATGCACAGGAATTCTCTAATCTTTTACTCGCGATTGGTAACTTCGCGGTGTAGACTTGCACGAACAAGTGAAAGTCATTTGAGCTATTTTTAGGACATCTACACTATTCAATATAGGTATTATTTATTATTTATAGTCTCACGCCTGTATCCCCAAAGGGGTAGGCAGAGGCGTAATATTCCACCCACATTTCGCATGAAGTTTTAGGTAGGTATAGGTCTGTGGTATAGGTATTATATGCAACTTAAAACATTTTGGGTATCAATTAGAAGACAAATTAGGTAGCCCAATTAAAAGACAAATTCCGCGCGAACGGAGTCGCGGGCACAGCTAGTAACTACATATTATTACTTCTTCCTCCAGATAGCGTCGAGGTCTAAGGAAATTAGCGGATGTGGTCATCAAAAGAAGAATCAAGACAACCTTTACCTGTACCTCGAGCAGGACTGAAACTTAGACTGTCAATGTCAATACGAATTTCGTCCTTGCAACACAGAGAAGTACACAACGAAGAACTTTAATCATCTATTTCTGGACTCGCAGAAGATCTGTAATTCTGCGCTTTGCCTAATCTGTATATATAAAATCCTTGCGTTACTGACTGACTGGCAGACAAGGTACAGCCAAAACTATGAGGCGCAGGAATCTGAAATTTTTCATGTATGATCCTTGGGTGCACTAAGAAGGGATTTCCCGGGATCGGGCAGAAACGGTTAAACAAAAATAAAATATGCGGGCGTAGCTGCGGGCTTTCTCTAGTTATATAATAAACTCGGGGTCAAAATATATAGGTACACACAGCCAGTTTTCAATTAAGACCAGGTAACACCAAAAGCGAAACGCCTATTATCTCGTAGTTCGAACGACTGTCAAAAATAGTAGAGACTCATATAATAATCCTCGTAGCTACTCAAGTCGGTATATTCTTATAATATTACGCTGACGGATATGCTAACAAGGCACGTTCCGTGCAGCGTGTATTTAATAAAGTGTGACAAAGTGAGCCTGAAAACGGCGACTAAAAGAGAAAATACAAGCCACCAGATTGTACTCGAACGAAACGAACCCAGGATCGGGATCTGTAGACCATGTGTAAGGTGTTATCAAATGTGTAGTGAACGTAAGTATTTTGGTAGACAATGCTAAGTGGCGTGACATAAGTAAAAAATGCTGGTTTCAGGTCATAATGCCATATACAGGATGTTGATATGCATTTTCAAAATACTTTAATAATACAACATAGACAGTATACTTATTAACCTAAAATTATTTTAAACGGTGTGCGATGATATAAAACCCTATTTTCATCAAATGTTACTTAGATAGTAAATCAGAATAAACTGTTAAATCATGCAAAATAAGACTAAATCGCGCACGGTACGCAGGTACACGTGGTTGTGTGTGTTAGGCACACAACCACTCGTACCTGCAATGGCGATCAGCTGAGTGGCGGCTGCGGTCAATACACCAAGTGGACTTTCAAATTGTATAATGACGAAACATTTTTGAAAACATTTAGTGACTTATTTTCTCGTATTTGTATTCAGTTATAGAAGTATATTCACCCCTTAAAATATTTTGCAAATGCACATTAACATCCTGTATAGCATGCATATAAAAAATCTCAGGATTAGAGATTTTGAAGATCGTGCGAAATGGAGCGGCACAACGCTAAGACGATGATATATTCGCACAGTTCATTTTTGCTTAATACTAAAGTACTCATTACGAGTACATAACAATACAATCTAATGAACTGTATAAAACGCTTCAACAGTATTTTGAACATCGCCGCTTGTCATTAAGCACGGAGCTATACTATATTACTTAACTATTTGTCATTTGGCTAGCTACTTTCCGAATTCTGTATTTAATATAGGTTTGACATGCATCTTAGCCTGAGTCACTGCTTATCAGTGTCAAAAATGATAATGAATGACTATTGTTAGTCGGCGTAAATTACGTTCTCCGCTGTTAGCTAAATTGGAAGTCTGTCAGCAGGTATAGTCGGATATGCGCCAAATGCGATGACCGCAAATCCAAGGACTGCGACTGATCTGTGGTAGGTATGCAACAAAAACAATAGTGTATGAAAACAAATGCCTGTAGCATAGAATAAAACAATATGAGCATTATAGTGAACCAAATGCTCTATTTTACCTTACTATTAATTGAAACAAAAACAACAAATGAGAAAATAGAGACTAATATACATACTTCATATTAAGTTGGCAATATCTCTATCCTGTACCGCATTATTTCTGCCGAAGCGTAGTTTTGACTTGTTTAGTAGCAATACATATGATTAGACACTACTGTCTATCCTAACTCAACAATACCAAAAATATTTCGATGATGTTAATTTTCTTTTCCTTTCTCTCTCTGTATATTAACTTTTCTTAATTAAGTAGTACCGGTATAATTAAAATCAATAAATAGAAACAATCACAAGGCACAGAAGACAAAATACAATGGAAACATTGTATGAGGGTGTTAACATCGAAGGTTGAGAGTGTTGTGTCGTGTGTAACCGGTTCAAGCCGGTGCACGGTGACGAGACACAAGCAGCGCGCGCGTCGCCCGGGCGGCGGGCGATTGGGCGAGTGGTGCCGGCAGCGGCGCGGGCGGGAGACGCACGCTCTCCTATCTGGCACACATTTGCATGCCGGATTTATTTTGATCACCCGCTACCAACACCCAAATAATTACATTTTTGGAATACCAGACGACGTTACGCAAGTTCAATTGACACTGTTCCGCGTCCTTGCACACAAACACATCTCAATATCGAGACTACGGCAATACTTCAAAAATCTGAAGCCACATGTTTACTATTTCCACGAATAGATTTTTATCACAGCCAAACGCTCAGATGTGACGAACGAAAGCAGAAAGGATGCATGAAGTCTCGTTACCATTCTATTTAAGTAATCGTATCAAGTTTATACTAGCATCAAAGTGCGATAACAAAGAGATGTCGCTAACCTCGGCTACGAAAACAACACGATGTTGGATATTAATAAATCCAACATTGACAAAGACCGCCAAAACACCTGGCTGCCCGCCAAACAAGAAAAAATTGTCTTACGTTCCAAAGCCACGTCGTGAGACAATTCCTGTGACGTGGAGACCAAGATCTACACCCGCACCGCCCGGCAGCTTGGATGTTCAAAGAAACGCTACCGGATTTCTCACATTATTACTACTGGTCTAACTTATGTTTTTACTTAACTGTACTACTGTATGTCATCAGAAAACAAGTTTAGACAAAATACATTAAAATGTAATGAATTCTCACGAGTACACTCTAAAACCAAATACATCATTTTGGAAATATTAACAGCACTCAATAGAGTAAGTAATAATGAAAAAATTAATTTAATTCGAACGTTTTAACTCTTGTTTACATATTAAAACACTAGAGCTAAAAATAATTAGTAAACATGGCGAGGACCGAGGTCTTTCTCCTATTGTAGGTAATTATGTATTATTACAATGGAAAAAGTTCTGCAATTATCGTTAATAGGTTCGGAAATGCCTATGAAGTAACAGTAGTTTAACCGCAACGCATCTACGCGAATATCCAATTGTCTAATGACGTTTACCATCACGTGCTAAGAAGCGACTAATTGCACCGTGATTTCACGATACGACACGACTCTAATATTGCAATGTTCCTTAGATACTTGATATGTGAAATAGGATAATCAAGCAATCCGCCCACGTAACGACGACGTTTGATCGAACTGAGATGTATTTATGACGCCATCTTGTTGAGCCGAAAGAGCAACAATCACATGCATTAATATAGCTACATAATATACATACGTGCTAAATGGTAAAGTCTCGTGTACTACTAGCGAAACGGTCTTGACTTTAAACCTTGCTCTCTATATACACCTGGTATAGTTGTATTTATGTAGTTTATTTGAAATACTTTTGAGACTGTTTTCTGCACTAGGAAGTAGATCCCTGTGTTACCTTGACAAGACGTAGGTATGTAAAATTAAATGGGACTAGAAATATCAATTTGTGAACAACTTAAAATGTAGTCACGTGTTAAGCCACGAGGTTTGCAGCTACACACACTATATGGTTATATGGAACATGAATACAATCTAATAAATAAATAGTGAAAAGTAAAAACATAGAACTACACAATTAAATTATTAAATATTGTACAGTAAGTCGTGTCTGTATGAGTCAATTGGCCTGTTGCTCTCAACTGCTGGCCTTTGTTGGCACATGTTACAGTTGTAATACTAGCTCTTGTTGTTTGTAGAGAAAGACATAATTATTTATTTCTGCATTTTGGTTGTTTACAACACTTATACAAGTCAAAACCCTATTCTAGATGATGCCGGCTTTTCCTAGCTAAATTACTTCTTGAAAAGAAAGGCCGATACAAACTCAGAGCCATTGCTTTTTTTTGTCACTTCAGTTTCTTTAATCTTTTCTTATATTTTTTTTTATTCCAGACATGGGATGGGCTTAGTATGCGAGTACAATGCCTGATGCTTTTGACTGACTCAGCCCACTGATGGCCCGCATTCAACAGACTCTCAGACTTGATTGAGGGAGCCAGCACGATCTGTATTTCTATGCCCCCACGCCATCAGGTCTATGCATAAGCATGTGTGTAGGAAAAATACTCTAAACAAAACAGTACAAAAGCTGGAACATTCACAGAAACTTAACAGCTACCGCTGACTGTTAACGACCCGGCTTTATGAGCACCGTCATTATTGGCATGCAAAATTATTTATTGTTTACAATTCATGTTATATAAATGACTGTTATCAGCCAATCGCGAAACACAAATCAGTACACAAAACATATTTAATGGCCGGATTAAGATCTTTAAATATTATCTATACAAGAATTACCGCAAGTAACTATGTTTTATGGTATTTAGATACTTTTAGATGCTTGACAATTCTGCATAACCATTTGATGAACCTACTTAAATTGTTTGAAATCCCTTCACACGTTTTGAATGTTTGATCCTTCTTCCATATTCCAGTATAGAAATTCTAAAGTTGTACTGTGGAGAGTGGTTACTTAAACGTATAATAACTAAGTTACCAGTTATTCAAAGTGCGCAAACTTTATTTTATTTTAAAAAGTTGCATATTTTTATCATTAAAGCCAAAATTCCGAAAATTAAAAAAATTTGAAAATTAAGGTTCATTTTGGTACTTACAAGTTTTCGCAAAAATCTAATTTTGACCATATCTTTTTATCGGGTTTACCCAGGACCCTGATTTTTATACACCTAATAGGAACCATAGACCTCAGTATCTGGTATAAATATCAATTTGCTAGGTCCATCCGTTCCTGAGAAAATCGGTGGTGACACACGGACAGACAGACATACAGACAGACGGACAAGAAAGTGATCTAATAAGGGTTCCATTTTTTACCTTGTGAGGTACGGAACCCTAATAAAAGAAGACATAGAAGTCAAACAATGTATTAAAAGCCAAAAAAGACTAATTTAACCACACAAAATAATTATACAAATACTGTATGTATATATGGCACTTACAACAGCAAATCAACATTACCTATGTATTTATTTTAAATATTGAAGTGTCTTATTTATTTATATTCTTAGGCAAAATAAATCAGTAATTTTACAAATATTCAATTATCTTATCAGTCTGAAAATCACACATGAATCTTTGTGAATTCTTAAGAAAAATGGATATAATAAAAATGTTATACAACTACTTGACAAAGAAGAAGAAGAAGAAGAACTTGACAAACTACTTAACGGTATCGTGGCTGCACCTTGAAGTAGAACATAACTTGAAGACCCAGGAACAAAATGATTCAAAATCACTTTGATCACTTTGCAGGGGTGAAATTTACCTATTTATTTTGGTCAGATGCAGTATTTTATTGATGGACGTCGTTTTGATCGCCATTTACAAGAAGACGTCCACGGTTCATGCTAAAAATAAACAAAATAATTATAATGTGGCTACTTATTTATGAAGAAAAGCTATTAAGTATGTAGTTGTCACCTAGAATGTAGTAACTCAAAATCGTTAAATATATCACAGACCAATGCATTATATTTCGACTTTAACCTTATTGATCTAATGCGAGGTTTCAAATACTATCAGAAATAGTAAAATATTTTGTAAATTCAAATAAATTACCATGAAACGCTCAGTAAACAAAAATTCTTCAACAAAACTGTATTAAGTCTAAAATTACTAACCGAATGAACAAGAATGTCGTTATTCCAAATATTACTTCAGATCAAGAACGTTTCAGTCAACAATAACGTAATAAGTCAAAAAAATACTTACATTTTTACGTACCTGATTCTGCAATAACGCAGCAATTCAAAATAAGGCGGTCTAAACGCAAAGTCACGTCACGACGACACGTCCTCACCACTAAAATTTTAACGGAAACTAAAGATTACACTGTTGCACGGGGGGTAATGACAGTTGGTTCTCATGAAAAGAGACTTATAACGCCACCACGTAGTTATTTCTTTCACTATTTTGACGACGGTTTTATTGACAGGTAGAGAATAAAATTTTACAAACTATTAATGAATTATCTCAAAATCATCATTTCTTGAGTTGATACACTCTTGTAATAGCAGTGCGATGTGGTTGATTATACGTCTGATAAAACTCTCTCTATAATGCCATGAACCTTAACAAACTAATTTTAGATATCGTTTCTTGGAATAAAACTACTCCGCATCTTGAATAGGGTATCGCACAAGGCCTCCGATGGATTATCTAGTCTAGGCGATACTTGTTGGTACTTTAATCTATTTACCGCAAGTGTACACCTACACTTGTGGATCCGCGAGCCCGGTTGTGAATGGACTTGAAGTGGGCACTTAAATGAATACAGTTCAAGTTTTGTTATGTCAAGTATAAATGTTAAGAATCCGAACCGACTATGTGTTTCAATAACGATATTTTTTGTCGTAATATAATAATAATAACTTTTTTATTTTATTAAATAATTGTAGTAAATTGTTACAGAATTCAAGTATAGAGTTTTATATAATTATTTTCCTCTAACCCAGATTCTTGTTGTATTTTACGAATTGTGTATATTATACTTTTTCTGTGTCTATGACAAATAAATATTTTTCTTTCCTTCTTTATTTCAATTGTTTTTCACTTTTCTTCGACAATTATGCCTTTGTTTGTAATGTTCGATTTTAGGCGTCATTATAATCAAGTTTCCTTCAATCCAAGTATTTTTTCACTTGAATATCCATTACATCTTTAACTCTACCGTCGGATGTCGCCCATGTGCCCGATATTAATTTACATATAGTAACTCAGAAAATATACACTTCAAAGATATACTAATAATGTTGGTCTATCAGCATCTTATCCTATAATTATGCTATTCTTGGCAGATGTCATCAATCGTAACAAAAATCAAGCCACTTCTCTGAATCTTGTCTTTCAGTGTTCCTTAAACCAAATTTTTGACATTCCATGGTTTCCACTTGGTGTCTCTATGTATTACTCTGCAACCTGCCGTATTAATTAATAATCTTCTTTTAGACACATCTTACAGTCTTTTTCTCGACCTGACAGACTTTCTTCCTCACTACAAAGGATTGTCGCACTAATTGAAAATAATTGTTTATCTTGTAGGGTTAGATACTTGTCATATCAGCTATAATGACTGGGATTTGGTGGAAAACTGCACTCGAGCTATTGATGAATAATCACATGCGCGATTTTTTGTTTGTAAAGGACGTGCACCAAAGTGCATCAAAATTAAAGTATGTATTTATCCTCACCGTGGCAAGATTTCTACGTTTATATGTTTTTTCATTAATTTCGTTTGCAGCAGTTTTTATTTTTAAGTTTTCGTATACTGTTTTTGGAATTGTGTTTTATTTGTTTCTAGCTGATTTGAAACAAATAATATTTAAACTTTACCATCGTAATGCCGTTTAAAAACCACTTCGGAATAGGCCAATACTTCTGCTAACAAATAATTTTCTACAAGATTTTCGTAGCGTGTTAGTATGATCCACCTTAATAACACATGCACAAAAACGCAAAAAAGGTTAATCTAGTCATTCAGTGTCAATGTTTTACTTCCGTATCAGCACACTTACGTGTATACAAAGTGGATCAGAGCGGAAAATAGCAGGTACCTAACAGTTGGTTATCTAACAACGGTAGGACGTAGGGAATCCGATCAAGTGCAAGTGTACACCATCACACGCGTCGCTAGTTGCTCGATAATGTTTGCGCACTAGATTATTTATTTACTTAATGGTTTCCTGAAAACTTCGTCTAGAGTTAACAGCTCGTCTAAGTATTTGAAATAGTTTTAAATATTTGAATTAGTTTTGATTGAACTTCCATTCAAATGTTCTTCGTGTACGAATTCAAAGACTTATAGTCTTTGACCGGTAAATGAATTCGATAACAAAATGTTATGTTTTCTTTCTTTAGATAATGTTAGAGGGATCTTTTGTTTTAATTGATTACATGCAAGAGCGTGTAAGTAACAATATTTACAATCGAATTTTTTTGCCAAAAAGACCTGCTTCTTCGCTTGATTGGCCTTCTCTTGGCACTGAATTTATTTAGCTGACTTTTTTATGTTTTGCGATCACTCGTATCTAATTTTATTATAGACAGGCGTCCTCAAATCAGTCCAATTAAAGCTAAAACATTTTTAACAACACTGGATATTTTGGAGATTGTTACAATTCACATTAATTGCATTGACGTTAGAAGGGGAATGATTGATTAGTTTAAAGCCTTCAATGAGTGTAGGTGCAAGATCAACAGCATAGTGATTTCTCTGATTCCCACTTAAAACCAAAATAGTCAATTCATATGCTTATACAACGTTGATACCTTTGGTTGATACATATGTTCGTTAGGCATTGACCAACCACACTGAGTTACATTTTACGAATCTTTTGAATGAAGATAAGTAACCCGACAAACAAACTCCAAAGAACTACTAAATTGAACCCTTGTTAGTTTGAATTATAAATTGAGTAGACGAAAGTACCTACAAGTTACTACGTTGTTTTCTCAAATGAATAATTGTTTTATTTATAAACTAACACTCCCCGTATCATGTGCAGTTTTGTATTCAACGAAGGAGGATTATCACGAATAAATAATACCGAATGGTATTCTGCACGTACATATACTGTTTGGAGATGTTTCAAACATGTCAGATAATGTAAGGGTTCTACGTGATTATGTACTTATTATACGATGCTAATATATTTACGTTTTACATTCGGACGAACGGTAAAATTGAAAATACTCTTAAATAGAAATTTATATAGATATGTACATGTCTGTTGTCCTTAGTCAGAGAGAAAGTTAAATATTTAAATACGCTCATCACAGAAACCTACGGTTCAGTTGTTTTGCAATGAATAAAATAGTAACAAACAACATTTCATTTTATAGATTATATTCAAAACACGGCATAATTCCTGCGGCTCGATAAAGGTTGATCGTATTGAATCAATTTGCCGTTGGTACGCGACGGCTCCTTACTACGATTCACTCTATTTGTGTATCGCGGCTGACGTTGCGATCAAATTAAATAAATCCCCGGTTGTTGCACGCAAACCTCGACCTGATGAGCACGACTGATACCATCCCGATTTACTAACTTCACATCAAGTGTACTTATATGCTGCTTCTATTGAAGTATGACATTGTAGACTAACTTTGTCCTAGTAATCGTCTCACAAACTTTATTACCCGACTGACTCACATGTGTACGATTCTACGTAAGTAGATTATAATTTATATCATCTGAATCTGGCTACGTAAATATTACATAAAGCTGCAGCTTTCATAATATGTGGATTTATGCACAGCAGTGATCGAACGATCATGGACCAGTGACGTAGAATCTAGATTGATATTGTTCAATAAGTATTAAAAAAATATAACAGCCACGGCGCTAAGGTTATGTGCCCTTGGAAATTAATATCTTGTTAGCAGTTTATCCACTTTTGCTACAGTCACTCCGAGTAGATTTGCGAAAGTCAAATGTTGTCTAACGATTGGGCACGGCAGGCTCTGTCACGCGACCTCGTCACGCCGCACTACTCACCCAGGGCACGGAGCATCGCTATCCCTGAATACTCTGCTACAATTACTCGTGTAACTGTCATACTCGAAATTAATTACTAGTAATCAGGCACGTCAGTTAAAAGCCTCGTGACGGCAAATTGTCAATTCCACAGCGAAATATGAATTAACGAGTTGATGAGTGAGGGCACATTATCGTCGCACACGCCGAGCGTGGTCCGCGTCCGCCGCCGCTGCGTAGCCGGTTGCGTAGCAATAGTTTTTCTCGCGTCGAGCGCGTGTCGTCACAGGGTGAGATCGCGCGGAAGCGAAGGTTGCGCCCGTGACCGCGCCTGCCCGCCGCCGCCGCGATAACGGCCGCCCGTCGCAGTCGCGCAGTATCGCGCCGCGCTCGCTTATCCTCGGACCTCGAACCACGCGCGGAGCCCGCTCGACAGCTGGTGCACGAGAACGCCTTCGCCAGTGTAGTGATGTGCCCGCGTTCATTCCGCCGATGATGTGTAGGCGGCAAGTGAGTGAAGTGAGAGTATGCGCGCGAGGTGACGACCGGCACCCCTCACGCCGACCGTAGCCCGACATGTGGACACTGCTGCCGCCGCTGCTGGCGGTACTGGCGCTCTCCGGTGGGGCCAACTTCGCGCCCGACAAGGATTTGCTTGAATGTGCGAGGTTCGTTTATAGCGGCAGCATATAAGCGACTCGGTCAAACTTCTACACACATACTTCAATATACACAATATTAAAAACATTCAATCAATCCATCGCAAGTTCCACTGGGACCTAGAAATTTGCTATTATAATTATTTTAATGGGCAAATAAACATGACGTCTACCCTTTATAACGGCATTTACATTCTCACCAACATTTTTATTAGTAGAAATTCGTTAGTAAAATATGTGAATAATGCTGAACGTCTAATTATAAAATACTCATGTAGGTACCATAAACAAAATCAAATAAGAAGCAGAGAATGTGTGTCATTCTTTAACCGAAACTTAGAAGTATCTACACAAATTTATATTAGTGTTTGTTTTTGATATCTAAACAAGAGGTCTAGGTTAGTCTTCAGAAAGCAATTCTGAGAGCCAATTTACATAGACTGAATCTAAATATCCAATGATGAACGTACGTAACATTCTCATCAAAGACCTTCATTCATCATAATAACGCCACGACCATTAAGATGTAGTGAAATGTTGAAGCAGTCATAACAGCGACCTCTTCGTATAAAACAAGACTATTCATATAATATAAATATAAATGAGCATAATATCTGGCAGCCGCGCGAGACATAGATGCGTTCACGTCGGTGTCACCCGGCCGCGGCCGCCACGGTCGCCGTTTGGCAAGGCTAGCTGTCCATAGGTAAACATCACACATCCCGCTGATACACACGCACAGGTGGATTTACATAGGATAACTCCACTAAACATTTATACATCGTCTTATTGCAACTAGCAATCCTAGGGAGTATTTAAATAGGTAGTATTTAAATGTTAAAAAAACACAGTATTTTTTAGGTTTAATAAACAATTTAATGCCATATTATATTGATAAGTATTTGAATGTATAGTAAACATTGCTTTATTGAGCTGGCGAAAAGCTAATATTCTGTCAAATCCGGGGCGCGATTCAGAATCGTTCGATATCTCATTTGACATTCGATTCCGTTAATTGTCGAACGGGCTACCTCATTTTTTGTCAAAACTATCGCATTTCTTATCAATTTTATGCATTCAGTATGAAGTAAATTAATAAATAAACCGAATTCAATGAATATTTGTTCAAAATATCTCTGATAGGCGGCTGAAAGACGAGGACAATAATTTGACATATCATACGATTACTTGTCGTGACATTCTGAATCGCCCTGCTGATTAGACTTGTAAACGGACTCCAGGTTCCAAGGCGAAGAGTTTTAGAAACAACTGGGAGAACACTAGGACAATGATAATTACTTTATTTATGCTTACTTATTTTTTATTGACTTAGTAATTTACAAAAATACTTCATTTCAAAAATGTTAAGCGTCTGCAGAATAAAAATATGTGTTAAACCTGTAGGTATAAATAGCAAAGCTACAGTTGATCTTATGTTAACTTCAAATAGTGATCAAAGATTTTTTAACGTGTTATTTTTGTACATAACTGTCTAACAAATGATAATAGTCATTTTACTTAACCACATACCGTTATGGAATAAGTACAAAGGGTACTATCATTATTCCATTAAGAGAGATAGACTAATGACATTTTAATATTTACTTATTAAGACACAATTAAATTTAATTTGTTATTGCACATTGATAAAATATTTTTAGTAATGCCTCTTTTTATCACAGTCAAAAACAAAGTTATTGTAAAACACTAAAAGCATGTTGCTAATTATTCGAAACAAGAAACGTGCCAAAAAGCGTTTCACCCACACGTTCATCTGTCAACCTAGACATAATCACAATTTATAAAACAACAGAAGACACCCAAATATTTAACTTTGTAAACGATCACTTGTCTGTTGATTAAACAACTAACAATAGTCATAACATTATGATAACGCCATATAAATCTCGTATAAACCACGTCTCGATACATCACAGACACTGCTCTACGTTTCTTTCTCTGCAAACGTTATCATATACATCAAAGGCATCAAGATCCACAACCTTGTCGAAGAAGACACTAATGACCTATCGACAACAATAGCATTTCGAGAGTGGAGCGCCAAATTTAAAACCGTTTATCACAGCTATTTGCGTCACTAATAATCCAAATATATCCCAAGTGCTCGGTTGCGGTAACTGTGACAACAAAAATAAACCCTCGCTCTGAATACCACTCTTTGCAGTGGCTAGCATTGCGTCTGTCGCGACAGACACATTCTGCACACACATTATAATGCCTGTGACGCACTCGCCAATACATAATTTCGCGCAAAATTGTATTATTTGCTCCAAATCGCGCTTTAAACAATTGGCAAACCGTTTACGTTGCGTAAATAGTTCCATCAAACCTATGAACAGCACTGCCATTCAACAAACTCTTTGATTACGAAGCTATATTTACATCAGACTTTATAGACACGTTGTTATATTTATAAGAACACACAATAAGCCTTGGCATGAGACACTTGAGTTTTTTTATTCACCCTATGATCATCATATATTACCCGACGTGACAAGACATAACGATATGCAATTTATGGTTCTAAGAGAAACAATTTGATAACGTTTATTACACAGTGTGTCTTTCACGCAGATATCATTACGAGTTCATAACTAGCGCTTTCTATGATGACACTCAACGTGTACGTCACGTTATCTAACCTAACATCTGCCTATTACTGATTCAGCCGTCCTTCACATGCGCACGCGTCTCAAAGTTTCCTATGCTACTTCCGGAGGGAAACGCCAAAATAAATATTTCAGACGCGATCGCATCAATTTTCTATATAGTTTGTAGTCAATTACGGTCAATTACTTGCATATTAAATTAAAAGATACGATAAGCATCACTAGCATCGGTAGCTTGTTTCAACGTACTGCGGGATAGATTTCGTCAATCACTTCGTTAGGTAATGAAAATATGGTCACATCTAATGATACCTAATTTAAATGTCTCCAGTCTAGTCTATGTAGTAAATGACAATATTAAAGGTCACTTAAGCTGAGATTATAGATACTAATGATATAAGACTCGTTGAACTTTATTTGTTTACTTTCACAAATTCAGAAAATTGCTATTAATAAAATTTCATTAACAAAAATGGTATGCATAAATACGTTACATTATCCTGTGGTAAAATACTATATATCTGTACTAAGAATATCTAGATCCCAAAAATGTCATAAGACTAATGTTTAAAACCAAAGCATGATCTAACTTCCATACAATCCTGCTGTAACGAATTGTTTTTAGTAACATTTCCATTCAAATAACGTTCGCCACTTCTACAACGAACACCAGCAATAATTTGTACACAATTTCATTGTATTCAACCGATTATTTATTATCTTGTATTTTCTTAGTCTATATTTTTTGTATATTTGGAATATTTTATTTTCTACAACATCTTACCACACTGGTAGTAAATATAAAACAATATTGAGCTTGGTCATACCACTCATATAGTAAAAATATTGATTTATTAATTTGTTTATCAGCATTAAAAGTCTTATGGATGTTTAGTATAGAGTATTAAAATCAACGCAGGACTGAATTAAATAAAAAACATCTTGAAATTCTTTTCTTAATCTATAAATGACAACAATGATTAACATTTAATTGGCTCGCAATGAAGATACGATGTCTTATAATGAAAACGTACCGAAAGGAGTAAGGTACTGAACCTTAAATTTACTAAAGATAAACTTTTAGTTTTTCTTCCAAATAGTTTTTAACATGGTTGCCAAAACTTAACTGCATGACAGGTGGTAAGTTGTAATTTTAAAACTGACTTATAATAAAAGGAATAACGAAATAATTAGTACTCGTTACAGTTTTTAAACAAAAATGAATATTCAGTTACTGTGTTAAACTGCATGATCAACAAGGCAGCACCTTAATCTCACACGGTACCGGTGATAGCTTGTCCGCTTTAACAGTGCGAAAATCAGAAAATAAATAATTAATAAAATGAATTAGGGTATTGTGATGACGATTGCAATGTCATAAACGCACGCTATAAATATTATTGCTATAGATTGATTATGCATTAATTCGCATAAGATTGTATTATATTTCAATAGAAGAAACAATCTATTTGTCGTATGATGTCATTGTGACAGATCTTAGACAATAGATAAAAATTGTCTTCTTCGATTGAATGATATGATTTAAATTCATGAAAGTAGCCAAGGAGCACAGTCCTTCAGTGCTAGTGACATTTAGCAGCAATGTTGATATTTTTCTACATGATATGCCAAAGTAATACATGGGGCGTTTGCCGGCAGACGCGTTGGCTTGCCGCCAGAGTCGTGGCCGTCGTCTTTGTCCAGCTGATACTTACAACACCAAATTATCAAAGACACCAGACGTTAAACAGATTCAATAAAGTCATCGTATTTCCGATATATGTTACACGCATTAAGTGTTTTGGAACCAGGTCATTAAATAAATTTGGTCATCATGCAAAATAAACGAATGTTCATACTACTATTTATCTATTGTTTGTGTTTGACTTTTATTTATTTATTTAACTTCTTGCACTACAAAAATGTGGTACATAGGCGGACTTAATGCGTTAGGCATTCTCTACCAGTCAACCTAGGGTGGTGCGGAGATAATATAACAGTAGGTGCGACATTAGAAAATGAGTAATGATATTAGAATAATAGTTGAATAAATACTAGGTATAAGTGTAAATAAATACTGTATATTTAAAAAGGGACATAAATATCTTGGTATAATTATGAATAAATACATGTACCTAATAATAATAGATACAAAAACATACACATATACACTGGCGAGCAAAAAAATCGACTCACTTCATACTTTCGCACTCAAAGTGTTCTAATTTTAAAATTAAGACCTAAATCTTAATTTGGGTCTTAAATTCTTTAAGTTCTACATGTTAGCTTTAAAAAAAATAACAATTACTACGGTGTTAACTTTTAGACATTGTCACAACAGTCGAGGAACAGTAACTTTATGATTTCGTATTCGTTAACTCAGTTAGCATTGCGCGACCTTAGGGCGCATAAAAGGTGACGTAACCCTTTACCCTTATCAGTGACGCGGACGGTAAGTAATGCCGTCATACAGCGGGACACCCGTATAGAGAGCCTGGACGCCTTCATCCGCCGTCTGTCCGTGGGGATGTTTGAGCGGGCCGACGCCTCGGCCTGGGACCACGTCCGAGACCTGGCCCCCTGGCACGCTCGCCCTCCGGACAAGAAGAAGCTGCCGCGAGACCTCCTCGCTACCCCCGACGACTCTGCCGACACAACGGTTGCCCCCGGGTAACCGCCGCCCTCGCACACTACACTCCATTCCCCCTGTTGCAGGTGACCGCCCCCATCCGCGCGACATCTGCGCATATCAACCCAGGATACGCACATCATGTGCGCGCGCGGGCGACCACCGCAACAGAGGACGCCAACAACATTCTCCGTATCACCACTCTGACACCACACACACCACACGTCATTAACAACGCCGAGGCCGCATGTAAGTCGTCGCCCGTGTCGCTGGCTACACGGAGCTGGGCCTCTCCCGGTTCGCCGGGGGTCTCACCCGGCTCGTGCTGACCGCCCGGGCGACGTGAAGACTGACGCGGCCTCGCACGACCCACTACCACAGCCGTAGGGCACTCAGCCCGCCCCAACCACCCGTCCCTTGTTTAGGGGACGGCGACGAACCCGCCGGAGAGGGGCAAAACGCCCTGAACCAGCCTCCGCCAACCCTCTAGGGGGTTGCGTGATGACTAGATGGCAGCCGTATGATGACTAGATGGCACCCTTATCAGTTGACCGTGAAACGTCAACAGGTACACATCTCGTCAATCTCCAAGCAAGAAAATTTCCCGGAAATGGATACAACAGCGGAAGCAGCGGCTCAAGCAGTTATCCTATTGCAACAGGGCCTGTATCAACGTCAAGTGGCTCGTACTTTGTAGATGAGCCAGTCAGCGGTATCAAGAATATGCCGAAGGCACCGGGAGACTGGTGGCTTTCACCGACGAATAGGTTCCGGTAGAAATCGGTCCACTTCGGAGGCAGACGATCGCTTTATCGTCCGTACTTCGCTGAGGAATCGTTCTCTCACTAGGGTCCAAGTTCAACGGGACCTCCGAGAAACACGTGGGGTAGCTGTACGTTCTTGGACAGTGAGAAGAAGACTCAAGGCAGCAACCCTCACTCCAAGAAGACCAACAACCCAAATTGACTGCAGGTCATCGAGCAGCCCGGCTACGTTTTGCAAGAGAACACGTCGATTGGACTGAGGATCAATGAGGTTCTCTTCTCGGATGAAAGCAGAGTATGCCTACATGGTAGCAACAGAAGGAGAAGGGTGTACAGAAGGGCGGGGCAGCGATACGCACAATGCTGCATAGCAGAAACTGTTGCGTACGGAGGAGGTTCCTGCATACTGTGGGCTGGCATATCAATGGAAGCAAAAACTGAACTGGTTTTTATTGAAACTGGCCGCCATGTGGGGGGTTGACCGCACATCGGTATATATATATATTTTTTTTATGGAATAGGGGGCAAACGAGCAGACGGATCGCCTGAAGTTAAGCGATTACCGCCGCCCATGGACATCCGCAACACCAGAGGAGTCACAAGTGCGTTGCCGGCCTTTTAAAAAGGAATACGCTCTTTTCTTGAAGGTTTGAAGATCGTATTGGTTCGGAAAAACCGCAGGTGACAGATCATTCCACAGTTTAGAGGTGCGAGGCAGAAAGTATATTGAAGATATCTTGGAAGACCACGTCATCCCATACGCTGGTTTTATTGGAGAAAACTTCATCCTGATGCAGGATAATGCCCGTCCACACAGCGCAAATGTCGTGCGGCAGTACCTACGAGAAGTGGGTATCGCTGTTATGGTCTGGCCAGCTCGTAGTCCGGACTTGAATCCTATTGAACATTTATGGGATGACCTAAAGAGAAGAATCCGGGCTAGAGATCCTGCACCAGGTACAAGAGCTGACCTGCAAGCGGCTCTGACCGAGGAATGGAAGGGTATACCACAAGACAGAGTGAAGCACCTCATTGGGTCAATGAGGAACCGTTTAGAAGCTGTCATCAGGGCAAGAGGGGGTAACATTCGTTATTGAAGTGGTAATAATCTATATATATAATAAAGCAAAGTGCCCCGCCGCGTCTGTCTGCCTGTCTGTTCGCTCAAAACTCGAAAAGTACTGGACAATTTTTATACAGTTTTCAATAACATCGAAAGTGATCCCTGAGGAAGGTTTTAATGTATAATAAGTTTAGGTCTTGTGCAAACGGACGATATTATGACAATATTAGTTCAACGCGCCGGCAATAATTAAGGCGATCTGCAGGTTGCCTCGAAAACGCTGCCAAAACCTTTTGAGACAAAACAATGTATGATGGGATTGTACCTCTTTAATAGATCTACAAAAAAGTCCGCGATGGTATATGTCTATCTTTCAAGGATAACCCACAATAACCATATTTTGCTTTTACATCTATACTAATATAATAAAGCGGAAGAGTATGTTTGTTTGTTTGAACGCGCTAATCTCAGGAACTACCGGTCGGATCCGAAAAATTCTTTTTGTATACCATAGCCCAGTTATTCCGGAAGGCTATAGGCTATATAACATAACGCCACAACTTTTAGGGGCCAGACAAAAATAATAAAATGGTCAAACGAGAAGGGGGAGGGTTGGGTCAAAGGCAAAAAAGGCTAAACGAATAGGATACAATCTATATGGGTATCGTATTCGAGATTTTCGGGACGCTGATTAATAATATGAAATTTATTTTGTGATCCAAGATGGCGGATGGAAAATCAAAGATGGCTGATGGGAAAATTACAAAACTTCAATATTGGTATCTGGTCTGCGATGTTAAAAGGGATGGGGAATCCAAATACAAAATCAGTTTAGTGATTCAAGATGGTGGAAGGGAAATCAAAGATGGCGGATGGGAAAAATTTAAAAAATCAATATGGGTACCGTCTCTGATGATTTAAGGGATGGAGAATCCAAATACAACATCTATTTCGTGATCAAAGATGGCGGATAGGAAATCAAAGATGGCGGATGGGATTTTTTTTAAGTCGATATGGGTATCGTCTCCGATATTTTAAGGAATGGGGAACTCAAAAACACCATCTATTTCGTGATCAAAGATGGTGGATGGGATTTTTTTTTTTAAATCAATATAGGTATCGTCTCCGATGTTTAAAGGGATGGGGAATTCAATATTATATAAAAATCTATGTTTGTTTGTTCATCATTTATAGACTCTGAAATGATAAGAGATTAAGCGCTAAGTCAATGGTAACTTTGGAAAAGGGGCTTGGAAAAAAGGGAATTAAATAAAAACTCTTAAAAAGGCGATACGGAGTTCGTTGGGTCAGCTAGTTATGTAATAAAGTTTATTTAAAATGTTATGATGTCTTTTATTTTAAATTTTTTACCCTTAATTTTCAAGTTTTAGTACTCGCAAAGTTTAAAAACATTTATTGTTCAAGAAAATGAGTACAAGTTAAGAGTATTTGTACTCATTTTAAAGCTAACATCTATAACTTAAAGAATAACCCTTAACGAAAACTGAAATCCCATGTCGTACCAATCACTACGAAATTTTTTTTACTTCGGCACCATACCTGGGAAATTACTGGTTCAGGAGGTATTGAGGCTCAAAGTTAGTATGGAATTTTTCTAATTATATATATATATATATAATTAGAATTGCCTAAAAGGCTCTATGTCAGGGCGAGGAAGGTTAGACAAGAAGTCTATAGTGTGATATTTAGTAAGATGACCCAAATGATTAGAAGAAGAGAAATGTTTATTAATTTCATCTAAACCAGTTGTCAACTGCAGATCAAAACTTCGTTGTTTGCCAATACCTAGAGTCCCAAGGAACTTCCAGATATTAGCAGGAGAAGAGGAATTTACGCTATCGAGAATATGGCGGCGTTTGGCGTAACGTATCACCTGATTACACCGATTCCTTGCAACCTAATATCGAGACCAATAATGTAATAATAAAGTGTGATGGTTTTTGAATTTAAGGAAAGCACGATCCCTGCGTTTCATTGTTATCCGGACCTCCTTCGTGATCCAGGGAGCAGGTGGACGCTTTAGTTTCACTTTCCTAACGGGCGCATGAACATTGTACATTTTGAGTACAGTGGCGTTGAATTTTTCAACCTTGTGGTCAATATTCGTAGCAGCCATCAACTGATCCCAATTTATGGACAACGCGTCTTCTAAAAGCTTATTCACGGCCATGCGCCCAAAGGAACGCACATGCAGAACCTTAGCAAGGGGACGGGCAGGCATTAGGCTGTATGAGAGGAAAATTAAATCATGGTGGGAGAAACCAGGAGCGGGATATTGGCCATTGACCACAACTTTTTGCTAACGCTTCAGTTTGAATAATAGATGACGACCGGTTGGCGCCGCGGGAGTGTAAGCGACTGCTACGCCGAAGGTCGCGGGTTCGATTCCCGCTCAAGTCAAACATTTGTGTGCGTGAACATGGATGTTTGTCTTGGTCTGGGTGTTTCTATGTATAATATGTATGTATTTACCAAAAAAAAGAACAAAAAGTATATATGTATGTTTATCCATTATCTAGTACCCATAGTACAAGTTTCTGCTTAGTTTGGGGGACTAGATGATGTTGTGTGAATGTGGTAGAATAAAAATAATGTCTAGAAAAACTATTTAAAACCTTTTCGCCGACACAACAACCGTAACACTTGAAAGACATAGTGAAGGTAGTATTATTATATTCACATCATTTATAAAATTAATTGCGTGAAACGAAGACGAATAGTACTACATATTTGAATAATTGGCCAGCAACCTTTACAATGGTATTATTAAAGTAGGTACGAAAAAAAGAAGCGTATGTAATAATACATCTATAAATTGCGTGTTAGCATAGACTCTTCCGCATATTCTTTTAACTTTCGGTCATGATCATAAAACACGAGTACATTATCATTACGAATACCTACCATAAAAACTTCACATTGATTTGCATGTCTATTAAAAAAGAAATTGACAATAAGGTTTAATTTGCCTGTGAGTATTCTGTAAATCGGTTTAAATTACTTTCCGTTCTAATAAATAAATACAAAATTTACTTGCAAACATATTTTGTCTATTGCATTATTTATACTGTATAAATAAAAAGTCTGTTTAAACAAGTTAAAAGTTTAATCTATAAAAGGTACGTCTTATATTTAGCTGATATTAGGTAAAACAAAACTTGCTAGACATTTCTTTGTAATAGGCAATTAGTCCATTACAATTGCACTGCGTTATTAAACCGATGATGCAATAATTTGCTTGTAATTGTTTGCGATCGTGAGGACCCAGATTAGATGCCAGGGTCGAGTGAAATGTTATTGTGGTTTCTGTTACTACTTCTGAAACTTTTGTGACCACACAAAATCTAGAAAAGTCGTGATTGGTAGATAAGGATCGACTTGACTTATATTACCTACATGGGTCCGAAAAATATTATTGACGACTATTTTATCGTTCTAGTTTTATAGGACGATAAATCTGTATAAATAAAATACTTCTGCCTACCTCGCCTCGTCGGCACTTGTACTGTAAATTAATGAATAAGCGTACAAAAATGTGCCATAAAAGAACTGCAGATGACAATTATTATTCAACCTTCATATAGCATAAAGTTAAAACTGAAACACATTATCCTTTAGAGGTCAGTTAATATCCTACTAAAATTACCAAGTAGCTACTAAATGCTATGGAAATTCTTATTTCGCGTGTAACGTCATAGTCGCGTGCTACTAAAATCTGCGTTATAAGCTTTCCGAACGCACCTGCAATGGCCCATCGCCTGCTACCTGAAAGCTATGAGCTGCTTCACTGGAACCGGTTTTAAAATAATCGGTCATTACGTTACTGGCTTCGCTAATTATCTTGTATAAAATGCGAGCGTTAATGTGATGAAGTAACTCATTTATGTAGGTAAATAAAGAAGAAATGTAACACTTATGTACTATTTACTTGTTGACCATTAACTAAATATATACATATACTTAATTAGGTAGGGATATACATAGTTGTCAATAATTATTATAGTTGACAAGTCCGAAGTACAAGTACACCTACTGCCGCTAGGGATTACCTTGAGATTATAACCATAGTTATAACTGCCTAGTGTATGACAGTACTTCTAGAATTGAGTTAGTGAATATAAACGTTATTCAAAATTTATTCTCATTTATATAATCACACGAGTAATTGATTTAATAACACACGGCGACGATTATAATAAAATACGATTTCAGCCAACATTCTCAATCTTAAATCAATACTGTACCTATATTATAGATACATACTAGCTGACCCGGCGAACTCCGTATCGCCTTTTTAAGGTCTTTTTCTTATTCCTTTTTTTTCTAACCACTTTTCCAAGAAATTCTAAACAAAGTAACCAAAGCCATCAGTGCTCAATCTAAAATTTCAGAGTTTATTAAGGTTTACAAACAAACGAACATTGTTTTTAGGGTTCCGTACCTAAAAGGTAAAAAACGGAACCCTATTACTAAGCCTCCGCTGTCTGTCTGTCCGTCTGTCTGTCACCAGGCTGTATCTCATAAACCGTGATAGCTAGAAACCTGAAATTTTCACAAATTATGTATTTCGGTTGCCGCTATAACAACAAATACCAAAACTAAAAAAAAAATATTAAGGGGGGTCCCATACAAAATACGTGTCTTTTTCGTATTTTTGCTCAAAATTACTAACTGTATCAGGTAGACGCTTTAAATTTTCACAAAATATGTAGTTGTATATTACCTTTCAAAATAAATAATTAAATAAAAAAAAGTTAATAATAAAACAACAAACGTGATTTTTAGGCAATTTGTTACTCGATCTTAATAAACGGGTAGAAACTTAAAAAGTATTTAAGTATACATACAACGAACGTGATTTTCTTTTAAAGGTGATGGTACGGAACCTATCGTGTGCGAGTCCAACTCGCACTTGTCCAATTTTTTATTTAAATGTATAGATAGATGACCCAGCAAAAGTTGTATGCCATATACATTATTTCTAAGGTAGAAAAATAACTAACTTATTGTAAGTGAGGATGTGGTAAATATAGGCAGGTAACTGATCCAGAGATTTGATAAAATTACTAATATGGCTTTAAAATTGAGATTGGTGCTAAAAGGATGAAATTAAGGGTTGCGTGTATGTTTAATGCAACATCATAAAAAATGGAAATAAAAAGAAATAATTTGCAACATATAACGTTTCCTACAACTCGGTCCAGCCATTAATACCTACTGTGAAACGATTTTTGAGTCCGGTATGCGCCTGGCGTGGACAACTGATCTAGTGATATGATTATGTTACGTGTCGAAAGACGTCCACTAATTACTAATATGGCTATTAAAAAAAAGGGTTGGTGCTAAAACGCTGAAAATTTATAATATAAGAATTGTATGTATTTTTAATGCCACATTAGAAAAAAATTAAAATGTTTGTCGAAGAGATAATGAAGTCGGTTAAACAGCAAAACATATCTAGGCAACAAAAATAGATTGCGACCGATTCTTAGACCTACCGAATATATGTACCTACATTTTAAATTTCATACATATCGGTCCAACCGTTTCCAAGCAGTATTGGCACTGACACTGTGACACGATTTTTTTTACTCCGCTATGGGCCTGGCGTGGACAACTGATCTAGTCATATGAATAAATTACCAATATAGCTATTAAAAAAGTAAGGATTGGTGCTAAAAGACTGAAAATTAAGAGATGTATGCATTTTTAATGCTACATCATAAAAAAATAAAAATTAAGAAAGATGTCCAAAAATAAAAAATATTTTTTTTGTGTTGGTCACCCTTACTACTTAAGGGTTCGAAAAGTAGATTACGACCGATTCTCAGGCCTACGAATATAGGTACATACAAACTTTCATACAAATCGGTCCAGCCGTTTCGGAGGAGTATTTTAAATAACACTGTGACACGAGAATTTTATATATATAGATTATGCAGAAAAATAATAGATTTCGGATTTTTACCAATCAAGAGATTTCAAAATTGAATAGAAAAATGTTATTAAGTTATTTTTCAATTTATTAATACAATATTTATCAGACAGCGGCAAAATAGGCCCTTAATATCATAGCCACTTAATAGTTGTATGCCGTAATAAGTGACACTGTAAACACGAATAGGTATGACTTTAAAAAACCACGAATGGTTTTGAACAATTGACGAATGGTTTGAAATGAGAACAAAACATTGCATTTAACATTTCTTTTTCTGTTAAGTAGTAATGCCAACCAGGCAATACTCGAGAAGGAGAAGGTGTAGCAGCTATCCTCTTAGCTTCATCACCTCTTTTTCGTTCTTATCGACATTAAAACGAACACAACATTCGGATATTGTAACTTTACGGCTCTGTAAGAGAGTCTAACTAGCCCGATTGAATTGGCTAGTTCACACGTGATATCAAGAGGTATCTTTAAATAATTATCATATTTTATATCTGAAACGCATATTACTTAATTAAATTGGATATGTATAACAATTTAATTGTTTGCCCTGCTACTACTAAAATTTTATGAAATGTACTACATACATTTCATAAAATTTTAGTATGTAAATTAATAACTAGTTGCGGCCTTTATTTAAAGTATCTGCGGATACAATGGCAAAATGGTTACGTACACCATTGGATCATCCTTAACGTCATATCTATCAATCTAAAAATCAATGTCCATCTGTTATTCTGTATGTATATACTTGGATGTGGCTTAGCCAATAGAGCTCAAATTTCTAGATTTCAATGTTAATAAAATTTAATAATTTACAGCTAGTAGTTCAAACAATCGATGCCAGACCACAACGGAAAATTATTATAGGCTACGGGGAATAACGCCTGACGCCATGAGTTGGTTAGAACTGCCATTTACTCTTCACGAGTTGTATGCATCACAATAAAACTAACAAATCATCGAATACAAGTGAAAAAGTTATATGCAAATTTGTAATTCCCTGGTTATTACGATATCTTACTTAAAATATGATATTTCACATCATGGCAATATTTAAAAAAACAGAGACTCAAAAATTTTTTGTGATTATTAACTTGTCTTAACCATACTTAATACCCGAAATCTAATCTAATCTAATATTTAAGGCTGAAGAGTTTGTTTGTTTTTTTGGTTGAACACGTTAATCTCAGGAACAATATTTTAGTGTTAGATAGACTATTTATTGAGGAAGGTATAGGTTTTATAACATGACGCTATGAGCCACGGGAGCGGAGCAGTAGCCTTAAATAGCGCGGGTGTAACCGCGGGCTCATCAAGTATATAGATATCCCATAAAAACAATACTTGTCAAAAAAAAACAAGTCTCGCTACTCAGCTCTTCTACCGTAAAAAGTTGTGAGATCCATGTAATATCAAGTCGGTTGTTAATTTATTCAGTTCCTACTTTAGGGTTTTTAATAAATAGATTGCCTCGGCCATCGCATCCAAACAAAATATATCTCACAAGTCATACATATATAAATTTTATTAGATTGTTTAGTGCGATTGCCAAAATGCCAAGTCAATCTATTTATTTAAGTTCCCTTAAGCAGGAACTGAATAACTTTATAATCGACTTGGTATTACATGGATCTCAAAACTGTTTACAGTAGAAGAACTGAGTAGCAAGACTTGGTTTTTTTGATAAGTATTGTTTTTATGGGATCTCATTTCTTTTTAGGGTCCCGTACCTCGAAAGAAAATAAAACGTAACCCTTATAGGATCACTTTATACTAAATACTCAAATCTACTGTCTCTTAGAGCTGTGAAAAAATCAAACTTCTAAGCCAACGCAATCAAAAGATACAGTCGTTTATGCCACAAATTTCCGCAAATTTTCGAAATTCGCAAGGGAATCAAAACCACAGAGTACTTCCCGTAAACTCAGAATCTTGGAATTTGGTACCAAAGCAACGTCTTATGGCACAAATAAAGGAAAAGTTGCGAAAACCGTAAATTTTTAGTTACATCATATAATGAAAATAATTTTAAAGGTACTACCCCTTTCCTCATGAACACGTAGACATATTAAATTGAAATTCATATCAAATACTCAGGTGTATCATACCTTTAAACTGTTACAAAATCAAACTTCTATGTCAACTCAATCAAAAGAAACAGTAATTTAAGCATGTTTTCAAAGTCGCAACTCCTCGCAAAGGCATCAAAACCTAATGGGTACTGCCAGTCAATCTAGAATCTTGAAATTTGGCATAAAGCAATGTTTTATGGTACATATAAAGGAAAAATTTCGAAATCTTAAAATTTTTAGTTGCATCACATTTTTTTTAACATAACTTCATAATATAACATAACTTCATGCCGAACGGGTAGGTAGGTAGATATAAGGATAGGTAGGCAGTAGGTGTATTACACACCCACACTTCGCCAGTTATGTTTTATTCTCAATGTAATGGGGGGCGACCCTATTACCATCTACGGGGCGATAAATAATATTTTTAATACACACATAACTTCGAAAACTCAGAGGGGTGTGCCCGGGGTAACTGGACATCGGACCCGAGACCATCGTCTCGGTTACGTACACCACTGGGTTATCGCCACAGCATACATGTCATGCATGCATACATATATTTGTGTTATCATTATGTTCTATTATCCATGTGGTGACAGATTAAGAATACGCAATGTCACCTCCCCATTCCATCCCATGGGTGTCGTAAGAGCCGACAGAGGGACCATACTATGCAGAGAACAGCACTGTAAGAGAACGAAAACTTAAAACAAACCCTGGTATAGGGTTTGTTTTAAGTTTTCGTTTGGCCAGCGTGGTATAGTAGGCCAATTCCTCCTTTCAAAGGAGAGGCCTAGTCCAGCAGTGGACTGTAAGGGGCTGATGATGATGATCATTATGTGTACCCACAGGTTTGTACGGAACCCTCGTTGCGCGAGTCTGACTCGCACTTGGCCGGTTTTTTTTGGAAATAGTCCTACTTTTTTCCTTTCTGGTATCTTCTACTTCTTGTTTACTAACAACGAATTTTCTTAAAGCCCTAACAGCAAATGTAACTTTGTAGTCCTATATATTTTTATGGGATTACAAAGTTATTTATGCAGTTGATCTATCTCGAAAACTGGACCGAAATTGAAAATATTTTAGTTTTTCCTTTTTTCATACACTAAACACTAACTGTATTCCAAAATTGAAGCTTCTTAGTCTGCTAGAAGTGCCTCAGATTTTGATGCTCGGTCAGTGAGTGACAAAATTAAGAAACGTTGACTTGTTATAATTCTTAAACTACTGGTTCAATTTTAATGATATTTGAAAAATACCGTGTTTATACAATGCCTGCTTGGTTACTGAAAATTCAGGCTTCTAGTTTTATCCACAACGGAGTGATAGGGGGTCGAAAATGGCCTGAATTGCTTCGAGAAAACGATGGTACGGCCGTGCCGCTTTTTGGTCGACAAGGCGGGGGCACTGTCGTGCCACCAGATTTTAATTTTTTGATATAGATATGGCTAACTGGTACATTTTTAACATTACTTTGGAAACTTTTAAAGTATCAAGTAATAATGAGTATAATAATATGTAATTCGTTTTTTTTTAATAACATCCAAAATATCAGAGTTGAAAATTCCTATGGCAAGCGGTCCATAAAATTGACCCAAGACATTTATTACTCAAGTTTGAAAGAAAAATCTTTAGGGCATACAAAATACGCGTTACTTAAGCCGAGATAAAAATAATGCTTATACAACGCAACATACTCACGAAAGACTATTGAGTCAGTAGGTTTAAAAAGGAGAAAAGCGGAAAAAATCCTTCAAATTGCAGGGAGCAGCTCTCCAAAAAACCCAAATGACGTAAACGGATCTTTTGTAGAGTGATGGTTTACTCTTTAGTGTGATCGGTAACTTTTAATTACTAACAAATATAACAGCTGTATCTATCTCATGTGTAAACCACAATGACACACGCGTCGTAAACATGAAATAAATCATAAGCAATCATGAAATTAAAACAGAAATAGAACAATTTATTGCTAACCGCTTATAAATAGTGTCAGTAATTGGTCTAGTAGTGTTGCAATGATTCTACTTTAAGATTCATCTTCGTTGAGATTCTTCCGTCAAATAAAAATTTATATAATAGAAACAAGGCATTGATCGTTTTTTGCGTAGGTGTATCTTATTTTAGCAAGACACTTCGTAAATATAGACTCACTATTCAAATGGTGGCAGAAACATATTAGGTCTAAACAGTCAGAAACAATTTGAGATACTGGTTATATGTTTTACATTAATTAAATAAATGTAGATCTAAAGCAGACATGCTTAAGCACTGAAATCAAATAAGATTTCATAAATCTTTTAAATCGTGTAGCTCCATGACGTCATCACACACATAGATTCATACAGTTTAAAATCTGATCGTGTTTACAAAGGTGTGACTGACAAATTAAATAAGGAAATCACTTTACACAATTATTGATATAGCTCATGATTACACCTCGAGTCTCTATCTCCATAATATGAATGAATCATTATTATATGTATGACAAACCAAAAAAAATCGCCTGACACTGGTTTTTTCTTGTATGCTAACCGTTTTTAAACTCAACGCATTGTTGACAAATTAAATACAACGGCATGTTATATATTTTCTTCTTTTCTGGTCATAATCTGAAGAAGGTAATTAATAAACAATAAATGGCGTTAAGTAGCGATAGCCTAGTGGGGTAGAGGGTCCGAGTTCGAATCCACGGCGCGCACCGATGTCTCTTCGGAATTATGTGTTTATTATATTGTTAATTATCGCTTGCTAAACGGTGAAGGAAAACATCGTGAGGAAACCTGCATGTCTGAGAGTTCTCCATAATGTTCCCGAAAGACATGTGAAGTCTGCCAACTCGCACTTGGCCAGCGTGGTGGACTATGGCCTTACTCTTCTCATAATGGGAAGAAGCCCGTGCCGAGCAGTGGGACAGTAGAAAGGGCTGATGATGAAATGGCGTTATATCAAGAAGCTCTTTTCAAATAGTGTAATGTTATTCGATTTGTTGACGTCTAATAGACATAGCACAATATAAAATAATTACGCTGGATGCATTGGATGTACACTACCTTATTTAATTTATTGTAGCAACACTGTGTATACTGTCAGACAAAATAAACACAAATCTAGATATATTATATTTCTAACATCAAATCATTGGCAGCCCCGGGCTCCATGGTGCTCCAGTGCTTATTGTACTATGGCGAGTGTGTTGAAGTACAACCGGCACAACGCTAACATTAAGTGATCATCAAGATCAGAAATACTTTCGTACTTTTGACTAGTATTACTTTATTTTCTTAACTGTAAGTACCTTAAAAATAAGTAGCTGGCATATTGGTTACGGTGTGGTATTATATTGAAATTATTATTTCCAGACACGCTTGGTTAATATTGTAAAATAAATACCTGATAAAACATGAAAAATATTTATAACAAACACTAGAGCTACAATCGTCAGCCTAATATAGTTCAAAATGGGGCAACATAAAGTAAAGTTGATTTTGAATCACATTCGTAAAGATGAGCAGGAGTAATTATTGAACTATCCAATAAATTGCTTTGCATTAAAAAGCATAGCACTCAGTCATAATTAGGCTTGCTATTAACTAATGAAATAAAAAAATAAAAGAAAAAAAACATTAGCAAAGAGCCACCTAAAAAAACAACATCCAGACATATTCTGTCCTCTCTCTGTATGTAAGATGATGACAAATAATATAAACACGTCAGTCGCTGAGGGGTGCCATGATGTGTATGTGATGTAATGATGTATATTCTAAGTAAAATAATATTAAACTGGGATTTAGAACTGGGATCCAACGAAAATAATCCACTAACCACTGCGAGTTGAAAGCATAGTTGACGTTTTTCATATTTTTTAGCACATCAATGTTCATTTTTAACAGACGAACACAAGGATAGTTTTTAAAAGATTTCGATATTTTAAAAACAAGACTTATGAACAGAGAGAGGGTATCGGGTTCGAATCTATGGCGCGCACCTTTCGAAGTTATGTGCTTATTAAATAGTTAAATATCGCTTACCCCGTGCCTCAGAGAACACGATATTCTGTCGTCCTGACTGTCATGAAGATATTTGACAATCGTTATTCACTACCTATAAATAAACTGACACTAATATCTTTATATATATAAGAGAAAGTCGTGTTAGTTACACTATTTATAACTCAAGAACGGCTGAACCGATTTGGCTGAAAATTGGTGGGGAGGCAGCTCAGAACCAGGAAAAACACATAGGATTCTGAGGAGGACAATTAGTTGCAAAAAATAATCTGGGAGGGATTTAAGAGAGGGTCGAAGTTTGTAACCTACTATACCTATTGACAGTAAGAACGCATGCGCTGTAATAATTGAGTGCTGCGCATGTCGTATCGTATCGTATATCTGTCAGTACTGTCACATTATACATTGTCATAGGGTGCACTGTCATTACTTCGTTCGCTTACTTATGTAAACTAATAATTATTGTAACAGCCTTGGCTAATCCCTACTAATATTAGGTATAAATGCGAAAATGTGTATGTATTTATGCACCGCTGAACCAATATTCTCTACTCATAAATGCGAAAGTGTGTATAGAGATATATCGGACCATGGCTTTGACATTTGACTGTATGCAAAGTGATGTTGTTGAGGACCATTCGGTAGATAATGTCATGAGTGCCTATAGAGTTTCTGAACTCCTTAGAATTATCAGGAGTACTTTCACGCAACTTGAGACTGAAGGTTGGTGTTCCAGTCCTGTTAATGCACCAAAGCTTTGTAATGGCAAACGGCTACAAGTAACACCTAGGACGAAATATTATAAAAGCTATTCGCTATTGCGAGTCAAACTTGCTCATGAAGGGTTCCGTAGTGGAGGTATCCACTTACCATATCCATTATCTTCGACTACCTATTAATAGTATTTGTATAATAAACGACAAAGCTATATTTGCGGTTTTTAAGATATGCTTTATTTCAAAAACTGCTGACTATACACACATCAACAAAGTCTAGGGATATCTTAATCCTAAATTATTTACGAGTTTATAGTTTAGAACCTTGTTAGTTTCCACAAAAAGTTTATATACAGATTAAAACCTCTTTTATTCTATTTTCAAAATTTGAACATGGAAAGAAAAAAAACAAAATAATAAACAAAATATGGCGGCAAATTTGCTAGTAATTCGTTACATTAAAGAAAGTTAAAACTGTTTTATTATAATTATTAATGAAAAGGGTTTTTAATTGTTTTTCTTTTTTAATTTAACGTGACGTACGAACTTTAAAAGTCATGTCACGTCGTCATTTGAGTCGAGATGAAATGTTACGAGCCGTGGGCATGTTAGAAAATGGTGCAATTCAACGCGTCGTTGCTGAGGCCCTACATACCAGTCAAAATGTGATATCAAGGTTGTGGTCACGTTATCGCAGTACTGGAGATGTGGCCGAACAGCACACAGGTAGATATCGTGTTACTACGCAGAGACAGGATCGATTTCTCCAAATGACCGCCAGAAGACAACCCAATATCACAGCGCTGCAACTAGTGCAAAGGCTCCAGGAGGACCACCAGCTGCTGGTAAGCGACCAAACCGTGCGAAGAAGGTTACATGAAGTTGATCTTCATGCTCGAAGACCATTGTGTGTTCCAGCATTGCGACGTGGCAATCGCGGTCGGCGGCTTTCGTGGGCTCGGGAGCATTTACCATGGAGTGACGAACAATGGTCTTTGGTGCTGTTCACCGATGAGTCCCGGTTTGGGTTTCACCCGGATTCACGAAGAACACGCGTTTGGAGAGCTCCAGGGAGAGTTAGCCGTCTACGGCACCCTCAGGAGGTCCACCCATACCAAGGCGGGACAATCATGGTGTGGGCAGGAATTCGTCTTGGCGGCCGAACCCAACTCGTTTGGATCCAAGGCAGCATGACTGCACAAAAATACCACGAGGAGGTAGTAGAGCCCGTTATTGTCCCACACAGAACTCAAATAGGCCATGAATTTCTACTCATGCACGATAATGCTCCTTGCCATACGGCGCGGCTGGTATCGACCGCTCTCCGAGAGCACGATATTCAAGTTTTGGATTGGCCTGCACAGTCGCCCGACTTAAATCCTATCGAGCATGCCTGGGACATGTTACAACGAAAAGCTTTGAGAGATTTTCCACCAAATTTGACGACTGAACAACAACTTTACGAACACTTGCAAAGGACATGGGACCTCATACCGCAGCAAGACATTGACAATTTAATTTTAAGTATTAACAATCGATGTCGATGTGTTATCAATGTAAGAGGTGGCAACACTGATTATTAATGATTAGATTTTACAAGATTTTTTCCATTTTTATTAAAATTAATAGTTTTTTAAGAAGAAATGTTTGTTGTTATCATACTAATTTTCCATGATGATTAAAAAAAATATTTTTTTTATTTAAAACAAAAAAAAACACGAAATGTTTTTTATTTTTATTAAAGACCTTAAAATAATCTATGATTCTTCTATTTACTGTATCAGAAAATTCTTCATAGATTTTTAGATATTTGATGAAATATAAAATATCCCTAGACTTTGTTGATGTGTGTATATCGTTCAAACCAATTTTCGTTGGAAGTTTTTATAACGATCTACAGCATATATATTTTTTAAATTTGTCACTCACTTACTTTAAAAGACACACACACCCATTTTACCACTTTGGGACCGTATATCTTTCAAACGATTGACTTTGAGGAACAATGGTTTTAGGAACCTCAAAGTAAATTTTAACGACCCATTTTCCACATCAGTTCCATGTATGAAGAGCCCCCCTTAATATTCAATATTTTTTATTTTATATAACGTCGTAAAGCGGTTTACAGAATATATCTACATACCAATTTTCAAATGTGTAAGCTGAATAGTTTCGGCATAAAGTGGCTGTGACATACGAATAGACGGACAGACATAGCGCGTCTCTAAGGATTCCTTGTTTAGCCATTTTTTACTACGGAACTCTAAAAATACTGTTTACAGAAATGTTTTAAATACTTCTTTCAGTTATATTTCTTATTCGTCCCAATGAACAGAATTAAAACGAAAGTTACAATCGAACGATGAAGGAGTTTTGTGTTACCCCGAATTTATGGTGAGCGAAGCGTCGGGCAAAAGATAGTAACTAAAATAAATAAATCATGGAATATTGTTATCACTATGGAGGCGGTCAATAAGAAGTCGCTATTTAGTCAAATCTGGCTAGACTAGTAAGAGGACACAGGACTGCAGCTGGAATAACTTATACCTATAAAATTTTATTTTCTTCAGCAAAATTTTTTGTCATTCTGTTAATCTAAATCCGGATATGTATTTATCGATACCCTATCTATACATATTCTAAATTCTATATTCTATACATATAATAAGACAGTAAAAATAGTATTACTGTCCATTGAATACTATACATATTATAATAATACATGTATTAAGACAGTAAAAAAAGTTTTCCTGTACATTGAATATATTTCCAAAACAGAAACTCAAGGAGGCTAAGAAACAGTAACAGAGCAAGAATCTAAAAAAAAAATTGTCTGTCTGTTTATCTGTTTGTCTGTTTGTACACGCTAATCTCCGAAGTTACTGGACGGATTTGAATGAACGTTTTTTGTTACATTGCTAGTAGGTCTGGGCAATATATAGGCTATAATTGATTTGGAAAGTGGAATACCTGATGCAGAACCACAACAGCCCAGTGAAACTATAAGACATAAAAAATTGCGGTTTAGCAAAAATCATTACACCTGATGGGCATTTTTTGATAAGAGATTAAAATTTGAAGATCTCGAACATCTTATGTGGAACTCCAAGTGCCCAGCTTCACTATAACATATACAAACTTGACGTCTTTGCAAAAGTTGTTCAGTCTTATGAGCATTTTCAGTTAACTTATAAAAATCGAAGATCTGAAACTGCTGATGAGGAACTATAAGAGCCCAGCTACACTATAACTTATACAGACTTGACGGCTTAGCAGTAGTTGTCCTGAGTTGTCCAGTATGAAGAGGATTTTTTGTTGAGAGATCAATATTTATAATTCTTCGATCAATTAAAGACCCGAGGCAGGAAATAGGATAGTTTTTATCGCGAGAACCGACATCCACGCGGGCGACAGCTAGTAATTAATATAATGGTTTTAATAACATTTTATGATCGAATTGAGTCACCTTTCAAAAATGGATGCCATACCGAAATGCGACAGACACGTTTCATTTCCGTAATAATTACTTTTACCTGTAACCGCTTCAGTCTAAGATTCTATTTAGCCAACCCAATTGCGCTATATTTTTAACAATTATATTTAAAATGCTTTTCTTCCATTAAACATGAAACACGAATCTCCTACTGCCGGTTACGGCACAATTCTATTCATTTACCCGTAATAATTTACTTTACCTACATGTAATAAAAATATAATTGTAGTTATGCCATATAACTACGTAATTATAACCTAATAGAAGGAAAGAGGAACCCACCACGCACCCTCGAATTGACCACCCCAACTATTGCAATAGAAAAAGGTTGACAATATCGAACTCCTCTAAAAGGATAAGGGATATAGGAATGGTATGGGTTCCAGGAAGATACCTGACTTGCAGTATCCCGCTGTATGCGCCGACTATTCTTCGACACGTGTTTCGCCTCTGCACGAGGCATCCTCAGGAACGATGGGCAATGACTGAGCGCTTTCCAACCGTGGGCATGTCTTATAAACGATTGTACTTTCTAATCCCCTCCCTCCGTTGCTCGACTGATGTGAGTCATTATGACGGTGTGCGAATATATTCAGCAATGGGGACCCGTTAAAGTTGGTTTGATCGTTCAGTAATGTACTCGTATGCTTGTCCCGCTTTAAAATCTCTAATTGTTCCAATACGCACCTTCTAATACCCTTTTGACAAGTGTGTATGACGTCAAATTAATGTCCGCTATTTAAGGTATGACCCGATTCAAGTAAATGTTCGGCAAAATGAGACTTTTTAGCATCGTCCTGTCATCCATCGCAACACAAAATGGCAGCATTTCACAGTATGATTCATAGATTATTAAATGTACCACTGAAATATAGAATCATATAACAGAGAATTAAATATTATTTATCATATAGCTCAATCCAACGGGTATTGTAAACGCCTAATTGGTAAGATGATTAGAGGAAAACAACTTAGAATGGCCAAGTCACTTTTATATCCCTCTATAAAAGAACCTATAAATCATACCGCTGTTCTTACCTATTTTGGAAGCATAACTGACCGTATGGCGCGTATACTGAGGAGGAACGGTATCAGATCAGCCTATAAACCATACAAAACGTTAAAATTTCTTTGCAATGGTAAAGATAAAGTATGCAAGAACAAAAAGTCCGATATTTACTGCTTAACATGCGACCAATGCCAAAATAAGTACATAGGACAGACGGGTCGAAGTTTTGAGCTGAGATATAAAGAACATTTAGCGGCGTTTAGAAACAACCAGCCGGAAAAGTCTCATTTTGCCGAACATTTACTTGAATCGGGTCATACCTTAAATAGCGGACATTCATTTGACGTCATACACATATGTCAAAAGGGTATTAGAATGTGCGTATTGGAACAATTAGAGATTTTAAAGCGGGACAAGCATACATTACTGAACGATCAAACCAACTTTAACGGGTCCCCATTGCTGAATATATTCGCACACAGTCATAATGACTCACATCAGTCGAGCAACGAAGGGAGGGGATTAGAAAGTACAATCGTTTATAAGACATGCCCACGGTTGGAAAGCGCTCAGTCGTTGCCCATCGTTCCTGAGGATGCCTCGTGCAGAGGCGAAACACGTGTCGAAGAATAGTCGGCGCATACAGCGGGATACTGCAAGTCAGGTATCTTCCTGGAACCTATACCATTCCTATATCCCTTATCCTTTTAGAGGAGTTCGATATTGTCAACCTTTTTCTATTGCAATAGTTGGGGTGGTCAATTCGAGGGTGCGTGGTGGGTTCCTCTTTCCTTCCATTAGGTTACAATGGAGTTCCGCCAAGTAACGCCTGATTCAATCAACTATACATAATTATAATCAAAACTACTTTTGTTGTACTTCAGCCGAACTTTCTCATATATAATCAATGTTACCATAAGTAATTTCAAAATAATGTATTTGTTTACAAAAGCGTGATCATTCAATGTTTACAGAATTTTATACCTGTTAGGACCTCGGAGCACGTTAAGACTTTAGAAGGTATTAATATGAAGTCGCGTGTTAATTTGAACATAAGGTACTTACTTTTACATTAAAAGTTGTATAAATATATGAACGTTGCAATGATGACCTACAACGATAAAAAATATTATTATGTAGTAAGTATTAGCTACTTCCTACTTTCTTCTGAACTGGTTTTAGAGTCTTACATATATTTGCTATTTTATAAACCTTATTATAATTAGACATTGACCACTGATATAGAGTACAGTAGGCCTTTGGTAATTTGGCAGGCATTTTTTTCCCGATGCCGGCTTATCGCAGGGAAGTAAAAGCTTAATACATAAAATGTAAAATAAATCCTACATATCATAAATGTATAGATAGGTATCCAGAATATAAGACTAGCCTGCTCTGTAATCCGGCATTCGGCTGTATAAAATGCCGGATTATTAAGCGGGTTACCTGAGTCGCTGAGTGCCAAACTACTGAGCGTGCCGGATTGGCGAGCGCCGGATTACCAAGCGCCTACTGTATTGTTTATTACCGCTGGCAATATTCTAACAGCTGTTTATTTTACCATTTATCAGCAAGGATCTGCCTAAATTCTATTGTACGTAATATGTCCATTATACTAGAGTCAATGTCACAAATGACACAATGCTACATTTTTAGTAGTTAGGTATATTTTTTGTTACAATCTGAGCTCCGTTGACTGGTCTTACTGGATTTGATTGAATATTACGATTTTCTACAGAGTGACCTATCTGTCTGACCTCCTCAAGCCAAAAGGAAAGTGATATTCTCTGGTTTAGACTAGTGTCAGTTTATTTCGAGGTACTAACACCCTATAACTACTGTTAAATAACTTCACGACGGTTGGGACCGACAGCTTAGTGTGCTCTCCGAGGCACGTGGCAAGCAAAAATTTACAATTCAATACGCACATAACTCCAAAAAATAGGTGTTGCGCACCATGGATTCAAACCCTTTGACTGAGTCTGTCTGAAAGGTATCTCCACTAGGCTATCGAACCCTTTCTTTTTTTGCGATAAGGAACTTTAATACTTACCAAATAATTGAAAAGCACCTTTGTATTAATCAGAAAGCAACTTTAAATAAGAGATTGTGGAATATTATCTTTTATCTCGCTTGATGCTCAAAATTGACATATTATTTTTCTGTAGGTAAATGTAGCTTATTTAACACGTCAATGCGATTCTGACAGAATAACAGGTAAAGCCATTACATAAAAAACATGCTATTTTTAAATGTCGTCCCCGTTATTATTCAGAAGCTAGTCGGCTGGCTAATGTGCAAGGTTAATTTGCAACGGTCGCAGATTCATTAGGGCTTTTTCCAAGGAAAGTGATTAAATACACCATTACATGTCGCTCGAATATATTACATTATTTTATAACCCGTATATAAAACAACGAACAAAGAAATGTAGTTTAATATTTTGAACTAACTGCACTTAGGTTAGGTATTTCTTCATCGATGAAAATTTGTACAGAGGCGAAAATGATAGGCATGACTGACAGACTAAACTTGATTTCAAACAGTTCATATTAAAACTAAATTATTTACGAATCCAATACCAAAGTCATTGTCTTTGAGGACAAAACTTCCACCTCTAAAGGATTTAAGGCCTTCAAAACTTTATATCGTCATATTATTTATTAATTGTGTCGTTTTAATATACTCTTTCTTCATCACCCCTGTAGGTCCAAAATGTACCACGAAACGAGAACTGAAGAAGAGGAATTTCTCTCTATGAGAAATGGTTAAGCCATATAAAAGTCCACCACACTGGCCAAGCGCCGGCGGCAGATTCCACATTTACCGTGAAGCAAGCGATAAAATTTACAATTTTATACGAACATATTAATATCTTCAAAAAATTTGCGATGTGCCCAAGACCAGACCATCTGCTTAGCAGTATGTTGGTCTCTTAAGTAGGCTCTCTATAATGAAATTAAGTCTCTTTTCTTTCCGTCTGTCTGTATGATGGCGATAAACACAAAAACTGTAGAACGGATTTTACTACGGTTTTACCCAATAAATAGGGTGTTTCCTGAGGATAGTTTAGGTCTGAAATGAATGCGGGCAGCTTTAGTGTAATAGGTATGATTAAATTCATTGCTCTAAGCCCGCGTTTCCAATTCCCGCACGAGTGTCGTGTTTACGGAAATGTTTTTAAGATGTGAATGTTCTAAAAACCGTAGGAGCCATATATTTTAGTCAGGTTTCAAATAATTGTATGAACCCGCCTATTCAGATACTCATAAGCATGTATTAGTCATAAAATTAAATGAAATTATGATATACGAACAACGCTAATCGTAAACACTAAACGCAACGTTAATTTCACGTACATATGTAGGTGCTTTATTCATAAACATTATTTAAACGTATAAATACTTAGTAAATAATATTCCATAGCATATAGGTACCAACAATAAGTAGATATTATACACAAAATAGCAAGTAGGAGGTCCGCAGGGTCTATGTTCTATCTTTATTAGGTCAAATATTGTGCGCTCTTTGCGTCTCGTGGTACTAAACACCATCTGTGCCAACACACATTTGCTTTTAGTGGAAAAAGCTATGACAATGCAATATTGTATGTAATATGCCATAGAACATTTTATATTGCAATACATTGCTTATATAAATTATGTTAGTGGGCTCGCTTCTTTTTACGTAGCCACATATTCGATGTACTAGAATCTTAACGACGGTACTATTTATTGTTGTCCATAATCTATATATTAAAAGAATTTGTGTTTTATAATACGAGTCGGCCAGCCCGTTCTACCAAACCGATTCGCATGATTTTTTTTTTAAATGAAAGCTCTCGCTGCATAGATTTGTCATCAAGCATTAGAAATTACCTAACTTGCACATTCATCAAGTTATATGCAAAAACAGTTTTCTCCCATACATTTTTTACGTTTTCGTAGCCGTAGTCAATGACTTTCTGCTTCTATATATCTGGTTCTCATTGAGGTAGGCGTTCGTTATAGGCCTAAAACACGCACTGAAAAGAGCTCTTTCATTTGATGGTATGCTCATTTAAATTGGGTAAGTTTGAAGGAAGATAGGTGTGGACATTGAACTTATTTTCCTATAAATTTCTTAAGATTCCATTGCTTTCTCTCTACATGGACGGTTCTATATTCAAAAATATTTTTATGGCATCTAATAAGTTCCTTGTGGTAACTGCCAGGAAAAACGTTATGCCTCCTTAAGGTGACCTTGCCTTACTTTCATACGGGTGTGAGTGTGGTGGTGCGTAAAGTTATACCCGATGTTAGTCAAATTATCACTATAGTGAATTATCGCTGATGGCAGGTAATATTTCCCGAATGTTAACAGTTAACCCTTAATGTTGGGTGAACTGATCTCTGATGTTGAGGAATTTTCCCCCTTTTTTTATCGCGATGAAATCCAGTTACGGACTGTCCCTCAAAGGGACCCCTTCGCCAACTCTGTACCGAGTTTGGGGCAGGTGGAGGGGCGATGTGTGGCTCGGCTCTCCACCCTAGATTTTCGGGGCATACCCACTAAAACACCGCGGTGTTCCTCTATCGACCCTCATGACGGAGTCGCGGTAACGACGTTAGTATACCCGCGATCCGAGGAATTTTCCCCAAATGTAGTGAAATTTCCGCCTAATGTTGGGAAAATCAGCCCTACAGACGTGTAAATTACGTTTTATGTTAGGAAATTTTTTGTATTTTTAAATTACGGACTTTCTTCGGGCATCTTAATTTTTTTTAGTGTGGAACATATTACAGCGGTTCATAGTACTATTGTCATATAAATATTACAAGTGGTAGTTATGGTAGAAATTGTAGCATTGGTAAGAATAGTAGTTTTGAGAGAAAAGGTACTTTTGGCAGCACGGTTTTGGTAGAAATGATAGTTTTGAAAAAATGGTACATTTGTAAGTGTTAGTACGAATAGTATATTTGGTACAAATAGTAGTTTGAATAGGAATAGTATTTTCGGTAGGTATAGTGGTTTTGGTAGAAATTGTATTTTTGGCATAAAGAAGTTTTGTGATATATATATTTTTGGTAAGAATATCATATTTTTACTTATTAGATAAGGCTACAATGTACTCAACATACCTATGTATATGTAAGAGCTTTTTTATATTATTAAAATATGCTGTGGAGCAGCACGGGTCCTCTAGTATGAGTCTTAAGTCCCGAAATTTTGTAATTTTATATTAAAAAAAAACAAACACCTGAACGTGATTAGACGAACGACTAATTTGATGAACTAAAAGATCGAATCTGAAAGTAACTTCTTTACTTTTTTTTTAAGACTACTCCCGCACTAGGAATAAATCCTGTGTCGCGGGGGACTTTACAGACATACAACCAACGGATACAATGAACACCCAGACTCGAAACAACAATTTATTTTTATTTTATTTATAACAATCTTACCTATACTATCATTACAGATCTATGATCCAATGCGACAGAGTGGCCTTGCTAACTAAATCCTAAATCTACACTTTATACCTAGTTAAAAAAATTATCTTAAACTAAATAACTTATTACATATAGTGTAATCTTATATTATTGTATTATATAAAGTGTAAAATTATAGTTTAAAATCTACGCCTTATCAATCATACAAAAGTGTTGTCTCTTGTGGGAATCGAACCCACCACACTCGGCGCAGTGTCAAGCGGCGAGGCGGCCGCTTAAACCACTACGCCAACCGTGCAGTCAGAAAAATAATAGAATTGTTCAAATGGGTTTATAAGTAACAACGTTTTAAAGTAATAAACATTAAAACTACAAAATTGCATTGAATCGGTTTAAATAAACAAAATACAAATCCGAACCCAAACAAGTCATAATCGTCACAGGGAAGTTTGCCGCCATATCGTATGAACAATGAACATGGAAAATTAGTCAAATATTCATAAAAATATTCAGATAAATAGAGACATCTACAAAAATAATTAGCACCGAAACTACGATATATGCCTACCTATCTAGTACTTACTATAAATCCGATCGTTTTCAAGCCGTTGTAGAAGTCTTAGTACAGTCAACAATACAAACAAAACATGAAGGTGATGTCAACTATTTTTACCAAACTTCGCTCTGCTCGCGTTTGAGTAGTTAGCGCGGTAAAAAGTAGCTTAGGGATGCCGCTCGCCAGATTTTTAACTATCTCCACACTCACATATCGTAGGCACTATATATAATCGCAACGTTGCAACGTGAATGAAGGAGAAATAAACACTCTTTCTCATATTTGTATGAAAGTATGGATTACCACATTACAAACAGTATTGAATTGAAAGGCAATAAATAGGTATTCAGTTTATATTAAGATACACCTATGAATTCCAATATAAGCCCATTAGCGACTCGCATCTGTTTATTTGCACCCATAATTACATTACTTGTACCGGTAAACGCAACGCATACATTATGTAATAGGTTACATAAATAAAATTACTACTAAAACTTACCTCACATTCTTCATCAACGTGCGAAACCACAGTCAAAGGCACATAATACTATCTCTTGAACATATTTCACCTTCTTACTTCATACTTACCGCAGATACTGCAAATTTATTTAAGAAGTTGATTATCGGAATTACACTAACATCCTGTTAAATTATCATTTATTTAAAATGTTATAACTTACTCAACTTAAAACATTTTCTATCGATACAATAACGCTCACCTACTTTTTTTAGAAAGATACATTTTTAATAACAAATGAGCTACGAAACTTAATTCAAATTTCGAACATGTTATTCTTTATGCCAGTAATTTGTGTAAGAATAACATGTTAACTCGTACAACGTTACCAAAGAGAAACTAACAAAAAGTATTTAATGGTCAAGTTTCTTCGAACTTACATCAGGTTTAGATATACGACTAATAATTACATGTACCTATAGGTAGTGACGAAATGAAAGAAAATTATTTTTCATTATTTAACTTGAATCGTCATCAGGCGAAAGTTTGTGAGTACTATGGGTGAATTGAGAATTGATGCATGGTTGTTACGCTTTTACACAAAAAGTACAAACAAGATTTTGATGAAACTTTGGAGCACTTTGTTTCGGATGTTTCTTCTCAAGACAATTTTAAGAAACCACGGCCTCATTGAGCTTTTTTGAGTTCTGAAGTTAGCTTTAAGTAACCCTTACAGTTTCGATATGTCCGTCCGTCTGTCCGTCCGCGGCTTTACGCGTAAACTAAAGCAACAGAGTGCTGACATTTGGCAGAGTTATACATTGTAATTACGCGGTCAAATAAAATTCTGAAAATATATGATTTAAGAGTAGCTTTCATACATGTAAACGTAAAAGATTTATTTTTTATTTTCTCTTAGGTATGTCGAGTAGGGTAAAATTGGATAGGTATTTTAAAAGAACCAAAGGTTTGCTTTAACCGTCTCTGCGAAATATTTAGCAAAAAACCACCGGTTGCTGAGTGTCATCCCTTCTCTCTATTTCTAAATCTATTTACATAATTAACTTTCAATGACAATTATAACGGCTAAACTAAATAATGATTAGACTTAACTAATTAATGAGTAAAAGAATAAGTATTAACTTAAACTTCTACTTGCGAACGATAAAAAGAACATTGTGCTTGAGTACTATTCTTAGGCCACTAGGTAAGGAGTACTACGGAATCATACATTGAGCCCGGCCCGACATGCACTTGGCCAGTTTTTTTTTTTAATAAGGAAGTATATGACTTTGTTTACCTAAGTGTTTTTAATTTTTCCAAGGTGTAGTGACACTGAATATTTGTCGTATGAATACATTGCTATGTAAACAGGGACGAATATGAGATTTACAACTATTAAACGCACTTTTTGTTTTACAATAGCCATCAATCTGTGGCACCAATCCATCAACCTGCGCATACATAGTCAGTTTTCCGGCATTATGATCAAAATATGGTAGACTACACGTAATCGGCTGCCAAGCTGAAGTCGTAACCTCCACATGTTTCGAAAACAGCGCCATCTATTAAAATAGATGAATGAAATGCAATGTTTCGACTTTTCGGTTTTGATCTAGAATGAAATAAGTGTTTCATTATTTATAAAAATTTGTAATTTGATTACATTATTTTCCGAAAGATTCTACGTATTCCATACATTTAGAAATGAACCCCTATTTCCTTGGTCAGGGCACCACACCTGATCAGTGGACGGATTCCGCTAAATCTATTTTTGTTATCTTTGTTAAGATCAGGAGATGGATCATAAAAAGAAAAATAGGCAATTTGCGAGGAAAATTTTACTGGAACATAATAACAAAGCTTAACTATACTAAATTTAAATGTAGAATTTAGAACAAATAAATATTGATGCATTTTCACATTATAAAAAAAAGTATATTTTTCATGATGAAAACCTTGAGTGAATAATTTAAATTTAGAACAAACTAGAGCTGCTGTGTCATCAAATTGTTAAGCCCGCTCCACATTCACACGAGAATCTCGCGCGAACGCACGAAAACCACGAGAAACGTGAATGTGGAGCCGATTCGCATATTCTTCGCAGGTTCTCGGATTGTTCTCCAGTTTTTGTCGGTTTTTTGGCGCGAGACAAAGGAGCCGAGAACGCGCGAAACAGGCGAGAACATGAACGGCTCCACATTCGCACGTTTCTCAGTTGAACGCGGGTTGCCGAAGAGAGTAGTTGTACGTACTTATTTGAGTAATACTGATACCGTTTGAGCCACTTTGGTTATGAGCAGCGTTAGTTCGAAAATGAATTAGAATTTTATTAACATTCCTGGAATGCATTCAAGCGGAACCTGTTTTGTGGTATCGTCTCCGATATTTTAAGGAATGGGGAATTCAATCCCTACTATCCCTACTTCCCTACTAATATTATAAATTCGAAAGTGTGTATGTATGTATGTATGTATGTTCCGTTTTCACGCGAAAACGGCTGAACCGATTTTGAAAATGAAATTTAATACAGAGATATATTGGACCATGGAGACGGACACAGGCTTACCATAAGTAGCAAAAATTAAACTGTGAGGGATTCTAGGGAGGATAGAAGTTTGTACGGCAGAAATTTTCCTCTTGGAATTAAGAACGCATGCGCGAATAATTAAGTTCTGCGCATGTGCTATCTGTCAGTACTGTCACACTATACATATTGTCATATTGTGCACGGTGATTACATTGTTCGCATATCTAAACTTATAATTAATATGTACTACGCTCAAATGGCTGAAACAATTTTCATTATCTACTAAAATTATAAATGCGAAAGTGTTTATAGATATATATTGGACATGTATTGAAACATGGCTTTGACATTCGATTTTACCCTATAGAAATTCTGACTCTTTAGAATAATCAGGAGTGTCTTCACACAACTTAGGGCTGAAAGTAGATATGTGTCACCCCTAATTTAACGCGCGCGAAGCCGCGGGCAAAAGCTAGTATTATATAAAAATCTATATCTGTTTGTTCATCATTTATAGACTCTGAAATGATAAGAGATTAAGCGCTAAGTCAATGGTAACTTTGGAAAAGGGGCTTAGAATAAAGGGAGTCAAATAAAAAGTCTTAAAAAGGCGATACGGAGTTCGCTGGGTCAGCTAGTCTTAGTATATAAGCGTAATTGTAATACGCTAATGCGCACAGCAACAAGCTTGTCGCAGTAGCAATTTCAGCGTCCATAGTCGTCGAGCGCGTGAACTGTAGTGAGAACCTTGCGAGTGTGGACCCAGGGCAGTTCTTGCCGAGATTCTCTAGAGAATTCTCGGGAAGAATCTCGGTGAGAATCTCGCGTGAAGTGTGGAGCGGGCTTTAAGGCTTTTTGGTAATAAACTCGCGCATATATGGTATACCGCATTTACACATGCGTGTTCGTCATTCGCCTCGACACTCCACGAATATTCGTCGAAACATTCGTATACGAATGCTGTCGCGAACTACTGTTCACACATTCGCGGAGTGAATCATTTTGAAATTCGCACACGAACATGGAGGACGTGAAAATAATCGCAGCATGCGCGCTACATTTAATGAAATTATTTAGATATCCTGCGTAAAAAAGTAAAAAAAAGCCATCGTCACAGACGATTTTTTGAGCATGTCAATTATTAAATTACTTTGAGAATTACTCATATAAATTAAAAAAATTATAGTCTCTCGCCTGTATCCCCGAAGGGGTAGGCAGAGGTGTAATATTACACCCACATTTCGCCATGAATTTTTAGGTCCCACGTCGGCGGGGGCGAGCCTATTGCCGTACCGGGCACATTACCCACGACATTACCAGACTCCGTGCTGCCACTGAGAATTTCCTAACGGAAAAACCCAATAACACTTTGCCAGACCCGGGAATCGAGCCCGAGACCTCCCAATACCACGCGCACATTTATGCCGCGAGACCAACGAGGCAGTCATATCTTTTACTATGGTTGTTGATAATCAATTTTGTTTTAGCCAAAGTATGATTTTTTTTATATTTAATGTGCTTAATGGCAACCCCATACTAGCAGACATACGGTTCCAAGCATGCATCGTTTATCTTTCTGATGTTTTGGGTTCCAAATGAGCTCTTATTTTTGAAATAGTTCATGGAATTCTATAATTCGCGCTTCACTCCACTCCATTTTGACAAACGTCCGGTTGGGTCGGGCGCTAGCTGTCAACTGAATGCAGACGAATGTGTAAACAGTAAGTTCGTGTTCGCCATTCGTGCCCTTTGATTCGTGTCCGAAAAACCGCTCTCAACGCGAACACGCGAATCACGAATCGAATCACGAGGCGAATAACGAATGTAGTGTTTACACATGCGTGTTCGTTATTCGCCTCGTCATTCGCCTCGTTATTCGCACGAATGTGTAAATGCGGCAGTATAGTTTGACCGTAACCGCTGTACCGCGCCGTAGGTATGCGAGCGGCGAGACGGGGGGGAGCGAAACAGTTGCTCCATCTGGTCATTCTGCCGTCATCCCTCACGGCGGCAACTAGTCTTATTTGTTGCGGACATCGGTCATCTGCTGTCTGTGTCAGACGCACATGAGGTAAAATATCTAAAGATGGGTCGTGCGTTATCTCGAGATATCAAGACCGTAATTTTCAAAGTGCCCGAATATTTAAAAAAAAGGAAAGCAGACAAAGAAAATTTTGAATATAAAAGTGACGCAAATATCGCCAAAATTGTTGCGGAGGCTAGGGGATACTGCGAAAAAACTGTAAAAAATTTTGTAACTGCAGGAAATTCGTCAACTAATTTAGGCCGACTGAAATTAAGTTCACCAAAAAAAACAAAAGTTATAACGAAAAAATATGTTATAGACGATTTTGATTTGGGAGTCATCAGAAGAAAAAATCATCAGTTTTATGAGATCGAAAAAATAGTGCCAAGTATTCGTAAATTACTGTTAAGATTGAGACAGGATGGCATATTGAATTGTGGACGAGAATATCTGAGAAATTTTTTACACAAAATGGGTTATCGTTTCAAAAAATGTAGATCGAAGAGACATCTTGTCATAGAACAACCTAATATTACAGAGTGGCGGAGAAAATACTTGACGAAAATCAGGAAATACAGAAGCGAAAACCGCAATATATATTTCCTAGAAGAGACATATATTAATGCCAGTCACAATGTGAGCAAATGTTGCCAATCAGTATCAGAACCTGGAATTCACACTGACATCGGGAAAGGACGACGTGTGGTAATTCTTCACGCTGGGTGTCGAAATGGCTTGGTTCAAGTTGCATTAACTATATTTAATCAGACGCTAAGACCGGTGACTACCATAGAGACATGAATGGGCCTACTTTTTATAAGTGGGTGGATGAAAAGCTAAAAGATAAGTTGCTGCCGAACTCTGTAGTTGTCATAGACAACGCATCTTACCATAGCGTTTAAGTTGAGAGGAAACCGACCATTACAAGCCTCAAAAGAGAAATGCAGAACTGGTTGCTGCGCCACAACGTTGAATTTTCCAAAACTATGAAAAAAGCCCAACTGAAAATTCTAATCAATAACACACAAAAAGAGCCCGTTTACAAAATTGATGAACTCTTAAAAGTCCATGGACACACAGTACTGCGTTTACCGCCATACCATCCAGATCTGAACCCCATCGAGGTGGTCTGGGCTGTCAAAAACAATATAGCTCAAAACCATATTAATTCTTCTCTAGACGAAAAGATAAACACACTGAATTTATTGTTTTCGGAGTACACGGCAGAAAATTGCAGAGATGTGATGACCATGTCCAAAAAAACGATAACGTCTACTGGGATCGCGACAAAATGTTCGATGATAGTATTGAGCCAATAATAATAAATCTGCAGGATGACTCTGATTCAAGCTCCGATAGCGAAATGGAATGTGAAGTTGAAACAGAATCTATGTCAGAATAGTCAGTGTAATTTATTTACCTAATAAATAGGTTTTAATTTTTAATTTGAATTGTCAGTCACTTTTTCTTTTTCATGTACAATGTTATTTCCAATGATTAAAGATTCATTTCATTTATATCAGTTCTTTTATTGTACTTCGCTACATTGGACAAAACAGGCATTGGATAATATAATTATACTCGTAAATATAGTTAAAAAAATTGTGCTTCGATATCGTAAGATCTGTCTGACACTACGAATCTCATGTGCGTTCATGCTCTTTCCTGTCCACACCCCACCTCCCCGCACATACCTAAGGCGCGGTACAGCGGTAGCGGTCAATCTATTCATCTGATGTGATCTGATTCCAGCCCCAACCAATTTGTGAAAACAGTAGCATATTAATAGTATTGGTATATAGACAGCATCTTTTTGGGTTTACGCGAAAGTTAAATTCACACATTCCACACTGAAACTAAAGACATTTAATATTTTTTCCGTGATATATTATTTTGACTGAGATTACATATAAACCGAATAACCTACAAATTACATTATTTATTACTATCCAACGTTTCGATTCTTTAACAGGAATCGTGGTCACGGAAGACTGAGGTAATTGGCAAGGTTTAGAAAAGCATCACCATCATCCGGTTAGACTAGTAAGCGGACCCCAGATTGAAACTGGGATAACGCTAAGAGAAAGAAGAAGAAAAGCATCACCCTATTTCCTCCCGTGGGTGAACGTATAAGGCGACTAAGGGGTTTCAGCTGTGGATGTGCCTTTATGCAGGTACTGATCACCATACTGCGGTTGCCAACCTGAATATCTAGCGTGATGAATAAAGGCAACACCCAGCATGTAAATTGGCCAGAGAATGCAGTCACTAGTCCATAGCTGCCCTATTATTTCATCTCGCGGCAGAGGCCTTGGTCATGATAGTGTAGGAAGTGCTAAGAATCCTCGGGCTATGGATAGCTGTCAACATAATTTGACTACGTACAATAAACGTAGTTATCGGCTGGACTGGAGCCTCCAAATCTAATAATTATAGTTGGAGATGATTTGGTTACGTGCTCAAGGACAGAAGACAGAAGGAGTCTTAAAGAGGAAGAGGACACCATAACCCTCGCATCAGGCTACCTATTCTACTTCAGGCAAGGAAGCCAACTTTCTCAGGATATCGTAGGATTTCTCGTCAATTAAGCCCTCTGTGACAACGTGACTGAGATCTCCAGCGTCTGGACCCGGGTAGCGTACCTTGAACTAAAATCAATTGAGATATATTTTCCAAGGCTAGCTGTGCAGGTTTACCTATATACCGAAGTAAAATAGCACAGATGAAGATAGGGTCCGTATAAGACCGTATGATACCGGAAGTAATCTCTGACTGGTACGAGGCTCCCTAAATAATAATGGAGCTCGAGTGGAGCCATATTATGTGGTCTGCACTTCATCCTACTATGCCCGTAGCGGGATATGTTGCCTCGCACTGGAATCGGAAAATAGATTGGCTGCACTAAAAATCCCGGCAAATATAGATCTGGGCTTGACATAGTCGGTGCTGTACGTCAAATGTTAGGATAACTAACCTTTCAAATAACACTCTGGAACTGATGCGACTTCGACGGAAAACACCAGAGGTAGCCTGTGTGAAACCTCACCTCATGCTGAAAATTAAAACTTCTGCGAATACGTGTATGTCTCACATATAGCCCTATATCCCGCTTATATAGCGCCTCGCCTATTAACATAAAATTTTCCGTAAGTAGATGTCGACGAAATCAGTCTCTCCCGCCTCTCAGATAGGTTGGTAAAGGCTCCCGGGGAAGACGGAGCAGCGTCTTGTCTGGCCTATGTAGAATATGAGAAGCCTTTGATTCCATGAAACCTGGCGAAGTGGAAGTGGAGGTGTTGAGAGGTCGCTGCCATATGGGAACGATGACAGTTCAAAACCTTAACCACCAAACCAAATATATGTATATGATAATGGTATTATCACTTTTTAGCCACCAAAAATAACTTTGTTTGTGTGTGTTTTCTTGTTCTATCTGCGATATATAAAAAAGTACTTACTAGTCTTACTACATTTCGTTGAAAACAAAAAAGTCGTTTAAAGGTTTCATTATGATCTACAGCATATATCTTGTCGCAAATTTTATTTCAAAAGTTAGTGGTTTTAGGGGAGGGGTGTTAAACTGGGCAAGGGGCGCCAAATGAGTGTCTCGCCCGGGGCGCCTGAATGGCTAAGGCCGGCCCTGAGAATGAGCTTGTGGAGTCCTGATTTCTACTGATTTCTTTGCCCTACTTGGGTCTCATTAGCCTGATGACAGTGTCCGAAACTGGAAGAACATTCCAACCATATTACCTATTGATATTATTATGCACGTCAATGTGTAGCAATCCGTTAATAATATTATTAATTTTGATTTTTTTTGAATATAATATTTGTTAAAATATATGTAATATGCATATTTTAACAAAAGTATTATATTCTTTGTTCCAATAAATATAAATAATACTTTTATTTATTTTAATTAATTTGAAAAGTTAGTGTAGCTTAAACTAGCTCACAGTTCATCATCATCAATGTCCTAGCGTTATTCCATTTACGTCCAAGATTACGCGTCGAACTCAGGGTACCGCTTCCGCTGACCTCGGCAACCCAAAGAAGTAGCGATATACCAGTTTCAGTTTATTCGAGGGTACTAACTCTCCGTAACGACCGTCAAAGTTCTTCATGACAGCCTGGACCGAAATCGTGACAGTGAAACGTGCTCTCCGAGGCACGGTGCCAAGGATAATTAACAACCTAAAATAACAGCTCATAGTTATACCTATGTAATCAACAGTAGGATGTTAGCGCCTAGATGTGTAGTATGAGAAAGTGTGCTGTGTATTGTGACATATTTTTTCTTAAAATTAACTCTTGATCTCGTGATTACGACAATTACTACAGCTGACATGGCTCCCATTGAAGACACCTTGTGTGCAATTAAATGTTCGCTATACCTAAACTATAATTATTCACGTCAAGATTAATATCATATCCCAAAAAAATCAGTTACTTGTCTCTCTCTTTCTGTCATATTCTCTAATAATTGCAATTTTCGGTATATTTTCTTTGAGCGAGTCGAAAGTTGATTGGGAGAATAAAGTGAAGCTATATGGTGGTTGTCTTTTCGGACACTCACTTCTCCTCCAAATTTTCTGTTGTCTGCCCTATAGCCAATAAATATTTGATGGCGTGGTAAGTTTGTGGCGCCCGCGCTCTTACTAGCCGACAAATTACAATAGTAGGAAAGCGCACGCATTGCGTATTGACGACTCGACGTTAAACATTGCGCCAAGAGTTGTGGTTTCGTCCCTCCACACGGGACAATACTTTGTGTGAACCACAAATTACTGTTTCAAGTCTGGGTGCTCTTTATGTCCGGTGTTCGTATGTCTGTAACAGGCTATACGCCTGGTACGGGCGTAAAAAGAACTTACCTACACTTCAAATCCACCATCAGTGAGAGTGTGGTATAAGGTCGATTGAGCCGCCCATACTTTATAACGCTGTTTAGATATAACATGTTCTATTTACGAGTTTATATAATTTTGCCCACTGCCACTTTCATACGAAAAGGAATAGATACGTTTCGCATCACGTGTCTTTATCCTCTAGTGAGATGGCAATTACATGTTTTTGTTCAACTAGGTTTGTTCATTGTTCGTCTCAATAATTAATGCCACGTTACTACTGAATACCAGTGAAAAATTATACATATTCATCTGTTAATTGAACAAAGTAATACCTGCGCGTCTTAACAAAAGTAAGCTCAATACGGTGTGAGAACTGCGGTTGCAGATTGAACTAATGAATCAATTATTGAAATTAAGTATCTAAGTACTACGTAGCGGTACTAGGATACAACAAAAATGTTTGCCTCGTGTAAGACTGTAATGTGCCGATAATAAGTTTGGTAACACTATAAACGCCAAAATATTATTTTTTTATTCAGATTCGAGATAGTAGGAAAAAGAACCAAACGCCGCTCATTTCCATCTTAAAAATGCCTCCTTTTCACTTTTCTGGACTTAGTAGGTAACCTGTGAGTCTGTCTGGCTTCACAGCCAAATACAAAATTAAATGTTTAATAAACTGTCAACTTAGCTTATTTTTAGGAGCCTTGGTTTTTGGGTGCAGGGTCACAAGAAAACCTAACTTAACCTATTAAGTTTTTTGAGATTTAAGTTTCCCGAGCGGATGGGACTTTTCGTCTAAATAGGTAGGTCTACACCGAACGATCCATTTTGGATCGGCGATCCCGCGATCCACGATCAAGGATCGCGGAAAGTGGATCGCGGATCGTGTTAGACAGATCCAGTTTTAAAACATGCGATCCTAATCCTGGGCTGGGCTATATACAGAGTTAATTGTCAATTAAGTTTTTCTTTAGGTCTTCTATTGGTTTCTTCTCCATTTCGCGAGAAATCTGACGCCAAGCATCGTCTCTTACACCTCTATTGGTATACCTAATTAACATCTTCTGGGTCTCATAAACATTTCATTTCCTTATAAAGCGATATCAGAGGGTGACTTTGCGAGATGACCATGGTGTGCTGGATCGCGCGAACAATATTCAACCGTCCGCACCGCGCGCGCCACGCAACTAAGGCACTTTTGAGGCTGGCAAAAAATCGACATCGTACGGATCGGGCGCATCAGCGTCGCATCAGGGAGCGCGCGCTCATAAGTGCGCACGGATGTCGCACGCGATCGGAGCGCGCTGGATCGTCCGTAGTGGAGCCACCTAATGATATTTTGTAGAACGATCGGCATATTTAGTGTACAATTAGAATTTTAGTAAAATAATTAAGTTTTTTAAGGGTAACGCACTTCAGTGCTTCTTTTTGATGCAATATTAAAAATATCTCTTATCAAAAGATGTTTCTGTGTAACAGGACAGTCTTTCACATTTCCCTACGATACTTATACAACATTTAAGTACATTAAGTAATGTGTTTTTATTTATTGTTTTAAAAAATAATCTTTATAGAATCATATTCAATTACTTCAGAAATAATAATGAACAAGGTAGAATCGCCAAAGTTCTATAAGTATTTACAACTCAATATAAAAAGGGATAGACTTTTAGTTGATGCATCCATTGTCAGTCATCAACTTCAACTAACTAGGGCCAATTTCACCGCAGTCTGATAAGTTCCAATTAAATTATTGTGTCAGAAAACCCATACAAAGTTCCAGTTTTCAATTTACCTGGTAGTCAAGGCCCATCTAGAGTTGGTGAAAGTGAGCCTTAGTCTTTCCGTATAATTACATATCACATAGGTACTTACACCACAGAAAACTTAACTCTAGCTTATACATAGGTACCTACAAACTGGACAGATTGGATAAAGCACCAGACCGAGTTGATTTTAATGTTACGCAGATATTTTAAGTACAAAGATGTTTAATTAATCAAAACGTTTCTTTCAGCCAGATCCTGTACATGGACCAGCATGTATACGATATTCCAAAAAGCTACAACAGAAACATTCCACCCGGTGAGTTTTCATTAGTTTTCCCGAAAAACCACATCTATTTTTAGACACACTTAATTTAGAACATTGTCGGTCATATTTTTATAAAGTCACGAGCAGATATGAGGTCGTCCCTCGCTATCCACTTAGTACCGGATATTATTCAGCAGAATATAGCGGGCTGCCGCAAAACCAATCATTAGTCAAGCTGTAGTCGATTGCTCTACGTAATAAACGTTGCTAATTATTAGCCACCTCCTTACTAAGCAACTTATGCTAAAATAATACGTCATATTTAAGTAATAAGTAAAGTCTCACAAATACATCAACATACATATAAATAAAATCAGGTAACGACGTTAACAAATAAGTATTCTTCTATCTTCATGTCAACCATATGGATGGCATACGCATTTGCATTTAAAATTAGTATATTACAAGCTGAACTGAATTTCTATTTCAAATAGTTTTGGATAGGTAATGAAAATACCTAAATAGAATAACTGGCTTTCACAATCAGACAACATGAGAAACATAACAAACAGTGCAGACAGCGCTTATGAAACCTCTTTAGGTATATTGAAAACATTTGCTTGGAACCTTGGCTATGTTCGTACCGACGACACAGGCGGCTTGCCTAGTTCCTACAGCTTAGTGAGTAAGATTGCTAGTTATAGGTATAGGTGGCGAAACGACGAGCATTCGTCAATTAACGCAACCAGTCGTATTGCACGCTTAAATTATGTCTTCGCTATATATAAACAAACATGTTATTTTATGTTAAAATACAAGTATTAATTTACGATCATAAGCAATCGTAAAGATTACCATAAAATTACACGATTTATAAAAAACATTAAACTAATAGAATAATTTGAACATTATTTTAATTATAATTAAAAAGACTAGGATTTACATAGTCTTTTTTGGAGTTGGTTGCAGTAATATCTATGAAGCTAAAGTCACTATCCAGTCTCCTAACTACATATCAACATTCACTATAATCACAATATTAATTATTAATTATCATGAAATCGCTCTGAGGCGAACGAAGGGCAAACAAGGTGTAAAATAAACAACTTAGCATTTCTTTTATTTAAGTATGGATGATGCCATGAATCTCTAATATTTTGAAAAAGGCTATTAACAATGCAGAAAATTGTATTTTGCTTTAAAAAGTAGTTCTTGAGTTGTTTTTGAACGTCCTACGTGTGGCTGTGTGTAATCCTGAAAGTAACCAGAATGTACGTAAGTACCTACATTTTGGTTGCTTCGGCGTTAAGAGAGAACAATACAGATTCTAATTGAGATTTGCGTAGAGCTCTATAGTTCACACATAAATTAATATTTTCAATGATATCTGTGTACTAAGATTGTAGACATTATGTTGACTACAAAATATTACTTCCTTGTGAACCTTCTTGATTAACTATGACGAATCATTCCATGAATAAAAATAATTATCATATTTTATAAGCGACGAGACAATCTATGTCTAAAACAAAAGTAGTAAAACTGAAATCCAGTAATCCTAATGGTTTTGCATCACGAACATTCACGGACGTTCGTTTACCTATACCTACTTACTTGCAATATCTATAATCTAGGTGTATTGATACAAGCGAAATACGGTTTACTTGAAAAAAATCTATACTTACCTATTTTTATAAATAAATATTGTGTGAACTTATATTGTCTAGTTTTACTGAGTCGATTTTAAGCTGCGGTGTGTTTGTTAGTCTTGTGACATAATCAATAGGCTTTTTGCGTAGTTCTCAACAATAGTTCGTTATTTATCGTGATGTGTACAACTTGACGTACCTAATTAATACCTTTATCTTCTGAGAGCGAAGACTTCTCCCTATCTATAACGTGTATCCAAGTTCAAGGCTTAAACGTAAGAAGTGTGAACTACATTGTATGCCATATTATTGTTTAACATATGTAAACGCCCAGATAACAGTAAGCATTCGCAATAGCTCGATTTTTACATATTTCTAATAGTGACTTTATAAATAAACTGACCAATAATGTAACCTTTCATTTCAATCTGAATTTCAAATTTTTGTCTCTACCTTTAATCAAATAAAATACTTAGGTATATCTACTACATACAATTTGTTTCGGTATATACCTACACTTACAAAAGCTTAATTAAAGCTATCATTGAATAATTGACTTCAAGTATTAGCGATTACTAAGTTTGGTGGCCTACATAGATGAGCTTGTGCCGCGGCTTTGGCCGTGATATCTCCGCTCGGTTGCCATAAAGCCATTGATTAGGCGCTATTATTTCGCAACAGTTTGTCATTATTTCAACAAACGAATAAGTAACAATGTAAAATTTGTATTGTGTTTCTTTTTCAGATAAAAACACGACTGTATATATAGGGGTGAATGTCAATCGGGTATCTGGAGTTGACGAGAATAAAGAGGCAAGTAAAACATTAACTATTTTTATACATATCTAAACATCGAATATTGATTATTACACACCTACAAAGTAAAATCTACAAAAAGTAGTTCCTAAGTCCCAATGCCTTTCAAATATATTATGTAAAACGTGGATTAAATATCACAGTAGGCGTGGCGGCCACGTACGCGACGTCTCTTTATTTAATGTCTAAACTTCTTTTCGATGTTCTTTGTTCAAAGCAATGTCGCATTTGCATGAATATGTTTACTGTATGGTGTGTATAAATGTTTCAGTCTGTCAATGCCACATACCTAAGTCGATCTTGATTTAGTCACATCAATAAAATAATTTAATTGATTCATACATCTTCCTACATCAAGCATAATTATTATGGCTAATGCAGGGCGTTTCTGATGAACTCTACAAAGTTGAAATGTTTTCAACGATGTAAAATCGATATTTCGTGATCAATTCATTTTGTTTTTAATTTTCCAATTCATAAGTATATAGACAGGCCTCAGCCATAAGCTGTCTATGTATATATGTGTAAATCACTACCTCCCTGTACGAATTAGGTACGCATCCCGAACGACAATGAATTTCTCATAACGTTGTCTTACCGAAAATTTATTTAATTAATAATAAATGTTAGACTTAAAATATTTGGGCCATTCTGAAGAATTCTATTAGGTATGTACTTCGATTCCTAGGTAGATTGAAACTAGTAAATTAAAGCTGCCTGCCCAACAAAGTAGAGATGAACGGAACTGGCTCTAAACTTCGACTGCGAAGTTTGAGACTATATCATAACGCCATTTATCTAGTGGTACTTACATATTTATTAATTATTGCTACTGCTGTGCTAATATAAATATTTGAAGATATATTAAAATATTTGAAAAATCTTTAAGTACAATACAACGATTAAAGAATTTTCTGCTTTGAACTTAGGTATTATTGAACCTGGTGCAAAGAGAAGGTTCTCAAAATATACAACCTCTTAGGGGAGGTCAGCTCAAACCGGCCATCTTAACTTTTAGTTTTAAAAAAATATATCAAACAATAGACTTTTGAAGAGAATTTCATACTAATAGCCAGAAAATTTATTAAAGTTTTATGATGCAAAACTCAAACTCGTGGAAATATTAAAATCACTATGTGATATGAGAATAACGATAACGTGTCCAAAAACCGCTTTGCCCGAGTGGTCGCCCAAAGCGGCCATGGGGATAATGGCAATGTGGCCACCCCAAAGTACACATGAAAGTATTGGAAAAGTATCGTGCTGACGAAATAAAAATACCAAATATATAATTAAACATTTTTTATACAATAATCAACTTTTTGTGCTTTCTTTTAACATATTTTAATCACAATCAGTCTTGAGAATGGAAAGTTATTTGCTTTGGCATATTGAAACACGAGCCGCAGGAAATCTTCCTTCGTGAGGCCAAAAAAAGGTTGTCCATATGAAACAAGTAGGTTCTCTAAAAGTTCTTCTTCCTGCTGCAATGTACCTAAATACTGTTGTAAAGAGAGAGATTTGTGCGAGGGATACTGTATTTGATTGCGATAGGTACATTTAATCGAGCCGTGTTTTTCATTTACCTCTTTTATTGGCCGAGCCATCAGATCTTCTTCCCATGACACCAGGATAGTTTTTCTTTTATAGTTGTTAACCATCTAAACAAAATAATTAAGCAGTACCTATCTATCAAATAATAATGATTTATCTTAGGGCAAATCGGTCAGTTGGCCGCTTTACCCGAGCCGCTTTGCCTTTTTCGGCCATTTTGTTTCAATAACTAACTATTATCACATTATTTATTATCCTTCAGAGAGAACAGAACACAAACATAGCTAAATAGATAAGCAACAGTAAACATTAAATAAACTCATAGAAATATAACGAACTTTGACCAAAGCAGGTTGAACTTACCTTGCATTTTTTTAACGAAACTCAAAAAATATTACTTAGGTATATTTCGTCACTGCAAGCACGCGCACGGTCCATACGCTACCGAAAGGCTGATCGGTGCTGGGTGGAGGATTGGTTATGCGGACAGAGCGACAACGCCACGCTATAATTCCAAATAAGTTAAAATGAAGCGTGGCCGCTTTGCCTCCTGTGGCCGCTTTGAGCTGACTTCCCCTATATCTCTCATACCACTCTTAAATCATACCTAAGTTTTCTACACCACATCTTAAAATCTCCGAAAATAATTCCTGTGGAGCGAAAAATAACAATGTCAATCATTAAATAGCAAAACGGTTTAAACTTAGAAAGTACACATCTTTACATCTATTTCTTGCGCCTCATAGGAAAAATACTTTGATGCCTCACGTTTGCGGTAAGATGTATATGAACGACTCTCATTATTATTCTAAAGTCAATACCAAATTTTGTAACCACAGATCGTTCAGCAGCAAACACAGAGCACAAAGAAGAAAATGTTTCAGGTCAGACAATTTCACATCAGTCATAAGGTTTATGGGTGTCATTAATCATTGATACTTTCCTCACTAGCTGATGGTCATTGTGCATATTCATCGAAACATCACATCTTTGTGTTGTGTATATAATTATGTTTTCCTTTGTTATAGATCAATTTAAAATTAAATGTGTTTCTTTGCTACAGGAGATCACACTAGATGTATTTCTAGAAGTATCATGGTCGGACAATCGTCTAAACGTACCGCCCAACATGCCGTTCATCGATCTGCCGTGGGAGTTCCGCCAGCTCATTTGGACGCCAGACCTGTACATCTGGCAGCTCCAGACTATGAAGATCCTGTCCGTGCTTCAAGAGATGACGTCGCTGAGGCTTTACGCAAACCGCACCGTCTCAGTCAGTATTGGGTTCGTCCATTTCATTTTTATTTTTTTTATAATCATCCAATCATCATCAGCTACCTAGCGTTATCTCAGTTGCAACCCGGGGTCCGTTCACTAGTCTAACTGGATTTGACTGTATATTAGTTTTCACCCAGACCGACTGCCTGTCTGACTTCGGCAACCCAAAGGGATAGCGGTATTCCATGGTTTATACCAGTGTCAGCTCATTTAGAGGTGATAACGACTATCAAATATCTTCATGACAGCAGGGACCGATGGCTTAATGTGCTCCCCAAGGCTCTGGGCAAGCAATAATTAGCAACATAATATGCATTTATTTTCGTTAGTGGTGTTAATTATTGTATCTACCTAAGTATTTCTTTGAAATACTTCCTTCTACCGTTTTTGTTAACATTCCAAACTAAAACATTTTATCTGATATGAACCGTTGCGTCTCATACAAAAGGGTCTACGCTTTACCAACAGTGGACTGGTTTTAATAAACTAGGTATATCCCAGGCTGATTTCTATAAAAGTTCTTTATCCATTATATTGTATAAAAGAATAAACACTTTGAATTAATTTGAGATAATAATAATTACTATAATCACGTCACTGATAAAAGAGAAGAGAACAAACATTCATACAAATGAAGCGACTGAGCAATATAATGTCATGGTACTAATCTATTTATATAAGTGACAGACGGTCTACAATGGATCGTAAATTGAGTCGTGATAATGTACCTCTGCCTATGTTTATTTTTATATCTATGAGTAAAAGGCGGGCAATGTTTTAACATGCTCAGACAAAAATACTACAATAATTTTTCTTTATTGTTTAATTTGTTTGTTCGTGGAGCTATTAACTTCGTATTAAAATAGGATTTTCTTTACAGTGCCACGATAACCATTAAGTGCCAGATGGACTTCGTTCTGTACCCTTTGGATGTGCAGAACTGCGACATGGACTTCAGTAGTTGTGAGTTTTTTAAGTATTCTATTATAATCAGCCCATATTATACAGCTTTTTGCGATCTCCTGAGGCTAGCAAAGACCAACCAGCTAACCTAAGGAAAAAAATGTGGCATGAGACAGTTCCACCCCCCACCAATTATGTTGATGCCAACGAACACCTACCCCCCGGTGGCGATCTGCAATGGCCCGTATGGAGATCCCTGAATCGATTACGAAGCCAGGTTGGCCGTTGCAGATATAACCTAGCCAAATGGGGTATAATCGATCCGGCCAAAACGCAGTGCGAATGTGGCATCCCAGAACAAACCATGAGCCACCTGCTGGAGTGTCCCAAATGTCCGCACAGATGCTCGGAGGCCGATTTGCACCAAGCCACCGACAATGCAGTTGCTGTGGCCACACACTGGGCTGATGCCGTTTGATCTCTATACCATCGACTCGAGAAGAAGAAGAAGAAGCCCATATTTAGCGCAATTTAATAGACATTAATATGGTAGCCCGTCAGGCGTAAGGTAATTAACTTCTTGCGAAAACATTTTACTTCGCAGAAATATTAATTTTTTAATGCTAAAAAAAAATGTTGTTTTGTCTACGAGCCAACCAGCTGTTTGACTTAGATACCTATTATTTTAAAATAATTTTCAAGAATTTAGGAGAATCTGTTTACGATTACAATGAATCAAGTAATCGTTGCAATGATTGATTGAGGTGAGATTTGTTGTGCACGTTACAGATAAGTACACGGCGCAGGACGTGCGGTTCGAGTGGCGCGACGTGGCGCCGTGGATGGGCATCGGCCGCTCCAACAGCGAGCAGCAGCAGCCGCGGTTCCGCCTGCCCAAATACGTGGTCACCTTCGTCACGGACAAAAGTAAACATATTCGCAATTTTGGTGAAGGTAAATGTATATTTATTGCTTTGCGCTTGTGTTTGCGCCTCGTAACTAACTATGTACCTACTAACGCTACTGCGCTGTTGCTATCCGCTGGCATGCCGCCCGCACTGCTTGGCGCGGATGATCACAATGGATCATTAAAGAAATTTAGAAAATACTTTTTCAAATCGTCTAGATATGCCGTAGAATAAATATACTATTATTTTACATCCGTGCCTCGCAACATCTTCCTTATGTGAACGTCTGTGGACGCACGACTTGCATCTTGTTGTGTTCGTTTTTAATTCTTGGTGTTAAATAGGATTGTTTGCAATATTCATAATTATAACAGTTATCACAATAGATACAAGCGACGTTTCTAGAAAATCCGCCAATATTTTTAGATACACAAACTCTGTGCTACTATACAACGAGGCAAGAGTGATCGCACTAAGATAATTGTGTAGAAATTAGAAAACACGTTGCTTGATCTAGAAACTAAATAAAATAGGTACGTAATTGATGTTAGGTAGGTACTCACCTGCACACTCCACTAAACACATGGATGTTAAACCAGCGTGTTAAATACTCAGTCTAATAACATTTCGTTAGGTGACCACTCGGCGGCGCGACTACAGATCAAGTTGTCGAGAGAGCTGAGGAGTTACTTGCTAGAGAGCTATTTGCCGTCGTCGCTGTTCGTCATCATATCCTGGGGCAGCTTCTGCGTCATACCAGAGATCGTTCCTGGCAGAATGGTGTTACTGGTTACGACGCTGCTATCACTCGTCACCATGTTCGATACGGTCAGGTAAGTGTTTACTTTCTATTACCTACTTACAAATTATCTCATATTACTTATATTACATAATCTCTCAAAAAAATATATCAACTTTCGGTATCTGTTATTTTCTCTTCTACTCTCTATTCATTCTTCTTCTACCAGGTTACGAAAATTTTAAAGTCTATACCAAAATGTATCGTTTGAATACTCGGTGTTTCAGCACAAACTCGCCAGACGCGCTTGAGCTGAAATGTATCGAAGTGTGGCTGATCTCGTGCACGATATTCGTGTTCCTGGCGCTGATGGAGTACTTCGTGGTGCTGTTCGGCATCCGCTACGACAAGAGCTGGTGCCGGCGGCGCGCCGACCTGCGCCGCGCCGCCTCCGCCGCGCAGCTCGCGCCGCCGCCGCTGCACATCAACCACTCGCAGGCGAGTACCCACCACCCACCACCCACCTACCCACCGCCGCAACACCATCCCCGCGTACCAATAATCATTCCACCACGACCGAGACGAACCACTATATTTAAATATGTGCCTAAATTCTCGCGTTAATGAACAGTACTTATTAGAAGAAGCACGACGGCATTTTAACGGGTCAGAACTTGCCTTCGCAGAGGATGAGTACGCCGGTAACTGGCACCCCGCAGGGCGGCATGTTCTCGCCCACGCTGAGCGTCGAGGACGACGGCTTTAAGCAGCAGATGGACCATCAAACCATTCAGAGGGTAAATAGCACTGTGTGACCGTAACCTGCCTCATGACATAGAATACATATCGTAACCCCCAGTACCTCAGTGTAGTATTACACTGCATGTAAAATATTATAATAAACCACGTATTATTTAGGTGCATTAATTTTAAACTTAGGCCACCAATTTCTAGTCTCTCTCGGGAAGAAATTGGAGACAAAATAAGGTCGGATGTGAAACAAGATCTATCAGCAAGGTAAAGAATGAATTTAAAGCAAACAACACTGCACGGTGTGGCTAATGCTATTTGCAGTAATCGTTGATACACATGTACCAATAGTTTAGACAGTACTTATCTATCTGAGAAATGTAACAAGACAAGTATATCGGCAAGCAAGCTTAGTGCATGCCAGTGGAACAAACATACGCAATTTATAGAAACGGTGGTTATCGATTGGTGGTGGTTTGATTTGTAGAGTATCTACATCACAGCAGTAGCCAGTATTTACTTGGCCAACTCAAGCTAATAACTGTTATGTATGTTGTTGTTGGAGTTAATTCCAAGAAAATTAGGAGCACTGCTTAACCCCACTGTCGTAACAAATCTAAAAAGCATTTTGGTTTAGGGTATTTTAGAAGTCGCTGCAAACACATAGACTTGTAGACCTATACATGATACGATATTTAGCTAAATGAGTGTTTCACGACGTGATACGACACAACAAAATTATTGTGAAAGCTGTTTATTTTAGGATTCACCGATCCTGGAATCCATGCCGTCAGCGAACGGTGGTGGCAGTTTGATGACGCGGCTGAGCTCGATGATCGAGCGCGGCGTTATGTTCTGTGGCGCCCAACATGGGGCGCTGGACAAGTTCGCGCTCATGGTGTTCCCCATGTGCTTCCTCCTGTTTAACATTATCTACTGGACGACATACCTCAGTGAGGCACATGCGCGAGTGCAGTGAACACTATGCAGTGTCAGTACGACCATACCTCCAGCACGACCACGTCACCGAGTTTGTGATTACAGTGCCTATGCAAACGTTGTGACCAAGTTGTACATATTAGACGAATTACTAGTCGAATTATAAATAATACCGTGTGACCCCTGTACTTGTAAATTAAATAATAATGGACGAAATAAGTTGGACAAAAGGACATCTTGTCACCTCGCGACCGATGTTGTAAATTGTAAACTTAAGATATTTTTATAAAGAGTGCATTGTCTATAGTTTTAAACAAGTTTTCGTTGAAAGAATACGTATGATATAAGTGTTCTTTATTGATAGTTAGAGCTGTAAATGTGCCTTGAAAATCAGTTTCAATTGAATTACCAATATTAAGGAGTATAACGCTAGTATATTCAAAGAAAATTATCTAGAAATCTTAGAAATGCTCAGAAAATAGTCATTTCGGGGTTTAAGGATAAAGTATATGAGAATAATTTCTGTAAGTAAGCAGGCAGCATGGGGACCACAGTCGAGCTCAATAGTACCTACAAAACTATTCTAAGAAAATGCCTACTCCGGTGCCTTTTGCCTTAAGTTCAATTTCAACTTATTTGTATCGATAATAATTTTCTACATAATTATACGCATACGTTTGTATTTTAGTTTATTTAGAAAACCAGGTCACGGGCCTTCTATTGCCGGACAAAGTATATTATAAGTGCAGCTATTATGTACCGGATACAAAATATGTATAGTGGAGTGTTTCTAATTTGCTTAGCTAATACATCGATATGTACCTATACCTTCAAAGGAATATCTACTTATTTTGTATAAGTAAATTTCAGGAAACTTGTATATTTGGTTAATTTATTAAAATGATGACCATATCTTGTCACCGCTGTTAATTATTTTTAGAAAAGTTTTCTCTACCGTTAGTCTTGTTTATACTTAATCCAAACTCATAAAATAAATGGCATTTAGATAAATGCCTACCAGTAGGTTTACATAATATATTGTAATTAAATCTTGTTGTATAAGACTAGTGAGTAAATATTTAAGTAAGGCCTGAGATAATAGCGGTATCATAGAGATTGTAGTGCTCATTTAGTTTTATTAACTTATTACGATTAGCTTGTAATTCGTCATTGTCTGATCATTTTTATAACGCATATATAATAGGTACGCAATATTTAATATCGTGGACAGAATTATGCAATGAAATGCTTGTGACAAATAATCGTATATCATAATGTTTGATCACGACTGTACAAACTTGCATATGGCTGATTACAGCAATACATTAGAGGCTTGATATCATGTACAGTGTTGTATCACTTGATATCATGGACATGTGTACAGTGCGCTATCAGTAGATGTCTACCTACTTGGTTAAAAATTAACATTCTGTGCACACCTGCTCTAGCTACTCTTAGTAAAATCTAATCGAACGATTCATAGGTAGGTACACAATTCTGAATGTGCTCTAAATATGATTGTGTAGGATTGTTATTATCTGTTCTCTCATGTAGCTTGCGTAGCCATTAAACCACGCACGTTGAGTGATTGCCATCGCGAATGTGTCTATGAGCACTACTTCATGTACCTTTTCAGCACATCTTTGAAACTTAGAAGTTATCCGCCATGCTTACCTACACTTGCCAATTTCGATTTCTGATTAAACTATGTATTTGACAGTTCTCTGTTCATTCGCTGTCATTGCCTCTTCTACATGTGATCGGAAAACCTTATAGTCCAACTTACCGAAGACTGCAGCTGCAGTATCGATCCTATTCTTGTTTTCAGCATCATGGTCGCCCTTTATGCTAATGTACTCCCCAGATAATCGAACGGCCTTGTGAAGGTCTTTGGGTTGTGTTCGAGAAACTAGGATGTACAAGGACTTCTTAGCTTTTTTCGCATAAGTGTGTATCCATCTCTGCTGACGGAGTTTTCAGACCACCCCAACGAAAGCCGAAGCACGGTGGCGCTCTCTGATGTAAATGCCTTAGATTATTACCAACCCAAGTGGAGACCTGTATAAGCATTACTTAACTTTGTCCATAAAAAATCCAGAATACACAAAACCAATTGTGAAAACTAGTATATACGAGGGGAGGTCCAAAAGTTCGTGGAATGAAAGGGCTCTAAATTATATGAAACAATAAATCTATTTTTGCTTTTCAATATAATCACCCTTAAGCTGAATACATTTATTGGATCTAAGATTGAATTTTTCTAAACCGTCGAAATAATATTTTTTGCCTTCGCCTCAAAATGGGCCAAAATTGCCTCTTTCACCTCATTGTCGTCGGAATATCTCCTTCCCCTTAAGATATTTTTTTAAATTGGGGAACAAATGAAAATCACTAGGGGCTAGGTCTGGACTGTAAGGTGGGTGGACTAGTGATTCGAAGCGGTGCGTGTGCAGAGCAGCCGTTGCAACTCTGCTGTTCTGAACTGGTGCATTGTCTTGCAAGAGCAACACACCCTTAGCCAATTTTCCTCGACATTTTTCTTTGATAGCCTCCTTTAATTTATCTAGTATCGATGCGTAGTATTCTCTGGTTATGTTTCTTCTCTTTTCTTTCTAATCAATCAGTATTAGCCCCTCACAATCCCAAAAACAGTAGCCATCAACATTCCAGCCGATTCTGACACCTTGAATTGCTTTGGGTGTGCCCTTTTTATGCCATTGCATGGACTCCTATTGTGACTCAGGCTCAAAGTGTTACATCTCCAGTAACAATCCGTTCTAAAATCTGTGCAGGTTCATCTCCACACAACTCCAAAATTGCTTTAAAGCATCGACGCGCTGCTGTTTCTGAAGCGGTGTGAGCATTCTCGGTATCCATCTGGCACTGACTTTTGTCATACCCAGATGGTCATGTAGGATCCGCAAAATGGTGGTATCTGATACTCCAACTAATGCAGATAACTGTTTTTTCTTCAAACGGGCGTCCTCCAGTACAAGTTTTTCCACTTTTTCGGTGATGTCTCATGTGGTGGCCTAAACTGGCCGTCCAGAGCGGGGGTCATCTTCAATCGACTCTCGACCATGTTTAAAAAAGACCATGCCACTTATAAATCATGGATTTACCAGGCAGTCCTCCCCATAATCGGCTTGCATTTCATTTAAAATGGTTTGGCCATTGTTGTGCCATGTTTTCTTCCAGATTGATACTTGGATCTGTTTGGCTACAACAATTAATTATTTGACTCAAGTAACTTTTAGGATGCGACATATTTCATTCTACGAATATTGAGATACCTATATGAGATACACAAAAAAATCGGAATGCTGTGACACTTTTCTATTATTGCGATCACAATGTAACTAAAGTAGGTGCTTATTACATGTAACTACCTATGTCAATTATTAACATTCATAATTGTAATTATATTTTTATAAGTAGTTAATGTGTAAGGCAAATAATATTCATTATCATCTGAAGCGTTATTGTTGGAACTTATATGTTAAATGAAGAAGTACCTAGGTATTAGCTAACTAGGTAGTCTTATGGTAGTCCGTAATGGCGAGTTTAGGTCAAGCATGTTGTCTCTCAAAAATTACTAGACCGCAAACTGTCTTCGTTATAATAATAATAATAATATTCTACCACATCACCATATTTTCCCAAAATAAGCAGAGCTTGTACTATGGATACTAGATAATGGATAAACATACCTACATTAATATTTTTTTTGTAAATACATACATATTATACAAAGAAACACCCAGACCAAGACAAACACACAACAAAGTTCATGCACACAAATGTTTACTTGAGCGGGAATCGAACCCGCGACCTTCGGCGTAGTTGTCGCCCTTGATTCTAATTTCGAAAGGATTGGGCAAAAAATGGTTTGGTTCCTAATACATAACATCAATGCAGCAACCAGTACGTAGGTAGGTACCTACCTACCTTAAGTATTGTAAGTTTGTTGTGGTGTTACATAAAACGACTGCAACGACGTAAGTTAATCCTGTAAGGCGATTTAATTTTCCAATACGTGGCTGTAGCAGTGCCCACTACGTAACACACAATATAAGACTGCCAGCATTCTATTATCTCCTCTATAATTACCTTTCCTATCCTATCTATAAAATAATACATAGCAATATATTTTTCTATGAGTATTATTTCTCTCAGTACAGTAAAATTATATCTTGTAATTTATAGCTAGGTACAACTCTTTCAATTATTCAGCAGTATCAGCTCTAGTCCTCTTAGTTAAGACTTTACGTTAGACAACAATCGAGACACGAACGATGCGAGTAACAAACACTACAATTATCGGTGCACATTTTTATCGACTTTAGCGAGCTTTAGTAGCGCTTCTACTAAAACTGTACCTATGAAGCAACTTCGAAGGCGCTTCTTTAATTAAAGTCATTTGTAATGTTAATGTTATCTTGAAATAATATCAAACCTGTTTGAAGTATCGACAAAGAGATTATGTTAGATATGTAGGTGTGGCGTGAATTATCTACTTAACTATACCTATTCTACATTTTATGCGCAGTCCAAAAGTTAAGACTACGTAGATAAGGCATTAAAAATATTAAGATGAACAATTAAACATCATAATTAGCACTTCGACGTTGCGTTAGTAGCAAGTGGCTGTTTATAATTTTTTGCGATTTAATTTGTATAGAAACACATTCGCCTCATCTAGTCATGCGCGGTTATGATCTTAATAGCTATTAAGTTATATCATGTACTTCACTGATAAGTTGATATTTTATAGCACAAATCAGTTTTATGCACAAAATGCTTCTTCAGAACATTTTGGTCACGATTCTGTCCATACAGCAATCATTAAACTTAGTTTAAGACCTAAGCATTATGTGATACAACTTTAAAATCTAAGCAATGTTTGGTCCATTAATGTTGTTAAAAAAAATTCATAGATTTAAAAATTATCATCTATTGAACAAAATTTGTGCCTTTGCAATCATTTACTTGCCTAATTAAGACATAGGGTTACGCTTTGTGATTCATATCTGTTACCTTAACGAAACTGTGGAAAGGCAGTATTAAAACCTAACAAAGTCTTAGGCAATAATATTATTAAGTAAATAAAGAAAATAATGAAATAAAAGACATTATTTTAAATCATTTCTATTTGTTTTATTTCAACAAGGTATCCCTTCATAACAATATTTTACAATATATTACAATAACTATTTATATAAATTAACTACAAAATTCTCATTATATGCCTACTCATATCCATAATATGCAGCTTCTTTAAATGCTCTAGTCATGTCCTCAGAATTTCGTCTGATGCGTCGTCCGATCGGCTCGAGATCTGCGTAACACTTAGGGAACACCTTTTCGATTATATCGACAGCCTCTTTTTTTCCTATTTGTCTCACAGCAAGAACCGAGTACAAGGCTTTCGTTTTCACGCAATCCTGGAATTATACAAGAAAAATCACAAGATAAGTATTTCATATAACTCTTAATGACTGAACGAAGTTTTGTTTAGGTTTCTCAACATGAAACACTAACATTTCCTTATGAAGTTGAACAACTAATGGTAGCCCGAGACTATTATAACTCAAGACTATCACATAATAGGGATACTATAACTCAAGATAGTTGCGACTCGAAATACATAACGCTTTTATTCTCTGTGGAATCTCTCATTATGAACCGCCTCGAGTCCGCTACCTGGCGGTGTGAGTTTGAATGACTGGGTTGGGGTTGGCGATGGAGGTGTATGGGGCTCTCCACACGGGACACGACAGCGTGTCAAGAGCTCTTCTAAAATGAGACTTACCGCCATAACGGTGGCGTGCCGAAACCATTGTACTTAATCGTACCGTAACTCGATGTATCTAAACGCATCCTTCAACATCGCCTAGTGCTGCACAATTTCATACAGAAACTATCATGTGCTGTCTAAGACTGATCATGGAGTTCGAGGCCGGCCATCAATATTATTATTTTATATATCTATTCGACTTTTGAAACATAAATTGGTGATTGTACAAAAAGTTAGAAGATAAATTATTAGTTTTTAAAAATAACTAAATTCTAACCAATACTTACGCGAAATTTTGAAAATATTTAATTGCATGGTTGCAATTTCAATCTTGGACATATTATTTATAGGCAAGTAATAATTTTGTATTAATACTAATTCCATAGAAACGTAAGTCTTTTAAAAAAAATATACACTGCCTAAATTAAGCGAAATAAGTAGAATTCGGTTCTGGCCGTTTCTGGTTCGTTGTGGTCGCAGTTCTAACCTAACCTAACCAGCCATTGTTGGGATAACGCTAGGAGGAACTGGAGTTCCTCCTAGCGTTATCCCACTACACATGAACTAATGCATAGAATATAAAAAAAAAGAATAGAGACATCTCTATTCTTCGAGAACTATAGGTCAAAACCAAGCTCTCCACAAAAGTCCTCTGCTGAGTATTAAAGTTCTTTGGCCACATAGCCTAAAAAGATGGACACAACCTAAAACAACTGAAAAAGTTGAAGGCAAACAGCCAATAGGCAGAAGGCCGTTGAGATGGTCTGATCAGATCCAAAATACCCTGGACTCAATATACCACTAAGCTCTTCATGTTGTCAAAAACAGATAATGACAGAAGAACAATGTAAAAGAAATGATTGTCAAAAGGGTATCGCAGCCTAGGAGACTAACAATGCAAGAAGGACTTAAATTTCCGGGTGTCTATAATTATGACCTTTTTTTTTATTTTACGAGGTGGAAAATCCTTTCGGATCTCCGACTCTTGGGGAAATGAGAGCCGGAGTATGTGGTGTTACCACTAAAAACCACCTCGTTTTTCTCGTGTACCCGTGTGTCGCAGGGTCGGGTATCGCCGAAGCATTCGTCGCAACCCCCCGACGAGTATTCGCCCGCCAGATAGTCAGGCGGGCCCCGAACAAAACCCCCTTGGCGACGGATGAAGGTGTTGGGCTTCGCCGCCAAAACACCCAGCGGCCGCAGAGGATAGGGTGGACGGCAACGCAACACCGCATCTCCGCTTCCTCTGCGGCCCCACCGCGACGCAACAATGGTGCGCCCCCATTTGGTCGCGGGAGATAGGGCGCGCGGCAATGCAACACCGAAACGCCTCTCCTCCCGCGACCGCACCCGACTGCGAGGGACAGACAGAACTGTTCCTCGCACCCGCACTTTGGACGCATCCTACGCAGGCCTCACCCAAGCCCACGTGGAGCGTCCCCTCCCGGGATCCCGCTTAGCTTCACCGTGGGTGTACCTCAAACCCGCGGTTACTGAGCTACCCCACCACGACAAGGTGGAGAACTCACGATATTATTAAGACCTGCTTAAATAAAAAAATCCTAACTTATGGATTTAGTATTTTACATACGAAAAGTATTCACAAATAAATTGTTTACTTATTATTAATATACAGTTTAAAGCTGCGTATCTATTATGCGCTCCTGGCGCGCGCGCCATGAACGCCCGCGCCGAGAGCGCGTTCACGGAACGCGCTCCGAATATTTAAATGATATCAACTCCGCGCGCCATGGCGCGCGCGGCAGCTGTTCCAGTGTTCGGTCGTTCAACATACAGGCCTGTTGTGCACGAGCAGCAGCTACGTTTGTGTTTATATTCACAGTATTATACAGAAGAAAAAACATAAACGTAAAGTGCGTTGGTGGATGAAAGAGTTGTTTCACAACTTATTTCCCTCCAAGCGTCTTCTCTGAGCGGCAAATTTGATTATCCATCGCTCGGAACGTAACGAACCACAGTGTTTTATGAAGACCATTTTTCGGACACCGTCTTTTTATTAAAGAAGCTAATAGATATATTCAATAAAAAGAAATATTTCGTATCCCCATTAAGCTAGCATCTCTAGTTTTTCAGAAAAGCTTTTTTGAAAATCTTCATATTTTAAAGCGGATATTTAGAAAAAAAGACATTCCTCTTAAACTAAGCATGATACGCAATAATTATGTAACAAGCACCGATAGCGTCTCTTTCACTGCACATTTTATCGTTAAAATAAACCTCATAACTTGACTAGATTCAAATTTAAGCGAGATTTTGGATTTTTAGAATTTCTTACTTTTCCCGAAGATTCTACCAAATGTGGAAAAGTTATATATAGGTACAGAAATGATGTTCTTTACTTTCCTCATATACTCAATAAATTTCAGACCCCAAACCCATGGAATCTAGAAGTTATTCCAAATTAACTGTTTTTGCTAGGGTTTTCACATTTGTATACCAGATTTTAATGATAGAATTTTTATTCGATATTGATTTTATAACTAAATTATATGCTGTAAAGAAATCAATATCAAGTTATGAGTCAAGTTATGAGGTTCATTTTAACTGTAAAATGTGCAGTAAAAGAGACGCTATCGGTGCTTATAACATTATTATTGCGTATCATGCTTAGTTTAAGAGGAATATCTTTTTTTCTAAATATTCGCTTTAAAATATGAAGATTTTCAAAAAAGTTTATCTAAAAAACTAGAGATGCTAGCTTAATAGGGATACGAAATATTTCTTTTTATTGAATATATCTATTAGCTTCTTTAATAAAAAGGCGGTGTCCGAAAAATGGTCTTCATAAAACACTGTGCGAACACACAAAATAATATCACGTCCGTCTCAGCTGGCGTGCGCGCCACAATTGAGTTGCCTTTGATGCGCGTTCCAACAAACACATTGGCGCGCGCTCCAAAATGGTAACAATTTCGCGCGGCTGGAACGCGCGCCAATGTTCGTCCTTTTGGAGCGCGAAGTCGATACGCGGCTTTACTTGTGATTTCAGCAAGATCTTTTGTAATTTTCACATAAGGCAGGAGAATTAACCTGACATGTCAGTCATCAATAAACAATTAATTTAAAAAATTATGAGTTTTCATGAGGTTATCAAGGGATCTACATAATCATCTATATAAACAATTACCTGATGTGCCTTTTTGACGTTGAACCAGGAAGCATCACCCTGTGACCATGCACTTGTAAACGAACAGTGAGTGAGGTTGGCAGCTCTGATCTCTGTGCAAGCCAAATGTTCCATGTTCTTAAAGTCCATTTGATTGCGGCAGTAGTCAAACATATGAATCATCTCATGAGCTAACACTCCTTGGACCATGCCTTGCCGAGTTGATACATTCTGGCATACAACTATCTGAAAGTTAAATAATAATAAGTTCTTTCACAACTATTTTGCATTCAGAATTTATTACACTAATTTATAAAATACTACTATTAATTTGACTATTCTAGACAAAAGGAGGCTGCTTCATCTGGTCTCGGCTGGAAAGAACTGGAGGATGCCGCCCATGACTGCCAAAAATGGAAGACTCTTCTGCGAGCCCTATGTCCCTAATGAGGGATAAGAGGATCACATCATCATCATCATTGTTGACAAATAAAAAAATAAAATAAAACACTCTAGGCCTTATAGAACAAAGTCTGAGTACACTCCACCATAACTTGTCCTAGATTTATACTATTTCCAGGTACTGTCTTTACTTTAATTAATTTGTAAATATGAAAATATAATCCTCTTTATTCTGGTAAAAGTTAATCTCAACATGAAAATAAAATAAAAATACAAATAAAAATGTATGTTTGAAAATGAAGTAAACTTACTTGGTTCAGCTCTGGATCATAGCCTCCACTGACAGAGTAATCACATACTTCACATGATATGTGCCTCCGAATATCAATAGGGCTGTAAGTAGACATTTTAAGTCACTAGTGTGGTAAAAAGTAAAATATAAAAATAAACAAATATTTTAAAGGCAACTTCCATGAAGTAACTTTGTAATAAATATTATACTTACCATCCAGAACTCTTCAAAGCCGCCATCATAACCTTCACAATTGGGCCTAAAAGAACATTATGCAATGATAAGACAGAATTTAAATTATAATAATTATTGACACAAAATAATTGAATTATAAATACTAACTGTTCTTAACACATTCGTAAACATTTTTTTCACATTTGAATTTGTCGATATTTTCTTTCCCTTCTTTTCCAATCAGAATGTTACCCAACTTGGCTGAAAATGTACCGCGTCTTTCGGGATACAAGTCATAACCCCAAGCTTCCTCGTTTTTAGGTCCAGTGGAAGGACTCGCATTATTCGCAACATTTTCTGTACTTTTAGTATCTTCTGTGTTACTATTATTTCCTTCAGACATATTTAAGAGTAAATAAAATCACAACAATTATTTTAGGTTATGTTATCTTATAAATTTCGTTTGATAATGGTAAAGATGAATGGATAGCACCTAGTATACTTGTGTAGTTATAGTTGATTATTTTGTCTAAATAACAATACGTAACACTCCATTATTCCGTTAACTATTAAAAATGTTACACAATAAAATCAGAATTTGCTATCTTTTATCACTGCCGATAATTGGACATTTCAATTTCAACAACAATAAAGTTGACATGCGTCATTATGACATTTACATGCCCGTTTTAAAATGTGATACAATTGCTCAAGTGATATTCTCAAATACATCATCCTAGTCTCAAATCAAGTAAAAATACGAGGTGATACTGTGGAAAAACCTTTCTATAATTTTCTGAAAACCGTAAACGCCTTCAAAATGGCTTGTCCATAATTATGAACATGGTTCATTCTCAGCCGGTTCAAATAAGTGTGTCTGGGTTGAAATTCGGTACAAAATCGATAACTAACAACTTGATATTTTTTTCTATAATAGGAATGACCTAATATTAAGTGAAGCAAGTAGTAAATAAATAATATGCAAGGGAATAAAAAAATTAAAACCTTCAAAATATTGACCTCGGTGCCGCGTCCGGCCCTTGGATAGCGGCGGAAAATATATAGTTTTATTTTTTCTTCAATAAATGGCACTGTTTTGCATGTGTTCACAAACATCTAGCTAGTTATTAACTCAAGTTATAATATTTCTACGGCATTATAGGCCTTAGTAAACAAGTTACAACTGGTTGTCTTCACGTCCGAGGTTTAGTGTTGATAACACTGGCGCGCCCCGATCTGTTCATAAATCCTGAATTCCAGTGATTTCAATACTATTTACTCCAGTAATACAAACAGTTAGTCGCGCCCCAGTTATAATATATTAGTCTATGGTCGCGCCGCATCTTTGGTACGGATAACACGTCTGTGCCTCTCCGTGGAACTCTTTTATTAAGGTTCATAATCGTTTTCGGTGGCTTGGTATACCCTTAAAATTTACTTCAGTGAATTCATTTTATCCACAACTATAGGAATTAAAATGTTTAAACTGTAATAAAAGTATGTCTTATGTGTAGTTATCCGATTCCAATAAACGAGATTAATATTAGAAAATCGGGTTACTTTTCAAAATATATAAGTTTTGCTAATTATTTTGATTTCAGTGGCATTGAATTCGGTGTTTTCTATGGAAATTTGTGCACCGAAATCATACATTAGTTATTTATTTACATTTAAAGATTGTTTTATTGTTTTTTTTAACGTTCCCATCACTCCTAATGTTGTTTCAGTATTGTAATTACGCCAGATTAAAAAAGGTGGGTTGGGTTTCGAAACGAATCGCCTGAATTTGATAAAGAAGAGAGACATGGCCCTCACCTTGACGACCTTGAGTAAAGCTTTTTCTTACTTAAGTTAGTTTATCTTTTGCCAGATTAGTTTATTCCATAATGCAAATGTGGGCGAACATGGCAAAGCGAAAGACGACCCTTGTATCAAACATGTAACAAAATATTCTCTGAGAGCCAATATCGATACTGTGTCGCTGAGAAAGCACCGGACATGAATGGCACCATACAGACGGTAATGAATTACTCAGCTTGAAGCACTGATTCATCTGGTGTTTAGACATATTTATGCACAAAAACAAAATTATTATGTTTGATAGACAACGATTTTACAGCAGATGTTCCACAAACCTTGGCAAAAAATATGGCGACAGTGGCACGAATGACATTTCTAATAAAATATTGTCATGATTTATTTATTCAGTAAACTATGGATATCGCTTTTTTCTGACAGATATATCCCTAAGACAAAACGAGACAACACTATGTTTGGTGGCTTTATGTCGATTTCGTATATTATACATATGTGTATAAAAAAAATCATGGCAAAATGTGGGTGTAATATTACACCTCTGCCTACCCCTCCGGGATACAGGCGTGAGTCCATAAAAAAAATAAGTATATTAATATATGTGTATAATGTAATTTTTCTATATGTACCTACTATTTGCCCTCTCCATGTATATTCCTTACTCAATGGTCAAAATTCACGTGGTGCGTGTTGCGCGCGACGTTGATGGATAATCGGTTAGTACGCTCGACGTACTAACGGATCATCGGTCAGGTGTAGAGATGTAAGTGCGGTTTTATACCATTTGTACTGAAATGTATAAAACGAAAAATACCGTATAATACGGAATTATACCATTTACTACGGTATTTTATGTATAAATCAATTCTTCTATATTTTTGAAGTAAATGATCATAGAAATCATTAAAAATACTGAATACGGTAGAATTGCACAGGAATAAAGCAAGAAATTATATTTTAAGTTTGTATTATTAATAATTACAGTTAAGGTTTCGAAATACGTCGCCGTTTTTAGGGGTTGTGAGTGATTGGAGGGGGAGGGGGGGAGGTCTCGGAACCACCCCTCACCATTTACACTTGCCGGAAATACTTGGTTTCCTCTGGAAAAAAAAGCTCCAGACATCGGCATTGCCAACTTCCACATTCTTCACACTAGTTTAATAAACTAAGGTTGGAGGAGCCCTGCTTCGCAGGGCTCCTATTTTCGGATTAAGGGTCAAAAGAGAACCTAACATAACCTATTTAGTTACTTATTACAGTCGCACCTAACCCTTAGATACTCGAAAGCAATGAGGCACAAATTTGACATTAGCTGTCAATACCATTCATACAAGATGGCGGTTGCGTTTCGTTTCACGTTTTTCACATAAAATCTAAATATCGCTTTTATTGATTCCACTAGTTTAATAAACTGAGGTTGACGGAGCCCTGCTTCGCAGGGCTCCTATTTTCGCGTTAAGGGTCAAAAAAGAACCTAACACAACCTATTTAGTTACTTTCACATAAAACCTAAAATTACGTTCCATTTTTCATATTTGAATGAAGAGTTTTTGGAAATTGTTTAAAAATATTTAGACGCAACTCCGGCAGCCAAAATTACTTTAAGAGGATTAAAACTAACTTCCTTAGGCCCCCTACACCACCAATATCCTCAAATTCGGGCGACGTGTTTCGAAACCCGACCCATAATTACTATTAGCTACAACAATATTACCATTAAAACAAGGTCAAAATATGATTTAAAGAAAAACAAGTAACATTTTAAGGTACGTTAGAGCAAAGGGGTCCTTAAAGTTATTTGAATCATCTCTCTATTTATTCTAAATTACATTATGTTCCTCTCTGCGTGGAGACACGTAAAGCCCGAACCTTAATACAAGATCCATAAGAAAATCACAGACGTGGCCCACGCCTTTTGTCTTCCTAGTTCGAAAACCCGAGATTTAGAGGATCTTCTACCTCCATATCTAAATCCTCTTGTGTTGCTACGTTCTCTGTAGATGACGACGCAGTAAGCATTCTAGCAACATACTTTCAGCTAAATCATCTTCATCACCACTTTCTTTAACTTCGAATGTGCTGCCAGGAACACCAAGATTTGTGTAAATCGAGACCAATTTAGAAACACGTGATTTATCTACGTGTTTCGACGATACGAATTTCGGGCTTTGCAATGAATTTTTCCAAAAGTTAAAATTCCAAAATTATTAATTAGTAATTCTAAAACAAAGAATACAATCGAAACTTAAAATATATTAAATGTTTTAAACTAGAACTCGTCGCAATATCGCAGGGTCTTATAAAATGAATCAGAATTAAAATACATAAAATACCAATAATACCGTAAATTATAATAAAATACCGGTTTAATACATAGCCTTTTGGTATTATACGGTATTTTTACAACACCAGGTGTGAAAGGTTGAACGTTTTTCTAAACATTTGTATGTATTGGCGTTACGCGACCGATAAAACGCGACGGATCTTCCGTCAGATATGTTCCGACCCTAATTATGTTTTAAGTTAAATCTAGATTTGATATTTTGTGCTAATAATGCCTAAATCAACAAAAAAATAATTGCCACTGAAGTCAATCAAATAATGAGTAAGTAACCTGATAATGAAACACATACCTAATATAGTATTAATTAGTTTATGATCTGTGGAGCGCTCGTACTTGCGATTACAATCTTATTCTATGTATACGGTTTATCGACGACTCACGTGCCTGTAGGGCTGCTTTAATCTTTGTTTTTATCAGCATTACCATAGCTGCTGTGCCATAGCTGTATGGTAATATCGATGTCATCGGATATCGTTCTTAGAAGGCTGCTTCTTAAACCGTTACCGATGATTTCCTTCGAGGTTTCGGCATGGGATAGCCGTGGTCACGCGATGACTGATGTCCTGAAGCGCCTTCTCCGTGAAGTGCAGGTTTCGGCAACTACCCTCACTTGGTCTAAGTCCAAGTAAAGTCTACAAAACCAATAAATATGAATAGTTACCAAAATAGGATAAAAAATACAATATTACCTACCTACCAATAATTTCACTAATTTCGCACAGATACAAACTTGTTTTTTTTTTTATTTCTAAATCAATACTGTTTCAAAAAGTATAAAAAACCGTAGTAGTAGTGTACCGGTTCGCACAGAGTACCTCGGTTCGTAGCCGACAGCAGGCGCATACCACAGCCGGTCGGGCGACATGACACGGCAACGCACGTTATAGGTATATTACAAAATACCCAATGAAGCAAAAGTATGACTTTCACTAAGTAAAAAAGTCTGTAGGTATTCAATTTCTTTATTCTCTACATTAATACACCTATTTTATATTTACCACCACAATCACAACATAGGTACAGTACTGTGAGAAAGACTGGGCAGTATAATTATAGTGTCCATCAGAATGAACGGTCACTAGGCGTATTTAACGTTGAATTTATGCCTAACAATTGCTTCCCTATTGCTTCTATTTGCTTCCTATTCTCAAACAATTGCTTCCATCGTATTGTAGAAGAAAAAAACATTTTAAGAGTGACCGTTCATTCTGATGTCAGGACGGCCGGTCACCGCGTCGTAGTGTCCTGGTTAAATAGAAATATTGCAATTCACGGTGGCCATTAATTACTTCCCATTTGCTTCTCTCAATGTTTTACAACGATAATACTGTAACTATCACGGCATTAAAGATATCGAAAAAAGTGTTGTTAACAATATTTTTAGTGCCTGACAATAAAATAAAGGCAAAACTCTCATTTAACATTGCAGTTACGCTTGATTAGGCGATGAATATATGGTATTAAAACTAAATTACCTAGTTTATATTTATAATATTAAACTATCACAACCAACGATGTTACAAGTATCATTGATCACAAAAAGCCAGTAATAAACAGTAACTATCAATGATAAAATAGAGTAATAACGACAAAGTAATATTACATGCTTGTAGCAAAAACAGAATCTACCCCCGGTTATTAATAAGGTACAGGGCTCCACTAAGTCCTTACCCCCCCAAAAGACATGTAGGTTCAAATCCGTGATAGGTTGAAGTTGATTTTTGTATTTTGCAAAAACAGTTTATCTACACTAATATTATAAAGAGAAAAAAATGTATTTTTGTTTGTTTGTTTGTTTGTAATGGATAAACTCAAAAACTACTGGACCAATTTTAAAAATTCTTTCAACATTAGAAAGCTACATTATCTGCGAGTAGCATAGGCTATATCTTATTTTAGAAAAATAGGGGTCGGTAAGATATTTGGGTTTTTCGGGTACGCGAAGTAGTTCCCTCAGGACGCGGGTGAAACCGCGGGAAACGGCTAGTATTATAATATTAATGTACTGTTTTAGTGAATAAATAAGTTTATGTTAGTACCTATTTCTTTTTTAACCGACTTCAAAAAAAGGAGGCGGTTTACAATTCGTCGGAATCTTTTTTTTTATGTATGTTCCCCGATTTTTCTAAGACGCCTGGACCGATTTCGAAATTTCTTGTTTTGATTTAAAGAGTATACCTCCTAGTTGGTCCCATGATCATCAGATCAGGATCTGATCATGGAATCCTGAGAAATCGAAGGAACTCTTCAAATTTTATAAGCACACTTGAAGCGATTTGACCGTAACAACCCAATGCCGTCGAGTTTGGGCTCGTTTGAGTCGTCTTTTACATGGACTTTGATGCTAGATGATTTCCATGGTCTGATGATAGAGTTGGAAGGTAACCAAGAGATCTTTGTGATACAATAACCCAATCTCATCGAGGTTAAGGTCGTTTGATTCGTCTTTACATGGACTTTGGTACTGGATGTTTTGCAGGGTCTGATGATGGAGCAGGAAGGTTGCCATGGGATGTTTGTAATACAAAGACGCAATCCCATTGAGCTTGGGCTCGTTTGATTCGTCTTTACATGGACTTTAGTGCTGAATGTTCACCAAACTCTGATGATGGAGCAGGAAGGTAGCCATGGGATATTTGTAATACAATTACGCAATCCCATCGAGTTTGGGCTCGTTTGAGTCGTCTTTACATAGAGTTTGATGCTGGATGATTTCCATGGTCTAATGATAGAGCTGGAAGGTAACCCAATATCATCGAGTTTAGGGTCGTTTGTTGGTCTTTACATGGACTTTGTTACTGGATGCTTTCCAGGGTCTGACGATGGAGCAGGAAGGTGGCCATGGCATCTTTGTAATACAAAGACGCAATGCCATTGAGTTTGGGCTATTTGGATTCGTCTTTACATGGACTTTAGTGCTGAATGTTAACCAAACTCTGATGATGGAGCAGGAAGGTGGCCATGGGATCTTTGTAATACAATGACGCAATATCATCGTGTTTAGGCTCGTTTGTTTTGTCTTTGGTATTGGATGATTTCCGAGATCTGATGATGGAACTGAAACGAACGTGTTTAGGCTATTTAGTTGAAAATAAAAAATACTTGAAATTGCCAGAAAGGTACAGGTCTACATTTCAGAATTGACTCACGTATCACGCCTCTCACTCACGCCTCTCAATCATGTACCATCTACACTATCCTATGTACCACCTATTACTATTTTTTATTAGTATACCACTAAAAAGCAAAAAATTAAAATTATTTTTAAATAAAAATAATAACTTCAAAAAACACTAAGGAACTAAAAAATTATTGGTTTTGGAGCAAACATTTTTGAATTCGGTGCCAAGCCCTTAAGCAAAAAGTTACTAAATTACAAACTACCTATTCTATCAACAACGAAAGTTATATAAAAATGTGTAGAGGTTTTATAGTCAGATGAGAAATACTTTGCTTGGCACCGACTCCAAAAATGTTTGCTCCAAAACCAATAATTTTTTAGTTCCTTAGTGTTTTTGAAGTTGTTTTTTTTTTATTTAAAAATAATTTTATACAATCAATTCTACATTATTATGGCCTATTGTTTTTAAAAATGCATAAGTACCTACTTACAATAGTAATATAGGTATTTTAATATAAGAGTTAGTTGCTCGTATGTCATCAATCGTCATATTTCCTGAAAATAGTACAAACCCATTGTTGCATTTTGTACGATTATTGCTTAATAAATTATTTTAATTTACCTACATGTAACGCGTGTGCCACGTGTTCACTGTTTTGAGTTGAGAACTGCACCCAGCTATTTCAGCGACAGGATGTACCGGGAGAAATGAGCTGGTCAAGAGATGACTGATGCCCTGCAGAGGCTCCTCCGGCGTACATCTTGTGACTGACCACTGCTGGTGTAACCCACGCCGAAACGTCAAGGGAAATATCATTTATTTTACCTATATTTTTTAAAGTCTGTTTTTATTATTCTTTTTCAATAAAACGTTAATACTTTTATTATTGCGATTATCTGTAACGAATTAAATTTTATAGCAGTGTAAGATTTTAAAATTTGGGGGGTTAGCAAACAGTGGCTAGCGCCTATAAGAACACTCCCTAGGAAGTTAAGAATTTAAATATTATCTTTAAAAGTGTTTATTACATTTGTATGAATTTTTGTCACTAAATACGATAGGTACTTCTTTTTATTTTGAATAACATAATACTTAAGTGTAGGCCACCGGTACAATACCATATATTCATCGCCTAATCAAGCGTAACTGCAATGTTAAATAAGAGTTTTGCCTTTATTTTATTGTCAGGCACTAAAAATATTGTTAACAACACTTTTTTCGATATCTTTAATGCCGTGATAGTTACAGTATTATCGTTGTAAAACATTAAGAGACGCAAACGGGAAGTAATTAATGGCGACCGGGAATTTCACTATTTCTATTTAACCAGGACACTACGACTCGGTGACTGGCCGTCCTGACATCAGAATGAACTGTCACTCTTAAAATGTTTTTTTCTTCTACAATACGATGGAAGTAATTGTTTGAGAATAGGGAGCAATTGTTTGAGAATAGGGAGCAATTGTTTGAGAATAGGAAGCAAATAGAAGCAATAGGGAAGCAATTGTTAGGCATAAATTCAACGTTAAATACGCCTCGTGACCGTTCATTCTGATGGACACTAATTATAAACTGACTGACAACACTTTGCACAAGACGAAAATAAATGTGAGCCTGTGCAGCCTTGTGTTGTAAGCAGTACCTTGGCAACATTAAAATGAAACAAGTACAAAAATTTTATATTAATTTTATTTTCAGTAAACATTTATGTACTGTTTCATTCCATTCTATAAAAGTATTCTTCTTCATTTCTATTTCTTCATAATAAAAAGACATAGTATCTGAAAATAAAACAAATATTAGCTGTCAATATATACTTACGGTACCAAATACTAACATTTTTGTATTGCGATACCAATTGTTTGTCTAGGATTGGTATTATAATTTATACCTACACATAAAAGCTATGTAAGCTTGTTTATAAGAAATCAGTATAATTACAAACACACCGATTACAGAAAGATTAGAAACACTCACCAAGAGTTTTCAAAAAACTGCTATGTGTGTCTTCATTCCTTATAATACTTGCAATATAAACTTCTATAGATTTGTTCTTATCACAAAATGTTTTTAAAACATTACATAAGGGGTGCAATATTGAAGGGTCATACACTATATCTGCTCCAATAATTATGTCTGGCATTAAGTCATCTGGGAGATTCTCAATGTTATTCCAATCCAATATCATTGTACCTACAAAAATATTATAATTTATGTGTAAACTGTCTAAAATTTGTAAACAGAACAGATAACTTATCATAAAAAGGAAAACAACATGCCTATAGATTTGTTTTCACATTTAAACCATGTAACACTATCAGCAGTTTTCTTCTCACTATGCGGCAAATTTATTTGAATATTTTCACAAATTGTTTGTAATACTTTATCATGACAATCAGTGAGAAGCAAAGACCGCACATTACACATTTTTCCAATGGTTATACCGGCAAAACCCACACCTGATCCTAACTCTAAGATATTTTTGTTCAAAAATGTTTCCCTGTTACATAATGCCCAGTCTGATAACATCAATGCAGCCTGTAAAAATACAAGTATTGTGAGTTTTAGTAAGTAATAATTATTTTTATAATTATAATAAAATGTATAAAAAATAAAGCAAATATATTTATTTAAAAGATTTTTGATCTCTAGCCTATAAAAATGGAACAAATTATAGTATATAACCTCCCAAGTTTTCAATCCTGTTGTACCATTAACAACCATATGCCTAGTTTCTTTCATTGTAACTACATTATCCAACTTTCGGCCAATTATATAATGTCTGTAAATAAAGACTTCCTGACTTGATGCTTTCATAGCAGTACATAATTGTGCATAAAAGTCATCATGGATTTCTTGATGTGGTTCTAAATAATCAATTATTTTTTTAAGAAACATTTTGGTAAATTGGTAGCTAATTGGGTACTTTAATAGTAATTTACTGTTGACTGTTGCCGCCAGAAATGTTTGCTGCCAATACCAATCCATTTTCTTAACATGCGCAGGCTGAAAGACCAATGCACGGCAGTTATAATTACAATGATGATAGTATTATCAGGGAACTCATAACATAACTTACTTATTATCTACTTATACAAAAATGTGGCAGGTTTTGTTATTTTAGATATGTTTTGAGAGACTTTATTTTATAATTTGATAGGTAGGTTGTTCTAAAATATTTCAAAATAATTTATCTCACATTCAATCTAAAGTTTAGATTTCCCTTGTAGAAATAATGGATTAATTGTTCTAAAAAAGGATCCTCTACTTTAGTTCTAGGTTCCATTACTGTTTGCGTGTTACTATAATTTATTAAACACTATTATTTACAATAAAATAAAATATTCACAAATGAAAACAAATCCACGTGAACGAAAACATATAACATAGCGAAAACGTCAATTGTGTTGTCATTTGTGTCAATATGTACGTCAATATCATAGAGATATTTATATCTCTATGGTCAATATACGCAACGAGATATGAGACTATACGGAGAGAGCAAATTGTACATGTAAAAAAATTACATTATTTATCAGTGCTTTAAGGCCCGCACAAACTATCTGTCGTGACTTACTGTCGCGACAGTAAGTCGCTACAGTAAGTCGCTACAGTAAGTTGAAGGGTATCTGGACAAGGAAAATCAATTGAAGTGTGCACACTATTGGACGTCTGTGACGTGACCTTGAGCGTTCAGACGTCCGATAGCAATCTGGGAAAATGACAGTAAACGTCCGCGGACGTTTATTGTCAACCGTATACTGTCCATGGTATGGCCTTTATGTTGATTTTATACCGATTATAGTAAAAAAAAAAATTCACTTTCAATTCAACAGTTCTGCTTTACTTCAAGCTAAGCTTCATCTAATAGTGCTAACTGCTAGTGCCCTGAATTAAGAAAAATATGCTCCTACCTAGCCTTCATCACACGGGATAATGTAAGAATTCTAATGATACCCCAAACATCTAAATGTGCATGTATTTATGAGTTAAGACGGATTGAAGAAACTCAATATTGATGATTGATATCAACAATATTATTACAGTCCGTTCACAGTTATTTTACCTCTGACAGATGTCGGTGTTTATTTTCTTTATGTTGGAATTGTACTCTGTGATGACAGGAAAGTAAAATAGGGTTACCCGTGCATAACATTTTACCCAATATTAGTGGAAATGCTTCAAAAATTAAAATGCTTGAAGCTCATGGCCGCAAAGTGGTTAGATTACCGCCATACCACTGCGAGCTAAACGCAATTGAACTTATGTGGAGTCTCATTAAAAGGCGAGTCACAAGCAAAAATTTAGGACAAGAGGCAACCAACATTGTGAATTTAGCTGAAGAAGCTTTTCAATCTATAACTGCAGAAGACTGACAAAAACAATGCAAACATGAGCGCCACATTGAAGACAAGCTTCGTGAAACAGATGGCTACGGATGCTGAAATGGACAGGTTCATAATAGAATTAAATTCTGAGTCTAATACAGAATATGACAGCAGTTACGAATCATCATAACATTGGCAGTCCACATGGATCATTCTTATAGACTCACGCACCTGTTTCCATGCAGGGGTAGGCAGAGGTGTAATATGACACCCACATCATTCTTATTCAAAATAAATATGAAAATTAAATTTACAGTTTTTGTATTTGATAATTAGAACCTCACGTTGGCGTAATTATGATGCGTTTACCTTTATATATTAAATAGACAACATGTTTATTATAACTACTTATCTTCATAGGAAATTAGTTATTTCGTAAGAAAATAAATGTACATTCATATAGCCATGCCAATATCAAGAGGTTTTGTTACAAACATTACTTCCAAATATTTAATACGATCGCTTAGGCAATAAAAAAATAAGTACATTTTAGCAATAATGTATATTTAAAATGGGAGTATTATATACCAAATATAGCAACACAACGCCCAGGTTGGCCAATCTAACAGCTAGAGGTAAAATAACTGTGAACGGACTATAGGTACTAAATTATACTTCGATTATACCATAGACATTATAATTATACCATAGACAGCATGGGGTGTCTATGGTTGTTTCGGACGAGACAGAAAGCCGCGTCCGAAAGGGTGTGCACACTATGTGTCCGTGTGTCGTGACTTACTGTCGCGACAGTAAGTCGCGTCCGAACAGTTTGCGTGCGCCTTTAGGCTTTGCAAGGGATCGTAAAATCATGCCTGAATGTTGAATTCAAATGTGCAATGGAAGATAAAGCTATAATACGTAAAACTGTTCACAAGTTACAAGTTTTGACTTACATTGTTGAATTGAATTAGTGTTTATTCAAAATATTGTTACAAGAGGTTCGTTTTATAGTTAATTTAACAGTTTTTAGCATCGTTATGGCATAAATGTTGTTATTTTCGTATTTGGAACTTTCCATGTTTACGTATTAGAGGTTATTAGTGATGTTACTGCTAAGGTCAAAATGGGTTATCGATATCCATACGTCTTCCACACATTAAATTATTGTTAAAATGCCTCATGTATGTAAAGAAAAATAAATAAAACATTCTTCCAATTTTGTATGTAGTTATGTTGATTTACTTTACTTAGCCCTATTTACTTAAAAGAAGTACAGGTCAGAAGTACCCTTAACAGAAGAGCATGCATGAGAAACTTGATGGGAGTGAATAAAGCAAGAGAGGTATGTCAGGATCGTTACAAATGGCGTTCCGTAGTCTCTGCCTACTCCTCCGGGAAACAGGCGCGAGTCTATGTATGTATGTATGATTACTTAAAACTAGTGACCTGCCGAAATTTTAGTTTCGGTCTCGGTTTTGGCCAGTTTCTGCCATAAATCCGGGTTTCGGCTTTATTTTCGGTTTCAGCCAAAAAGTAGCCGAAACTTTCTTGTGCCAAAACTCCTGTGTTCGTGAATTTTCGTGCGTCGTTCGTCAAATTTCGCCGCTAACGCTAACTGGTACTGGCCATATTCTAAATAAGACTTAGTAGTTGTTACTCCCGTTTTAATGTTTTTATAATTAAGCCTCAATTCATCATCATCATCATCATCAGCCCTTTATACTGTCCCACTGCTGGGCACGGGCCTCTTCTCAGTATGAGAAGGGTAAGGTAAGCCTCAATTCACTAGGTGAAAAAGACTTAGGCGATTAACACACGGCACCGCGCACCGCTGCGGAGGGCGGTGGTGGTAAAGCGGATTTCGTAGCGGTGCTCCGCGCCGTATGGCAGTTTACGCGCCTGTCCGCGCGGATGGATTTAACGTGGTTTTGACCAGTTTGATCTTAGACACTGGCAAGAATGGATGCTGAAGTGGTGGTAGTAATCTGGCTTTTATGGTGTAGAAAGAAAATAATAATATGATACTGGGTTCATCAATTTTTACGAAGCAGAACTCTAAATGGGACATCCTTTTAAAAGTTTGATAAAACACGAAGATACATTGTTTGACTATACGCGAATGTCCATTTCTTCATTTGATTATCTGTAATCAAAGATAAGGAAAGTAATTTCTAGAGTAAATCATTGCAATACGTCCTGCGCCAACGATGATCCGCGCGGTTATGCGGCATAGCGATGGGCGACTCGAGTTATTTAACTCGATTAACTCGAGTTAGCCCCTGAGCGAGTCAACTCGATCTGCTTTTATGTTAACTCGAGCTAACTCGGTAGGCGTCGTTCACAATATGGCAACTCGTCAACTCGTCGCGTCGTCACCCAAAGTAACGTAACGAGTTAGGGTGAGATCGAACATAACCATCCCGTAACTCGTCAATGATTCGACTCAACTTGCTATTAGCAAGTTGACCGAGTTGTAGTCTTGACCTAACTCGGTAGTGGCATTGTCGCTTCGTTGATAACTCGGCTAACTCGCAACTCGTTGACTCGTCGCCGCGTCGACTCAACTCGTCAAGGTCGCGGAGTGATCCGTTGAATATAACTTTTGTTTGTAATATGATTGTTATTTTGTAATAATGTTATTGATTTGTGAGTTACATTTACGGGAGATATTTTCTCAAAATTAACCAGTGAACTGCGTATTATATCACGTTTTATTCATTTATTGTACCTACCTAGTACCTACCAAGCGTATTAAATAGTTACGAAAGAAATAAGCCGACGATCCTCCCTCTGCATTCCTACTCCCGAGTTGGCCAGTGTTAACTTGGCAGCTTGGCTTGCCTGCCTGACTCGGTCGACAGGTTTTATTTGCTTTGTACAAGTTACAGCCAGCGAGTTGACGCCAACTCGGTGACTCGGTAATTCGCTCGGCAGCTCGGAGGTTATACACAACTGTTATCGAGTGGGCACCGAGTCGACGCCAACTCCGTGACTCGGTAACTCGCTCCACAGCTCGGAGGTTAGCACTGTTGTCGAGTTGGTACCGAGTCGAGTCAACTCGAGTCGTAACTCGAGTTATTCAATAACTCAACTCGAGTAGGTCGAGTTGGAAAATTGACGACTCGTCCCATCGCTAATGCGGCATCCCGCGTGTTAGGCGCCACCCCTCCGCGCGGACGTCAGCGCAGATGCGCGGTGGTGGTGAGAGCACCGCTCGACCGCGCGGTCGGGCGGAGCTCGTGTGTTAGTCGCCTTACGTAATTCAATACTATGAGTCCCGGGGACTCACATATCTTATTTGATTTTTTCATCAAGTAAATCTAGTTTTATCCGAAAAGTGTTTTTATTTACGTTTTAATTACTAATTTCACAACATAATAAAAATAGATATTTAGATTTTTTAAAGATTTTGGTAAAAATTAAATGAATCAGTCTCGTAAGAAATTAAATTAATCAGTCTCATAATCAGTGCTTCCTTTAGCAATTTTCCTAAAACAATAAAAAAATATTGACGGAGTAGCAACCAAGGTTTATTTTAAAGTTTAATGGTTCATCTTATACTAATCTTATACTTATATATAAAGCTGAAGAGTTTGTTTGTTTAGTTGAACGCGCTAATCTCAGGAACTACTGGACCGATTTCAAAAATTCCTTCAGTGTTAGGTAGCCCATTTATCGAGGAAGGCTATAGGCTATATAACATCATTTATCGAGGAAGGCTATAGGCTATGTAATTGTAGATGTTGAGTTTGAATTGATTTTATGGGCCATTTTATGAACGTACGATAATAAGGCTGTGAATTTGTAAAACATATTTCATGTACAAGTAATATTAATAAGAAATCTAAATGATTGACAACATTCATAAAAATAAAAACTGTAACACAATTCTCTACCATTAGTCCCAGGGATTCACTCGGCGTAATTACTCAACATATACGAGCTGAACACACATGCCCGCTATGCTGCGTGTCACCCACGGCACTGCAGGAAGGTACTGAGACGGCGAAGAATCAAGTCGCAAAAGCGAACGAAATACGACTTTTTTTAATTTTCATGTGAGTACCTGGGACTCATATATTGAATTAAACGATAATAACATTTCAATAACAAATATTCATACCTAATTATAATACGATTTAATTGAATTGTTATGAGTTTGAGTTTTAAGCGATAAATAAAAGAGGTATTTTAGATTTTAATTTTACTTGGATTTTTTTTTAGATTTAAGTGCCAATATACAATGTCGTTGGATTTATTTACTATTTTGAACTATAAAATAACGCTTAGGTATAACTGCGAAAATTTATCCAGTCAGTGATGCCGCATCGTCCTTTCCTGTTTATCACCAGTTTTATATAAATGAATTTAAATAAAATCAAGAGCGAGTCGGACTCGCCCATGCAGAGTTCTGTAGTAGAGGTATACATGAAACGATTAACATTGCTAATAAAATATCGCCATGATGAGTGTATTTAGTAGCCTATGGCTTTTTCTTTTTCTGACAGAGATATCGCTAAGACAAAACGAGACAACACTATGTTTGATGGCTTTATGTCGGCTTGTGGATGGCTTTATGTATAATGTAATTTTTCTTTATGTTAAATATGCCCTCTCCATATAAACTCTTTAACTTGTTGAGGTCAATGGAGAGAACAGCTGTTGTACCTATTATAGTCGTATTTTTTATTAGACGAAGTCAACAGACGTTTACTGTGTTGTCAGTTTATGATGAAATAAAAATAGTGTTGTGACAAAGTGAATGATTGAAAAAACTCTTTAATGAATGAAATTGCATCGATTGTCTAGTGAATAGTTAGTGTGCCGAACGGCCGATATCGGGTACGGTGTTCGAGTTTTCGAAGACTATGTTCCTATAGTATTTACCTATACTGAATACCGAGTGTTTTAAACATTAAGGAAAACATTGCGAGGAAACTTGTAAGACTGTTCCATTTTCAATACATCATGTAGTTGAAACTATACATAGATGTATAAAATATAACAATTTATACTACTTACATAACTACTAGTAACTTATATCAGAGCACCTTTACACTCTGTAGATGTATAAAATATAACAATTTATACTACTTACATAACTACTAGTAACTTATATCAGAGCACTTTTATTGTAATATAGAAATAATATTCTTTTATAGTTTGAAATGATTAACTATTTACACTCAATGTTCGTTCATCTGATTGAACGAGAACTAAACGCATCACTATTACTATAAATATGACAACATTATTTTACAAAGTGACATTAGCTACTGGATTCTGGCGGGAACCTTAAAAAAGCGCGGATAAGAAAATTTTTCAATTTTAATTTTTTACTAAATATTTGGTGGTTTTTGCTTAAAAGTTGATCCAAAACAATAGTGATAGGTGTGCAAACCCGTGGAAATGGTGGGAAATGAGGGGGGCGGGGATAACCCGCCCACCTCACATAAACGTCCTCGGCCTGAGGCTGGAGACGGCGGGACAGAGAAGGACTGTGGTAATGGCGGCGGCGGTGAGAATTATGACTATATACCTTATACAAAACCAGACTATAAAAGACTTTACCCAGAAAATGCAACTTGTACAGACTTTAAAGTGTTTATAGAAGCTACAAACAATAAAGATAGAATAGGCAATAAGAGCCCTATCTATCTCAATCACATATTTTCAAGTGAGATAAAAGGAGTGACGGCTATACAGAGAATCAACGGAAATAAAATAGCAGTCATATTTAAACAGTATAATACGGCCAATAACTTTATTAACAACAGTGCTTTTCATAACAAACATGGCTTGAAAGCATTTATTCCGGCTGCGCAAATAGAAAAAACAGGCATAATTAGATTTGTACCAGCAAACATTTCGAACAAAGAACTATACACAAAATTATCATCAATTTATGAAATAATAGCTATAAGAAGATTCACAAAGAAGGTAGGACAAGAGCGAGTACCATTACAAACAGTTAGCATTACTTTTCTATCGAATATTCTCCCAGACAATGTACAATACGATTTGTTTTCATACCGAGTTTTCGAATATATACCCCCATTACAGCAATGTTTCCGATGCTTTAAATTTAACCACTCCGCTAGGATATGTAATGGCAAACAAAGATGTTCCATTTGTGGAGGTGAGCATTTATATAAAGAATGTGATAGACCAACAGAGATCTGCTGTTGCAATTGCAGCGGGCCTCATCTTGCAATTTCGAGATTATGTCCAATTAAGTTAAATAAAATATTAGAAAAGAAAAATAAGATAACATATGCAAGTGCTACAATCACAAAACAACACTCAAGTGATAACATTGAATTTCCACCCTTGCCACCTCCAAAAATGAAACCAATTAACACTGTAAATAAATCTGTAAATAAGTCTGTACATACATCTGTAAATAAGTCTGTAAATACATCTGTAAATAATACTGTACATAGTGTAAATAACTCTAGAGATATCTCTCCTAAAGTAGACATCAAAGCCCAAATAGTTGCCAACAACGATGTACTTAAGGCCCTGGTACAGACGTTGGTGGAACTGGGTAATAAGGGCGATAATACGCCTACCACTGTAAATACCATTAGAGAAACACTTATTAAAAACCTCAAGTAATGGATCCAAGTCATACAATGTCTAAGCTACGTATTGCTCAATATAACATTCAAAGTGCTAAAAATAAAAAACCCTTACTGATTCAATTCTTACAAAAACAAAATATTGACATTTGCTTACTTAACGAAACATGGTTTAAAGACAATAGTTTCAGAATACCTGGATATAATATTTATAATAAAAATTCTAAAAATACTCATAATGGTGTAGCAATACTAATTAAGCCATATTTAAAGTACAAAGTTTTAAACACTAGATTTTATGAAGAAATTCAAACTGTAGCTCTGTCCTTATCTACGGTGCATGGTAGCTTGACTATTCTTTGTGTATACTGTCCTCCTTCTAGTAGACACATACGGATCAATAGACTACGTAATATTATCAATGATCTTCCAAAGCCTATATTTGTAAGTGGTGACTTTAATGCACACCACATCGCTTTTGGTTGTCTATCCACTAAGAGCAGAGGTCAGGATTTATTTAATATCATTGATGACTTGGATTTATGTATATTAAATGATGGTAGTTTTACAACTGTTAACAACCCGAGACGAAATCCGTCTGCAATTGATGTAAGCTTTATTAGTGCTAACCTCGCATCAATATGCGAGTGGTCTGTACATGATGATGCCATGGGCAGCTATCACTACCCAACAATAACAGAGATTTCACTGCATATAGATAAATATTATATTAATCCTCCTGTTGATAGGTTTATATATAACAAAGCAGATTGGAAAAAGTTTAAAACTATTTCTAAAACAATATTTAATGATTTAGTTCTAAAATTATATGATCCTATTTCAACCTATAATGATTTTTGTTCTCGATTGGATAATTTAAAAGTTATGACAATTCCTAAACTTAATAAACCAAATAATTTCAAAAGTAGACCTCCAGCTCCTTGGTGGAATGACATTTGTGAAAAAAGTGTTATTGCCTCTTACAATGCATTGAAACTATATAGAAGTGATCCTACTATGGAGAACTATTTAGATTATAAAAGAAAGGATGCACTTAAAAAAAGAACCATATCAGAACAAAAGAGAATATGTTGGAATAGCTTATGTAACACTTTTAATAGAACTACTCCTATAAGTAAGATTTGGAATCTTCTAAAAATGTTCAAAGGTATAAGAGCTGGTAATAAATCATATAAAGATGAGTTTATTTCTCAATTTCTAGATAAATTATCTGACAATAGCAATCTAAATAATATTAGGGGGAGGTGGGGCACATAGATACACGGGGCACATTTGTACAGTATCTATATCTCAAAACCAATAAACGCTACACAGTCCGGCACATCACTAGAACGCTCAAGGACATTCACAAGAATGACAGTTGTGACACCGCTCGCCGCCAGTTCGCCATTGAGCTTCAACGGACACTAACGTATTGGAAGTGGCGTGCGCAACTGCCTACAAAAATATCACCTGAAATGTGATTATGTCTCAGGAGGATACTCTTAGTTGTTTTTGTTATTATTTGTTACCAAAGGTAAGTAAATATAGTCATTAGTACTTTTTAAAATGTTTTTAATTGCAAGATTATTATAATATTTGATAAAATTAATTCTTTGTGGAAAGAGTCCGTTGGGGCACTTTTATACGGTAACGTGCGGGGCACAATGATACGTATCAATCTGCCCCTCTAGTGTATTAAAGTGCCCCCCGTCTCAAATAATGGTTTAATTGGATGGTATTTTTCTTTTTTTAGAAAATGGTGCGCACGTATAAACCCAAAACTGATAGAATAGATATCAACGAAGGCATAAGCACAGTCCTTTCTACTCCTAATGTTATTGCTGGAAGAAAACAAAGACAAGTGGGACAAATAGTTTCTGCAGAACGCGGAGAGGTAGTTACTTTCTGTGGAATTATTACTGCAACTGGTTCTTCTCTTCCTCCAGTTTATATCTTTCCAAGAGTTCATTATAAAGATTACTTCCTAAATGGTGCTCCTGATGGAAGCTTAGGATTGGCAAACAGAAGCGGCTGGATGACATCAGAATTGTTTATAAGAGTTTTGAAACACATTATGATAATTTTTGTTAAATTTCTGTTATAGACTCACTCACGCCTGTATCCCCGAAGGGGTAGGCAGAGGTGTAATATTACCACATTTCACCAGGATTTTTTAGATCCCACGTAATAGGGGGCGAGCCTATTGCCGTACCGGGCACATTACCAGACTCCGTGCTGCTACTGAGAATTTCCTAACGGAAAAACCCAATAACACTTTGCCCGACCCGGGTATCGAACCCGAGACCTCCCAATCCCGCGCGCACATTTATGCCACGAGACCAACGAGAAAGTCAAAGTTAAATCTCTGAAGTTTGTTTAATTTTTTTTACGAAAAAATTGTTTATTTTGATAGGCGGTTCTATTATGTACTTGCTAATATTTTCATTAACAATATTCAATGTTAAAGTCTGATTACTTAATGAGTATATAACTAATTAACTAATTAAGAAAATTACAAAGAACGACACTTGTTCTATGGTGAAACTATTGTTTTTTGTCATTATATTCCATAAGTAACTGATTATGATTAATGTGTACGCTTAATAAAGTGTATTTTGCGATCTCAATCAATAAAATGGTTTTCATTTCTTAATTTTAAGTAATAACACAGTTTATATTGGGTTTTTTGTCGGTTTATACTTGCATTTCATATGGATCTAAAATACGTATCAAACTGCCCCACCCCATGTATCAAAGTGCCCCATAGGTGGGGCAGAATGATACAAAAACGATTTTTTATTAAAATCGGTTTATCTCTATACCTCACCACTTTTTGCGGTTTTTTCCTAGTCAAAATATAAACTGACATATGAGCCAACGCACACATCAAAATAAATATTCAAATATAAAGCTTTACGGTCTTTAAAAATGAGGTTGAATTTTTGTGTATCAATGTGCCCCTCCTCCCCCTAATAGTTTAGGCAATATTTTCGAATTAAATAATGATAATCCAAATTCAAAATTTTTGCTAGATGCTTTTACATGGTCTGAATTTAAAATGAGTTTGTTATCTCGGAAAGACACTACACCTGGTTTAGATGATTTCCCCTATTGTACTATTAAAAATTTAGATGAATCAGCACAAAAAATATTTCTTAATATTCTTAATTTACTTTGGCATTGTAAATGTATTCCACAATCATGGAAAACACAATGTGTCATTCCGATACTCAAACCAGATAAACCTCTCGAGCTTGCCAGCTCTTATAGACCAATATCACTGTCTTCATGTCTAGGTAAACTATTTGAAAACATGATTAAAAATCGTTTGGATTGGTATATGGAATCTAACGGCATCATTCCGCATGTACAATATGGATTTCGTCGAGGGCGAAGTTGTGCAGACAGCTTCACTTCCTTAATTTCAGACCTGAAACATGCAAAAAATAATAAGTTACACACTGTTTGTGTATTTTTAGATGTTCAGGGTGCTTTTGACAGTCTAGATCCGGCTATACTTGTACAAGTTATGTCTAGGTTAGGTGTGCCTGGTCAACTATGTAAATGGATATATAATTTTTTAGATAGTAGAACACTTTATGTAAGGCATAATAATACATTGCATGGTCCAAAATGTGCATCTAAAGGTACAATGCAGGGTGCTACACTATCTCCTTTGTTGTACAATATATATACAAGTGAAATCTGTAAATTTGTAAATAGTAATGTAGATATTTTGCAGTTTGCTGATGATATTGTTTTGTACAGTAGTAATTATAATGTAGAAATTGCAATAGACAATATTAACAGAGCATTGTCCCAAATATTTCACTATTACAATGATGTGTTACATTTAAAAATTAATCCCTCCAAAAGTAGTGCCATGATATTTGGAAATGAGAACACATATTCAAAAGTAATATATAACGGAGAATTTATAAATCCAGTGAATGTTAAGAAATTTTTAGGCATAGTATTAGATAAGAAATTAACCTTTGAGGAACATATTAAAACCATATCAAAAAATGCTCTTAAAGGATTAAATATAATAAAATGTCTTGCAAGCGTTACATGGGGAGCTGACCCGAAAATATTGTCAACTTTGTATAAAAGTATAGTTAGAAGCCATTTTGATTATAGCTCATTAGTGTATATAAATAGTACTCATGTAAATAAACTAGATCTATTGCAGAACAGGGCTTTGAGAACAATTTCTGGTGCAATGTGCTCTACTCCCATAAGGGCCATGGAAGTGGAGACTAAAATAATGCCCCTAATTTTGAGACGCATTCTACTTGCAGAGAGATTCTGTCTTAAATTAATTGCTGCAGATAACAAGAAAATAATAAACAAAATAGTACCTTCTGTATGTAGAAATCCTGGACCTCTAACAACAGGCGAGATTCTCTTAAATGGTAAATCCCCAACATTGTCCAAAATATTGCTGGAAACAGAAAACAGTTTTACTGGTATTAGAAAACAATGCCCATGGCCATGTTACTCCTTCTCTTATCAGTGTATCACACATCCCGTCAAAGAATTGCAAAATCCCATCAATAACAATTTAGATATGTTACAGTTTATGGCAGATAATAAGAATTATTATGTTATTTACACTGATGGCAGTAAAGGAAGTGATTATGTGCGTGCTGCTATATATGATCCACAAATTCAATTCTCTCAAAGCTTTGTTCTACACAATACATGCACCATATTCACTGCAGAGGCATATGCGGTTTATCAGGCATTAAAACATATTCGCCAAATTAACAATAGCAAATACTTTTTGATTGTTTCTGATTCACTGAGTTTGATTAAAGCCTTAACTAACCTTACAGTTTCTTTTAAGACAAATTCTATTCTATATTTCATCAAAGAAATGATTTATCAATATTACCTCAAGCACAAAAGCATTGCTTTTCTGTGGGTACCTTCACACCGAGGTATCTATGGCAATGAAATAGTTGATAAAACCGCATATGAAGGTAGTAATGCTATTGATGTTAGAAATGCAATGGACATTCCTATGACTGACTTCTTGCAATGTATTAATGAAAATGTTTGTAACTTATGGTTAGAATTGTGGAAGAAAGACCAAGACACTAAAGGAAAATTTTACGGCCGTATACAAGAAGAATTACCTGTTAGACCCTGGTACAATAGATTGAAGGAAGCCAGCCGAGACTTTATCACTACGATAAATAGATTGCGCTTTGGCCATAATACTGCTCCGTCACACCTTGCTAGACTTGGCATTATTACAAGCAATACATGCCCACATTGTGAATCTCAAGAAGGAACTCAAGGAACCGTTGCACATCTTATCTTTGACTGTCAAAACTTCCTGCTTGACAGATTAGTGTTGGCTAGTGAACTCAGTGATGTGAACATTAAGTGCGATTCTTTCTCCCGCCCGCCGCCACTCGAAGAGTTATTGAAAGACAAAAATACTTACAAACCGATATATAAATACATTAAAAATACTGTTAAAACAATTTAAAAATTAAGTGAATGTGCAGTGTCCGTTAAAATAAAATAAGATTTGACCTAAAGGTCCAGTTACCAGGTCATAAAATCCCAAAAAAAAAAAAAACATTAGCTACTGTCAGTTGGCTTCGTCTAATTAAAAATATGTAATAGTTGTTTACCTAAACGTCCAAACTCTTTGTTGTTTACAGTTGTTTTGTTGTTTATTATGTCAATGTCAAAATTGACAAATTGAAATAAGTATTATTTTGTTAGCTTCGTTATTGAAGTCAATAATTTGCAATTCTGTTTCAACTGGATTCAAGTTTTAAACAAAACGTACAAAAAGTACCTACATCTTTTCAAAGATTCTTGCGGAACTTAAAATATTAGTTGGTAAATTAACAATGGAAGCAAATCCTGCGGCAAAACTTAGAAAACGAAAAGCTGTAGCCTATACTGAAGATGATGATTCGGAGACACCTCAGAAGAAACCCAAACCTGCTGCTAAGCCCTTAAAGGCAAAAGCTTTAAAACCTGAAACCAAATCCAAAACAGCAAAGCGTGAAAAACCTGCTAAAAAGGTGAAAAACGTAGACATCGAAGGTTTCGATACAGTTGATGGAAATAAGTGTTCTACAGGCGCCAAAGTTGAAGTTGGTAATAATGATGATAATGTATGGGATGAGGCCCAAATGCTCTCTCAGATGGGAAGAATTCCTTTGCAAATTGCACAAAACTTTATTAGTTTACTCTCAGAAGGTTGTACTCTGCCGTTTATTGCTAGATACCGGAAAACTGTGGTAGACAACTTGATGCCTGATAGGTATTATCATAATTATTATGTATAGTTCAGAGTCAGTTATCTTTTATTATTTGTTTTTTACTTAACTTTTGTTTTGGTTAGACTTCAGGAGTTACATGAATGCTATGAGAACATCACTCAGCTAAAGAAAAAAGTGAAGTCAGTCATAGAAACTCTTAAAAAAAATAAGAAACTCACATCAGAGGTTGAAAAAAGTATATTGAATGCAAGGAATTTATCTGAAGTGGATTTAATAGTAAGTTTTTATTTGTAGTTTTACTTAAATAGTTTTAGTTCTAAATACCTATTTAGTTCAAATATATATCTGTCAATTATTTATCTTATACCTATTAAACTCTGCTAACTTTGAGTCAAAAATGTATTTAACCCTGTGTGCTGTGCCCAAATATACAATATTATGTTATATATTGCATATATTTTATTTGTATATTAATTGAAAGTATTAAAAAGGTTCATTAATTAAGTATAGCCAAGTATTATAATACTGCATATTCAGGGAACAGACTTGAATCAAATTGTTTTGTGAGACTACTTTGCTCTATATTGATACATAAAAAAGATGTCTTACATAGCAAGTATAAAATAAATAGCTAATGGCAAGTATTAAAAAAATATAACAGTAATCTATAGATTCATTGGTATATGAATCTAGCTGACCCTGTGGTACACCCTTATTTAGGACTAATGCTCTGCACCCATGGCTCATAGCGTGATATTATATTTATTTAATGATGATGGCCATAATAGCCTATAACCATCCTCATTAAATGGGCTATCAACAACTACCTACACAAAAATAATTATGTATTCAAATCAGACCAGTAGATCTAGAGATTACCATGTTCAATCAAACAAACCAACTATGCAGCTTTATAATATTTGTATTAATATGAAGTCCATAGGTTCTATTATAATATAACTAGGTGACCCAGCGAACTTCGTATCGCCTTTTTAAGAGTTTTTATTAAATTCCCTTTTTTCCAAGCCCCTTTTCCAAAGTTACCATTGACTTAGCGCTTAATCTCTTATCATTTCAGAGTCTATAAATGATGAACAAACAAACATAGAATTTTATATACCTAATATTGAATTCCCCATTCCTTAAAAATATCGGAGACGATACCCATATCGACTTTAAAAAAATCGCGTCCGCCATCTTTGATTTCCTTTTCGCCATCTTTGATCACGAAATAGATGTTGTATTTAGATTCGCCATCCCTTAAAACATCGGAGACGATAACCATATTGATTTTTTTAAACTTTCTCATCCGCCATCTTTGATTTCTCATCCTCCATCTTTGATCACGAAATAGATGTCGGATTTGGATTCCCCATGCCTTTAAATATCGGCGACGATACCCATATCGACTTTAATAAAAAACCCGTCCGCCATCTTTGATTTCCTATCCGCCATCTTTGATCACGAAATAGATGTTGTATTTGGATTCACCATCCCTTAAATCATCAGAGACGTTACCCATATTGATTTTTTAAATTTTTCCCATCCGCAATTTATGATTTCCCATCCGCCATATTGAATCACGAATTTGATGTTGTATTTGGATTCCCCATCCCTTTAAACATCGGAGACGAAACCCATATTGATTTTTTTAAATTTTCCCATCCGCCATCTTTGATTGCCCATCCGCCATCTTTGATCACGAAATAGATGTTGTATTTCGATTCTCCATCCCTTTAAACATCGGAGACGATACCCATATTGATTTTTTAAAATTTTCCCATCCGCCATCTTTGATTGCCCATCCGCCATCTTTGATCACGAAATAGATGTTGTATTTCGATTCTCCATCCCTTAAAATATCGAAAGCGATACCCATATTGATATTTAAAATTTTCTCATCCGCCATCTTTGATTTCCCGTCCGCCATCTTGGATCACTAAATAACTTTCATATTATTAATCAGCGTCCCAAAAATCTCAAAAACGATACCCATATAGATTGTATCCTATTCGTTTAGACTTTTTTTGCCTTTGACCCAGCCCTCCCCCTTCTCTTTATTCTCTTTATTATTTTTGTCTGGCCCCTAAAAGTTGTGGCGTAACTTTATATAGCCTATAGCCTTTCGGAATAATTGGGCTATCATAGGCAATAACAATTTTTTAAATCCGACTGGTAGTTCCTGAGATTAGCCGACATTATGTTTTAGCCTTTTTAGCCTTTTGCCCGGCCCCAAAGGGTCGAAGCGTTATGTTATATAGCCTATAGCCTTCCGGAATAACTCGGCTATCGTATACAAAAAGAATTTTTCAGATCCGATCGGTAGTTCCTGAGATTAGCGCGTTCAAACAAACAAACAAACAAACTCTTCCGCTTTATTATATTAGTATAGATATCAGTAATCAAATTATTTATTGAAGATTTCTATTATTTCAGTATGCGCCATTAAAATCACATTCGCTTTCGTTGGCCGAAAGAGCTCGCAATCTTGGCTTAGAACCTCATGCGCTCCAAGCATTGAATGGAGAATATGTTGACTTAAGGAGGCTATGTACTGATAATGAGGAACTGGCTACTCTTGAAAAAGTGGAATTACATGTGACTCATATAATAGCTGATGTTATTTACAAAGATACTAGGGTTATAGAACAAATGAGGACATTGTAAGTTTAATTTTGTGTCTCATTACTTTAGTAGCATCGCACATCATAGATGGCGAAAGGAACTCGAAAGGCATGTTCATTCTCATTCAGTTTGTCATCTACTATATTTTAATTGCATCTCTGATGGAAAAGCATTCTTACAGCTTGCATGCCTTCAGTTAAAAGAGTCTCAGCAAAATATAATATTTATAAGTATTATAATTTGTTTTATATTTATAGGAAAGAAGAAACAAGGTTTACAATACAGAGCAATAGGACCAAAAGTTCAACAAAAGAAAAGGAAACAGATAATAAGAAACAAGACTCCAAATCAGATCCAGAAACTTACAAATTATACTTTGATTGGAAGTGTCCTAGCCAATATATAAAGCCCCATCAAACATTAGCTCTGAACAGAGGAGAGGATGAAAAGATACTCTCTGTTAAAGTTGCAGTTCCTGACTGGTTTTATAACAAACTTGAAAGGTAAAACTAGACAATTATCATGAACAGATATTGTATTTTCACTATGCAATATTTGATAAAAAATATGAAATATTATAATTTACCTTAATGCACCAGTGATAACAACATCTGCTTATTTTAGGTTTTGCCTCTCATTATGGAAAAGTAGCTTTTGGGTCCGTAAAGGCTTAGGGGATGCCTACAACCGTCTCATCAAGCCATGGCTGTCCAGACATGTGAGGGCTGATCTTACAAACTCTGCAGAGAAAGAGGCTGTGAAAACATTCACAACTAATTTGGAAAAATACCTGTTGACTGAACCAATAAAGAATAGAACTATAGCAGGCCTAGATCCTGGTTTCAGAGCAGGTTGCAAAGTAATAATATTTTCTGATATTCTTTTTGTTTTTTTTATTCAATGAAGTTGACTGATAATAGTATTTATATTAGACTGTACTTCCAGGTTGGTATTATAAACTGCAATGGAGAGAAATTGGATGCTTGCACTATACATCCAGATTTGAGAACAAATAGACAAAATGATGTGGCTGCTAAACAGTTAAAAGATTTAATAACAAAATATGGGTAAAATTATAACAACTATTATTACATTTATTGCCAAGTCATGATTTTGGAGATTTTCCTTGACTGAAGGTTGCTGAATAATATTATTTTATTCCTTGCAGGGTAGAATTAATAGGCTTGGGCAATGGTACAGCTTGTCGAGAAACTGAAGTATGGTTGAAAAGCCATCATATATGTGAAAATATACCAATTGTTATTGTACCAGAACAGGGGGCATCTATTTATTCCATTAGCAAAGAAGCACAAAAGGTATATTTCAGATTTTCAAAATGTTATAACAGCCTATTTGTTTTGCTACACCTGCATTAGGAATAACTCCTGTAGCAGGGGAGAGGGACTTGTATATATAACTAAATACCACATTGACATGTATTTACAGGAACATCCAAACATGGATCCAAACTTAATATCAGCCTTGTCAATAGCTAGACGAGTGCTGGATCCTTTAGGAGAACTTATAAAAGTAAGTATTACATTATCATCATAATTAACCTGATTAAACCCATGACTTTTCGTCAAAGAGCCCAGAGTCCGCTTTCTAGTCTAACCAGAGAGCATAGGCAAGTGGTAGTCGGTCTAATTTTCAATATCGCTATCGCTTAGTTGCCAATTTGCCATAAGCTATTTATTCATCGTCGACCACGTGACATCGAAGGAGAATGCCAGTTCCATATATTTTTTTGCATTTAGCGAAAAACGGTATCGCTAATCTTTGATTAGTTACCACTAAAAAGAACTTGCAAATTATCGATCCTTTGATTTTCTACAGATGCACCGTTTTTATTTTGATCTCGGATTATTACAATTTTATCTGTTTTCACAGATTTTGAATACTGCTGAATTAAGATTTCCTTCCTTCTTAGCCCCCTTTTTTGGATATATTGATCTTTATTTTTGTTCATCTATCTCCCTTCTTGTGCATAATAAATATCTATCTATTTTGATGACTGCGACAACTGTAAAGTGTACTGCAGTCTACAGGATCTTTCAAACTGTGTGGCTCATAAGATTTTTTATTATAGGTAGACCCTAAGAATTTAGGGGTTGGCATGTATCAACATGATATTCCGCCGAAAATGCTGGAGACCGCTTTAGATTCTGCTGTCGAAAAAGTTGTCAGTTTGGTTGGAGTTGATATTAACACGGCATCTTTGGCGATGTTAAGGTAACTACATTGCTTTATCTTTTACTCAGATCAAGTAAAATCATTTTTACTTGGTCTGATATCTCTTATGAAATGTTATAATGATTTGTAATACCAGATTTGATTTTTTAGGCGGATCTCAGGGCTCAACGAAGGAAGAGCAAAGAAGATAATGGCATACCGTCAAGATAACAACGGATTTTCGACAAGGGCTGAAATTCTTAAAGTCCCTGGAATAGGGAAAATAACTTTCCAACAATGTGCTGGATTCTTGACAGTTTTGGACAGTTCTGAGCCTTTAGATACTACTATTATACATCCCGAAAGCTATAGTATAGCTAAATCGTAAGTATAACCTATCTGACATATTAAAGAAGATAGCCCTTTGCCGCGATACATGATCAAAATTTGTGGTATATTATTTATCGCGACTCGACATAGATACCAGTGGCGGATCCAGGATCTTGTTTTGGAGGGGCTCTCCCCTGCCCGGTTGAACCTGGTAGAGAAAGGTTTATCCACCGAGCTCGATATGCCTTTAGTGGTAGGAAAGAGCTTGTGCCTCTTAGGCCTTCTCTGAATCCGGCTCTGCGAGATATTATGCGGGTTGCGTTAAGGTATTTAAGCGTGCGTAGTTGTTTGCAACATACCAGAAACTCAAAACTCAAATTCCTTAAAAAAACGTTGAAGTATATCTTAGTACTGTTTCGTATAGAGCTTTTATTAAACAATTACAGATTCGCCAAGAAAATCGGTGTCAACTTAAAGGAGCTTACGCAACCCCATTTTCCTGAGATAGTTGATAGGAAAGTATCGAATATAGACATAAGTAAAACAAGTGAAGAATTGAAGACTGACACTGGCACACTAGAACTTATAATAAACGCTTTCAAACAGAAGAAGTATGAAGACAACATCATCACATTTTCAAAGCCTGTTTACTCTCTCACAATACAAAATGTGGAGCAGATAAAAGAAGGCACAACTCTAACAGGTTAGACAATATTTTATGTCATTAGCAGTCTATATAAAAATGTTTATTAAATAGGTACAGTCATATATCTATCTATGTTCATGTGTAGTAATATAGGTATTATTTAAAAATGCATGGATTCTGAGTTACCAAATGGTAGAAAGATTTAAAACTGAATGTTTTAGGAGTATCGTACAATATAGACACGAACATCGAAACAATACAAGCGACGTTGAAAAATGAAGTCGATGTAGAGAAGACATTACTAGTGTTGTACCTAATTATTTTATTTCAGGTGTTGTCCGCAACGTGGTTCCGTTTGGTTGCTTCGTCGACTGTGGCGTCGGCGACAACGGCCTCATACATAGGAGCAACTTAGGCGGCAACCAGACACCCAAACTGGGCGACAGAGTGGCTGTCACAGTGATCGCCTCGCCCAAACCCAAGAAGATACAACTCAGACTTGAGAAGATATTAGACTGATTACCGTAGGTAATGTCTATTTTGTTGTAAACACTTGTGATTTAGAATCTAGATGATCCCAGGCTATAAGATATAAAATCTTAAATGCCAATGGGATAACAGTGATGATGATGACTTGTGATTTAGAATAAGCTAGTTATAATCGTTTTTGAATGAATAAATCGTTTTTATTCAATAATGTTTTAATGAGTAATAATCAAGAATAAAGTAACAATAAAATACTAAGCTTCCAGTATTCCAAGAGTATTTTTAGGGTTTAGTTCATAAGTATGGAAGATGGCCTTGTTCACAATAGCGTCACATATGCCAGCCGTCACTCTGAAACATTACAGACAAGCGGTCACTACACGGTGGCAGTTATCTACAGACAATATTAAAATTAGATCAAAAATCAATTCACCAAATTCAATCAGCAAAGGTGTTGGAAGTTTTAGTACCTATAGGCACTCTACTTACCTAAATAGATACTCAGAGATTGTACCTTGTGATACATACAAATGTCTAAAATAAATATGTAGTAGGATCTAAGCTCGGCGCCTATAGGATACGTCTTATAATATATTTTAAAATCTCTCACCTTCGACTCAGGCGTGTCTTCTTATCTTTCTCAATCCTCTTAATAAGTTGGCTGAAAGTAGGTACCTCCTCCTTCGAATAAAATTCTATTTGGTTACGGAACATTTTTGTATGTAATGCATCCCTGAAATTAAATTCAACGTTGTGTTAAAGAAGTCGTTAATTTGTTTGGGTTTTGTCTGAAACCATTTCATTGTATTTTTTATTTCAATTCATGAATTGAATACAAACGGTTTAGCTTCATAGGTAGCATTGTTCGATAACTTTAGAATTGTGAGAATATAACATGAAAAGGTCTCTGCACGAATGTCGAACACAAATCTATCGATAGTCATACCATACGATTCCGTCTATAATCCTTATAATATCGGCCATAGTCAAGCTGTTGCCGCTTGGACCTCTTTGGGACAAGTCCGGTATGTCTGACGAGTATAAATCATAGGATGGTGTCTGAAATGAAACGTTAGGTGAACTTTATTTACCAGAAATAATGCGACCTATCTGTTCTGTTTGTTCTCCTCCACCACATTGGGGTTGGGAGTGTATGAGACTCCTTGAGATTGAGATTTGAGTGTTTGGAACTAGTACCCGAAATCACCGTATTATTCCTCTTAAAGATCCATGTGGTTCATATACAAAACCCCGAGAGCTATCAGCTCGAACTCAAGAACCGTTTCGAATGCCTGGGCATATGCGTAGATGTGGACGAGTACAGTAACGGGTTCGTGGATGCTGTCCATACAACAGGGGCTAAATTTTTTAAGCCCCAGAAAAGCAAGAGAACCTGCAAGATCTCGAGTCCGAGTCCGACCCTCGAGCTGTTAGAGGAAAGGCGCAAGATGGTTCTGCTATCCTCCGACGACATGCCGAAATATCGGCACCTCAACAGACAGATCTCTAAGTCTCTAACTCGCGATCTCCGCCAATACAACACAAAATGTGTTCGTGAGGCGATCGAGCAGAATAAGGGATCCAAAGTGTTCCAGAGGCATCTCTCTGTTGGGCAGAGTCAGCTGACAAAGCTGAAGACGGAAGATGGCAGAATTGTATCGACCAAGCCTGAGCTCTTGGAGGAGATCGAAAGGTTCTATGGACAGCTATATACGACAACGCAACAACCCGCAAGTACTCCAGCGTCAGACCCTAGAGCTGGATTGACCCGACACTATACCGAAGATATCCCGGACGTCAGCATGCACGAGATTAGTGTGGCTCTCAAACAGCTTAAAAACAACAAGGCGCCGGGTGATGACGTAATTACGAGGGAGCTTCTGAAGGCCGGCGGTACACCCGCTAGAGAAGCCCTTCGGAAGCTATTTAATTCTGTCATTCTCGAGGGTAAAACGCCACAGGCGTGGCACAGAGGTGTGGTGGTGCTTTTCTTTAAGAAAGGGGATAAAACCCTCTTAAAGAACTACAGACCCATCACACTTCTGAGCCACGTCTACAAGCTGTTTTCGAGGGTCATCACGAATCGTCTCGAGAGCAAGCTAGACGACTTCCAGCCTCCCGAACAAGCCGGTTTCCGTAAAGGCTATAGTACCATAGACCACATACATACGCTGCGGCAGGTTATACGGAAGTCCGAGGAGTATAACCAGCCCCTATGCTTGGCGTTTGTGGACTATGAGAAAGCCTTCGATTCAATCGAAACCTGGGCGGTGCTACAGTCTCTCCAACGGTGCCGGATCGACTACCGATATATCGAAGTGCTGAAGTGTTTGTATGAAAACGCCACTATGTCAGTCCGCCTCCAGGACCAGAGTTCGAAACCTATTCAACTCCAGCGAGGGGTGAGACAGGGGGATGTCATGTCCCCGAAACTGTTTACCACTGCGCTGGAGGATGTTTTCAAGCTTTTGGACTGGAATGGACCCGGCATCAACATCAACGGCGAGTACATCACTCACCTTCGATTCGCAGACGATATCGTAGTCATGGCTGAGACCAAGGAAGACCTAGGCACAATGCTCGATGGCCTCTGTAGAGTCTCCCAACAAGTAGGTCTTAAGATGAACATGGACAAGACGAAAATCATGTCGAACGTCCATGTTGTACCTGCTCCTATTCAGGTTGGGAACTCTAAGCTCGAAGTTGTCGACAAGTATATCTACCTGGGACAAGTAGTCCAATTAGGTAGGTCCAACTTCGAGAAGGAGGTCAATCGTCGAATCCAACTCGGTTGGGCAGCGTTCGGGAAGCTACGACATATCTTCTCGTCCGATATCCCGCAGTGTCTCAAGACGGAAGTCTTTGACCAGTGTGTGTTGCCAGTGATGACTTACGGATCAGAGACGTTGTCGCTCACTATGGGCCTTATCAGAAGGCTCAAGGTCACTCAGAGGGCGATGGAGAGAGCTATGCTTGGAGTTTCCCTGCGAGATCGAATCAGAAATGAGGAGATCCGCAGTAGAACCAAATTCGCCGACATAGCTCTCCGGATAGCCAAGATGAAGTGGCAGTGGGCAGGGCACATAGCTCGAAGAACCGATGGCCGTTGGGGCAGAAAGGTTCTGGAGTGGCGGCCACGTACCGGACGACGCAACAGAGGTAGGCCCCCCGCAAGGTGGACCGACGATCTCGTCAAGATCGCGGGAGGCGGTTGGATGCGGGCGGCTCAAGACCGGTCTGTGTGGAGAACCTTGGGAGAGGCCTATGTCCAGCAGTGGACGTCGTTTGGCTGATATGATGATGATGATGATCCATGTAAATAGTGAAGCGACGAAGACTAATGTATAATATGTTCATATTCACATGGTATTGGTGTGAAATTATTGTAATGAACTAGATATTTATCGCGTTAACTTATTTATACCTTAAATAAGTTAAGTGAACGCGATTAAGACCCGCTATTTATTTTGTATAAACTAGATATTATATGTCTACTAATTGTGTGCTAGGTACCTACGTGTTTCAAAATGTTGCGGTCAATTATTATTTGTTAGTTACCTGTTCCCATAGTTGCCTCAAAAGCATCCTCGTGTATCCATCGCGCTGTCCCTTGGATGACACGGCTACAGTTAGAGTCAGGTAGGAGGGCTGCGGCTTTTCCAAATCCAACACATACGGTGGAAAGTCGTTTATATCCTGAAAGTCATTAGGTATCTATAAAAATTGGGTAAGTGCGAGTCGGACTCGCGCACGAAGGGTTCCGTACCATCATCTATAAAAGAAAATCACGTTTGTTGTATGTATACTTAAATGTTTTTTAAGTTTCTACCTGTTTATTAAGATCGCCCAAGTAGCACAAAACTGCATTATAAGATGTCACAAGAGGTAACATCGGTAACTTTAGCACTTATGAAGAGTTATTACAGTACACTCGACCTGCAATAGGTGAAAAGTGGGCTTTCACCTGAATACGAGGGTCAAACTGAAAGTTCTTAGAACTGGCCACTTATAAACAATATAATAAAAAAAATATTCTAAAATTTGAAAATAGAACTCTTTGCCAATATTACTGAGTATATATATCATTCATTTGTCATTTGTTTTACGATTTGGCGGCAAATTGAAAATTGTCTGTGTCACGTCAACATGAATTTAACACGAGAAAATTTTCGTGCAATGATTTTTTATGACTTTCGATGTCATTTAAGTCAACAAGAAAGTTATGATAGACTACGATTGGCCTTTCACGATGAAGCCCCATCTCGTGCGACTGTTTACAACTGGTTTAATGAGTTTAAACGTGGTCGCACTAATCTCACTGATGACACAGTATAAATATGGAACAGTATGGAAACTAAGCCTAGTTGATAAAATAATTACCTACGCGCCATTGAAGCATTAGGGTTGTCACTTTTTTGATATTGTTTTTTTTTAATATTTGTTTCTGTGGTGATCAATCAATCGAATTGAAATAACTAGTTTACAAATAAAATTTAAATACCTAAGTAATTTCATGGCGTCAGTTAAGCTCAGCAAAATACGAGTGTGTAAAATACGGAAAACGTACGTAAAGCAGTGTTCCTCCCGGATTCTTGAATATAATTAAAATCTACGCAAGTAGATTTACCAGCGGCAACAGAATTACTTAAAAATTGAGTAGAAAAGCGAACTTTCATTTTTTTCTAAATTTGCTGGATATATGTGGCTGTTTGTTCGTTTTTTTGTTTATCATTTTCATAAAATTTTATGATGTGCTCGTATTTAGCTACAATATGCTGGAAATGGACGTCTTAGGTAATCAAATTGTTGCGAACCAGTTTTATGAGATGGGGTGCATCAAATATATTTTTGGTATATTTTTTTTCTACATTTTAAAAGATCGGATTTTAGTTTTCTTTTCCGAGGCGTGTCCAATGAAAGAGATCTGGAAGTTTGACTACTGTCAGTCGCTAGAAGTTTTACATTTTCTTCTGTCTTTGTACAGATTTCAACCACCTTCGGAGCTTCGGTTAACATTTTTATTAACATTTTTTTTTTGTAAAGCCGGTAAATGAAGAGATGGTAATGAATTAGTTTTAAGTTGTTTGCGATAGGTGTCCGTTAGAATATCCATAGCATTGAAATGTTCTTCACAAACAGTACAGTTTTGAGGCGGTCTGTTCATCAAATCTTCTCGAGATATCAAGCCATAACAAAATATTCTCTGTCATTTTTACCAGAAAAGGTGTGGGTAAACAAAACAATTCAAGCTGATGGCCACTTTTTACTACTCGTCGGGAGGAAGGTAAACATACAATTTATGTAAAAGAATACTTTTTTAATTACATTTTGACAGCACTATCACCCATGTCGAAAAAGTTGATAATTTATTGCAGCCGCCATCTTGGATTTCCATTTTGACAGCACTATCAGCTATAACACCCTCGAAAACCATGAAAACGACACCCATGACGAAAAAGTTGATAATTTATTGCAGCCGCCATCTTGGATTTCCATTTTGACAGCACTATCGGCTTTAACACCCTCGAAAACCATAAAACGACACCCATGACGAAAAAGTTGATCATTTATTGCAGCCGCCATCTTGGATTTCCATTTTGACAGCACTATCGGCTTTAACACCCTCGAAAACCATAAAACGACACCCAGGACGAAAAAGTTGATACTTCTAATCGATTTCAGCCGCCATCTTAGATTTACGTTTTGAGTTAGGTTCACGAATTTATTATGATCTATCACACGGACGTATAATTCCAGTACAATTTTATTATTATAACAATAAATCATTCTGCCCTTTCATAGTCAGCAGGAAGTTTAAAAAACGATAGCTCCGGTTTTGATGAAGACGAGTTCAAACAGCAGAATACTACACAATACGCTCGTGGCATTTTTAAAAGGTCGCGGAAATAAGCGTAACGTGACCACACGCCTTGACGCGGCACTCACTACTGACAGCACCGCGAGAACCGCTTAGGGGTCTCGTCGATGCGCATGTTTGTGTGAGTGTGCCGTTTTGAATGTTTGTTGGTAGTTTCCGTACTGTTCCATATTTATACTGTGCTGATGATGTACGTGAGGGACGGCCTTCTACGGCGACGACTGAAAATAACATCTGTGTTGTGCGGCGTATGATAGAGACTGACAAAAGAGTGACCTATCAGCAGATTCGGACAAGCTTAGGCATCGGTATGAGTCAAGTGCACAAAATCCTCCACGAACATTTAGCGGTCAGGAAGCTTTGCGCCCGGTGGATACCTCATAATTTGACTAAGGCTCAAAAACTCCATCGTGTGGATTGGTGCCGTAAAATGATTGAAAGATTTTACGGAGGTGACTCAAATGCTGTGTTCGACATACTAACAGGTGACGAAAGCTGGATTTACTGTTATGATCCTGAAACCAAAAGACAATCTGCTCAGTGGGTGTTTCCTTTCAAGGAGTTGCCAACTAAAGTGAAGAGAGATCGAAGTGCGGGAAAAAAAATGGTGGCCTCGTTCTTTGGAAGGATAGGTCATTTCGCAACAATTGTGTTAGAGGATCAAAAAACAGTTTCTGCAGAATGGTACACTACCAATTGTTTGCCACTTGTCTTGGAAAAAGTTCGAGAGAAACGACCTCGCAGTAGGATCCTCCTTCACCACGACAACGCCTCGTCGCACACCGCCAAGCGAACGATCGACTATTTGGCGACATCAAACGTTGAATTACTGGGTCACCCGCCGTATAGCCCCGACCTCGCGCCTTGTGATTTTTATTTATTTCCAAAAATTAAAGAAAAACTTAAAGGAAAGCGGGTTATGAATGCTGAAGAAGCGGTGGCTGCGTATCGCGATGCCATTGAAGAGACCCCTAAGGACGAGTGGGCAAAGTGCTTTTCCCAGTGGTTCCATCGCATGCAGCGGTGTATTGACGTCAATGGACAATATTTTGAAAAGATATAATAAAACTAATAACTGGCTAATGTAATCAGTTTTTGATTTTCTAAGAACTTTCAGTTTGACCCTCGTAAGAACGTTATTATGCCTCACGGAGACCACGCTGTAACGCTTGTAGCGTTAATATAGGTAATAATTTCAGATTATACAGCTTTAAGCAATTTAAATTATTTTTATGGACTTTAACTAAGCTATATTCTGAGTTGAAGACCACAACTGTACCCTTAGACCACTTGCATTTTAAGAAAGATCACGTGAGCTACTATAACGTAATCAGTTATTCTGTGGCTTCAAATAACAAAGATATAATGCCTTTTGCTGCACAAAGTGGAACTTGTGTAATGTTAATCAGCTTGTTACACGCAATCGTATAATAGCTCTTATAAAGCCTACATGATCACTATGGGTGAACTACATAATGCTAAGTTAAAGCAAACTGCTCTATATTAGCTCACATGTTACCCATAATCACAGTGAGAGCTGAATACTTGTACTATCGTTGACAATTAATCTACTAGTGCCGTTAAATAAGACCTTGAAGACTTCTTTATTCAGCGCTTCGTAGGTAAGTAGCTAATCACGTCGTTGAAGATATTGTGATAATATGTGGAAATATGACACAAATGACAAGCGGAATACGCCGAAAAATTAATGCAGAATATTTGAGGATTCTGAACTGAAATACAGATGATACAGTGACCATTGAACAGGTTACACGTTTTATGAATAATGATCCAAGTTTGAATGAAATTTTAGAACGGGAGGGTTTCGTATTCGTAAATGTTGGTGTAAAAGCATGTGCAGATTTAGATGGACAAAACTCTTCAAGTATAGGTACAGCGAATGTTAAAAGATACTGGTAGGTCACGTATTGTGCAGTAATGACAATGAATGGTGGGCAGATAGATCTAACTATTCTGCAAGTTCAGACAGTGACCGTGTATCTAGTAATTATGACAAAAAAGAAAAAATCGGGAAAATATAAGAGAATGGGCCATTGAAAATAATATTGCACACACAGCTTTAAGAGATCTGTCAAAAATTATCAATGAATTTATTCCAAATACATTACCTAATGACCCCAGGACTATGGGTGTACCAAAGTAGGGCAGACTGGGTACGATTGTGCCAGGGTACGTTTGTGACAGTCGACCTAACAGCGAAACTATACGGTATGCGGGGAAGGGTGCAAGGGGAGAAAGACGCGGTGTACAAGTCTGTACACGTCGGCCAGCGCGCAACGTTGACGTAAGTAGGGGCCCACATTGCTTTTCAACAGTCAAAAGTAAGTTTTTTTGTTTTATTTCTTTTAATAAGTACTGTTTTTTTGCAGACAGATAGATTACCTCGTATTTTTCTTGTAATAAGTTATAGAGTTGCAGTTAACTACGAGTGATTACTTTTAACGTAGATTGTTTGGTCGATACATGGCGATTTTTTGTTTTCGTTATTGTGTGTTGGGTACGGTTGTGACAAATTTTGTGGGTACGGTTGTGACATATATTTATTTGTGTTTTTTTTGCTTTTAGATGACCCTGGGCTCAATTTCAGTTTAGAAATGTTATTTTTTTATTGATTATTCTTTAACATTTTATAAAACTTTTCTTGTTATTATAAATTTTTGTTAACATTTTGACTGATTCTAAGAAGACTGTTATAATAACGTTAGATGTTATATTCATGAATATTTATTAAGAATTTTGTATGGTTATGATAATTTTAAGTTTCAAATGTTTTACTGATTTTAAAGAAGAGTGTTAAAATAATTATAATTAGATGTTACATACAGTGCCTTATTGATTATATGAATAGAAGTGATTTCACATTTTAGCTAACTTGCTACATGAATGTTATTTTGTTTAGAAGAAGATTATGTGTTGTTATGTTAATATTTTTAACAACAAAGGTCATTATAAACCATTTTGGTGTATGCTTATGCCTGTCACCACCGACCCCAACCAGTGTCACAACCGTCCTTGGGGTGCGGTCGGTTGTGACACTTTCCTTTTTTTTTTGTAATTTGATCTCATGATTAATACAGCATATTTAGAGAGAGTATTTTAGTATTTTTACGTAGGCAAATTTATATAATATTACGATTCATATTAGTTTTTTCCCAGCTAATTGATAAATTAACAAAATTATTGACGAAGAAACCAAAATTGTCACAACTGTACCCAGTTTACCCTACACCCAGACAAATCACCTTAAAAATAATCGATGCATCGAATATTTGGGGTCGGCGCAGTATGTCGCTTCTATACTTCTCTGTCACCAGAGGGCCTAGCCAAACGGCATTCGCTCTGATATCTACTTTCGCTAACGCTTGGTTGCCATGGCAACATAAGGAATTCCTTCTTCGTTGACCACGTGATATCACGAAGGCTTATGTCAGTTCCATACATTTTTGCACTTTGCGATTAGCGATATCGTTAATCGAATGCCATTTGGCTAAGGGGGCAGTCATCCGATCGTTTATCCCTTTCTCTTTCATATCCATCCTCACACGAGGTACTGATTACGTTGTACTTTTATTAATTTATTATTTGCATCCTTTTCACATAAGAAAATATCACATCCCAATAAAATCACAAAAATAAAAATTTTAGGTAGGTACCGTTCCTGACGTTTATTAATGTTCAAAGAGCTAATTAAAGCTAATCAGTGGACTACTATTTTTATCTAACTAGAAGGTTGTATGCTACACGGTAACATTTTATTATTTTTAAAAATATTGTGAAATAAGGTAGTTGGTTGAAGAAGCCCGTTAAGCCGTGTGCGTCAGAATGGCTGGTTGCCTACCTCATTTAGCATCGAGACAGTGATTAAAAATTGCTACCTAATTGCTACTATTTGCTACCTACAATGAAATAATTGCTACCTCATTAATTTTGAAAATATAAGGAATAACAATGTCCCCAGCCATTCTGACGTCAGAATGGCTGGTCAGCGCTTAGTTTGAGTAAACTAAACAGAGTTGAGCTATTATTTTTGCTTCAATAATTGCTACCTAATTGCTACCTACTCATCTATCAATTTCAGCCTTATAACTATATCAGTTGAAAAGTTATGATTATTTGCAACTTACGTGTGGTTTGCTACGGTTGGCAAAAAAAAAAAAATTACTTACACTTACTAATTTATTACAGAACTTTATTACCTACTTAAAAGCAAGTTAATCATAACGACAACACCTAAATATTGGCTCGAAACATATGCACAGAGTTTAAGTATGAAAGTCAACAAAATATACAAAAAATAATTAATATTAGTATATTAAACAATGCGGCATAATCTTAGTGACCTGACCTGATTGCAGACGTGGAAATTCCATAGAGATATTAGAATAGAGTGGCAGAGTGGGGCCTATTCGTGTCCGCCGGTGGGAGCGAGAACGCAACATTAAAGGCCCCCTGCATCTCTCTCTAACAATACATGCACAACATCAACATTACAGAGTGGCGTGCTACCTGTAACTATTATTTAAATCAGTTTATTAGTAATCAATAGTTTAAAAGTTGTTTTTATTGATACACGAAGATAGTTTGAAGTGACAAAAAAGTTTATATATTTTTAAACTATTGATTACTGATAAACTGATATAAATAATAGTTACAGGTAGCACGCCACTGCGTAATGTTGATGTTGTGCATGTATTGTTAGAGAGAGATGCAGGGGGCCTTTAATGTTGTGTTCTCTCTCGCACCGACGGACACGACACAGTATTGAGTTAGGTACTGTTCTGCCACTCTATTCTAATATCTCTATGGGAAATTCTCGGCAGTGTTACGACGACATGCGTAGTAAGGTTACAAAAAGTGTCACTAAGATTATCCCGCATTGTTTAACCCTTAATCAAACTTTTTTTTGAGTAATTTAAAAACTGGTCACGGCTTTTAGGTAAGTGGGTTCTATAGATTTCGAAAAACAACTTTTTTTTCTTCATAATCTTTTAAATCTTCCGCCAGAACCGGTTTTTTTGCAAAATATTTCAAACTGTGTTTTTGACATTGACATACGATGACATTTCACGTCTTCAGACAAAATGTTGCAAATAAAAAATATTTAAAAACTATGAAGAATTATTTTGTTCCTGAGGTAGGTACTGATTAGGGTTGAGCTACATCTATCAGCACCGCATCGCACTTTGCTATGATTCTATCCTTTTATGACACTTAGGACCGTCATTTACTAGAGCGAGAAAGAGAGAGGGAACGCTTCAGCACGCCGCGGAATCGAAAAGGCGATCGGCAACACGGAAAAGATGCTATAGCATGCTGAGAGGCGACGGAACGCTGACGCGCGCGTCAGAACGCTTACGCATGCTATAGCATCCTTTCGCCGCCGATCGCGTGCGAACGCGCGCTGACGCACGCTATCGCGCGCGGCGGTGTGCTGCCGTGTGCTAGTGCCGATTCGTATAGATTTTTCGAATTGTTTTGTTTTTACTCTTGTTATTTTGCATTTCTTGCAAAATGTACGCTATTACTACTGTTCTCTCTTCAGCTGTGCTATCCATTTTGAACTTGAAACTATACTGTGACCAAAACAAATGTCAAAAGAACGCGGCGGAATGCTTCAGCATGCTATAGCACGCTGACGCGTGCGTTCGCATTCCGCAGCACACAAATACGATCGCACGCTAAAGAGTGCTGCAGCACGCGTCAGCACGCTATAGCGTGCTGAAGCACAGGCGGAACAAATGCGATTCCGTGCTGACAGATGTAGCTCACTGCTCAACCCTTAGAGTTACTAATAAAGAAATAAAACAGACATTTTACGGTAGTGTCAAGTGGGAAATAATTTCCCAATATTTGATTAAGGGTTAATATATGCTAATAAGCGAAACTAATATTAATTGTATTTTGTATTATAGGTATATTTTTTGACTTTCATACTTTCAAGTTATCTTATAACTTTTTATTTGGTGCACATAAAGCTCTATGCAATGTTTTGAGCCAATATTTAAGTGTTGTGGTTATGATTAACTTGCTTAGTTCTGTCATAAATTAATAAGAGTTTGTGATATTTTTTTTGCCAACCGTAGCAAACCACACGTAAGTTGCAAATAATCGTAACTTTTCAACTGATATAGTTATAAGGCTGAAATTGATAGATGAGTAGGTAGCAATTAGGTAGCAATTATTGAAGCAAAAATAATAGCTCAACTCTGTTTAGTTTACTCAAATTAAGCGCTGACCAGCCATTCTGACGTCAGAATGGCTGGTGACATTGTTATTCCTTATATTTTCAAAATTAATGAGGTAGCAATTATTTCATTGTAGGTAGCAAATAGTAGCAATTAGGTAGCAATTTTTAATCACTGTATCGATGCTAAATGAGGTAGGCAACCAGCCATTCTGACGCACACCGTTAAGCCTCCTGTACACGTCTAAGTACAGACGCGTCCACAGACGTTGGCAGATGCATCAGCACACAGATCACCACGAGCCGTCTGCACGTCTGTAGGTCGATCAGCTCATACTCGACAAAGGCAACTCGCACATAACATCCCAAAAATGTATGTTGAGTTGATACCGAGCTGCCGCAGCTATTTATTTATTTAGTAGGTACTTTTATAAATATTATGTAGGTATGTGGTCTAATTTATTTGTGGTCATTGTGAAATGAAAAACTTAGGTAACGTACCTAATCACCTTACCTAAGTTTTTCATTTCTCAATGACTACAGTGCTTAAAAGCGTGAGCTTTTAAATTTTTTTTACTTAATTATGTCTACTTTGGTCGAGAAAACTTTGATAGTTGCTAGGTACATGATTAACATACGATAATCTAAAAATAAAGGATGATGTGATGATGATGAAGCTTAATTCGCGGATCCCTAAAATTCTTGCAGAGTTTATCGGTTCACTGATTACCTACAGTTATTTGCGTACATGTTACCCACTATCAAGCTTTACATGAATCTGTAGCTGACTTGTGTAACACAAGAACCACTCGTAACAGCTCGTTACTGATTCATGTACCACGAGTGGAAACTTAAGCAGCTCATGCCGTTTGATTGTGGTTAATACGGTACACACTGCTTGTCTGCCATTTTTTAGATTCTAACCTAGTATACAATATAATAACGATTTGTTTTTGTTTATTCAACCAAAATAACAGCAGAATTTGAATAGAAAATGTAGGTAATGATTTTATACGTAAACAGCTTATTATCAAATTACAAAGGAAAAATAAAAATTATAATTTTTTGATAATAGTATCATCAACGTATTTTATACTATAATTTTCGAGTAAACAGTGATATTTTGAAAGCGCGTGAAAATATTCGTCTATAATTATATAGTATTTGACAATAAACTCTCTTTCCCATTCGAATTTCATGCACATGGAAGAAAAACAAAGTTTTACTTAGCGATAAAAAATTGCCTATTTCCCACAAACACTTTACAAAATGGTTCGCATAAAACATATCCCATAAAAAACAATACTTGTCAAAAAACCAAGTCTCGCTACCGTAAAAAGTTGTGAGATCCATGTAAAACCAAGTCGGTCCATTAAAAATCTTTAATGTTTTAAATAAATAATCTATTTATTCTCGGCCATCGCATGAAAACACAATATATCTCATAAGTAATACATAGGTACATATATTAATTAGTTTGTTTAGTGCGATTGCCAAGTCAATCTATTTATTTAAAACATTAAAGATTATTAATGAACCGACTTGGTATTACATGGATCTCACGACTTTTTACGGTAGCGAGACTTGGTTTTTTGACAAGTATTGTTTTTTATGGGATCTCATTCCTTTTTGTAGATAGTCCTACTTTTTCCCTTTCCGGTACCTTCTACTTCTTGTACACCAACAACGAATTTTCTTAATTAAAGCCCTAACTGCAAACGTAATTTTGTAATCTTACATGTTAATATGGGATTACAAAGTTATTTATGCAGTTGATGTATGTCGAAAACTGGACTGAAATTGAAAAATGTTTTAGTTTTTCCTTGATTCATACACTAAACACTAATTGTGTTCTAAATTTGAAGCTTCTATGTCTGCTAGAAGTGCCTTAGACTTTTGATGATCGGTCAGTGAGTGACAAAATCACGAAAATTTACTCGTTATAACTCTTAAACTACTGGTTCAAATTAAATGAAATTTGAAATATACCATATTTATACAATTCCTGCTTGGGTACTAAAAAAACAGGCTTCTAGTTTTAGCCACAACGAAGTTATATGGAGTCGAAAATGGCCTGAATTGCTTCGAGAAAAGGATGGTACGGCCGTGCCGCTTATGTGCTCGACTTGGCGGGGGCACTCCCGTGCCCCCAGATCAAAATAATAATTAAGTAGTCGGATGAAAATTATTCACAATTTTGCCACTTGTGAATTGTCAGCTCCATAAAAGAGTTACTAACATCCTGGAGTATATTTTGTGCTGAAAATTAGGTAAACAGCACTCTACTATTCAGCCCTTGTGGTGTAGGTATAAAAGGTAACACATACCCTGATAATCAGTCATTATTCAGCTCTTGGAGCGACAGTTACCTTTAATAATGCTCAAATAACGCTGATATAGTGCAACCAGCTACATTATTCAGCTGAAAGCTGATTAATTTGTGCCCAAATCAGAGTTATATCAGCTGAGTAGGCGCCTCTAACGCTCTTATTCAGCAGGTTTATTCAGCTGAAGATTTCATTGTGAACAATGATTCAGCTACTATTCAGCACTTCTGTGCTACTTGGGGAGTAACGAATTGCTTAAAAATTACGTTTATTGTATGGGAGCCCACCTTTATTACCTACTTTTTTTAATTTAATTATTTATTTTCAAAGATAATCTTCAACTAGGTACATATTCTGTGAAAATTTTAAGCGTATAAGTACTTGTTACCGTTAGTAATTTTGAGCAAAAAATACGAAAAAGAACACGTTTATTGTATGGGAACCCCTTAATGTTTTCATTTTTTTATTTTAGTATTTGTTGTTATAGCGGCAACCGAAATACATAGTTTGTGAAAATTTCAGCTTTCTAGCTATCACGGTTTATGAGATACAGCCTGGTGACAAACAGACAGACAGTGGAGGCTTAGTAATAGGATCCCGCTTTTTACCTTTTAGGTACGGAACCCTAAAAGCAGCGCTATAGCTGACTTTCTATCTAAGAGATTATTTATTAGTAGGTATATAGTATTTAAACTGGGCAAGGGAAAGAAAGCATAAGATAGACTGCTATGCAGAGGGATTTGGGTTCGAATCCACGACGCGGACCAATGACTTTTCGAAGTTATGTGCATATTAAATTGTTAATTATAAGCTTACTGTGAAGGAAACCATCGTGAGGAAACCAGTATGTTCTCAAAAGATATGTGAAGTCTGCCAACACTCACTTGGACAGCGTGGTGGATGGCCGTACTCTTCTCATAGTGAGAAGAGACCAGTGCCCAGCAGTGGGACATATAGGTCCAATGATGATGATGATAAATAGAAAGAAATGAACGCTGACTTAAAACAAAAGTACATGTAACCCATATATGGGTCTTCCATATGTCGCGCTTTATTTAAACTATAGGAACTCTATGTTTTATCAAAATACATTGATCGCTTAGTAATTTAGATTTAGTCAGTTGCAGTCATTTTTGTGTCAGTTCTGCAGCATCATCATTCCAGCCTAGAGAAGTCCACTGCTGGACATAAGTCACTCCAGGGTTATCCACACAGACGGATCTCGAGCCGCCCGCATCCAACTGCTTCGCGCGTTCTTAACCAGATCGCTGATCCATCTCTCGCAGCCGTTTCTCGACGAAAAACTATATCCATACATTTATTAAATGCACCAAGCAGTCGGTACTGACCACTACGCGCTTTAAAAAAATGTAAGTAAGTATAATAATGTTTCCTGTCGAGGAACAACTCTCAACTCGATCAAAACTTATACTTGACCTCATGTTTATGTTCGCATTGTGAACGTGGCACTGACTGAGCTGATGAATATTAGGTAATTACTAACCGGGTAAGTCATTCCTTGTTCGGTTATTATGAACTCCTGGTAACACTTCTCGATTTTATTTCGTTTTAACAGTTCATTTTGTTGATAAGCCTTACGATCAGTAAGATCCAGTATTTCACACGCTATAGTTATCCTGGTAACGTTGAATCAAATTTGAAATCAATTGTGAATAAGTAGGTAAGTATAAAGGCCTGTTCAGACCTAAGCGGTATTCGCTACCGTCTGCGGCAGAGAAAGCCCAGTGGGTATGCGGTAATATTACTGTTCAGACCTAAGCGGTATTCGCTATCCTTGTGGGTAGAATAACGCGCGGTAGTCGAGTTTCGCTCAGAGAGGTAAGAAATTTAGGTCGCTCTAGCCGCGGTACTTGATACCAATACCTGAGCGAAACCCGCGCGGTATGTATCTCTATCCAAAGCGGCAGCGAATATCGCTCAGGTCGCTCTAGCCGCGGTACTTGATACTAAATACCTGAGCGAAACCCGCGAGGTATGTACCTCTACCCACAGCGGCAGCAAATATCGCTCAAGTTTGAATAGGCCTTTAATAAAAACTTACCACACCTTAACACAAATCTCTAATTGAAATTATATGGATTGCGATTGGGTTGCGGGCTATATCATTTGGTCACTCTAAAACCAATTTGTTAAATTCTAATTTCTTTGTCAATGAATATCCCAGATTCCTCACTTTTTAATGTAAAGGAATTAAAAGAGCTTAATTAGTAATTTTTAAAGGGGTAGGCAGCGGTGTAATATTACGGGGGGGCGAGCCTATTGCCATTACCGGGCACATCACCAGACTCGAGCTGCTACTGAGAATTCGGAAAAACCCAGTAACACTTTTGCCCGACCCGGGAATTGAACTCGGGACCTCCGATCAGCAGTCGCATACGCTATCGATTGGACCAAGGAGGCAGTCTTTAAATAATAATTATATAATTAGAGTTAGAGCAGAACTTTCAGACGACCGGTTGGCGCAGCGGGAGTGTAAGCGACTGCTAAGCCGAAGGTCGCGGGTTCGATTCTCGCACAAGTCAAACATTTGTGTGCATGTACATGGATGTTTGTCTTGGTCTGGGTGTTTCTATGTATAATATGTATGTATTTACAAAAAAAAGTATATAAGTATGTTTATCCATTATCTAGTACCCATAGTACAAGCTCTGCTTAGTTTGGGACTAGATGGTGCTGTGTGAATGTGGTAGAATATTATTATTAGAATATTATTAACTTACGTGAAAGTAGACGGCTCTTGAAGAGTATAGACAGTCATAGTAATCCATTCTGCGCTTTTAGGTTGAACCACACCCCAACACGGCGTCATCACAATGTTCAAGATGTTTGCTATTCTTTCGCTTTAGGATTCGAAAAAAAATTATTAATATCACGAACTAAAATAGGTAGGTATCCACTTAACATTTTAAATAAAACACGGTCGCCTAAAAGACCTATGTGTGGGTACTTTGGGCAATACTTATTAGGTGGGTATAATAATAGGCAACCTGTAGCAGTAAGTAGGTACAGACTTCTCGCAATTCCCTGACTATGAGACGTCAAGCTATTAGGCTTGACAAAAAAATACATCAACTAGTCTATGCTTTGAACAACACTTACGGTAACCATATAAATCTCATTAAATGATCGGTGTCGTTGCAAATGCTGAAAATTTCGCGACATAAGGCATGCGTCGGCATCATCGGTATAGTCAAATGGTCTACGGACAAATAAATCTGAAAAACGTCGATATTTTAAGTTATGGTAACCAACTTCTTAGCTTTTACGTATCATACATATTGAACTGGTACCTATTTCCAAGCCAAGGCTGAAAATGTTTAGTAACACCGTTCTGATTATTTTAAACTATCGACCCGCCCCGGCTTCGCACGGGTGCAATGTTTTAAATACATGTAAACCTTCCTCTTGTATCACTCTATCTATTAAAAAAACCGCTTCAAAATCCGTTGCGTAGTTTTAAAGATTTAAGCATACATAGGGACAGGCAGAAAGAAGACAGACTTTGTTTTATACTATGTAATGAACTAATGAAGTCAAACTTTCTGTTTGTAATGGGGCCTTCTGTCTCTGAGGCACATTGAACCAATACCCCTAAGGTGCACGCTGCACGCACCTACCGCCAACTTAAATTAGTTTACCCCTGGGTCGTCTGCCAAAAAAGGCATAAAAGGCAACGTTTTGGTACATTTGCGATTGCACTTATGCGAACATTGGTCAACAGGTGATTGTAAGTAGGTACTTATCGATGTCCTGAATGTCCATCAAGGTCACTATTTTCGAATCGCAGATTAGGTAGGTACAGTCGGACAACTTCCCGCTCGCCCACCATAAGAGCGAGAATCGCTCAGCATGACATCGTCGCTTCCAGTGCTACTTTCCACGCACTCTTACACTCGTATACAAAACCAGTTTCTAGTGTGCGTCGACTCTATGAGCGAGCCAAGGTATTTTTTTTTTCAAACTGGTCCAGCGTCGACTTATTTGATTGTACATTAAACCGAAAACAACTGAAACCATCTCTTCTCAATCAAGGCACCTAATCACTTATACTTCAGCTTCTGGTGTACGTAGTTATGTGTTCTAAAAAGCACATAATAATGACTTACCACATCTTTTCGATAAGCTTCTCTGATCACCCTCTCAGTATAGAATGGGATATCGAGGCGAGTTTCGATACAATTAGGCAGGCCTCCTTGCCCTTTCACTAAAATCTTTACCGTGTCGTAGCCGAAAGAAGAAAAGAATACAACCTGATAGAGAGCAAACATGTATAAATTTTGATTACTAAATTATTATTATTTTTTTATAGTCTCACGCCTGTATCCCCGAAGGGGCAGGCAGAAGTGTAATATTACACCCACATTTCGCCATGATTTTTTAGGTCCCACGTAATAGGGGGCTATTGCCGTACCGGGCACATTACCAGACTCGGTGCTGCTACTGAGAATTTCCTAACGGAAAAACCCAATAACACTTTGCCTGACCCGGGAATCGAACCCGAGACCTCCCAATCCCACGCGCACATTAATGCCGCGAGACTAACGAGGCAGTCCTGCCTCGGTCCTGATTACTAATTATTGACTAGGAAATTGCCCTCTCTTCGCTTGAGTCTTTATATTAATCAATAAAGTTAAAAGATAGTTTTTTACTGTCTTGTCGCAGATTTTCCTTACCTAAGTAGAATTTTTTGATGAGAATTCAAATGAAATATTTTAGGAATAATATCAGTACAACTTCGAAAATAATATTCTCAAACATAAATAAATAATCGAAAATTTAGTTGTAAATGTAAAGAAAAAGTATAATATTTAAATGTTTATCTGTACCTACTGTCTTAGAGCATGGTTTAATGCTCTAAGACCTACTGTAGATTTCCGATATATCGTTCTCTGAACCATATATTTGGCGTATGTATATGTATACAGAGTAACGCTTACCTCATAGTCAATCATTTCACTAGGCATGAACGCAACAGGTATAGCTAATTTGCCAAGCGGTGGCACTTCTGCGAAATAGATCAGGCAGCGAATTGCTGAGTCCTTCATGACGGTGTTCCCTCGTAGCAGTCGCCATGTAGTGAATACGTCTGTTGAATTATACAGCCACACAATCTGTAATGTTTGACATACTCATCAGGATTACTTCGCAATTTTGTAAGTAGTGCACAGTCGACATCAAAAGACCTAGGTCGGTTTTAGTTAATTGCGTCAAAAGTTCTTAGTTCCCTTGTCAACTGTTTTTAATTTCGTGGATAAAGTCACTCCAATTTTACAAATCATTCCCATTTTGATAGTTGAGATAGACCAGTAAGCTGGATAGAACCATTACATTATCGTCCTTATAATTTTGTTTTTAATCATGTGTCGGTCCTTGTGACATTGACGTCCAGATCCGCACTCTTTTGCAGGGTGTATTATTTTGTTGGGACCTGTGTTCTTTATGTCAGGTAATGTGAACACCTTTATTATTATTAATTTATAACTTTTATACTACAGAATCTTCCCTTTATCGTAGATGACATTCGGTTTGTCTGCCCAGCGGGGCAAGTCAGCTGATGTGTCTGTTGGGACGTGCCACAAACACATTAATTTTTTTGGGTCGTTTGTTTGGTCGTTTGGGTCTCTCCACCAGGGTACTACAGAAAACCTACATGATTTCGATTAATTAGAGTTCTCTCTATACTGCTCTGTCCCGTTAGAATTGTGTGACGGTGACGCTATCAGGTAAAGCCACACTATTTCACTTACCCTAATAACAGGATCCAGATTATTAATAGGAACCCGTCCACAATCCAGTACAGCTAGATATTCTTCGTACCCCACAGGTCTTCGCATCGGTGTCAGAGCTCCTTGGGTAATTGGCGTTGCCAGTATATTGATGTAGATATAAATAACTCTTTGGTTTGGCATCGTCATAATGTAACACAAGGTGTTTAAGCCTTGTTCAGCATAGTTGAACCTCAGATACAACAAATTAGGATTTTCTGGCTGGAATATGACCATGAACTTATAGGTATTGAAATTCTTGAAAGTACTTATTTGTACAAAAACACTAAAACGACAATGTAGGTGCTTGTTTATTTATTATTAAAAATCTGTAATTTTTAATTGGTTGTGTGTGTCCTTGAATTCTTCTCACATAACGATAAAATTCGATTTCATAGTGTTTGCGTGGATTGCTCGAGGAAGTAATCATGTATTACGCTAGTTCCTCTCCCTACATTTTTCGTGGTTTTAGTAGTAAGGTAGATACGTATGTAACAGCAGAATAATAACTTACCGAGACAATTCCGCTCAGAGGGTCCAGCTCGACGTAAGTTCTATGTTGGCAAGTATGTCGCATTTCATAAAGAGACGTCCCAACTTGGACCTCAATCATTTCACAGTCACAGATCTTCTCCCTACGGAGGTTCCACGGCACTACAGCCGCGTATACGCACCCCATCACAAATATTATTTCCACTTTACCAGTATTGCCAGCGTGGACACATAGATCTGGGGCATAAAGGTTTACCGACAAGGGTATGTTTGGTCGACTGTCAGCAAGCGCTTTGTTCAATCTGTTGAAATACAGCAATATATTAGGCACTTAGTTCATTTGAAGATTATTTGCACGCTTCAGTTCATTTTCGTGCAATTTTTATCTTTGCATATAAATAAAATGTTATTGTTACGCTCACTAGGTCAAAAGATACTTACCAATGTACCTAACTATCATTTTTGTTTTAACTCGTTTGTCTGGCTGCCGCAATTTATAGGTCACCCGGTGACCTATACATTGACTAGGTGTTACGGTGACCGTCACCGTAACACCTAGGAAGAAGTCAGCCCAACGTAATTCCACATTGTATAAAAGAAAGATCGATAACTCTCAAACTGATTTCACTTTTCCAATTCGCACGACATGGGATGTGGAGAGAATCCGCCGCGGTTTCACTTCCAGACCGGTACAGTAAAAATAGTTAACATCTACGGTAGGAAACTCGATCATACGTACTCGATAACATTGGTAATATGCCAAACATCGTGGTTGCTTAGGATTACTGGACTTGTCACAGATATGGTGCGCTTTATCTAAAATCAGAATTGCGTTATATTTAGGTGCATTGACGTTGTTATTATGTAACATGAAAAACTGCTTATCCAATGCAGATTGAATAAATCTGATAGTTATTTCACTGTAAATTACAAAAATAATCTTGAGTAATTTAGGATCAGATAGACTTTGGGTAGGTATGCCCATAATTGAACCCAAGTTTAAAGTATGATACGATTCATATTATAAGTAGGTAGATAGGTAGGTACCTACTATTAAATTCTGTTTTCTTATGGTCCCAAAATACTACTAAGTATAATATATAATTTTATTATTTTATTTAAAGGCAGTTTTTAGCAAAATCCCCACGACCCATTGTACTTACCTTTAAGTATACTGGCTACGAAAGGTGAAATAAATATGTTTGATACGAACCCTGATGGTAGGGTAGATACCGTCGTACCAAATGATACAGATCTTGTGCGTGATGGGCTGTATCTCCTCGATCTCGTCGTACTCGGTGCGGTAGAGCACCGTATATTTGATCTTTATTGCTCTCGGGCCTGCGCCATCCGGCGTCACCGTCATTCTTACGTCGCAGAAGTTCGACGGCTTCAGACTATTCTGTAGTTAGATACGTGGATTAATTTTATTGATCCAATATTACAAGAAGTAAATACTATAATAACAATTATGCTACTAAAATGAAAATCGGCAAATTGGTAGAAAGAATCGATGGATGTTTTTTAGACTTAAGTATTTCGGTTGGAACGGTTTTATTGATGGTTTTGCACAGTTACTCTGGGCTACTTATATACATTTTAACATTTAAGTAATAATTGAAAAATGTACTAATACTTGGTACATAGATGGGTTTACTTACAATTGAAGAATCTATTTCAAATTTATCACCACTATAATCATCACCACTGCCATTGATAATGTGGTATAGCTTGGACGTAAAGAAACAGGAGCCATAATTGTACAGAGTAACAGAAAACGTTAAGCTTTCGCCGACGACAATGTCATGCAAATTGTTCCTATTAGGCAACACCTGCAAAATCGAAATTGCTTATAATTATAGTACGGAAGTACTTATTTTAACAAGAGTAATTAGGGACTGGACTGATATACCCTCAAATCTGGTAGTTCCGAAAACCCTGAAATGTGGATGAATACTTCTGTAGGCTCGCCAACTGGCCTGAAATGTTATGACATATCAATAATAAAATCGGCGACTACTCTAAAAAAATACGACAAATAAATTTAGCTACCTGCCATCTATCAAGCAGACGCAAGACAAACTGATTGTAGTTTCGTAGACTTCGTTCGGTGTTTTAGGAAAGAACCACCAGTGGTAATGAATAATCTCCTTGGGAGCTATCACTAACGATCCACCAAAATCCGCTCCAAGCCACGGTACGTAGTTTAATATTCTTATGCTGAAATTAAACCAAATGACATCTCCGTCGTTCTGTAATTAGGACCCTGCTACATTAAAATCTAGAATCAATCAATTAAATCTAGAAAAAATAATAATCATATAAGCAAAGAAAGATCGGGTCTTGAGGCTGATGAGATGGGATATTATCAAAAGCCAAAAGTAAAGTAAAATTATGGTAACAAATATCTAGATTCTAGAAGTACATGAACTGATAACGAACTGAATTTCCATCCTAGTAAGGTTGTGCAGATAAGAGGTCACGTAGTTAGTGCATCCAGATATGGTCGGTTGGAACTCCAGCATGGCGTGTGTAGCGGGGTGGTAACCGTGTGACATGACTTCCACTTGACTCATCTCAGCGTTACCGGTGAAACAAATGCGAGACTGGTGAAAAACATTTTAACTGCATTTTGTAGTAAAATACTCAGTTACTATTCTTAAACATTATTCTACCAACTTTTTGGACCTTGTTAATAACTAAGTCCCAGTTTTCGCAGTAATCGCCGAAACATTTAGGCTCCAAAGCAACTGATATTATCTGCCATCCACGCCCTTGTACAATGCCGCATATTGGCAATACTACGAAATTTCTAAAACAGAAAAAGACGAAGTGTAATCATGTTATCTAGGCAATATTATCTACGGTCGACCTACTCACAGAAAGGTTAATAAACCAGGCAAGTTAAATGCTGAAACATGTTTATACAATGCTTAGGCATTTGCTAGTAACCAGGAGTTTCATTATCAATGTTCAACTTACGTTCCGTATGGTGGGTCAAACTTAAAATGCATTGGCACCTCAAATTTATTAGATAACATGAAATTGGCGAATGTCGTTCTTGTGGGAACCGTAGCCGGAAGAATTACCTGGATAATCACAAGAACCATTACGAAAATATTAAGTAAATGTAACGACGAACTCCAAACTGAAGGTTATTTATAAGAAAAGTGAAAAACATTTCACCTCAATAGGACAGTCCCACTCAGTGACCCACTCTGTACAAGGGAGCCACGTATTCCCGGTGCACGGTATGCGAAACCATGTGTGTTTCACTTTGACCTCTGATGGGTCTTCAGTTGGATAGTAATTGTACTGATAGTCGCCACACATCAGATAGCCGTAAACTTCATTTTCAATTTTGGGTCTAAACAAAATCATGGAAGTACATTATCATAGCTATTATGTTACACAACAATCCGTACCTAAATAAAATATAAGTGTACTTACATAAATAACTAGATACCGATGATCGAGATAAATGGCTGGATAACCCAAAAACAGTAGCAGTCTAAGTTTGGAGCATAGGATTTAGGGGGAAGAGCTCATTTTGGTTTGGAGAGGCTTGAATCTGGTAGGTAATGGAAAGTTTTATCCAGAGAAACACTAAAAAGTTATTTGTCTTTAGAAGAAAACAGACGCTTTTGGATTTCTGGTTACGATTGAGCCACGTGTGGACAGCCAAATGCCGCTGATGGTGATGAGATAGAGATACAAGAATGACAGAAAGAACAGAAACTGCTCTTTAGTAGGTATACTGGGGTATATTATTATACTTAGTTTATCTCGTAAACAACATGTCTAACTATCTGTACCTACCTACTATGCTGGAACTGAAGTCTGTTATCTAAGAGAGTTTAGAGCAACGTGACAGAGAGCACTGAACATAACATGGGTGGTTTTTCAGCACATACCTGAACCTCACTGTAAAGAGTCTCGATTCATTTGGCGGTATTATGGAAGATATGGGGTCCACTATAAATAAGTTGTCAGGGTCTGAAATTGTCAAGTTAGTACACGATGAGTTACTTAAACTGGTTTCAGCGCAATTGTGGCATCTGTGATCATTAGCTAATGTAGCTGTGTAATATTAGACGCGCATATGATCCTTAAATGGCGACTATTGTGAGATCCTGGCACTAATTTTATTAGAGCAATTCGTGCGGTTCAAAATGTACCTACTTACTTCCTATCTACTAGTAAAACAACTTCATTATCTAAATCTTATAGGCTAACAAATAAAAATACCAGCAAGTGTACCTGGCATCCATTGTATATAACCGTCCTCTTGTTCGTGGTTAGTCACGCAAATAGTTTGCGCAATATTCTTAGTGACGTCGGACACACTCCCAGTTCCGAAATCCAAATAACGTTCAAACACGGAAGCTTTCGGTATATAAGTCAAACGGTTGAGACTATTTTCCATTAGATGAACGTAGCGAGATTTACGCTTCCAACTTTTTTCGAAGACGTGGTCGTGTATGTTAAACAAGGGATTTCCAGGTAGAACTACTGAGCCAAAAACGTTTAGAAATAAGGGGGCCTGAAATATACCACCTTCATTATGTATATAATTTATATAAATGTTTCTAGTATAGGTAAAATATAATCATCTAAAATTACACTCACTACAAAGTAGGTACTTTACCTGATTATGGACCAGACATACTAGTTCCGCAGTATAGACACCCAGAGCCGTTCCGATAAATAGCACAGTAGTCGATATAGTTTCAAAAGGTCTGATGAGACCGCAATTTCCTGTGGAAATCTAAACGAAAACCTTAAAATGTATAAAACTTCAGACTCATTAATGAAGCTTAATAAATCTAGTTTACATTTTAATGATGGCATAACATAACCTTATAATAACGCTACAAAAAGGAACAGTTATATCGTCAGTAGTGATCACCTAAAGCTTACTTAACTACCACCTGTATCGTCTGGTTATTATAATACTGTTTATGTTACTGTTACTACACCACCGCCCATATTTTTGCTTATATCATTCCTGTACATCTCAAAGTTGCCTGGAAGAGATCGCCCTAGGGGCTTAGGCGATAAGGCCGTCGTAACAAATCGTTAAAATATAATTCGTTGGATTCACTTCGCGTCTAAGGAGAGGATCCACTTGAATCGAGAATTGCCTGATATCATCAATGCTTGTGCGCAGAAGTGTGTTTAATTCATTAGGATACATCCAACAGTAGTCGGCGTTAAAACAATTGGTTTCAGTCTAGAAGACCAGTCGCAATATTCAGATAGACGTTCAACGTAAAACCCATGTAAGTATGTGTCAGGTAAAAAGTTGTTGTTATGTCAACATGTTAATAAAATAATAGGATTCACCTCGGTCTCGATGTTTTCTCACTTACGCCTATGTACTAGGACCTATTGACCTGAATAAGATAATTAACCGTAAACCATTTCTCTTCCAAGTGCTGTAAGTAGAGGTAGCCGTAGATATAGAATCTGCACTTACTTGGAAACATCCTTGACCGCACGCAGGCATGTACCACTGATAAGTTGTATCCACCGCTGAATTATTTTTAATGTTTACTACTTGTTTCCTTTGCTCTAATACATTTTTACATATTTTAAATATTAGTTTCTTTTTACTTAAATATACTTCCGGCCCTTCAAAAGTCAAAGAAGTAAATAATCAGGGTCATAACGGGATCCTTGAGGACAGAGTTTTTGGAGGACCTAAACCAAAATATATTGGCAGACTTATTATAGACCATCGCAATGGCGGAACTGTTTTGATACTAGACCCTGCTGCCCATCTAGCAGCTTTGCATTGACTTCCACTTAAAATTGTACCTATAGTTTGACCGCTATTTCAAACAGCGGCTGAATGGTTGACCTGGAGGAGATATCCACATCCATCTGGTGTGTGGTGAAGTAGACGCCGCCGACATACCTACCATTGCCATTGGCAAGTGTTTGCCATTAAATTTCAACTAACACACACTCCTTTATGGCAACGAGAGCTGGCCAGATTTGGAGAAATACATTTAAGAGTTAACAAGATGCTGAGATCGATTAGCGTCGTTACAAGAGTCGACTGTGTTCGTAACGTCTACACCCGTGGTAGCCTCGGCGTCCGTGACGTGGCGGATAAGATCCAGGAGGACCGCCTGAGACGGTATGGCCATCTAATGCGCAGACCGGAGGGATATATAGGTCAAAGATGCCTAGAGTGAGAAGTACCCGGTTTCTTCGTGCCGTATCAATGGCGATTTAAATTGTGTGCGACTGCGTTGCGTTGCTTATTGCCCCATACAGCTCGGCCAATAAACACTTAGCTGAGCAGGAAGAACAGGACGCATCCACACCGAGCTCTTCTCCAGCCTCAAAAATCGGCCTCGAAGCCGCCCCAAGAAGCGCTGGATCGACATCGTAAGAAGTGAAATGAGTGCCAACTGCCAACGCATTGACTTTGGAGGATGTAGGTACATAGAACACCGAGCAAAATGGAGCAACTTGAGCAAGAAGGCGGACCCGGGTAAAGATCGGAATTAATAATCGCCAGGCAGAAAACACAGAGAGGTCTCATGCGAGCTCTAATTAAACGCGAGACAGTGACCCGTAGATGGGGGTGGGCCCACTTCACCGCTGCTACTACGAAACTGTGATATTCTTAAGTAAATTGTACAGTTAAATCACTTACCAAAACATTTTCCAGTCACTGTTAGCCTGTAGCTATTTCCAGCAGTATCATCTACCAGAAAATATTCAGTAACAGACTGGCCCACTACGTTTGGTTTGAATACGATCTTAACTTTCGCGAAGTGGCCTGGTTGTACAGGTGTAGATGCGATCGACAAAGTAAATACGCGGTCTACGCTATTCAAAATGTAGATATTGGTAATCCGGTACGATGTACTCGTCTAAAAGCATACAATTTTATAAATTAGTCAACATTTATACCTAGTACCCACCTATTTATATTGATTAGGTAAGTAGGTTGTCTTTATCTAATTATTAATTGCTTACGTCTAGAGTATTTTCGATGGAAACATATTTTTCCACAACGGTGTCGACGGGTACAAATCCAAAATTTATTAATCTCACTTTGGATATACTATCATCCAAATATTCTTCCATGGCCTTAATTTTAAACGTAGGTATACCACTACTTTATAATAGTTAAGTTACGTTACCTACTCTAAGATATACCTAAGTTTATTTAGATTTATCGACAACAGTGGAGGCAATGACAAATAAATTGACATTGAGAACAAAGACATTGAGAACACCGTGAGAACAAGGTACTCTGTGATTGACATAGGGTAAACAGTATAATGATTGGCACCCTAAGCGGTTTCTACTACTAAGTAACAAATTCTCAGGAAAATACAAATTCAATAATATTTTCTATGGTTTTGTCGGAATTGTGTTTACATGGGCATTAATAAAAATAAAACATTGTATTTAATAAAGCCGTTTAATTAGCATAAAAATGAGCTCAAACTTATTTCTTATGAAAAGTACAATCATTGGCACCCTGCCCCTGGTATAGTTATTGGCAGTACCCAAAAGGTACAATCATTGGCACTGTTGGCCTAAGGAGGTGATACCCAGACAGTCTTAAGACTTGATATCTGGATCTTTATACATGTATTCTACGTACATTTATGAATGTTTATGTAACCTTCTAATATTTCTAACATAAGTCTATATTGGAGAGAAGTTTAGTTAATTTACCACGTTTTATATCTTTCTTTCGGGATATTTTTCTAATGTAGCTAATTTTGTCTCTTAGATACATAGTAGCGAATGAGCCCTGTTTCAGTTTCTCACAAGCATTTTGTGCGTAGTATTTTTGTCTATACTAAGTTCTTTGTTTTAAGCGATATCTGTCCTGATTTCTGGGTACTTTTTAGAGAAAGGTTGATATCTCTGTACGACCGTACTATAGTTAGTTGGGTGTAAATGCGAAAAATTTACAATCTAAAGTTGTTTGTATGCGAATTTGACGGAAAACAAACAAAAATCTGAAAAAAATATGATTCTAAAATGTGCCAATGACTATGTTGTTGAACAATTTTTAAGTATAGTCATTGGCACTATCGAAAAAGACGATCCATCTATTTAATAGCGCAAAACTAACGTTTATTAAGCTTTAATGAAGATAACAGATACAAATAAATAGGTACGTTTGTGTAAAATTAATTAAAAATATATTTTTTTCGCTTCGGAAAGTAACTACCTAATTTTCTAAAAACATTTCATTAATTTTTTAGGCAATTTTCCTAAACTTTTTTAAAAATAGTTTTTAAAGAAAAATGGTTCATAGCTAAGATTTAAATATTTGTTTTGTGTATAAAAAATAGGTTAATCCTGCTTATGAATGTATTTCTGTGACATAATAATATAAGATTTTCCTAATATTCAGGATAATTCAGCAGAGTGCCAATCATTGGAGGGGTGCCAACATTACTATAGTTTACCCTACTACCCATAATACTACCTATCAAAGAAATATAACCTTATTAGTCCAACCTCTCTGCTACCTATACAATCCATGGATACCAAAGAAATATAACCTTATTAAGTCAACCTACAGTCCGTTCACAGCAAAGGTTCACAGCGTAGGTTCACAGTTCACAGTTATTTTACCTCTGACAAATGTCAGTGTTTGTTTTCTTTATGTTGGAATTGTACTCTGTGATGACAGGTATGTAAAATAGGGTTACTCATGCATACGATTTAACCCAATATTAGTGGAAACTAGAATGTTCAACTGTAACCACCATGAGTGTGTAATCTAATTTCTGTCACGTCTGCTTTGATTTGCTGGCAAGAAGTCACGTTAAACTGCTTGTATTTTTGGGACACTACTTATATGTGGGAAACTACTATTGTGCTGTATATGCATTATTTCATCGTTATTGCTAATTATTGTGCGCCTCCTTGTGTGATTCTAATTTGAATCAGTCAAATCATATCATAACAGCCTCTTGCAGTTCACTGCTAGGCCTCTCCAAAAAAAGAGGTACTTATTGCCCTATTAAATCACGCTGGCCAGACGGGTTGGTACAGGATTTGTTTCAAGTTTTCTATCTCTTTGCAATTTTGGTTCTCTCTTAAGACTATTTTCTTGTTTCATGCTTATCTGGAAAAACCTTTAGTACCTACTATCACTAAAGAAGGCGAAGTTGCGGCTTCCACATCTAAAAAATCTCCGCGCCTAGAAAAAAACGCAAGCAAGAAAAGAAAATTGTGTTAAATGATTTCGATCTGTGCGCAGTCCGAAATAAAATAAACTAAATGTATACCGTCAGAAAAGAAGTTCCGACTTTGGGTAAACTCTTGGCGGAGTTAAAGATTGATATAAGTTTTCGTGGAGGTCGTACTATATTATGGCAAATTATCCGACAAATTGAATTTCTATTTATAAAATGTAGATCAATTAATTGTTGTTGTAATTATGATGCGTTTACCTTTGTATATTAAATAGACAAAAAACTTATTATAACTAGTTAAGTACTTATCTTCATGGGAAATTACTTATTTCGTAAGAAAATAAAAGTAGAAAATTCAGATGGCGCTACTGCCACGGTAAAGATCTGCTCCGCGTAAAAATATCTCAAAAAACCTTAAATGCAAGTTATTGCCTATTTTGAATCAAGAATACTGTTCCCAATACTTCGACTCACTGCAAAAATCGTTTGTGATATTATATACCTAAATTTACAAAAGTTATTAACTCCAACAACCAGTGGAAGATATCTACGAATATAGTGTTTAAATTTATGAGAAAAACATCTAATAGGGAACCAGCACAGCTAAAGTTAAAACCTACAAAAAATCAGGACTTAATTTCAACAGCAAGTGAGTAAATTTTTAAATATTGCATCAACACCAACCGTTGAATAAAATTTTACTCACCTATGTAACATTATATCAAGTATAAAACAAAAGTTGACCTTTGGACTCTCCGAATGACAAACAAAACTTGAAGTACATGCCAAATCACATCTGCATTAACTAATCAACTTTTTCGACGTACAAGTAACAAACACATTTGGCTGAGTTGGCTAAGCATCTGATTGCGATACGATGGTCTAGGATCGAATCCTCATAAATTTCTCAAGTCTTTTTGTGAAGTTCATAATATTGCTTGTATAATTCTAAAGCAATAAGGAATATTAACTACAAAAGATCTACAAAAACTTCAAGTTTAATAAATAACATTACAATGTTTAATCATTCTAATACTGATATTGGGGTTACGAATGTGGAGGTTCACACCAATAATGTTACATTACGGAACAAAACCAAGTTAGTTACTTCGACAAATTGTTTGTTTGAGATAGCAGAAAAGGAGGAAGAATTTACATCGCTTACATCAACGCCATCTTACGAGTTAAACCGCAGCTATCCCGACTTATATATAAAATCAACGGACGATGCAAGAGAACTAAAAAACAGAATATCTGAACTCGAAGAAAAGCTGTTAATTGCAGAAACTGAGATAGATAACTTGTTGTTAGAAAATAGTACTCAAGCGAAAATTATTACAAATTACAAACTAAGAATAGACCAACTGACACATATATGTACAAACACATCCTCCAAAAAGCCTGCAGCCAAAATAAAAAATAAATGTCTTATAAGAACCAAGTTGGACTTCAAAAATACACAACATAGCCCTGTACAACAAACTGGAACCAATCAAACGTCGACGTCGTTAGAAGACACAATCTTAGAACCTAATGTGATTGAAGCCGAGAAGCCCTTGCGATTGACCTCAGACAGCATCTCTTTGAAAGTAGCGGCTCCGACGACAGAACGCTATATTAGTGTAAAAAATGCTTATCAAAATAAATTATGTATAATAAGTGATAATAACACTAACAACATATTAGGGTTTGCCGAAAATAGTTTTCCTAATAAGAACATTTGTCATTATTGTATGCCACAGGCTGGTATTAGGGAACAATTGGCAACATTAGACATAAAACTTGCAAATTACACTCTTGGCGACTTTTGTATAATTTTCTTAGGTGAAAAAGACTTTTTAGTCTCCAAAAACTACGCAGTTCTAGTTGATTATATAAAAAGTAAACTCGAAAAGTTATTGCATACGAATATTATTTTATGCTGTCCTACTTTTAAGCTAAGATGGAACACTAATTTGTTTAATTCCAGAATAGAGGTTTTTAACAGACTTTTGTACCAAAGTAACAGACTTTTTGAGTATGCATACACTTTTGATACTAACAAACAACTAAATTATTCACATGAAATGTTTTCTAAGTATACCGGGAAAATTAACAATAAAGCAATGAAACATGTCTTCCTGAACTTAAAACATTATTTAGAATCGTTTATAGAGCCAACACATGACAATACCTGTCATTTTAATATGAAGCAAGTATATGACGACACTGCGAAGGTTCATTTAAAACCCGGTACTATTCCATATTACTTTCATCAATTATCCGCAGATCTAACTTCATCTAAAGCTGTCCCTAATTGTAGCACAGTTACTAGCAACAATGATTTTTTTCGTGCCTAATTCAGTACCAAATCCGATCTGTGAAGGGATGCAAAAAACCTGCTGTTTAAACATATTTCATCAAAATGTCTGTGGAATTAGTAATAAAAAGATTGAGCTCGAATTATACATTGCAACCACGGGTCTTCGTGTGGACTACCTATGTATAACAGAACATTTCTTAAATGCACAATCTACTGCAGTGTTTAATTTTTCCAACTATAACTTGGCTTCATACAACACAAGATGCAAGAAAAAAAGGGGAGGTAGTCTGATCTTAGCACATGCAGATAAAGAATATGAAGATATTGATTTCGTTAAAAAATTGTATAGATTAGACAGCTTTGAAATATGTGGCGTTAAAGATCTTGAAACTGGATTAAATCTGTGTTGCTGCTACAGAAGTCCCTATGACAAAAATTTTGATGTTTTTATATCTAACTTAGAAAAATTGTTGGAACATTTCTTTAACAAGAAGTGTATCATATGTGGTGATTATAATATTGACGTACTAGTTGAGAGTAAAAGATCTGCTGAATTCTTAAGTATTCTGACATGTTATAATTTTCGATACCTAATAAAAACTCCCACTTTTATTCGGAACAATGCTTATTCATGTTTAGACAACATAATCACAAATCTTTCCGATGAAGACATAGATCGGTGTTCTGTTGATCACAATGGTTTGGCAGACGGTCATGCTGGACTATTTTGTAATGTATTTCTTGAGAAAATCAATAGGAAATCTAAAAGCTCTGAACAAACAATAATAATAAAAAAAAGAATATTTAATCATAAAAATAGTGTCGCCTTTAAGAATTATATTAGTAATAAAAATTGGACCAATATAGGAATAAATAGCTTTATAAATAGCCTGGGTAAAGCATTCCAGCATTATTATCCAAAGAAGTTAATTAAAATAAATCCTTCTAAAAACACAACAATAAAGTGGATTACAAGGGGGGTTAAAGTTTCAAGTAAAATGAAAAGAGTACTATGTTCAGGTGCGTTAAATAATACCAGCCTTATAAAATATAAAAACAATTATATTAGAATTTATAGAAGAGTCATTCAACAAGCCAAAAAGATGGCCATAATAAATAAATTAAATACCGCAACAAATATAACTAAACAGACCTGGAAACTGGTAAACGAAAGTACAAATAAAATAAAAAATAGGTTAAGTAGGACTCTTAACATAAAAGTGAACAATAAATTGATAACTGATCCCCAGCAAGTCGCCGATAATTTCATTGACAGTTTTGTGTTTAAATCGTCTTTGGGTAGCAATGAAAAGGAAAGGGCAAAGGCTTTTCTATCGGACACGACTAATAGAGTAGAAAATGATTTAATTTTCTGTCCAACAACGCCGTCTGAAATCACCAAGATTGTTAGTAAGATGGCCAATAAAAAATCTTGCGGTTTTGATGACTTACTGATTTCAATCCTGAAGGATAATATAGACTCCTTAGCAGTGCCTTTATCTGTATATTTTAATAAATGTTTTGAAGAGGCGGTATTTCCGGACCAGTTCAAATTGGCTAAAGTAGTTCCAATATTTAAAAAAGGCTGTAAGACTGATCCGAAAAACTACCGACCCATATCCCTTTTGCCAACGTTATCAAAAGTATTTGAAAAAATAATTAAACATAGACTAATGATTCATTTAAATATGAACAAAATAATTAATTTAAGACAATTTGGATACCAGAAAGGTGTAGGTTGCTCAGATGCAATAAACACTCTCATTAATGACATAATTAATAAAATTAATAACAAATTGAAAGTGGCTGGGTTATTCATCGACCTCAGCTCTGCTTTTGATACGATAGATTATGATTTACTACTCACAAAACTTGAATATTATGGTGTCAGAGGCAAAGCTTTACTACTTATAAAGTCCTACCTAAAAAATAGACGAATGTTCGTTGAAATAAAAAGCATCGACGAAACTAATCACGAAGTTGTTCATACGTCTAGGATTACAAATATTCAACGTGGTGTTCCCCAAGGCTCAATTTTAGGACCAATACTTTTTATTATATTTACAAATGACCTGTTAAACTTTATGCATAACGCTCAGCCCGATGCAAAACTCGTTGTCTTTGCAGATGATACGAATATAATAATTGGGGCAAATGACTTAGAAGAATTGAGCAAAACTATAAATAAATGCCTCGAAAATCTCTGCGACTGGTTTTCAGCCAATAGCCTTTTACTAAACACCAGTAAGACTAACATAATTTTATTCAAGGCTACCACTCGCATTACTGACGATTTAGATGTACATATCAAAGGGGACAAGATTGAATTAGTTGACACAGCGAAGTTCTTAGGGATTATCATAGACGTTAGTTTAAATTGGAAACATGAGCTAGCCGCAATTGACTCTTCAATTTCATCAGCGTGCTATGCACTTAGGAGCCTGAGAGATATTTTAGGTCTTAAGGAACTAAAGGCTATATATTATGCATTGGTGGAATCTAGATTAAGATATAGCATCATGCTTTGGGGTAACAGCTACGATTATAACTGTCGGAAGGCGTTTGTCTTACAGAAACGTGCTATAAGGACTATTGTAAGAATCTCACAAAGAGACTCATGCAGAGACCATTTTAAAGAATTACAAATATTAACCGTACCAAGTTTATATATTTTTGTTGTACTAACGCACTTTGCTAAGTACATTCATCAATATGAATCACAAGAGGAACGTAAGATACGAGAAAGTACAAGAAGGAAGGAGCTTAAACACAAGATATCACCAAATATACAAATAGTTAAGCATTGCTCCGGGTATCAAGCAGTGGGATTGTTTAATAGGTTACCAACAAATCTGAAATTATTAATTTACAGCCCTCATTTATTTAAAAACAAATTAAAATCCTTCTTGTTGGCAAAGTGTTTTTACTCAGTATCGGATTTTACGTTAAATGACAAAAAATAACTAATTTACTTAAAATAACCAGTTATTAACTTTATTAATTATTAAATCGATTTTGACTTAGACTACCTATTGTATGACTTGGCTTACCATCTGACATAACGTTCCATTTGACATTATAATCTGACATTACTTTGACATTTAATTTAATTATAATTTGTAGTCATTTTTTTAATTAATTGGATTGATTATTTTATTTTAGCTTTAAAATGTATGTACTTGTTGATTTGCTTGCGAATTATTTACTGTCAATTTATTATGTAAGTACCTACCTAATGTTCGACACAATGTAAATTGTTTGAATAAATAAATGAAAAATGAAAAAATAAATGTAGGTACATGCATAAAGCCATGCCGATATCAAGAGGTTTTGTTACAAATATTACTTCCAAATATTTAATACGATCGCGTAGGCAATAAAAAAATAAGTACATTTTTAGCAATACTGTATATTTAAAATGGGAGTATTATATACCAAATATAGCAACACAACGCCCAGGTTGGCCAATCTTGTGTCCAGGTCATGAAATAAATTATAAAAAAAAAAATTGGCCAATCTAACAGCTAGAGGTAAAATAATTACTGTGAACCTGTGAACGGATTATAGTCCAACCTCTCTGATGGATACAACAATTCCTTGGGATACAATCAATCAGAACATTTTAAGCACAGATTACATGATTTACAATTCTGTGATCAGTTCAGATCAGTTTCAAGTAAAACCTACTTACGTAAGCATTATTTGAGCGGGCAAATGTAATGTTCTGAAACTTACTTAACAATATGTAGACCAGTGTTGCCAACTCTGATTTTCAAAAATACGTAGATCGGAGTTAAAAAGTACGTAGATCTACGTACTTTTAATAATATCTAAGGTAAAGAGACAAAAAATTGGAAAAACGAGTGTTTCAAACGTCGATTTGAGTGTGTAAGCTAATTTTATTGATCGAAATGTTTTTAGTTTGTAAATGTTAAACTCATTGGGTACGAATAAACATGCAACAAAGTAATAGATACGGCCATTTTTACGCGTGGTTTGTGTTTAATAATGCTTCCTTCTTAGTAAAACCTCATTATTTTGCTAATTTGGTCATTTGCTGCAAAATACGTAGATTCTGGGCCTGAAGTACGTAGGTTCGCGAGAAGGGTCCGAAATACGTAGATCTACGTAAAAAGACGTAGAGTTGGCAACGCTGATGTAGACATCACTTTCTATTTTGGATAGCTCTCTGTTTGACCTCGATGCCAGGCATTTGTCAGTATGGTCCAGCCACAACTCTTTCAGTGTGCCCTGTAGGTTAAAAAATAATAAAATAAAAATTTCTATTTCAGGTTACAAATATTTGCACATAACTGCAGTGGCTAAGCCCGTCAGGTATCATGTTTATTACAATACAGTCCCCTTTATAACTGTCAATCATAATAGCATCCAATATCCTGTGACCAGGTCTTTGGTAGGCCTGGATTTAAACACAAGTACAGCTGTCTAGATCCCCCCGAACATTTCGAGTATACTTTCATAATAATATCCAATATCCTGTGACCAAGTCTTTGGTAGGCCTGGATTTAAACAGCACAATACAGCTGTCCAGGTCCCCCCGAACATTTCGGGTATACTTTCATAATAATATCCAATATCCTCTGAGCAGGTCTTTGGTAGGCCTGGATTTTAAACAGCACAATACAGCTGTCCAGGTCCCCCTGAACATTTCGGGTATACTTTCATAATAATATCCAATATCCTGTGACCAGGTCTTTGGTAGGCCTGGATTTAAACAGCACAATACAGCTGTCTAGGTCCCCCCGAACATTTCGAGTATACTTTCATAATAATATCCAATATCCTGTGACCAAGTATTTGGTAGGCCTGGATTTAAACAGCACAATACAGCTGTCCAGGTCCCCCCGAACATTTCGGGTATACTTTCATAATAATATCCAATATCCTGTGACCAAGTCTTTGGTAGGCCTGGATTTAAACAGCACAATACAGCTGTCTAGGTCTCCCCGAACTTTTCGAGTATACTTTCATAATAATATCCAATATCATGTGACCAATTAGTCTTTGGTAGGCCTGGTTTTAAAAAGCACAATACAGCTGTCCAGGTCCCCCCGAACATTTCGGGTATACTTTCATAATAATATCCAATATCCTTTGAGCAGGTCTTTGGTAGGCCTGGATTTAAACAGCACAATACAGCTGTCCAGGTCCTCCCGAACTTTTTGGGTATACTTTCATAATAATATCCAATATCCTGTTACCAGGTCTTTGGTATGCCTGGATTTAAACAGCACAATATAGCTGTCCAGGTCCTCCCGAACATTTCGGGTATACTTTCATAATAATATCCAATATCCTCTGAGCAGGTCTTTGGTAGGCCTGGATTTTAAACAGCACAATACAGCTGTCCAGGTCCCCCTGAACATTTCGGGTATACTTTCATAATAATATCCAATATCCTGTGACCAGGTCTTTGGTAGGCCTGGATTTAAACAGCACAATACAGCTGTCTAGGTCCCCCCGAACATTTCGAGTATACTTTCATAATAATATCCAATATCCTGTGACCAAGTATTTGGTAGGCCTGGATTTAAACAGCACAATACAGCTGTCCAGGTCCCCCCGAACATTTCGGGTATACTTTCATAATAATATCCAATATCCTGTGACCAAGTCTTTGGTAGGCCTGGATTTAAACAGCACAATACAGCTGTCTAGGTCTCCCCGAACTTTTCGAGTATACTTTCATAATAATATCCAATATCATGTGACCAATTAGTCTTTGGTAGGCCTGGATTTAAAAAGCACAATACAGCTGCCCAGGTCCCCCCGAACATTTCGGGTATACTTTCATAATAATATCCAATATCCTTTGAGCAGGTCTTTGGTAGGCCTGGATTTAAACAGCACAATACAGCTGTCCAGGTCCTCCCGAACATTTTGGGTATACTTTCATAATAATAACCAATATCCTGTTACCAGGTCTTTGGTAGGCCTGGATTTAAACAGCACAATATAGCTGTCCAGGTCCTCCCGAACATTTCGGGTAAACTGTCAAAATAATATCCAATATCCTGTTACCAGGTCTTTGGTAGGCCTGGATTTAAACAGCACAACATAGCTGTTCAGGTCCCTCCGAACATTTCGGGTATACTTTCCCTGGTAGACGTCTCTACCAGCTTGATATGACACCAAATCTGAGCTCAGATCAAGTCTTTATAATATTACAATACAGAAATAACAAACATTAAGAATCACTAGATACGTAGAAACTACAGGAATCCCATATATACTGCTTTACAACACTAACTGCTCAGAAATAGTTGGAATCATATAATACTTATCTTTATTACTCCCAGCGCCCATTTTGTGTTCTCATCTCATCATGGCTCGCGTCTCTATGGCTCATCATAAAATTAATGTTGCTATGTAGAGCGAGGTCGCTGGTCGAGTCTCATGGCAAAATTTTAATTTCTTTTAATTTCATCAATTCGTTTTGATACGAATGGTGTTAGTAGTTTATTAGAGTTGAACCAATCTATAACTATCTGACTATCAGTCCATATCAATTGCTTTGTGATATTTAATTGAATATGTTTAAGAACTTATTGTATCAAACGGCTTCCAATGAATACTCCTAAACGTTCAAGTCGTGGTATTTTCAGGTTATCTTGGTCTTTGGTTGGTACCAGACGTGATTTTCCAATGACGAAACTTTTAGTGCTTTTAGTGTTATTTCTAACTATATAGACCACTGCTGCGTAAGCTTTAGTAGATGCGTCTGTGAAACAATGTAGTTGACAATTCATATTCAATAAATTCTTAATATAGCACCTAGGTATACTGAATTTCTTGATTTCCAATAAATCATCTTGTATGCCTGATCCTGACCATTTGTCTAATATAGTCCAGTCACTTTAGGCAAAAAAAGGGGTCAATCTCGGCATTGGAGATAATAAGCTGGAAACTCGTATACAGCTTCATTTTGGCGTTCTAAAAGTTGTCTCAAAAGTCTCATATTATCTCGTGTCTGCGTCGTAAGTTATTCGAGGTCAAAGGTCACGAAAATCGGTTTTTTGCAATTATCTCCGTTTCTATGCTTCCAATCACTTCAACACCTAACTAATATGAAAATTGAAGATAAAAAAATTTGCCACAACTTTTGTCTCAACTCTTTTTCTGTACGCTCAACTCTTTTCGAGATAGAGAGCGAAGAGCACCCAGCGCTCAGGCATGTATACTGTTATACAAGGTCAACCGTGAATCTCGGTGAAAAATACCTTGTATGTAGTTACTAAATCATTAAAATATTATCAACAATAAATAATTTGTATTATTTATTAGTTAATACATTGTATTGAATATAATTATTATATACAGGGTGTAAAAAGACCCTTAACGAAAACTGAAATCCCATGTTGTACCAATCACTATAAAAATTTTTTACTCCGGCACCATACCTGGAAAATTACTGGTGCAGGAGATATTGAGGGTCAAAGTAAGTATGGATTTTTTCTAATTAGGTACAAAATCGATGCATTTACCCCGCCAATAAGATTTTTAGATGCCCTATAACCCCACGGATAAGTAGTTATTTCTAGCATTGCACGCGCGTGATTTTAATTGCGGTTTAAAAATGTGAAAACTCAAAAAATAATTCGTTTCCCAGGTATTATTTTTGACTTGGCATGATGTCCACAACGAGTAGATTTCGGCTTGGTGATGGGTCTTGTAACAACCTGTATATAAATATACATATATATATATATATATATATATATATATATATATATATATATATATATATATATTGATTGTAAATAGATAAAATTATTAAGTATTTGCTCTTTAAATTGTAAAGATTTTAAAATTTAAATTTAAAAATTTTAAAAGTTACAGATTTTAAAGTTTAAAATGTATAATCTTATTTTTCTATTTTAGATTATAACTGGGAAGACGGACCACTATAAGACGACCTTTTTTTATGATGTCTATACAGTACCTGCGAATGCGGACCCCTCCATAGTTCATGTGGCAGATGTTCAGTTGTTATGTGGAGACTAATTTCTTTTTCAAGGGACTACTTTCCACAGAACATCATATACCCTGACGGGCTACTTTCTATTGACTGAATTTTGTAGTTGGTTCCTATGGTTGGTTCTAAGTTCTCAGCAACGACGGACGTGCAATTTTGATAATTTTGGCTGATTTGTTTTCTATTTGTGGGAAGTCTCTAACTAAAGGTGATTCTGTGAATGTAGTGCATGGCTTGAAAACTTTAAAAATTGCAAGTATCGAAAGAAATGATGGTCACATAGACTTTTTAAATACTTTAACCTCTGTGAATGTACATGTTGAGTGTCGAAAAGTATACATTAGTAAAAATTCTATATCAGCATCAAAACGACGACTAGAGGAGGGTGAACCTTTACCATCATCCAGTGTACCCGTAAAAAAAGGAATGAGGTGTTTGATTTGAAGAAAAAGAAGAAGAAGAAGGAAATTTATATTTTTGAACTTCAAGTTATTGAAGAATTTAGATGTACATTTAATTTTAATTTTAATTGTAACAAAAGTACAGCTACTGAATAAAAATTAACTTAAATTATATTTACTTGACTTATTTCTATTTACAATCTACCTATCTATCAATCAATTTATTTACAATCTATTATCGAATAAAATTAAATGAATTTATTTTACAGGGTGTAAAAAGACCCTTAACGAAAACTGAGATCCCATATTGTACCAATCACTACGAACATTTTTTACTTCGGCACCATACCTGGGAAATTACTGGTTCTGGAGATATTGAGGCTCAAAGTTAGTATGGAATTTTTCTAATTAGGTACAAAATCGATGCCTACCATAGTATAATAAAATCTAATAGTGAGCGAACTTCTTTGTCTGGGCGCTAAATGCCGACAACCGACTAGACACTGCAAATAACTAAGGGTTGACACAAAAACATTTTGCAAGTAGGTAGGTACTCCCGTCCATACAGATGACATGTATGTTTGTAAGTTCAAATTAATCTACGTGTTGTAGTAGTACTGATTTCTAGCATTTTTATTATTAGCATTTTCGTGATTTAATGTTTATTGTTCGCGATAGGTAAGTAATAAATTAAATGCAGGTTAAAATCTACAGTTTATTTATCTACTTAGAGATGCTTTAACGGGCAATTATTTGCAACATTTATTGTTCGACGATTTTAATTTTCGGTTGTTAATTCAGTATCATCACAATCATCATCACTACATAATTTAAAACAGTCTGTTTTCTGTCTGTCCCTATGTATGCCAAAATCTTTAAAACTAAGATAATTTTGACTGACTTGATAATAGATAGAATGATTCAAGAGAAAGGTTTATCATGTATTATACAATACATATACAACATGTAACAAATTTAAATGCACTTCTTGAAAGTACTTTGTTCAGAATCGGCTACCGAATCCATTACTGTCATTTTTAATACTGATTATTTTTTGTTCTAAAATAATAAAAATAACGTAAATTATAGTCACTCATTTATTTTAAAAGTTGAAATATACGAAAATAAACCTTAAGTCAAAGCAGAACGCCTTCTTTTAAAATGCATTTGTTTAATGGTTCGACGTTCGGTCACACGAACGCACACATTAGTACAACACAATAGCGGCAAAAGACAATACACACAATTTACCACGAAAATATCTATCATCTATAGGTATTTCGCTTACGTAATAATCAACAGGCAAGAGCGAGACGTAATGTGTCGCCCGCGCTGGCCAATAACAAGCGCTGGCGATGCGCTTTGACAAGTTATGACAAGTATCTAGTCATCCATCGGGAATCTGTCAGCGAGAGTTGCGAAAAAATATTTTAATTGTGAGAACAAAATTGTATTTATCAACATGACGGTGCTGGTGTGGAACGTTCTGCATCATCTTGATGTTAACTTGTCGCCCCCGGACTTTTTCACTGTGGGAAAATGTTAAATCACTAGTTTATTGTGAGGAGACAACAAGTGCCTAGGAGTTAAATAGTCATTTACAATATTATGAAACAATGGATCGTGTGCATGTTATTAACAAACAATAAATAATTTTATACAAAGTCGACTGTCCACTCCAAAGCCGAAAAGTGTGATGGAAAGAAATAGGTAGTCATATCTTTGGAAATATCAACAGTAGCTGGCAAATTATTCAAACATCATTCTTGTAAACCACACTCTATCAGAGTGTTGTATAAAGACTAAATTTGAAACATTTTGTTTATATCGTATCGTATTTCGTTCCAATCAGATCGCTGTCGTCTGTTTACCATAGCAACCGTTTCGTGTGTTTGTGTGCGTGCGCAAATTTATAGTGACCACGCTTTTTACTTTTAATCGAGTTTATACTTTCTTAAAAAAACAATATTTACGCAAATAAAAAACAAAATTAAATGCATGCATTATGATTGTAACAAGTTATTCTAATTGGGGTGTCTGAGGATGTGCGTTATTTCATTTACACGTTGTATGTATTGTATAATACATGCATAATATATAGTAGAGAAACACTGGTAGTTTTAGAGGTTTCTAATGTGATGTCGTAAATAAACCCATTGCAAACGCTGCCTGACCCCTACGAGATGCATCAAAATAATGTAGGTACTACAGTATTGTACAACTTAAAAAGGTCTACAAAAAAGTCCGCAAAGGTTTGATTATGTCTATTTCTTAGGAATAGCCCATAATAACCATTTCTTATCCTTTCTCCTTTACGAGGAATAATGGCTTATTTACGAAGCAATTTTATTAATCCTTATCCGATTTAGTACCTTAAATACATTAAACATGTAATATAGATCAGTAGGGCTCTTTACAGCATGTAATTGAAATGAATGTTTTCAAAGATATGAAAGATTTAAAATGCAGGGATATACTTAGTGGTTGCGGCGGGGCTGGCGGCCGGCGGCGCGTGCCTTTATACCTACATTGCACCCGTGTGGAGCCGGGGCGGGTCGCTAGTTTCTCGATATAATTGATTCTCATCCTCACATATAACCAGATTAAGAATTGCAATGGAAAGCAACACATGGTGCTGAAAATTTAATTTCAAATCGATGGAATCTCATGTTAACATTAAGTATTGCTGCTGTACGATGCCGACAAACAACCGTAGACTGCACATGTAGAACGCATTATTACAAAATTGTCGCATAAAATAATATTAGCGATAGCCACACTTGCAACTTCGTAACGACGCGCGGTGTTGGTCGGGCGGACGGGCCGCCTGCGAAAAAGTGGCGCGGGGACGCCGCCGCTCTGCCCCGCACCGCACCTCATCGTTGGCCTGTCTAGACGGCCGAGTTACTTCACTATTAGATTTTATTACACTATGCCTTTACCCTGCCAATATGTTCTTTAGATGCCATATGACCCCACGGTTATGTGGGTATTTCGAGCATTTCACGCGAGCGCTTTTAATGGCGGTTTAAAAATTTGGGAAAACTTAAAAAAATATCGTTTTCCAGGTATTATTTTTGGTTAGTATGACTTGGCATGATGTCCACAACGAGTAGACTTCGGCTTGGTGATGGGTCTTGTGACACCCTGTATATATATATAATAAATATATTCAATACAATGTATTAATAATAAATAATACAAATTATTTATTGTTGATAATATTTTAATAATTTAGTAACTATATACTTACAAGGTATTATTCACCGAGATTCACGGTTGACCTTGTATAACAGTATATATGCCTGAGCGCTGGGTGCTCTCCGCTCTCTATCTCGAAAAGGGTTGAGCGTACAGAAAAAGAGTTGAGACAAAAGTTGTGGCAATTTTTTTTATCTTCAATTTTCATATTAGTTAGGTGTTGAAGTGATTGGAACCATAGAAACGGAGATAATTGCAAAAAAACGATTTTCGTGACCTTTGACCTCGAATAACTTACGACGCAGACACGAGATAATATGAGACTTTTGAGACAACTTTTAGAACGCCAAAATGAAGCTGTATACGAGTTTCCAGCTTATTATCTCAAATTCCGAGGTGAAACCCTAAAGTGACTGGACTAATAATTCAGTGGATAAATTTGTATCCCATTTTATCTTTTGTTTCCACAACTCCCGCAGAAATAGTTTGGTTACAACCTTGTTTGTTAAATTAAATCTCAAATGAAGTGTGTCTGTTTTTAGATGCCAATCCAATCCTAAAATTTTAATAATTTCGATTAGATTCTTATCTGAAATCTGACTCATAAAAAGTTGTGAATTTGAACTCCATTCTCTCAAGTTCATTGATGTTTGTTGGAATGCATCTTTCGCTAGATGTTAAGTACAAGTTCAGGCTTTCTTCTTCCGTTTTTACTCCGGTTACCAAATTATCCACATATATCTCTTGAGCCAATGTTCTTGTTTGATTATCTTCAGACTTCTGCAGATGATGTTTGATAGTTGCGTTTAATAGAAAAAGACTGAAGTTATACCGAACGGTACTCTGGTGAATCGTAGATGAATGAGATTTGCTTTATGTGGAGGCTCCTCTATGTTTTTCACCCACAGGAATCTCGTCACGTCTCTGTCCAGATTTTGCAGGCCTATCTGCAGAAACGCCTTTTCTACATCTGCCGTTATTCCAAAATTGTGACATCGAAATTTTAAAATAAGTCCGGTTAAATCTTCCAACAGTATTGGACCACGATATAAACATTCGTTTAAACCTAGAAGTGGCAAAGACGCGTGACCTTGTCGCCGCGCATGTGTCTCGTAGAACACAAGTGCGCGTGGAGCGTTTGTTGCGGTAGTTTGTGTTGTTTGGGACGCGGACAGATCAACATGGTGTTTTGCAGCATATCCAACTGCGGAAATTCTTCCAAAGTTTATAACTTTACAAATAAAGGGATAACATTTCATATGTAAGTATTTAATTTTTGAAATAATGTTGTTTTTAGTCAATAAAATCAAATCAAATGTCTTCACCACCACTACTACGATAATCGCAGAAAAACGATATTTTCTCAATTTAGTAACCATTAACACTTAAGCTTGTTCATGTCTACTATTACAACTGCTAAAAGCAGCAATGAAACTATAGGCATGCGCAAATCGCAATAAACAATATTACCGCGCGTACGTAGGTATATTCCAGGAACACGCGCATGAGTTGGCCGCGAATTAGTGTCGTGCCACTACCTAAGACTATAGAATAAAAGGCAGACAGAGCGCGCGGAACACTTGCGTGAGGCCACTAAAGCAAATACAAAATTGAAAAGCGAATACAAACTCGACTCAGTGCGCTGCGAAGCATCGCACAGTTCACACGCCACGATCGATCCAGCTTTTAAATTCATAAAATGCCGTCTTGCGTTTTTAAACATTGTAAAAGTTGTTTCTAAAAGCAAATACGGGAAGATGGAATATATTCTTACAGATAACTATGGATTATTTGACCGTTTTATAATATTATTTCGATAAAATTCGTATTTATGCCGAAAATATGTAAGTGTTGCCAGTTTACGTCGACACCGTTTTCCCTGAATTAGGGAAAATGCACTTGTCAATTGATTATGTAGGTAATAATGATTGTCATGTTAATGAAAAATACATTAACGTATTGTAAAAGTATATTGTAGATTATATTTTTTCTTGTAAATATACTAATAGGATTTCCATTAGTATATACATTGTTTTGAGTTCGATCCCCAAACGATCCAAATATTCGTGTACACGCGGCTACTTTTCAAGCTATACACTTTGACCTTTATACCGTTGTTAGACCTTTGTACCGTTCTTATGGCGTAGGGAATAAGTATCAAAATCGTACTTCGACTATTTAGCTTGACTTGGCGCCGTGTGTACATTAAGTACAGAAACAGAAATTATTGATTGTAGCTATTATTTATTTTTAATTGCAATTTTTTTTGGTTACGATTTATGATTATGATATTCATAATTTATTGTATGCATGACAAAATGTTTTTAGCTAATTAATATTTATGACGCAAGCCTATCTATTTATTTCTCAATTTACGAATAAAATTAGTTAAAACTTAACTCGGAGCCTACATTTTTTAAGAAATGTATTTATAAAAGCATACTTTAATGTTATTTTTTATTTGAATAATTTTCACAACAGCATTACATATTAAAAGCATTAATTAAATCTATGGTAAATTCTTCAAAACCACAAACGAATATAAAATATTACCTATGTAATATTTTTATATTCGTTTGCAAAAACTATATGTAAAATAGTGGGAGATTATTCATAATCTGGCAACTTTACACACACATAGACGCGCGTGTCCGTACAGTGCCAGTCGCCAAATGTCACGCACACATAGCTGTCAACGTGCCTCACTTAGTCGGACGAATACGCTATATCTGGTTCTTGTTTGTTAAATCTGTGGCCACTACTATTTTATATCGATAATTTATTACGTGTGGCTTAATACCTAGATTTACCGAAATGGGAACGAAAGATGGGTTTTCGTTATATATTAAATTATTATTTTAAATATTTTTTTATAGACTCACGCCTGTATCCCCGAAGGGGTAGGCAGAGGTGTAATATTACACCCACATTTCGCCAGGAATTTTTAGGTCCCACGTAAGTATTATTATTATTATGTGTCTCTTTTTCACGGCTATTCTTCTAACATGGTGTTAGAAGAATAACCGGTCCTTTGGAAGGCTTACACGGGGATATGGATCCAACGTGCAGAGGCCCGTAGAGAACTTTAACCCCTTGGATGCCGGAACGCAGATCTACGCGAGACACAATAGCTTTTTAATTGTGTCTGGCATTCCGGCATACAAGAGGTTAATCTAAAATGGGATGGGACACATGCCGCGGAGCCTCCACAACTGCACTACTGAGTACAGCTATGGACTAGCCGCAGCAAATGTAGGACTATTGCAATGATGTGGAGTCTAATTTACTGGTTTATGGGGATGGGTGTTAAATGGACTGGTAATAATGATACTATGGATAAAAAACGGCACCTGCCAGTGATGCTCCTATAGCATCCGTCCGCGTGGCAGGCATTATTATTATTATAACACTTTGCCCGACCCGGGAATCGAACCCGAGACCTCCCAATCCCACGTGCACATTTATACCGCGAGACCAACGAGGCAGCTTTTAAAAAATTAAATTATTACATCTCATTATTTATATTTTCTTATTATCTAAATAGTTTAAAATAATTTTTATCAATGATTTTCGTAGTAGTGGTGGTGAAAAAATTTTATTTGATCCGTTTTGTTTATCCGTACTTTTAAACTATTTCTTCATTTACAAAATTTACAGGAGCTACCTCCTGTAAATTTTGTAAATGAATTGCTTATTATTGTTATGTATGTGGGTAAGTTAAAAACAGTCTGCGTTGAGTATCCTTGTATCATTGACGTTTTCCACATCTATAAAATATTTTTTATGTCATAGTAAAATTATACGTAATAAAATTATTATTATATTGTAAGGATAGTTGATTAAATTCGATCGGTGAGAAGCTGGGAAAGAAAAAGAAAAACATACGAATTCATATCATTTAAGCATCAGTTTAATTTATCTTATGCTATTATCACATGTTTCCAAAAGATCCGGATATTAAAGGTAAATGGATATCTGCTACTGGAAAAAGAGATTGGTTCCCAACAAACTATAGCAGAATTTGTTCTGGGCCTCAAGTCTGTTATTACAATAGTGCCAAAATGGTCAATCACTGACTTCATAATTGTTGATTTTGACAAGTTTGGTAGTCTACTGTTACAATGGTGTTTCACAAATGAACAATTTAATTCGTCAACAAAAAGACGGACTTTGATCAAATCAGCTGTACAGTGTACCGACAGTCGACATAAATGGAGACTGATTACGGTAAGAATAAAATTGTATTATATCTATGTCCTATTCATTTTCAATAAGAAAAGTTCATAAAACGGGAAGTACTATTAAACATAAATTTCAGGTAACAGATGATTTGAAGCCGACGGTGACGTCATCAACTTCTTCACGTAAATGTGAATCGCCAGAGAATGTTGATGTAGGTATATACATTGGTATTGATATTTTGTATCAATTTTATAACTGATTTTATATACTTTTCACTTTCCACGCGGTAATACAAAATAAAAATACTAGCCTTTGGGGTTTTGCCGCAATCTGAAAAATATGTGAATTTATCACATAAATAAGTAATTTGTATTTTTTAGTCCGCAGGTAACCAGCAATCATTGACCAACACGGACAGCAATTGACGGCCCCTGTAAGTGATTCTGGTCAAGCTGATACTCCGAGGAAAAATAAATTACGCTCTGAAATTATTAGAAGTCGCGTCGTCATTTCAGACCAGCGGTTAAAAATAAAACGTTTACAATGTAAAGCCAGACGATATAGCAAACAAATTTTGAAACTGAAAGACCTCATCAAAAATTTAGAAGATAAAAGATTAATTATCTCCAGATCAAGGGTGGTGCTTAGAAAATATGAACATTACCATGAAAGATTTTGTTAGTAAAATACAATCAAAAATTTAAATCCGGTAAAAACACGCGTAACAAATATTCGCACAGCTTAAGAAGTTTCGCTACCTATGACGTTACATTTCTATTCGCCTAAAGCCTATGAGTTTGTACGACAAAAATTTAATACATGTTTGCCTCATGTTAGAACATTAAAAATATGGTATCAGTCTATTAATGCAGAACCAGGTTTCCCTACAGAATCTCTTTCCGCCATCAAAGCTAAGCTAAGCTTCGGTTGAAGCTAGTAAATATGGCCTCATCGGAAACTTGGTATTAGACGAGATGGCCATTCGGCAACGTGCCCAGTGGGATGGTAATCGAATGTACGGGTACGTAGATATAGGCAATAGTAACTACAATAATGAGAGCATAACATTGCCAAAGAGGCGCTTGTATTCTTAGTAACGGCCATTAATGGATCGTAGAAAATCCCTGTTGGCTATTTTCTTGTAGACGAATTATCCGGAGAGCAAAATCTAATTTAGTTTTGCAGTGTCTAGAGCTACTTCATAACACAGGAATGGATATCATATCTTTGACGTTTGATGGCTCTCCAGCTCACATTGCCATGGCCAAAAAGCTAGGCTGTTCATTTGATTTGGAACAAATGGTTACACACTTTCCGCACCCGGTAACAAAAAATCCGGTATTTATTTTCCTAGACGTCTGCCACATGATATAGCTAGTGAGAAATACATTTGAGTCTATTAAGGACGCGTTTACAAAATTAGTAGGTACAAAATCGCGTCACTACAGCGACACGGCGGCAACAGTACGTACTACGTACGGTAACTTGCGGAAATGTAGTTCAACTAAATAACTTTGAGACTTAGAATTTTTTGTGATATGTATCTAAGTGTTATAGGCCTGGCTGTGCGAATTACGTACAAATAAGTTTCTTATTTTTATATACCTAAATGGACATTATTACTTTATTTTTTCCATTATGTTGATTCAGGATATATTTCGGTATTTAGATATTATTTTGTTTCTTGCGTTGAAATCTGGTAAGATTATGAGGACTGATGGTATACCATCCCATTCAAGTGTTGCGACTGGAACTCATAAAAGAGTAGACCTAGTTATGCCAGGTTGGGGCTCATTTTATTTGTTTTAGTGAGACCCTACCACTGAAACTTATGAAGTAACCTTCCAGGGTTATTCGATGACTCTTACTGGTACTCATATGTGAGTAGAGCTAGGCATGCCGAGTTTGGGCTCATTTTGTTTGTACATAAGAGACCCTACCACTGGAACTTATGAAGTAACCTTCCAGGGTTATTCAATGACTCTTGTTAGTACTCATGTGTGAGTAGAGCTAGGCATGCCGAGTTTGAGCTCATTTTGTTTGTACATAAGAGACCCTACCACTGGAACTCATGAAGTAACCTTCCAGGGTTATTCAATGACACTTGCTGGTACTCATATGTGAGTAGAGCTAGGCATGCCGAGTTTGGGTTCATTTTGTTTGTACATGAGAGACCCTACCACTGAAACTTATGAAGTAACCTTCCAGGGTTATTAGATGACTCTTGCTGGTACTCGTATGTGAGTAGAGCTAGGCATGCCGAGTTTGGGCTCATTTTGTTTGTACATGAGAGACCCTACCACTGAAACTTATGAAGTAACCTTCCAGGGTTATTCGATGACTCTTACTGGTACTCATATGTGAGTAGGGCTAGGCATGCCGAGTTTGGGTTCATTTTGTTTGTACATAAGTAACCCTACCACTGGAACTTATGAAGTAACCTTCCAGGGTTATTCCATGACTCTTGCTGGTACTCGTATGTGAGTAGAGCTAGGCATGCCGAGTTTGGGCTCATTTTGTTTGTACATGAGAGACCCTACCACTGAAAGTTATGAAGTAACCTGCCAGGGTTATTAGATGACTCTTGCTGGTACTCGTATGTGAGTAGAGCTAGGCATGCCGAGTTTGGGCTCATTTTGTTTGTACATGAGAGACCCTACCACTGAAACTTATGAAGTAACCTTCCAAGGTTATAAGATGACTCTTGCTGGTACTCATATGTGAGTAGAGCTAGGCATGCCGAGGTTGGGCTCATTTTGTTTGTACATACGAGACGCAACCACTGCAACTTATGAAGTAACCTTCCAGGGTTATTCGATGACTCTTACAGGTACTCATATATGTCAGTAGAGCTAGGCATGCCGAGTTTGGGTTCATTTGTACATAAGTTACCCTACCACTGGAACTTATGAAGTAACCTTCCAGGGTAATTCGATGACTCTTGCTGGTACTCATATGTGAGTAGAGCTAGGCATGCCGAGTTTGGGCTCATTTTGTTTGTACATGAGAGACCCTACCACTGAAACTTATGAAGTAACCTTCCAGGGTTATTAGATGATTCTTGCTAGTACTCATATGTGAGTAGAGCTAGGCATGCCGAGTTTGGGCTCATTTTGTTTGTACATACGAGACGCAACCACTGCAACTTATGAAGTAACCTTCCAGGGTTATTCGATGACTCTTACTGGTACTCATATGTGAGTACAGCTAGGCATGCCGAGTTTGGGCTCATTTTGTTTGTACATGAGAGACCCTACCACTGAAACTTATGAAGTAACCTTCCAAGGTTATTAGATGACTCTAGCTCTACTCACATATGAGAACCAGCAAGAGTCATTGAATAACCCTGGAAGGTTACTTCATAAGTTGCAGTGGTTGGGTCTCTTATGTACAAACAAAATGAGCCCAAACTCGGCATGCCTAGCTCTACTCACATATGAGTACCAGCAAGAGTCATCGAATAACCCTGGAAGGTTACTTCATAAGTTCCAGTGGTAGGGTTACTTATGTACAAACAAAATGAACCCAAACTCTGCATGCCTAGCTCTACTGACATATGAGTACTAGTAAGAGTCATTAAATAACCCTGGAAGGTTACCTCATAAGTTCCAGTGGTAGGGTCTCTTATGTACAAACAAAATGAGCCCAAACTCGGCATGCCTAGCTCTACTCACATATGAGTACCAGTAAGAGTCATTGAATAACCCTGGAAGGTTACTTTATAAAATGCAGTGGTAGGGTCTCTTATGTACAAACAAAATGAGCCCAAACTCGGCATGCCTAGCTCTACTCACATATGAGTACCAGTAAGAGTCATCGAATAACCCTGGAAGGTTACTTCATAAGTTGCAGTGGTAGGGTCTCTTATGTACAAACAAAATGAGCCCAAACTCGGCATGCCTAGCTCTACTCACATATGAGTACCAGTAAGAGTCATCGAATAACCCTGGAAGGTTACTTCATAAGTTGCAGTGGTAGGGTCTCTTATGTACAAACAAAATGAGCCCAAACTCGGCATGCCTAGCTCTACTCACATATGAGTACCAGCAAGAGTCATCGAATAACCCTGGAAGGTTACTTCATAAGTTCCAGTGGTAGGGTTACTTATGTACAAACAAAATGAACCCAAACTCTGCATGCCTAGCTCTACTGACATATGAGTACTAGTAAGAGTCATTGAATAACCCTGGAAGGTTACTTCATAAGTTCCAGTGGTAGGGTCTCTTATGTACAAACAAAATGAGCCCAAACTCGGCATGCCTAGCTCTACTCACATATGAGTACCAGCAAGAGTCATCGAATAACCCTGGAAGGTTACTTTATAAGTTCCAGTGGTAGGGTCACTTATGTACAAACAAAATGAACCCAAACTCGGCATGCCTAGCTGTACTGACATATGAGTACCAGTAAGAGTCATTGAATAACCCTGGAAGGTTACTTTATAAAATGCAGTGGTAGGGTCTCTTATGTACAAACAAAATGAGCCCAAACTCGGCATGCCTAGCTCTACTGACATATGAGTACTAGTAAGAGTCATTGAATAACCCTGGAAGGTTACTTCATAAGTTCCAGTGGTAGGGTCTCTTATGTACAAACAAAATGAGCCCAAACTCGGCATGCCTAGCTCTACTCACATATGAGTACCAGCAAGAGTCATCGAATAACCCTGGAAGGTTACTTTATAAGTTCCAGTGGTAGGGTCACTTATGTACAAACAAAATGAACCCAAACTCGGCATGCCTAGCTGTACTGACATATGAGTACCAGTAAGAGTCATTGAATAACCCTGGAAGGTTACTTTATAAAATGCAGTGGTAGGGTCTCTTATGTACAAACAAAATGAGCCCAAACTCGGCATGCCTAGCTCTACTCACATATGAGTACCAGTAAGAGTCATCGAATAACCCTGGAAGGTTACTTCATAAGTTCCAGTGGTAGGGTCTCTTATGTACAAACAAAATGAGCCCAAACTCGGCATGCGTAGCTTTACTCACATATGAGTACCAGCAAGACTCATCGAATAACCTTGGAAGGTTACTTCACTAGTACCAGTGGTAGGGTCTCACCAAAACAAATAAAATGAGCCCCAACCTGGCATAACTAGGTCTACTCTTTTATGAGTTCCAGTCGCAACACTTGAACGGGATGGTATACCATCAGTCCAGATAATCTTACCAGATTTCAACGCAAGAAACAAAATAATATCTAAATACCAAAATATATCCTGACAACATAACGGAGAAAATAAAGTAATAATGTCCATTTATACAAAAGATATTTACTTGTACGTAATTCGCACAGAATACGAGAAGTATCAAATTGATTTTAGCGAATATTTTGTATTCGTATATTGCTTTTTTCGTCTTCGGGCTGCAGCGACAAGTGACATAGAGTCCACTCCCGACGGCGCTCAAGCGCAGACAGATCTCATTGCAGAATTTGGATATATAAATCAAGAAAGTGGCTAAATAAAACGAACCTTATTGCCACACATTAAGACACACGTATGCGAGCAAAATAGAAGAAAAATGTAAGATGATTTTTTGCTTTTTTTGAGTCAATTTACAATATTTTGAAAAAAAAAATCAAATTGTTTTTGAGTTGACTATATTTAGTACCCTATTCTATCTTTGAAAATCTAAATAAATGTTAAAATAGAGAGAAAATTGTACCCAAAAATAGCAGTATATGCCTATTTTTGCTTTAAGAGGCCGTTTCGAATCGATTTTACATTAATATTAATTAAATATTTTTTATTTATTTTCAAATTGATTTATAGATAAAAAAGTAATCAATTTATCGTAATCATTAGTTTTATTAGTTATTATCTAAAATTGTCGTAAAATGTACCGGAAATATGTGGTTTTTTGATACAAGCGTAAACGCGTCCTTAAGGACGCGTTTACGCTTGTATCAAAAATTATTATTTAGATTTTCAAAGATAGAATAGGGTAGTAAATATAGTCAACTCAAAAACAATTTGATTATTTTTTTCAAAATATTGTAAATTGACTCAAAAAAAGCAAAAAATCATCTTACATTTTTCTTCTATTTTGCTCGCATACGTGTGTCTTAACATGTGGCAATAAGGTTTGTTTTATTTAGCCACTTTCTTGATTTATATATCCAAATTCTGAAATGACATCTCAGTCTGCGCTTGAGCGCCGTCGGGAGTGGACTCTATGTCGCTTGTCGCTGCAGCCCGAAGACGAAAAAAGCAATATACGAATACAAAATATTCGCTAAAATCAATTTGATACTTCTCGTATTCTGTGTGAATTACGTACAAGTAAATTTCTTTTGTATAAATGGACATTATTACTTTATTTTCTCCGTTATGTTGAGTCAGGATATATTTCGGTATTGAGTTATTATTTTGTTTCTTGCGTTGAAATCTGGTAAGATTATCTGGACTGATGGTATACCATCCCGTTCAAGTGTTGCGACTGGAACTCATAAAAGAGTAGACCTAGTTATGCCAGGTTGGGGCTCATTTTATTTGTTTTGGTGCGACCCTATCACTGGTACTAGTGAAGTAACCTTCCAAGGTTATTCGATGAGTCGTGCTGGTACTCATATGTGAGTAGAGCTAGGCATGCCGAGTTTGGGCTTATTTTGTTTGTACACAAGAGACCCTACCACTGGAACTTATGAAGTAACCTTCCAGGGTTATTCAATGACTCTTGCTGGTACTCATGTGTGAGTAGAGCTAGGCATGCCGAGTTTGGGCTCATTTTGTTTGTACATAAGAGACCCTACCACTGCATTTTATGAAGTAACCTTCCAGGGTTATTCAATGACTCTTACTGGTACTCATATGTCAGTACAGCTAGGCATGCCGAGTTTGGGTTCATTTTGTTTGTACATAAGTGACCCTACCACAGGAACTTATGAAGTAACCTTCCAGGGTTATTCGATGACTCTTGCTGGTACTCATATGTGAGTAGAGTTAGGCATGCCGAGTTTGGGCTCATTTTGTTTGTACATAAGAGACCCTACCACTGGAACTTATGAAGTAACCTTCCAGGGTTATTCAATGACTCTTGCTGGTACTCATGTGTGAGTAAAGCTACTCATGCCGAGTTTGGGCTCATTTTCTTTGTACATAAGAGACCCTACCACTGCATTTTATGAAGTAACCTTCCAGGGTTATTCAATGACTCTTACTGGTACTCATATGTCAGTAGAAATAGGCATGCCGAGTTTGGGTTCATTTTGTTTGTACATAAGTGACCCTACCACTGGAACTTATGAAGTAACCTTCCAGGGTTATTCGATGACTCTTGCTGGTACTCATATGTGAGTAGAGCTAGGCATGCCGAGTTTGGGCTCATTTTGTTTGTACATAAGAGACCCTACCACTGGAACTTATGAAGTAACCTTCCAGGGTTATTCAATGACTCTTGCTGGTACTCATGTGTGAGTAGAGCCAGGCATGCCGAGTTTGGGCTCATTTTGTTTGTACATAAGAGACCCTACCACTGGAACTTATGAGGTAACCTTCCAGGGTTATTCAATGACTCTTGCTGGTACTCATGTGTGAGTAGAGCTAGGCATGCCGAGTTTGGGCTCATTTTGTTTGTACATAAGAGACCCTACCACTGGAACTTATGAAGTAACCTTCCATGGTCATTCAATGACTCTTGCTGGTACTCATGTGTGAGAAGAGCTAGGCATACCGAGTTTGGGCTCATTTTGTTTGTACATAAGAGACCCTACCACTGCATTTTATGAAGTAACCTTCCAGGGTTATTCAATGACTCTTACTGGTACTCATATGTCAGTACAGCTAGGCATGCCGAGTTTGGGTTCATTTTGTTTGTATATAAGAGACCCTACCACTGGAACTTATGAGGTAACCTTCCAGGGTTATTCAATGACTCTTACTGGTACTCATGTGTGAGTAGAGCTAGGCATGCCGAGTTTGGGCTCATTTTGTTTGTACATAAGGACCCTACCACTGGAACTTATGAAGTAACCTTCCATGGTCATTCAATGACTCTTGCTGGTACTCATGTGTGAGAAGAGCTAGGCATACCGAGTTTGGGCTCATTTTGTTTGTACATAAGAGACCCTACCACTGCATTTTATGATGTAACCTTCCAGGGTTATTCAATGACTCTTGCTGGTACTCATGTGTGAGTAGAGCTAGGCATGCCGAGTTTGGGCTCATTTTGTTTGTATATAAGAGACCCTACCACTGGAACTTATGAGGTAACCTTCCAGGGTTATTCAATGACTCTTGCTGGTACTCATGTGTGAGTAGAGCTAGGCATGCCGAGTTTGGGCTCATTTTGTTTGTACATAAGAGACCCTACCTCTGGAACTTATGAAGTAACCTTTCAGGTTTTTCAGGTTTATTCGAAGACTCTTAGTGGTACTCATATGTGAGTAGAGCTAGGTATGTTCCAGTGGTAGGGTCTCTGATGTTCATACAAAATAAGCCCAAACTCGGTATGCCTAGCTCTACTCACATATGAGTACCAGCAAGAGTGATCGAATAACCCTGGAAGGTTACTTCATAAGTTCCAGTGGTAGGGTCTCTTATGTACAAACAAAATGAGCCCAAACTCGGCATGCCTAGCTTTATTTCCATATGAGTACCAGCAAGAGTAATCGAATAACCCTGGAAGGTTACTTCATAAGTTCCAGTGGTAGGGTCACTTATGTACAAACAAAATGAGCCCAAACTCGGCATGCCTAGCTCTACTCACATATGAGAACCAGCAAGAGTCATTGAATAACCCTGGAAGGTTACTTCATAAGTTGCAGTGGTTGGGTCTCTTATGTACAAACAAAATGAGCCCAAACTCGGCATGCCTAGCTCTACTCACATATAAGAACCAGCAAGAGTCATCGAATAACCCTGGCAGGTTACTTCATAAATTCCAGTGGTAGGGTCTTTTATGTACAAACAAAATGAGCCCAAACTCGGCATGCCTAGCTCTACTCACATAAGAGTACCAGTAAGACTCATCGAATAACCTTGGAAGGTTACTTCACTAGTACCAGTGGTAGGGTCGCACTAAAACAAATAAATATGAGCCCCAACCTGGCATAACTAGGTCTACTCTTTTATGAGTTACAGTCGCAACACTTGAATGGGATGGTATACCATCAGTCCACATAATCTTACCAGATTTCAACGCAAGAAACAAAATAATATCTAAATACCGAAATATATCCTGAATCAACATAATGGAAAAAATAAAGTAATAATGTCCATTTAGGTATATAAAAATAAGAAACTTATTTGTACGTAATTTGCACAGCCAGGCCTATAACACATAGATACATATCACAAAAAATTCTAAGTCTCAAAGTTATTTAGTTGAACTACATTTCCGCAAATTACCGTACGTAGTACGTACTGTTGCCGCCGTGTCGCTGTAGTGACGCGATTTTGTACCTACTAATTTTGTAAACGCGTCCTTAAGGTATTTATAGACGATAAGAAAGAAGTTGTCAAGTGGTCAAATTTGGTAAATCTTAACAAATTGCAAGAACACTTACATTTGGCAAATAAATCAAGGCGTAAGCACATTTTTTTCCAGAATCAAAAAATGAAAGTTCGTTTAGCGACTCAACTTATGAGTGATAGTGTTGCTTCCGCTTTAGACTTTTGCTCTCAACTAAAGCATCCAAACTTCACCGACGTGAATAAGAAACTTTAATAAATTCATTTTAAACTCAAGAAATATGAAACAGTTGTATTTTAAAAAACCTATCTATTTTAGAAATAAAGATCTAATATTTTCATTTCTCGACACAGTAGCAATTTATAAAAAAAAATTAAAGTTTAACGACGGGCAAGAAGTGGTGAAATCTATTAAAAAAAACGGGATTTATCGGTTTCCTAGTTTGCATCGAAAGTTTTAAACAGATTTATATAAAGATTGTAGAAAAAAAAAAAAAGCTAAAGTATTTGCCTGCATAAAAGTTTTCACAAGATCACTTAGAGCTCACTTTTGGCCACATAAGAGCGCACGGTGTTTGTAATAATAACCCCACAGCTCGTCGGTTTATGTCAATGTACAAAAAACTTACTGCACACATTGAGCTAAAAGACTTTTCACCACAGCAGCTCAAACATGCCGCTTTTGCTGCGAGACAACAGTGAACAAAACGCGATTTTGATTCGAGCGTGAGGCAAAGTAGCTTTTTAATTTTTTAATCTTCAGTGCCACGAATTGACATTGTTCAGCCACAAATTTGAAACATTCGAATTTTACTGTGCTCTGTCTCTTTCACATGCATATAAAAAGTGAGTGAAAAAACAAACCCCTTCGAATTCGAAATTCGATTTTGGAATTCGACCTCAAAGAAAACACCTACGACAACGCAAAAAAAAAAGAATAAAGAAATTACTTTTTTTATATGTTATTGTTTACATGTTTAATTTATTATTGGATTTTAATAAAAATAAGTCTTATTAATAGTATAAAATTAGTATTTAACCAATACATTTTTATTTAGAATTACAACAATGATACATTTGAAAAATAAACATCAGGGACGCAGTATTAAAACGCGATTTAAAAAAGTAGCGGGAATAAAAATTTCGCTGATGCTGATACAGTAGGTATAGCGTAACGTGTTAAATTTATATTAATATATAAAATAATCTAAAAAGATGAGTGAAACTAGCGATGATGACTGTGCTTTAACACCAGAAGAGTTAAATTAACAAGTGATTATGCAGAATTCAATCTATTCCTGTTCATTTCTATGTCTCCTAAGTAATATGTGTTCTCACTGCTGTGGTGAAAAGTTATGTGTGCTACACGAGAGCAAAGTTTTTTGTATCTCGTGCTATTGAGTCCCTCACCACGCTCAGGATTCTAACTTTGATTCACTCGCTACGCTCGTGAATCAATCATAGAATCCTTCGCTTGCTCGAGACTCAAAATCAGCACTCGAAACAAAAAACAACTTTGCTCTCTTGTTGCACAAATAACTATTGACAGTGGTAATTGTACGGCGCTAGAAAACGTATCAATTTTGAGCTGTACATCTGAATGAAAACATTGTTGACGATAAGGATGGACATTGCAACATCAGTAATATGTCTGATTTTGCATCGGAAGTCATCACATACATAGCAGGATCAGTGGTCCATTACTTAAGGCGAGGATTTCCGAGCGCTCAAAGCTTTTGAGGCTCCCCTCTTCCCCAGTTCGCGAGTATAACTACGACACGGTAATAATATCTAACAGTATTGTAACTCCATACAAACGCACGAAACTCGAGTTATACCTACGCGCCTCGAGCAGAGTACCCATGAGCACAGCCGCTATCGTGCCGCAGCTCGCATGCGGCGCGTCTGGTAGGTATATAACATATAACTCACGAAGGCGACCGAGTTACAATACTGTTAGATTATATTACCGTGACTACGATCAATCGCGACGCGAGACGCGACGCCACTGCCGGCCGTAGTTATAACACTTTCGCGCCATAGTATAGAAAAATGAAGCAGTATATCAATTGAAATATAAACTTACTTATCGAGTATAAATAATTTGCAACGTTTCTGTTTTGAATAAACCTTTATGAAATTCGAAAGTAGTTTTACAAAATTGCTTTTGTTTATAGTGACAATAGTAATCAGTAGATAATATTAAGAACATTATGTTTGTTGTTAATTATAAAAAAAACTTATGATCGCTCGATGATCGCTCAATGCGAAAGTATCGCTTGTTCGATATCAATCTTAGGGAAGAGGATTAGATTAATAAAAATTAATAAATTCGTTGCTACTGTCAGCAAAACAACGGCATAGAACCAATAATACACATAACGGATAAGATACTCATAGCTACTTTTAATCAACAATGATTACATTTTGTTATATTTATTTTAACTATGAAATCTCTAAGATACTACTCTGTCAAAAAAGTACCGGAAAAAGATCAATAATACACAAGATTTTTATTACAGGGCAATAGCTATAGCAATATACTCATGCAAACACACGTGCATGCATAATAAAGGAGATCACCCAGCTCCATACAAATTTAGGCTATTCTAAAAGTACCGGCCATTGATATATATGTACTAAATATAATATGTCAATGGTGCCGGCCAACTAAAATAAACTTATAGAATATTATAGGTAAATTCACGAAAGTTGACCACAAATCGCGGCCGTCACGCATATGTACATTCGTGCACCAATGGCGTTGCTCCATTCTTGACGCATTTAGGGAATGCGTCAAGAACGGAGCCACGCCATTGGCACTCCACCCGCGCCTCACCCCGCACCTCCACGGGGACCTAAAAAATGATTTCTGCGCAGTGGTCATCTTTCGTGAACCGACCTATTGACTTAAGGTTATATTTCTATGAATATTACGAAATAAACACTTTTTATTACTACACTAAGGTTCTAAGTGCAGTCTGTGAGATGTTCCTAAAATAAATCCTAAGTAATTACTGTTATTTATTTGCCTAAAATAACGTGCATGTTGCAATTTAAATGGTATCAGGTAGTAAGCCAAGAGCGAAATATCTAATTGATAAGCATTACTGCCTCACAGAAAGAGACGGTGACGTTCCAAGCCATCACGCACCAGACTATGGACAGGGCAGGTAGCGAGGGTAAGACTTTTATACTACAGGCCCATGTCCAAAATGGATGGGTCACATGAACCACCAGGTGACGTATATAGGACGATATAAGAGCATAAAATATTCAGCACTATGCCGTCACTTATAAGCTGTCCAACTGAGTGCTGGTGAGAATTTGATTTTCTGACAATTTCCAAAAAGATACTGACTTTGTAGCGCACCATTTTTTTACGGCATTGCGCGCTTTCTTATTATTTATCATGGATCTATCGAAGGTCATAATGCCGTACAAAAATATATGACCGAAATGCGTACTCACTCTACCTGCACTTTTAAATTCTCACCAGCACTTAGTTGGACAGCTTACAAGTGACGGCATAGTGCTGAATCTTATTATTTTATGCTCTTATATCGTCCTGTATACTGAAGACAGAAGACTGGTCGAACTTAAGATTCAAATAAGCTTTAAAAGAACCAAGCAGCAACTGACTCCGAAAATAAGATGGCATATGTTAGAGAAGAATGAATGTGTAGAAAAATTCAGAGATAGAGTGGTAGGTAAAATGTTAGGAATGGGCGATATGAATGATATTAGTGTCAATGAGTGTTGGGAAGAGATGAGTGAATGTATTAAGGGTGTAGCAAAGGATGTTTTAGGAGAGTCGAAAGGGAAGCGTATGAAAGATAAGGACACGTGGTGGTGGACAAAAGATGTACAGAATGCACTTAAAGAAAAGAAAGTAAGGTTTAAGGAATGGCAGCTGATGAAAGGAGGAAATGAATCTTTAGAAGAAAGTAAGAAGAAGAAATATGACGAATGTAAAAAGAGAGCCAAAAAGGCCGTAGCCATTGCTAGATCTAAAGCCCTGGACAAGTTGTACGGTGTGCGTCAGGATGGCTGGACCATGAGAGATTTTGGAGGTTTGAGCAATTCCAAACTTTTGTACCTATTTTATACTATTTGGTACCAGATATAAAAAAATTAGTACCTCGCTAAAGAGGGAAAACTATAACGAGGAAAGTGGCCAGCCATTCTGACTTCAGAATGGCTGGACCAAACCGGTTTCACCTAGTTGTAGGCGTTATCACTAGTTCATCTTTTCGTTAAAATATAGTACCTTATTGGTACCTGAACATATGTTTTTCTTATATTTTTTCGATAAGCCGTAAATAAGTTACACCAACAAGAATTGTTGACACTTGAACTCCATACACCCTAATATAAGATTCACTTATGAAATGGAGACAGACAGATCGTTGGCCTTCCTCGATGTGAAGATCACGGTGAGAGAAAATGGAAACCTGACACACACTATTTACAGGAAGCCCACACACACTGACAAGTACTTAAACGCAAATTCACATCAACACCCGCGGCATTTGCAATCCGTTATTGCTTCATTGACAAACAGAGCATATGACCTTTGCGACCCCGAACACTTAGATAGTGAGCTTACACATGTTCGGGAGTAACCGTTGTGTAACCGTTTTACTTGAGTACTGCAAAACGGTTACAAACACAATATGCGAAGTTCAAGGAAAAGGTCGAGACTGACTTAAGTGAACAGAGCGCCAGCGTTCATGCCCTACATAACGGATAAAGTTGGAACAGTACTACAAAAATACTCAATTATTAAGACTGTATATAGTCCGTACTCCAAAGTAGCAAATCACCTGCGTACTCCAAAGGATGTCATCCCTTTTCAAACACCAGGCGTGTACAAGGTGGATTGCAGCTGTGGTAGTTCCTACATCGGGCAAACAAAAAGGACCATCGCCGAACGAGTTAAGGAACTCATCACGGCCGTCAAAAACCGACAAACCACCAAGTCGGCCATAGCTCAGCATTTGTTGGAGTCAGGATCCAATCACTGGATTGAGCTACATCGGCCCCAGGTTCTCTCCACAGACCGTCACTATTTTTCAAGAATAGCACGGGAAGCGGTTGACATCAAAAAGCACGCAAACTTCAACCGGGAGGATGGTTACCGTTTATTTACATCTTGGAATCCTGTCATCAGCAAATGTAGACACCGATGAAGTGATATTACGCGCCAGTGTGAAGATACCATTTGTTGTGTGTCGAAGTACCGACAGTTCCGAACTTATAAATGTCAATGATTGTGAAGACCAAGTGAGGGTAGGTTCCGAAACCCGCACTTCTCGGAGGCAGCGAGGACGGACATCAGTCATCCCGTGACCACGGCTGGTGTAACCCATGCCGAAACGTCGGGGCAAATAGAAAGGTATTTCATCTTTCATTTCGTTTAGTTAACACGATTCAGACCCGTTACATAATCATTAGTATGTGTACAAATCGTGGTAGTTTAAAAGTAGTTACCTACTACCTACCTACTACCTGCCTACTGCCTGCCTACTGCCTGCCTACTACCTACCTACTACCTACCTACTGCCTGCCTACTGCCAGGCCTCCTTCACTCGGCCGTACCTACAGCGATAAGTGCCTACACTTTCGCGCGGCTTCCAAGCCCGCGTCGTTACTCGGCTGTCATGGTTGTCACCGCTAGCGCGCAGAGCGATTTTTGCTAATAAATTTGCTAATAACGTGAATTTTAATAGTGAACAACAAAAATGTCTCATCACAAGTCTGGTGCAAAGTATTGCTCATTTCACGGATGTGTGTCGAAAAAGTGAGATAAAAGTGTGTCATTTTTTTACATTACCTATAGATGCAGAAAGGTACCTAAGCTAAACTAATTAATACCAAATTACGTACTTAATAGGTGTTGATTATTTCTGATTTAATGATGTTGACAATCATACAGAATCCTAGTTTTATGGTTTGATAATCGGTTTTAAACTTTCGTTATGGTTTGATGTTTATGGTTTGATGTTCGAAAGGATAGTTTTTAAAAGAATTGTTACGCGGTATATACTTCATAGTTACATTAAAAGTATTAGATAATTACGAGAGCTACTTGAAAATTTGTTGTTTTGTTTGTATCCCAACGATTATGGTGTCAAATTAAAGATCTAGTTCAAAAACCATTTTATTCGTGTTAATCGGTCCACGCATTTTTTTTTATATTTATTTATTTACAACATAATAACAATACACAATTCGGGATCCTGCCTTTTCGCCGAATATTGTTTGGCCGATTATCACGTGCCAACCAACGTTTCGCCTATTTTTCACTTTGACGACTAACGATTGTCAAATTTTTGTATGACAACGTTTCATTTGGTAGAATTATTGTTAAGTTGATTATTTTAATGACAAAAAACGTTTGGGGCATTTATCTTTTGTCAAATTATTAGGCTAGACAACTTTTAGACGAATAACGTTTCGTCTATTCAGGTGATGTTTCGGGAAGTTCAGGTGAAATCGAAAGGAATCGGTTAGGTTATGTTAGGTTAGTATGCTAATAAACAATGCACGTCAACTGAAACAATGGCTGGTTAGGTTAGGTTAGACCTGCGACCACAGTGCACCAGCCGAGCGAGCGAAGCGAGCGTGCCGCGGCAGCGGCCGGCGAAGTGCCATAACCAAATAGCTTTTATTTCACTACACAGGGCATTTAAATATGCTACATCGGTTAGGTTAGAACTGCGACAATAAAAGGAAGACCAAACGTAAAGTTGGCAACTGTGAGGTTGGGAAATAAAAACAAAATTATATCACAAGTTGGCAAATGATTATTCTACGAAATAAAATTCTGCGAAACGTTAGGTGGCAAGTGATAATCGGCTGAACAATTTTCGGCGAAAAGGCAGAGATCCACAATTTACTTATACTTGTGATGCAAACACAAATTAATTCGAGTTTTACCGTGCATCCTAATAATATGATCGACGGCGGCATAGCCATGTGTGACCATGCTTTTATCACAATAAACAAGAAATCCACACAAATCATACATCATACAATTCACATGACGATGATAGTTACATTATTCGATTTTTTCTGTATCGCACATAATGTCATAAATGTAAGGTAGTTGCAAACTGTTCTCGACGAGCGTTGAGCTCACGTCACCACACTGGGTGTCCCTTGCAAGAAGTTGTTGTTTACGTGGGTATATACAGAATGTTCCGTATTGAGTGTGATCGATTTAATTCGAATATAGAATTGTATTAAATAAATAAAAAAGATGCTAAGAATGTATATATATATCTTTTTGCCGTGTATGCTAAAAGCTATACTGGGTCTGTACAATACTATACTCTATTATGAATATGAATTTTTTATTGATTGGACAATGATGATTTCTTGTAAAGTTACACTTATTATATCAAACGGGTATAATATGACGTAGCCAAAAATAGGAATATAAGGAAATGGTAGGAAATAACTAAGAATAAGTATAGTGAAAATGTAAACGACCAGAATTGTAGTGGTTTTTGTTCTAGCGAAAAGACGAAAAATACTTCCTAAGAATTCGTCAAGCCAACTTGAAGTAAGTCATAAAAAATATCACTAACCATTAAACAAGGATATATCTAGGTTTGTTTTAATTTAGTGAAATTTACCGTGTAACCATACGCATTAAACATAGGATAATTATTTATTATTAGGTGGTCAAGTGGGTAGATAGACAGCTTATAGTAGCAGCGGCAAGTCGACAACCCTAGTGCGACAGCTAGTGCGTCACTCCGCGCTAGACAGCGACAGCGTTATGTGTTAGAAAAGAGCGGGAACAGTTAGGTGAATATTGCGGTAGGCACTGAGTGCTTATGCGAGCTGAATTGCACTTTGTTGCTTAGTAGCAAGAGTCGCAATTTCTTTAAATTGGTTTGCGAAGTGATGCTTCTGTACGTAAGTACTATCTATTCTGTCCCAGATAACAATAAACTTGCAGCAAGTTTAAATCAAACTTGTTAATTTCACTGTGACAAACTTGCATCAAACTTGCTTGAAGTTTGCTTTTTCAAAGGTTGCACAGATACAAAGCACAGGTTGGTGGTCCGACAATAGCTGGTCGTCGAGCACCTCCTACTGTATCTAGGAGGTCGACTGACCACCAACCTGTGCTCGTCGTCATCCAAATCCTTTGAAAAACCAACTTAATGCAAGTTTGTCACAGTGAAACTAGCAAGTTTGATTTAAACTTGCTGCAAGTTTGCAATGTTATCTGGGGTGCTACTGCCTGCCTACTGCCTGCCTACTACCTACCTACTACCTGCCTACTGCCTGCCTACTGCCTGCCTACTGCCTACCTACTACCTGCCTACTGCCTGCCTACTGCCTACCTACTACCTGCCTACTGCCTGCCTACTGCCTGCCTACTGCCTGCCTACTACCTACCTACCTACTACCTACCTACTACCTACCTACTACCTACCTACTACCTACCTACTACCTACCTACTACCTACCTACTACCTGCCTACTGCCTGCCTACTGCCTGCCTACTACCTACCTACTGCCTGCCTACAGCCTGCCTAATGCCTGCCTACTGCCTGCCTACTACCTGCCTACTACTACTACCTACCACCTACATAGTCGTCAAGTTTTCTTAAATGTAATTTCAATTTCTGAACGCACGCATAAAATGTTTGATGGGTAGGAACAGTTTGTATGGGAAAATAAAATTGTTACTATTTTGATTGTATTTCGATTTTCCATGCAATTTCACTATAATTTTTCACTACTGGCTTAAATAACACGCCTTTTGGGCTTCGCCGCAGTCAGGTAAAAAAATCGGGCAAGTGCGAATTCTTCTTGTAGGTGTAACTTATTTATGGTTTATCGAAAAAATATAAGAAAAACATATGTTCAGGTATACGCATTAAACATAGGATAATTATTTATTATTAGGTGGTCAAGTGGGTAGATAGACAGCTTATAGTAGCAGCGGCAAGTCGACAACCCTAGTGCGACAGCTAGTGCGTCACTCCGCGCTAGACAGCGACAGCGTTATGTGTTAGAAAAGAGCGGGAACAGTTAGGTGAATATTGCGGTAGGCACTGAGTGCTTATGCGAGCTGAATTGCACTTTGTTGCTTAGTAGCAAGAGTCGCAATTTCTTTAAATTGGTTTGCGAAGTGATGCTTCTGTACGTAAGTACTATCTATTCTGTCCCAGATAACAATAAACTTGCAGCAAGTTTAAATCAAACTTGTTAATTTCACTGTGACAAACTTGCATCAAACTTGCATGAAGTTTGCTTTTTCAAAGGTTGCACAGATACAAAGCACAGGTTGGTGGTCCGACAATAGCTGGTCGTCGAGCACCTCCTACTGTATCTAGGAGGTCGACTGACCACCAACCTGTGCTCGTCGTCATCCAAATCCTTTGAAAAACCAACTTAATGCAAGTTTGTCACAGTGAAACTAGCAAGTTTGATTTAAACTTGCTGCAAGTTTGGCAAGTTTGCAATGTTATCTGGGGTGCTACTGCCTGCCTACTGCCTGCCTACTGCCTGCCTACTACCTACCTACTACCTGCCTACTGCCTGCCTACTGCCTGCCTACTGCCTACCTACTACCTGCCTGCCTACTGCCTGCCTACTGCCTGCCTACTACCTACCTACTACCTACCTACTACCTACCTACTACCTACCTACTACCTACCTACTACCTGCCTACTACCTGCCTACTGCCTGCCTACTGCCTGCCTACTACCTACCTACTGCCTGCCTACAGCCTGCCTAATGCCTGCCTACTGCCTGCCTACTACCTGCCTACTACTACTACCTACCACCTACATAGTCGTCAAGTTTTCTTAAATGTAATTTCAATTTCTGAACGCACGCATAAAATGTTTGATGGGTAGGAACAGTTTGTATGGGAAAATAAAATTGTTACTATTTTGATTGTATTTCGATTTTCCATGCAATTTCACTATAATTTTTCACTACTGGCTTAAATAACACGCCTTTTGGGCTTCGCCGCAGTCAGGTAAAAAAATCGGGCAAGTGCGAATTCTTCTTGTAGGTGTAACTTATTTATGGTTTATCGAAAAAATATAAGAAAAACATATGTTCAGGTACCAATAAGGTACTATATATTAACGAAAAGATGAACTAGTTATAACGCCTACAACTAGGTGAAACCGGTTTGGTCCAGCCATTCTGAAGTCAGAATGGCTGGCCACTTGCCTCGTTATAGTTTTCCCGCTTTAGCGAGGTACTAATTTTTTGATGTCTGGTACCAAATAGTATGAAATAGGTACAAAAGTTTGGTATTGCTCAAACCTCCAAAATCTCTCATGGTCCAGCCATCCTGACGCACACGTTGTACGGGTTACTTGAAAAACCTGAGGGTCATAAATACTTATACAGCATGGCTAAAGCTAGAGAGAGAAAGGCGAAGGATGTATCCCATATTAAGTGCATGAAAGACGAAACAGGAGCGATTCTTATGGACGAAGATAGAATAAAAGAACGATGGAGGACATACTTTAAAAAGTTAATGAATGAGGAGAACGATTGGAGCGGCAAACTTGAGAATGAGGTGATGAATATTGGGTTAGTGAAGGAAATAAATAAGGACGAGGTAAAAAAGGCTGTTAGTGGAATGAAGAATGGAAAATCGATAGGACCAGATGGAATACCAGTAGAAGCATGGAAAGCGTTAGATGATGGATGGGCGTGGCTGACTTTATTCTTCAATAAGCTGTTACACGAGGAGACCATACCCGAGGAATGGTGCAACAGTTACCTGGTGCCCATTTTTAAAAATAAGGGTGATATCCAAGAGTGCAACAATTATCGGGGAATAAAGTTAATGCCACATACTATGAAAGTATGGGAGAGAGTAATTGAGCGACGCCTGCGTGACGAGAGTGAGATTTCACGAAACCAATTCGGTTTTATGCCTGGTCGAGGTACGGTGAATGCCATTTTCGCTTTTCGCCAAATATGCGAAAAATACAGGGAGGCACATAAAAACTTGCACATGGTGTTCGTCGACCTTGAAAAGGCATATGATCGAGTGCCCCGTGAAGTCTTGTGGTGGGCCCTGAAGAAGAAAGGAGTGCCTGGGAAATACCTGACGTTGATTCAAGCCATGTACGCTGAATGCCGAACGCAGGTCCGATCCGCAGCTGGTATCACAGACAGATTCGTAGGCTTGCACCAAGGGTCGGCCCTTAGCCCCTACCTCTTCCTGTTAATTATGGATGCTATATCATCGGACATACAGGAAGAGGCACCCTGGTGCATGTTGTTTGCCGACGACATCGTTCTGGTAGCAGAGAGTGGACAGAAGGTGCAGAGCAAGCTGGAGGAGTGGCGGCAGAGATTGGAGAATGTAGGCTTGAGAATAAGCAGAACCAAAACGGAATATATGTTCTGTGACTTTGGCGGTCTCTCCAGTCCTATACCGGTTACACTCGGCGGTACACCTCTACCAGTATGCTCCGATTTCCGCTACCTAGGTTCACTCCTGCAAGATGACGGCGAAATTGATCGGGATGTTAGGCAAAGAATCAACGCAGGATGGATGAAATGGCGACAGGTCTCAGGCACAATATGCGACCACAAAATGCCTGTGAAATTAAAGGGCCGTATGTATAAATCGGTTATAAGGCCTGTCGTACTGTATGGAGCTGAGTGTTGGGCTACAAAGAAGATGGATGAGAAACGATTGCATATGGCAGAGATGAGAATGTTACGATGGATGTGTGGAGTGACAAGAATGGACAGAATTAGGAATGATTACGTTAGAGGTAGTATGAAAGTGGCGCCCATAGCTGAAAAGGTGAAAGGGAGTCGATTGGCCTGGTATGGACATGTTATGCGGAGAGATGAGATGTATGTAGGTAAAAAAGTGATGGATATGCATGTAGAAGGACGAAAAGGGAGAGGACGCCCAAGGAAGAGATGGATGGACTGTGTGAGGATGGATATGAAAGAGAAAGGGGTAAACGATCGGATGACTGGTGACAGAGAAGTATGGAAGCGAAGGACATACTGCGCCGACCCCAAATAAATTGGGACCAGGGCAAGACAATGATGATATCGTCCTGTATACGTCACCTGGTGGTTCATATCACCCATCCATTTTGGACATGGGCCTGTAGTATAACAGTCTTACCCTCGCTACCTGCCCTGTCCATAGTCTGGTGCGTGATGGCTTGGAATGTCACCGTCTCTTTCTGTGAGGCAGTAATGCTTATCAATCAGATATTTCGCTCTTAGCTTACTACTTGATACCATTTAAATTGCAACATGCACGTTATTTTAGGCAAATAAATAACAGTAATTACTTAGGATTTATTTTAGGAACATCTCACAGACTGCACTTAGAACCTTAGTGTAGTAATAAAAAGTGTTTATTTCGTAATATTCATAGAAATATAACCTTAAGTCAATAGGTCGGTTCACGAAAGATGACCACTGCGCAGAAATCATTTTTTAGGTCCCCGTGGAGATGCGGGGTGAGGCGCGGGTGGAGTGCCAATGGCGTGGCTCCGTTCTTGACGCATTCCCTAAATGCGTCAAGAATGGAGCAACGCCATTGGTGCACGAATGTACATATGCGTGACGGCCGCGATTTGTGGTCAACTTTCGTGAATTTACCTATAATATTCTATAATTTTATTTTATTTGGCCGGCACCATTGACATATTATATTTAGTACATATATATCAATGGCCGGTACTTTTAGAATAGCCTAAATTTGTATGGAGCTGGGTGATCTCCTTTATTATGCATGCACGTGTGTTTGCATGAGTATATTGCTATAGCTATTGCCCTGTAATAAAAATCTTGTGTATTATTGATCTTTTTCCGGTACTTTTTGACAGAGTAGTATCTTAGAGATTTCATAGTTAAAATAAATATAACAAAATGTAATCATTGTTGATTAAAAGTAGCTATGAGTATCTTATCCGTTATGTGTATTATTGGTTCTATGCCGTTGTTTTGCTGACAGTAGCAACGAATTTATAAATTTTTATTAATCTAATCCTCTTCCCTAAGATTGATATCGAACAAACGATACTTTCGCATTGAGCGATCATCGAGCGATCATAAGTTTTTTTTATAATTAACAACAAACATAATGTTCTTAATATTATCTACTGATTACTATTGTCACTATAAACAAAAGCAATTTTGTAAAACTGACTCTACTCTTTTGGCAACATCTGGTTCTAGACTTTCTTTTCGGAGCTATTTATTCGTCTTTCTGTCTCTGAGTGTCACTCCTGCCAGTTTTTTCTCCATTGCCCTTTGAACAACTTCAAGTTTCTGTAGCGCTGCCTCTGTAGTAAACCAAGTTTTGGCTCCGTAGGTGAGCACTGGCAGGACGCACTGGTTGAATATTCTTGCTTTTTGTTGCTTCGTAAAAGCAAATCCCAGTTTATCGAAAGCAGCCCAACTCAAATGGATACGTATATCAATCTTGTTCACTTGGTTTGCTTTGCCCATCTTTATTTCTTGCCCTAGGTGTAATATACTATTTATTGAAGAATTCTAATCGGGTACATCCTACTGCGACCGTGTGGTGACGGATTAAGAATACAGAATGTCACCACCCCATATCATCCCATGTGTGTCGTAAGACCCGACAGAGGGAGCATATTGTTACGCCATCTATCGGTGAATGGGGGTACTAGAAGAGATTGAATGTATCTGTGGTTTAAAGGTAATTCATCTACTCTGTACTAGATGGCGTTGCTGTATCGAGTATGGACTGTTCGCGATTATTTTGACAGTCTTGTGGAAGAGTCTAGAATGCTCTAGTGATGTTATCCGGCCAGTATAGATAGAGTGCGAGCGAACGGAACGGACAGTAACAAGTGAATAGCGAAGCGATAAACAAGAAGCGAAGAAAGTAATTCGGAAGTGTTTAGTGTTGTACTAGTGGTGTGAATAGTGTGTTTACTAGTGTTGGAAAATTAAGTGTGTGTATCTAGTGTTATTGTGTTAGTGAATAAAGTTCAGTTTAAGTGGCATAGTGAGCTATAATTTATCGTCGAACCCCAGCTCGTAACAAATTGGTGTCAGATGAAAGGGATAAATTATGCCGGTTATGCCGAAGGAAGAAACTGAAGGAGTTCGCACTAGGAACCAGCGCCAGCAAGACCTGGAGCAGAGACGCTTCGGAGACGTTCCTTCTTCATCGTCTGGTGGACCAGGCGACTCCGCGGCTGCAGTGGAGCCTGCAAGCGCACACTCCGTGGCGGTGCCCGACATCGCAGCTCTGATGGCGTTCATGCAGGAGCAGGCCCGCCGTCAAGAGGAGCACGCGCGCCGCCTGGAGGAACAGCTACAGCGCAACAAGGAGGAGCGGGCTCGCCGTCAAGAGGAGCACGCGCGCCGTATGGAGGAACAGCTACAGCGCGACAAGGAGGAGCAGGCTCGCCGTCAAGAGGAGCACGCGCGCCGCCTGGAGGAACAGCTACAGCGCAACAAGGAGGAGCGGGCTCGCCGTCAAGAGGAGCAGGCCCGCCGTCAGGAGGAGCAGGCTCGCCGCCTGGAGGAACAGCTACAGCGCGACAAGGAAAAGCAGGACCGCCGTCAACAGGAGCAGGCTCGCCGTCAAGAGGAGCACGCGCGCCGCCTAGAGGAGCAGCTGCCGCGCGACAAGGAGGAGCACGCCCGCCGTCTGGAGGAACAGCTGGTGCTCATGAAGGACCTCAGCGCCGCAGTGGGGAAGGACTTGAAGGCGGTCAAGGAGGAACTCCAGCAGCACGAGGCCCGTATCAGCGACATTGAGAAGCGTGTACACGACCAGCTCGAGACCCGTATTGCCAGATTGGAGAAGAAATTGCGTGGGCTTGAGACCAACGACGTTACACCTGCAGCTGTGGCGCCCTCGCCTCGTTGGTTTAAGGTTCCACCCTTAGATGGCTCGTCATCGTGGGTTGCATACAAGGTTCAGTTTGAGGCCGTAATGCGAGCGAATGGGTGGGACAAAGAACAGACCTTCACCGCCCTAACCTTGGGCCTTCGTGATCAGGCCTTGACGGTGTTGGAGGCACTCGGGCAAGACGTCACCTACGAGAAGCTTCTGGAGGCGTTGGAGGCGAGGTACGGAGACGCGCACCTTGAACATGTGTATCGTGCTCAGCTGAAGGACAGGACACAACGCACCGGAGAAACTCTGCAGCAGTGGGCTCTAGAGGTAGAAAAGCTGGTCAGGAAGGCATACCAGTCGTCGCCTGCGCTTATTGACGGGAACCTAGTACAAGCGTTTACGGATGGGATCCGGGACCTGGAAGTTAGAGCAGCGGTAAGACTTGGGCACTTCAAGTCCCTGAAGGCAGCCTTGGCCTACGCTCTGGAGGTGGAAGCAGCGCGTCACGAGGATCGACCTTACCGTTTCACGGAAGTTGTTTCTTCACCACGGTGCTACAACTGCGGGGAAAGAGGCCATATCCGCTTAAGCTGCCCAAAGCGTAAGCGGCACGTTGGTACCCTGTCTCCACCAAAGGGGTCACCTGACGTACCTGTCTGGCGGCAAGAGCAACGTAGCGCAGATGCTCCGACAGGTAGGGCTTACCCCGACCAACGCAAACACTGTGCAAGCCAGGAAGCGAAGCCGGCAGCGCTAGTAAGAATGTTGAAGACGGATCTGAGCGACGGATGGAAAGAAGCTTTGCAGAGTGCTCAGCAAGAAGACAAAGACGTACAGCCGATTCTCGAATGGAAGAAATCAGGCGCTCCTAGACCCAAATGGAGTGATATCGCAGCAATGAGCCCTGTCACCAAAGGTTATTGGGCACAGTGGGAAAGCTTGGTTATCCAGGATGGAGTTCTGTGCCGCAAATGGGAAAACGCTCGAGGTAACCAATGCCATCTGCAAATGGTAGTGCCCAAGACTAAGGTGCCGGAAGTACTGCGGCTCTCTCACAATGGTGCTTCGGGAGGTCACATGGGTGTTAAGAAGACGCTTACTAAGGTCCGAGAGCGGTTTTATTGGCTCCACTGTCGGAATGACGTCGAGGATTGGTGCCGCAAATGCACAAGTTGTGCGGCTGTCAAGAGGTCACACACTCGTAGCAGAGGTGCATTGAAGGTGTACAATGTAGGAGCTCCAGGGGAATCTGGACAACAGATGTCTGAGAAGATGAAGACTCGCTACGACTGGAAGGCAAACAACAAAGGCTTCGATGAGGGATCATTGGTGTGGCTTTATAACCCAGTACGAAGCAAAGGCAAATCGCCTAAGTTACAAGCCAGGTGGGACGGGTCATATCGCATAATTATCAGGATGAACGACGTCACCTATCGAATCCAGAAGGGATCGCGAGGTGCACCGAAGATAGTTCATGAGGACCGGTTGGCTCGTTACTATGGGTCCACGATGTTCGAGACGAACACGTTTAAGAGGGGGGCAGTGTTACGCCATCTATCGGTGAATGGGGGTACTAGAAGAGATTGAATGTATCTGTGGTTTAAAGGTAATTCATCTACTCTGTACTAGATGGCGTTGCTGTATCGAGTATGGACTGTTCGCGATTATTTCGACAGTCTTGTGGAAGAGTCTAGAATGCTCTAGTGATGTTATCCGGCCAGTATAAATAGAGTGCGAGCGAACGGAACGGACAGTAACAAGTGAATAGCGAAGCGAAGAAAGTAATTCGGAAGTGTTTAGTGTTGTACTAGTGGTGTGAATAGTGTGTTTTATTAGTGTTGGAAAATTAAGTGTGTGTATCTAGTGTTATTGTGTTAGTGAATAAAGTTCAGTTTAAGTGGCATAGTGAGCTATAATTTATCGTCGAACCCCAGCTCGTAACAATATTATGCAGAGAACAGCACTGTAAGAGAAGGAAAACTTGATACAAACCCTATACCAAACCGTTTGGCCAGCGTGGTATAGTAGGTAGGCCAATTCCTCCTTTCAAAGGAGAGGCCTAGTCCAGTAGTGGACTGTTAAAGGCTGATGATGTACATCCTACTGCAATTGTTATTCCGCTGGAGTTTTCACTGGTCATGTTTCGAATTGGCCGTAAACTGATTGCGGCAATTGTTACATATTTATTATTTTAAACGTAACTAAGTCTTAAAATACTATACAAAGAAATATATAAATATAATTGTTACATAGACTACAGGCCCATGTCCAAAATGGATGGGTCACATGAACCACCAGGTGACGTATACAGGACGATATAAGAGCATAAAATATTCAGCACTATGCCGTCACTTATAAGCTGTCCAACTGAGTGCTGGTGAGAATTTGATTTTCTGACAATTTCCAAAAAGATACTGACTTTGTAGCGCACCATTTTTTACGGCATTGCGCGCTTTCTTATTATTTATCATGGATCTATCGAAGGTCATAATGCCGTACAAAAATATATGACCGAAATGCGTACTCACTCTACCTGCACTTTTGAATTCTCACCAGCACTTAGTTGGACAGCTTACAAGTGACGGCATAGTGCTGAATCTTATTATTTTATGCTCTTATATCGTCCTGTATACGTCACCTGGTGGTTCATATCACCCATCCATTATGGACATGGGCCTGTAGTATAACAGTCTTACCCTCGCTACCTGCCCTGTCCATAGTCTGGTGCGTGATGGCTTGGAACGTCACCGTCTCTTTCTGTGAGGCAGTAATGCTTATCAATCAGATATTTCGCTCTTGGCTTACTACTTGATACCATTTAAATTGCAACATGCACGTTATTTTAGGCAAATAAATAACAGTAATTACTTAGGATTTATTTTAGGAACATCTCACAGACTGCACTTAGAACCTTAGTGTAGTAATAAAAAGTGTTTATTTCGTAATATTCATAGAAATATAACCTTAAGTCAATAGGTCGGTTCACGAAAGATGACCACTGCGCAGAAATCATTTTTTAGGTCCCCGTGGAGGTGCGGGGTGAGGCGCGGGTGGAGTGCCAATGGCGTGGCTCCGTTCTTGACGCATTCCCTAAATGCGTCAAGAATGGAGCAACGCCATTGGTGCACGAATGTACATATGCGTGACGGCCGCGATTTGTGGTCAACTTTCGTGAATTTACCTATAATATTTTATAAGTTTATTTTAGTTGGCCGGCACCATTGACATATTATATTTAGTACATATATATCAATGGCCGGTACTTTTAGAATAGCCTAAATTTGTATGGAGCTGGGTGATCTCCTTTATTATGCATGCACGTGTGTGTGCATGAGTATATTGCTATAGCTATTGCCCTGTAATAAAAATCTTGTGTATTATTGATCTTTTTCCGGTACTTTTTTGACAGAGTAGTATCTTAGAGATTTCATAGTTAAAATAAATATAACAAAATGTAATCATTGTTGATTAAAAGTAGCTATGAGTATCTTATCCGTTATGTGTATTATTGGTTCTATGCCGTTGTTTTGCTGACAGTAGCAACGAATTTATTAATTTTTATTAATCTAATCCTCTTCCCTAAGATTGATATCGAACAAGCGATACTTTCGCATTGAGCGATCATCGAGCGATCATAAGTTTTTTTTATAATTAACAACAAACATAATGTTCTTAATATTATCTACTGATTACTATTGTCACTATAAACACAAGCAATTTTGTAAAACTACTTTCGAATTTCATAAAGGTTTATTCAAAACAGAAACGTTGCAAATTATTTATACTCGATAAGTAAGTTTATATTTCAATTAATATACTGCTTCATTTTTCTATACTATGGCGCGAAAGTGTTATAACTACGGCCGGCAGTGGCATCGCGTCTCGCGTCGCGATTGATCGTAGTTATACTCGCGAACTGGGGAAGAGGGGAGCCTCAAAAGCTTTGAGCGCTCGGAAATCCTCGCCTTAAGTAATGGACCACTGATCCTGCTATGTATGTGATGACTTCCGATGCAAAATCAGACATATTACTGATGGCCTGTAGTCTATGTAACAATTGCCGCAATCAGTTTACAGCCAATTCGAAACATGACCAGTGAAAACTCCAGCGGAATAACAATTGCAGTAGGATATACATCATCAGCCTTTAACAGTCCACTACTGGACTAGGCCTCTCCTTTGAAAGGAGGAATTGGCCTACCTACTATACCACGCTGGCCAAACGGTTTGGTATAGGGTTTGTATCAAGTTTTCCTTCTCTTACAGTGCTGTTCTCTGCATAATATGCTCCCTCTGTCGGGTCTTACGACACACATGGGATGATATGGGGTGGTGACATTCTGTATTCTTAATCCGTCACCACACGGTAGCAGTAGGATGTACCCGATTAGAATTCTTCAATAAATAGTATATTACACCTAGGGCAAGAAATAAAGATGGGCAAAGCAAACCAAGTGAACAAGATTGATATACGTATCCATTTGAGTTGGGCTGCTTTCGATAAACTGGGATTTGCTTTTACGAAGCAACAAAAAGCAAGAATATTCAACCAGTGCGTCCTGCCAGTACTCACGTTGGTTTACTACAGAGGCAGCGCTACAGAAACTTGAAGTTGTTCAAAGGGCAATGGAGAAAAAACTGGCAGGAGTGACACTCAGAGACAGAAAGACGAATAAATAGCTCCGAAAAGAAAGTCTAGTACCAGATGTTGCCAAAAGAGTAGCGGCCGGACATGTAGCCGGAAATCCCGAAACATGGTGCAAGCAAATATTAAAATGGCAACCATGGGATTGTAAATGACCAGCTGGAAGACGGCAAATGAGATGAAAGAAGACATCATAAAGATAGCAGGCAGTAATTGGTTGAAGACTGCCCAAAACAGAACGGAAAGGAATTTGTTGTAGAGGTCTAAACCAAAATGGTCGGACAAGGCTTAAGATGGTGATGTTCACGGCGCTGGGACGCATAAGCGGGGCATTCCGCCAACATTTGTAGCGCCGTTTCTTGGACAGGGTTGCGGCTGCTGTCACTATAGTGATATCCAGGCGTTTCCTCCTGGCCTTTTCTCTACAAGAACCGGCCGAAACATTGCAAAGTGAGTACGTCGCGACGCAACATCTCTTCAACCACATGGTGCCATGCCTGTATGCAAGACATCTATACCTGGCCGGTCATAGACATTCCTACTAAAAGGTTTAGACGATATTTTTATATTTGGTCAGGAGTATTTAAAAATATGTTTTTTACTTTTTTAATGAGTCCACTGCATTTTAAGGCTCACGTATTTCACGTTAGGCTGAAAACGTATAGTTGACCATCGTTACACCTCTTTGATTTACCACTTTTGTCAAAACAAAACTGCTCTACGGTACTTTGAGACATACATTCAAACCTAAATATTGTCTCAGAGAATACGCTTGTGTCCTAAAATGTAATTAGCGATTGATTCGTTCCTTTATTAGATGTTAAACTGAACTACCTGATTTTTTCTTCAAAAAACAACTAATTACGGCTTTTTAAAAACCTTTTTGAATTTGACACGAAAACGCTGTAAACCATCATAACGGTTGAGTGATATCACAAAGTACAAAACAAAACAAAAAACGGCAACAACATGAATGGCGGATGTACTGTTTGACGTAATGCTCTCTGATTGGTGGTCACTGTCACAAGAATAAAAACATTATTTTTAATTTTAGAATCCTAAAAATTACATTAATCTTACCTTTTTATAATAAATAATAAACTTTATTGACATCTTAAAATCATAATGGATCTATAGATACTACAATCAAACCGATTTATTCTTAGTGGACACAACCCTATTGACTTAGAAGTTTGGTGTAATAGTTAAAATGTTTACAACAGTGTGTTCTATTAAAATAACATTTTGATTGGCCGGCAAAATAAAAATTAGTCCAATTTGGGTGATCTCCTTTAGGCGCTGCCATCGGCAAGTAGTAGTGAAAAAAAGTTAAAATTATACATACATACATACCGACATACGTACGAAATGATACTCCTACACCCACAACGCTTATTTTCCGCCAACCAATAATAACCTCTACTTATCGTTATTATTTGTCAGTCAAATTGATATACGAGGGTCAAACTGAAAGTTCTTAGAACTGGCCACTTATAAACAATATAATAAAAAAAATATTCTAAAATTTGAAAATAGAACTCTTTGCCAATATTACTGAGTATATATTTCATTCATTTGTCATTTGTTTTACGATTTGGCGGCAAATTGAAAATTGTCTGTGTCACGTCAACATGAATTTAACACGAAAAAATTTTCGTGCAATGATTTTTTATGACTTTCGATGTCATTTAAGTCAACAAGAAAGTTATGATAGACTACGATTGGCCTTTCACGATGAAGCCCCATCTCGTGCGACTGTTTACAACTGGTTTAATGAGTTTAAACGTGGTCGCACTAATCTCACTGATGATGTACGTGAGGGACGGCCTTCTACGGCGACGACTGAAAATAACATCTGTGTTGTGCGGCGTATGATAGAGACTGACAAAAGAGTGACCTATCAGCAGATTTGGACAAGCTTAGGCATCGGTATGAGTCAAGTGCACAAAATCCTCCACGAACATTTAGCGGTCAGGAAGCTTTGCGCTTTGCGGTGGATACCTCATAATTTGACTAAGGCTCAAAAACTCCATCGTGTGGATTGGTGCCGTAAAATGATTGAAAGATTTAACGGAGGTGACTCAAATGCTGTGTTCGACATACTAACAGGTGACGAAAGCTGGATTTACTGTTATGATCCTGAAACCAAAAGACAATCTGCTCAGTGGGTGTTTCCTTTCGAGGAGTTGCCAACTAAAGTGAAGAGAGATCGAAGTGCGGGAAAAAAAATGGTGGCCTCGTTTTTTGGAAGGATAGGTCATTTCGCAACAATTGTGTTAGAGGATCAAAAAACAGTTTCTGCAGAATGGTACACTACCAATTGTTTGCCACTTGTCTTGGAAAAAGTTCGAGAGAAACGACCTCGCAGTAGGATCCTCCTTCACCACGACAACGCCTCGTCGCACACCGCCAAGCGAACGATCGACTATTTGGCGACATCAAACGTTGAATTACTGGGTCACCCGCCGTATAGCCCCGACCTCGCGCCTTGTGATTTTTATTTATTTCCAAAAATTAAAGAAAAACTTAAAGGAAAGCGGTTTATGAATGCTGAAGAAGCGGTGGCTGCGTATCGCGATGCCATTGAAGAGACCCCTAAGGACGAGTGGGCAAAGTGCTTTTCCCAGTGGTTCCATCGCATGCAGCGGTGTATTGACGTCAATGGACAATATTTTGAAAAGATATAATAAAACTAATAACTGGCTAATGTAATCAGTTTTTGATTTTCTAAGAACTTTCAGTTTGACCCTCGTACTTACCTACCGAACATTTCTAAGCTGTGACACCAGTGCATTCTTCCTCGTGATAAATAATTACTATAATATTATTAGGTGTCCATTGTTCCGTGTTTGGTAATAGTGTGGAAATCAATGATATTATTGGTGGAAATAGTCAATAGTACGCTAGTACGCTAGTACGCCGTGTGGTTGACGGCATAGAATACAAGTGTCATCACCCCCTATCTTCCCGTGGGTGTCGTAAGAGGCGACTAAGGGATAACACGATGCAAATACCATCTTTGCGTAGAGACGGAAAACTCGACATCAAACCCTATACGACTGCCTCGTTGGTCTCGCTCGCGGCAGAAATGGGCGCGTGGGATCGGGATCGGGCGAGGTCCCGGGTTCGATTCCTGGGTCGGGCAGTGTTATTGGGTTTTTCTGTCACGAAATTCTCAGTAGCAGCACGGAGTCTGGAAATGTGCCCGGTACGGCAATAGGCTCGCCCCTTATTACGTGGCACTAAAGTATATCTGGCCAAAAGTGAAATACACCTCTGCCTACCCCTTCGGGGATAAAAGGCGTGGCGTCATGTATGTATGTATGTAAATAGTCAATAGAATTATTGAATAGACGGAAATTCATAAATCTACCTATCTATATCAATTTTTTTTTTGTTTTTGATCGCGCTAGTCTCAGGAACTAGCAGGCCAATTTCTAAGATTTATTTGCTTCTCTAGCCCATTTGTTGAGGAAGGTTATACCAAATAACATCACGCTACTACCCACGAGGGTGGGGCAGTAACCATAAATACCACTAAGTAGGTAACTGCGGATATTTGTATTTATTTAGGTAGGTAGGTACCTATAAAATTCGCTTGTGTAGCTTTTAAGCACATCTCACATTTTATTTCCGTATATAGGTACACAGAATAAAAGTGTGAATTATTATATTAGGTAGGTAACCAATACAACAATAATACTATAAATCATCCACAATATACAACAAATCAATATTTTTCTAAAGTACTGTTACCTAACTATGCTGTTGTTATCAAGTCGTTATCTTGTCCAATACTTAATCAAAACGATATTTTCAAAACTATACTTCTTACTTATATACCTACACTATTATTTTTACTTACTAAAAAATGTACAATACCTATTTACAAACTAAACCTAGATGTATATTTATCAATAAGTGATGATTACATTCGTAACTGACGATAAAATAATGCGTAATCCTGCGGTGCGCTCTGCAAACTAGCGATACGTCCTGTCTCCATTACATCCCACTCGGGACTACCAGTAGTCCAGTAGTACCGTACCAGTATAAGTGTATAATCTATGCTCGGGACTGAACGACGCCGGAGAGAGCGCGTCGGCAGTAGGAAATTATGTATTTTCGGTAGTATATTTTTGTATATATTAAAATTCATAATGTGATGGCCGAGAACCATCCGCTTTTACATGACTTTTCTTTTGGTATACTTTTGAAAATTCTAATCCCAATACAACTCAAATGAAACGTGAAAACTTGTTTAAACAGAGGTCTGTTTAAACAAGTTTTCACGTTTCATTTGAAAATAATCGCGAATATAGGTATATTCGCGATTATTTTCTATCGTATCAAATGACAGTAATCGTGTTTCGAATGGCCGACAAATATAGATCTAATGCTGTAGAATAACTTATATTTTTTTCCGAATTTAAATAGCACATTCATTTCTTGCCTGGGTACTACGCTCTTACTCAACTTATAGGTAAACTCGAATTTGAGTGGTGGAGGTAGTACTATGTAGTATAGTACTTACTAGGGTTTGCCATTGTGACACCAAAACAAACTGCTCATTATCTTAGGTGCAGAGTTTTAAGAAAACCTGAATTTTTTTTTCTTCAGTATTATCGCATATTCAGTCTTCGAACTCAAATAGCGGAGTGATGTAACCATTTCCAGAATAGTGTTCGAACGTCTAAGCCTCCAAAATTTCTTTGGCCCTTCGAGCTTTGCTAGTCGCCCTAAAAGCTAATGGCCAAACGATAAGAACGTACGACAAAATGCCAGAGCACGAGCCCAGGCTCATCCTAGTGTCGATGAAAACTCTTCTCATGATGATGTGGCTTCAGGGTGTGGTCTGTTTGGAAATTCAAAGAAGATAATAGCTCCAGATTTGGGAATGGTCACCTCTCATGGATGAATTGCTAGATATGTCTCATAATAACTTGTTTGACCCCAGTGGCCGCATTTATTATTGAGTTTATATAAGACCACACCCATGCCAGAGAGGAGCGAGCTCATCTCGCTGCACTTAGTCGTAGCAGATATTCCACAGGACTGTACCAAGAATCAAATCACACGACATTTATTGTCGAGTCCAACCGGAAGGACACGGCCTTAACATGCTTGCTCAGATTTTGAATAATACACATTTGACTGCATGTTTATAGTAATTTTAAAGTAGGTAAGTACTTAGGTATTTTCTTCTATGCCAAAGGCACCCTTTTAGTAGGGGAGCCCACGATGCAAAATTGGTATTTACCCGAGCGTCATAGGGACCTATTGGGTTGCAAAGCTTAGATGATATGAAGATAAAAATGTAAATAATATATAATTTATTAATTTTTCATCGGTGGGCGTAGCGCCTATAGACTTTAAAAATTTTAGAAAGAGCTGTTGCCTTAAGCCCTACAGAGGCTGCAGATAATCGTCAGATTATGAGTAAGCACGTCTAGGACGTTAGGTAGGATAAAGCATATACATATATCGTAATCTTGAGTATTTCAAAAGGGCGAACTCACTCATTCACATTTGCAACTTTCTAATATTGGCCACGAATTTGCGTGACACCTAAAACGTCAGATTTTTCAATAAGAGCTTTTTTTTAAGATTCACTTAGCATTCCCTTAGAAAATCTGACAGGCACGATTAAATTTCTTTTTTCTACATTTTGAAATCTTACCTCCACTATGCAAACGATCTGATTATCATTCCTAATTTATTAAAAATACGTAGGACATGGATGCTATCAATATCTGACGCGCTCGAGTATATCCCGAAATCCCTTCATGGGCTTCTCTACTATTTGCAACCCTCGGTGAAGCGGCCATGCATTCCACGCAATACAAAATAATATATTCTCATGAAATAACTAAACGAATAACGTCAGCATTTTCTATTTAATCTGTTTACGTACCTATGTCCATACTGTCATTACTGTCATTCACGGGTAAATAGAAGAAGTTGTCTTACCTGAGTTGCCTGCCGTTCTTTTTACTTGCGAAACGAATTTTATCGAATTTCATGTCCGTAATAATGTAGTTATGGTTATTTCGTTACTTTTGTAACACGAACTTCTTATACTTATCTGCCACCCATATATGTAATCGAAGAGATCTCAATAAATTGTAAGCATAATCGTGCTTTGTCGAGTAACAGCTATTCGAACACTGAATTCTCGTAACAACTACTTCCTGCTCGAGATGCGATTATTTTATCCAAAGTTTAGTGAATAATAATTGAAAATGGAATCGGGTACAGACTGGTTATGTGAGATTCTGCAGAATGTTCAACTGGAACAGTTTTATTTACCTATTAGAGATCAGTTGCAGGTAAACATCTAATTATTTACAAACATAACTTTAATTACTAGCATCCTTCCTTCATAGTTCTTTATTTAGTTAATTTCTATTAGCAAACATAATATATTCAATAATATTCTTATATAAGTGAGTTTTAAACTATAAAACTTTTTAGATTACCCGATTGGCACATTTTGACTATGTGCATGCTGAAGACTTAGAAAAGATAGGCATCAGTAAGCCTGGTGTGCGTAGGCTATTTGATGCTGTCAGGAAAAAGAAGTTACAACTATGGAACCGAAAGTTTTGGAACAAACTCTTTGGTTCTTCATCAGGTTCAGTTGGTAAAGAAAAAACAGATTTGTCTGTGAGACAGGTACCACAAGCAGAGACAAGAACCACTTGTATTATTTTGGAGAAAGATATTATGTAAGTTTATCATACATGTATAAATTTTCCACATCATAACATCGTTAAGACCCTACTGCTAGAGGTAGGCCTCTCCTAATTTGTGTCATGTGAGGTATTAAATTGAGGCGCTTGCTACTAGTACTAAGTATAATGTAACAAATTTAAATTTTATCACATTAAGTGAATATTCTCGAGAAAGAGTTTTATGAATAGTGAATAAAAAGAAACATAATTTGCAGATTACACAATGAACTTGGTACTGGTTCATTTGGTGTAGTCAAGAGAGGAGAATGGAGAATCTCTGATCAATCATCACAAACAGTTCCTGTAGCAGTTAAAGTATTAAAGGCAGATGCCTTCTCTCAGCCCGGTATATATGATGACTTTAGAAGAGAAGTGGAGGCTATGCACAGCCTCAAGCACCCTAATCTCATCAAACTCCATGGTGTTGTGTTCCATCCCCTGATGATGGTGTGTGAATTGGCTACCATGGGAGCCCTCCTGGACTACATTAGAGCACAAAATGGCAAGGTTTCACTTGGTTATATTTCTAAGTGGTCCGAACAAGTTGCAGCTGGCATGGCACATTTGGAGAAAAATAGATTCTTACACAGAGATCTGGCATGCAGAAATATTTTATTATCTAGTTTAGAATTGGTGAGTATTTATATGCAGTTCATATTATTTAATCTTGTGAAGTAATAGCATGAAAGTTGTTTTTGTCACATGTATACTAAATGATATAAAGAACAAAGTTATTATATCAGTACTAGAACCTTGGTTAGGTTTAAAATACATATAATGACTTAATAGTAACAGTTTCATAAAAATGTTTGAGTTATCTATTAATTAACAAATCATGAATCAATGATATTATGAAACTTGGTAGGGATTGGTTTTGGTTGGTGGTATTATTTTTAGTAAGCAACCTATTATTATACAACAATTAAAGGACATTTTCGAAGAATAATTTGTAGTGAAATAAGAGTTAATGGACATTTTAAGAATATCTTTAATATTTGGTTTGTAACTCCCTGCTTCTATACACTTTGTGTCATTAATATTGATTCATTGTTTATTTGTAATTGACTAAGATTACAATATAAATTTTAGTTCTGTGATGGCCTATAGTCTAAGTTACTGATATTGATTTTAACTGTCAGCGACTAGTGAGTTATCAATAAGGATGTTGTAGTACTAACAAGTCCTTGCTAAGAAGGCCAATTCATTGAACTTGCCAACATCAGCAACAGTTTTTCTGTACATTATCCTTATATAAAGTACAAATATTGCAATCTTTCTTTAATAATTTAATGGCAGGTAAAAATAGGAGACTTTGGTCTAATGAGAGCTCTGCCCGATGCGGATGACTGCTATGTGATGAGCGAGCGGCGTCGTGTGCCGTTCCCATGGTGCGCTCCTGAATCATTGCGTAGTAGACAGTTCTCACATGCATCTGATGTGTGGATGTTTGCAGTGGCCTTATGGGAGATGTACTCGTTCGGAGAGGAACCTTGGATCGGTAAGGAATATTCAGTAAACATCATGTATACAAGAACACTGCATTTACATATTATGTGTATTAAATAGCTATGTATGTAGTATATATAATAATATTGTTATTCTCATCATATTGTCCACGAGGCATGCAGGTTGACGTGTCAATTAAGAAACAATCCAAACAAAGTTGATGTAAATAATTAAGGTATTATTTAATTCTATGGTATGAACAGATTGATTGTTTTATCAATTCAATATATTCTAGAATTTTGTAGTATACAATGTCGTTAAATATGCTTAATTAGGTATTGCAGCATTTGATATCCGCAATTAGGTACCATAATATTATGATAAGCATAATATACCTACATAGTTATATTGTATAATAAGTTTTCTACGAATCAAATAAGGTTTATTCTATTTCCTAATAAGCCATCTAAATCATTGGCATTATACCCGTTTCATCCAAGACTTTTGCCTCGGAGCCCAGCATTTTGCTCACTGGCCTAACCAGAAGTGACAGAATATCAGCTTTTCTACAAACGACTGTCGTCTAACATTCGCAACTCGAAGTGATAGTTATATGCCATGGTAGAGATCAGTGTAAGTTTATTTAGGAGTACTGACTTCCTGAAACGGCTGTCAAGATCTTCCTGATAACCGGGCTTATCGTGTTCTTCGAGGCGCGGGGCAAGTGATGGTCAATATTTTAAAACGCATACGGAAAGTCAGTGGTTCGCGCCGTGGATTAGACTATTTCCTAATAAGTATCGTGCAGTAACATTAGCGTGACCTCGTTCAGGTTTGAACGGCTCGGAGATCCTGCGTCTAATAATGCGCGAAGGTCAGCGGCTCACGGCGCCGCACGCGTGTCCGCCCGACGTCTACATGCTGATGATGCAGTGCTGGGACCTCAACCCCAAGGAACGACCCACCTTCGCCGGCATACAGCGATATATGGAGACCAACAAATACGAAACTGCGATTGCTGCTCTTAGGTAATTGATTCGCTGGAACAATTTGACTACATGAATGGTTTTGCGGTAGTGTATGTTACTGCGAAACAGTGTTCAAGGTGTGGCATGTCCGTGATTACTATGTTTTTTAGTTTCCACGACACATATCATTGTTTGATTTAAACTGTAATTCAGTTCTGAGAATATAGTGTAGGTAGGTACAATATCTATCTAGATATTGTACCTACACTATCTAGTGTCGCTCATAAGTAGAATTGTTGTTACATTGACGCCTAAATAGTCTATCATCGAGGTCTGGGCGTAATAGAACACCGCTTATCTCATTAGTAACCCACATATCTTATGCACATGTTTAGACACCATGAGAGCCATTGATAATTAACGTCGACTATGCCAGCGTCATTGTTCTCAGTTCTCATTGTAATTAAAATGTGAAATGCATATAATTATTATATTGTTTTACACTTTCTCCAACAGTTACCGTCGGCCCAGTAAGATGACCATAGATGCGGGCGACCCTATTATTCTAATAGACAGAAGACCAGAGTTACATTGGTGGAAGGGGCAGAACCAGAGATCTTTGGAAGTGGGACTGTTCCCAAGGTAAGATGGATTATTGAATCAGCATTTGGCTAGTGTCTTCTTGATTCGTATTAATGTATATCTACTTGTCGAATTTTATAATTTGCCCAAAGGACCAACATGACTAAAGTAAGTTTGTCCTGGACGAAGGGCTTCCCGTCGTGGTTATCCATCCAAGGGTGGACCACTGCTAACGTTGCTTTACTGTGCCGATTTATTATGAACTGCGAGTTAATGCGCGCTATGGCCGTTAAAATTTTAAAATAATTTTCGTAAATAGGTATGTGTAGGTATGACTAGAATAGGTTGATGCCCAGTCAGTTATAGTAGTAAGAATATACATTTGTGTTTGTGGAAATGTGGACATAACGTAAGAACGACTACAAGATAACGTTATTTACTGGTAAGTAAGTTAATTATGTAAGCAAATGTTGTTAGCGGCCTTATTAAATTGCATAACAATAACTCTATTGACGATGTCAATGCATTGCATAAGTTCCAATACCATATAAGACTTCGAAAGACATAAACAGTATTCGCAATACCATTGGAAATTATAAATCATGAGTGTGACAAACACTAAATCGAAATTTAGGTCAAGGGCAAGTGACACTATAAAATGTAGCCGCAATATTAAACTGATCAGTATTTATGTTGCTGTGTCAAACAAGTCCTTGGTCCGCATTAGGACTAATATTATAGCGTGACTTGATGTGCCGTTCCTAATAGGCCGGCAAAGTTAAATAACGCCTGCGCAGGTCACTACTTGGATGGCTGGCCGCGTGTGGCTTTTACATCAGGGCATTACAATGCTTCGCAGGGCACGTAAAGCTTTTGGTCGGTTCTTGTGTCAGGACAAGAGTCGTTGGAAATCTTCTTCATCAAAGGCATCACACGAAAAAGAAAAGATTAGTGCTTAATATTAATAAGTCGATAACTTGGCTGTTATGTCACCTGTGTGGGTGTCCCCTAAACTGACCAATAAAAGAACGTGCTCAGTAGCTCAGGTGATATTTTATGGCATTCGGATAAATATGTAGGCTCCTAAAGCCTAAGTGAAGGGAGAACTTCCTATCGAGTAATAAAATAAGCCCGCATGGATTCCCTCCCTGTTACATTGGATAACAGAATGACAGTAGGCAGGTATGTGAGTTTGACGGCCAATCGGCGATATTGTCTTTTACTTTAATGATATAGATAGGTACCTACATGTCTTAGTTCCTAGTCGTCATAAACTAATTATGTTATATTTATTGCAGCACTCTAGTCTCGATCTCAAAAGGCAAAGTCAGTCCAGCGTCAAAGAAGTCACAAACATTGTCGCCGGTGCAGAGAGGTAAGCGAACTTAATGTTATTTTTTTTTACGAAAATGTATTTGTATTTATAGATATTAGCATTACATACGCGGGAATGCGCGGCATTATGTTACTTTTCTAGAAACTCAAGAACTTGCAACCATATTAGTGCCAAGAAATTGCGGCGACGACGACGTTGTAAATTAATTAAGTAGCTCCAATAGCTCCTATAAAGATCTACAGAACTTGCTAGTTTATTGGAAAATTACTTAAAACTGGGTCTGCAGATTCCTTTAGCTTATTTATATTTAGTTTTAAATTATAAATAATATTTTCATTAAAAATTAAAATATACTTACACATCTGTGACGAGATAAACTGAAATTAAGAAGGTTCAGTGGAACATACAACGTGAACGTTTGGTCTGCAAATTGCTTGGGTATTAAATATTGTTCCCGGTTATGTATTCTCCATGCAGACAAAGTTTAGCGATTTACTAAAACATAAAATAAACAACACATTAATGCGACTGGGTAGTACGTCCAAGGTCGTAGTACCCCACGTGTGTGGGTCGATACGCTTAAGCGTACTCCGCGCCCTAAACTATTTATCACTGTAATCATGGTACATTCTTTAAAACGATTTTAAAGTTTATCAGTGTTGTGTTTTCTTGTTTATCATCATCAGCCCTTTATACTGTCCCACTGCTGGGCACGGGCCTCATCTCACTATGACAAGGGTAAGGCCATAGTCCACCACGCTGGCCAAGTGCGGGTTGGCAGACTTCACATGTCTTTGGAGAACATTATGGAGAACTCTCAGACATGCAGGGTTACTCACGATGTTTTCCTTCACCGATAAGCAAGCGATAATTACCAATTTAATACGCACTTAACTTCGAAAAGTCATTGGTGCGTGCCGTGGATTCGAACCTGAGACTCTCTGCGTAGCAGTCCGTCGGTCTCTCCACTCGGCTATCGCTGCTTTTTCTTTTCTTGTTTAGTTAAAGATAAAGTAAGACAATATAGGTACTCAATTACTTTTACGTTCCGTTGCGTCTAACCGAAACCTAGAGCTAACCAAAGGCCCCGAGATGGAATTTGCTACAGACACTGCGCCGACTAACAGTTGGATTTTCCAGAACTGATGTAGATAGTCTACCGTCTCTACATACATACATACATACATAAACTCACGCCTTTTTCCCGTCGGGGTAGGCAGAGACAACGGAACGCCACTTGCTTCTATCCTTACAAACCTCACGCGCTTCCTCTACATTCATTACTCTGTTCATACATGCTCGCCGGTTCCGGATGCTTAGGACCTTTCCGTTTTTCAGAACGTCACCAATTTGGTCGACGAATGTCCTACGAGGTCGGCCGCGACCGGCTTGCCCATACACGTTAGCCTCATATATTTGGTGCGTCATTCTTTCTTCACTCATTCGCTCCACGTGCCCAAACCATTTCAGCATTCCTTTCTCAATCCTTGTTACGACATCTTCTTTTAGGCCACATCGCTCTCGTATAACTGCATTCGGAATTCTATCAATCAGTCTTACCCCACACATACTACGCAGTGACCGCATCTCAACTGCGTTAATTCTGCTTTCATGCTTTTTCTGCCACACCCAACACTCACTACCGTACATCAACGTGGGCACAAGCACTCCATTATGAACCGCCAGTCGCGCCTGTTTTGGCACATTCTGGCCGTTCATAAAGGCATGCAGCGCTCCATTTACACAGTTTCCCGCAGTCACTCTCCTTTCAATATCTCCGTCTCTATCTTACAAATATTACCTCTAGACTTCTTCCAATAAAGGGAAAGCGAATTGTTAGCAATATATATATTGCTAACAATTCGCTTTCTCTTATGAAAAAAACTGTTATTGAATTTATAATTCAATAACAGTTTTTTTCAATGAGTTTGCCGAATTTCCAGTAGCAGCACGGAGACTGAAAATTTAATGTGTCCGACGGCAATAGACTCGTCCCGTCGTCCCATATTACGTGGGTCCTAAAATTCTTCGATTCTTAATCGATTATGAGATTGTATATTCACAAAGAGAAAAATAACGAAATTTATGTAATTGGTCTAAAGTGCACGATAATATAAAAGGTTTCTTTCTCATTCTATTTTCGGTTTCGGCACCGTGCACCGGTCACGTTGGGATTGCCAGCGGCAACAGAACGTCACTTGCTTCTATCCTTACAAACCGCGCTTCCTCTACATGAATTACTCTTCTCGTACATGCGCTTCAGAACACTTTTTTGAAAATGATCATAATAGGTATACTTATCTACTAATTAACGAAAAGAGGAAGCCACCACGCACTATCGGATTGATCACTCCAACTTTAGTAAAAGAAAAAGGTTGACATTATTATACCGAACTCCTATAATGGCAAAGGATAAGGGATATATCAAATAATGCGAAAATGGGTTCCAGGAAAATACCTGACTAGGTTCTGTTAAGAACGCTTGATTCTTCCTCAAAATAGCGGACATAAAACCTCTCGAAATAAAATTGATTACAAATCCTGCCAAAATATGAAAACTTTGATGATTCATATTTCCATGGAAGCAAAGTCCAGTTCGTACCTATAGGGTTTATTGGAAATATATATATAGACGGGAATTAACGCGAACATGCAAATTAGGTATTTACATACCTTATTTTGCTTGACGTTTCGAGACGGTTGCACGTCCCGTGGTCGCAAGCTGACTGGTGTGGCGATGTCACGTCTCCGAGTGCGAGGTAGAAGATTCTATTTCTACCCCCGGGTCGTTGATATTCGAAGTACCGGCGCAAAACACACGAACCGTATCTGTATATTGAACATTCGCCGACTGCGCGTTAAAGTGGGGTGTTGTTAGCCGAATCACAGGATTCCACGCCGATGACAATTTGAAGCCCTCTTCCCGATTGAAATTTTTATGTTTTCTGATTTCAATCGCTTCACGCACAACTCTTGGGTAAAAGTGGCGTTCCGTGGAGAGGACTTGGGGACGATGAAACGACCTACATGCCCTACATTAGAGGTGTTACGGATAAAATAGGAGACAAGTTAAAAAACTACTCCATTCCGACAGTATTTACACCAGGGGCCAAAGTATACAACATGGTGGGCACACCAAAGGATGTTCTACCGCTACAAACCCCAGGTGTCTATAAAATCAACTGCAGCTGCGGAAGCTCTTACATAGGGCAAACGAAGCGGACTATCGCTGAACGTATAAAGGAGCACATCGCAGCTGTAAAGAACCGTCAAACGAACAAATCGGCGATTGCGGAACATTTACTTCAATCGGGCACCAATCACTGGATTGAATTTCATCGTCCCCAAGTCCTCTCCACGGAACGCCACTTTTACCCAAGAGTTGTGCGTGAAGCGATTGAAATCAGAAAACATAAAAATTTCAATCGGGAAGAGGGCTTCAAATTGTCATCGGCGTGGAATCCTGTGATTCGGCTAACAACACCCCACTTTAACGCGCAGTCGGCGAATGTTCAATATACAGATACGGTTAGTGTGTTTTGCGCCGGTACTTCGAATATCAACGACCCGGGGGTAGAAATAGAATCTTCTACCTCGCATTCGGAGACGTGACATCGCCACACCAGTCAGCTTGCGACCACGGGACGTGCAACCGTCTCGAAACGTCAAGCAAAATAAGGTATGTAAATACCTAATTTGCATGTTCGCGTTAATTCCCGTCTATATATATATTCTTAAACATGCAACGCGAGTGTTTAAAAGTTTTTATTGGAAATGTTTTGAGGTAAATTCATCAATGTTAAAACTGCATTGCTTGGTAAAATTATATCCTTATACCGAAGGCCAAACCAAAAACATACCATCACGTCGGTTCAGGTTGGAATTATTTGCCTTAAGTGACCTGTAAAAATATGTACTGAATTCATTGATTAATAAATTGAAAGAAACATAAAACTGCGACTCCATCATCCATAATTTATGACAAACGTTCACTTTTATAACACACGCCATGGTAACTGATATTTACTTTTACTTTCGCAGACGAAAGTAAGAATACACAGTAGCTAACGAAACATATACCTACCTACACTCGCGGGTTCTATTACCTATGTAGATATGTATCTATATGATTCTAAGGACCAATCCAAACCAATGGATACAGAGATATGGACCTTTTACTCCAAGGCAGTGTTTTTAAAGTGTTATTACTTTACATTTCCTATGATCTGTACTTGAAGAGGCGTAGATCACACACATAAGCACTGGATTTTGACTAGGTGTCCTCATGTTAAAAGGTCCTCATTTTTAAAGCTATTTAGCATATCTCAAATGGTTGAGGTAATATGTTAGATAAGGGATTTTTTGTGGCCTAACTTGAAATAAAGATAGCCACAGAGCTTGGCCAGCAGATTGGCCGCAATCAAATGATAAAAGGTTCGCAAATCACCCGCAGCCTGTCTGCAATCGGTCAATTTGATCTGCCTGCATGAGGATATAACAGTTATAAGTGCTCGCCAAAATGCACGCTTACGACTGTAAAGACACACGATCAAACATGAATTTGTTGAACAAGAACTTCGAGCACTTTTAATACACTTATAAATATCAAATATGAACTCAATCAACTGTTTTTGATGTTTATGAGTGTCAAAAATCGGTTAAAAATGTTAATGGTGATTTTTTATCAAGTCAAACTACGTTACTATACTGTTTGTGCCCGATTTGATAGTTTTCGCACCTTTTATAAAATTTAGTTTTTTGTATGTACCTTCGTGTTGTATCATCATCATCAGCCCTGTATATAAACTGTCCCACTGCTGGGCACGGGCCTCTTCTCACTATGAGAGGGGTGAGGCCATAGTCCACCACGCTGGCCTAGTGCGGGTTGGCAGACTTCACATGTCTTTCGAGAACATTATGGAGAACTCTCAGACATGCAGGTTTCCTCACGATGTTTTCCTTCACCGTTTAGCAAGCGATAATTAACAATTTAATACGCACATAACTCCGAAAAGTCATTGGTGCGTCCCGTGGATTCGAACTTGGACCCTCTGCGCTGCAGTCTGTCGGTCTCTCCACTAGGCTATCGCTGCTTTCGTGTTGTATACCTTAATAAAATTATTTCCGCTTGTGTGTGTCTAAAGCGAATAAACTTGTATGAGTCAAGGATAACTTAAATGCTAGTTTATGTTTTAAGATCTGCGTCATAGGGAATACCCCATCGCATGCAAGGCCCATTTTTATACAGCTGGCGGCCGTCATGATCTTATGAAACGTTTTATCTGATGGAAATACCTACACTTGCCGCAAAACTTGATTTCTAATTAAAAATATTTTCTAATATTTGCACCGTAACCAATGTAGGTTTCAATCAGTCATATTAACATATTCTCGTAAGACGTAATATCGTCACATAAGATGTACTTAGCATTGAAAATCGCTAATATATGAGTAGTGAATATTTTATCGCGAATGACTAATATGTTCATATACCTATATAATATTTTAAAGGTGTGTGTGTGTATGCATGGTACCTATACGTGAGATTAATACAAACATGTCGCACCTGGTCTTTTATATTACAACACATGTGCATGTTGTAGCTGAATGGTGCTAATCAGACGCAATACAAACAGCGGTCGGATATATTTACGGTTTATATTTACTTGAACTTGAGATTCGTCAGTGTCCTTTCATGCATTATCTGTATAAGGGCTATAGTCGACACATTACCATATGATAATGGACTTGTATATTGTGTTAGCCATGTCTCCTCTATAGTGTGCTCAAAAATACCATAGTATTTTCCCGTCTGGTCCATTTTTCTGAGGTAGGTGTGGGATTCCATAAATGAATGTATTCAGTCCAGGGTTCGAAAATATCCGATATTTATTATAAATATCAAAATATCGGATATTTACGATATATATCGGATATATATCAAGTTTGATATATATCAATTTTGTATGAAAGTCATATTATTATTTAATTGTATTATTTATGAATACTATTTGCATATGTGTTTCATAAACATACTAAAATGATCAAAAAATAAAAACTGAAATGTTTTAATTTTTTATTCATTTTAGTTTTTTCTGACATCACTGACGGACTGACGCCATTAATACCGGCTGCCGGCAGAAGTGTTGCCATTTTCAGATTAGAACTTACCATTAGGGATTATGATTTAACTCTACTCCCACGCCATCTACATTTGGGAAGTAGAAATACAGTAACAAACGCAAAAATAATTATTCTTCTTAAACCATTTTGGTATTGCAATATATCACAAAAAAAAACATTTGATATAAATCGTCAAATCGAGGTTGATATATATCGGATATATATCTTGATATATATCCATTGATATATATCCTCGAACCCTGATTCAGTCATTGACTGATGTTCGCACTATTGGTTGTCCGAGAAGGTTTTGTATTGTAATGGCAATATTAAGTAAAATAAATAAATTAACTAACGTGCGTTGGTCGTATTCACAAATATAGGATCAAATGCAAACTAAGTCATACTTGCAACACCCTTCTTTGGAATTATTTCAGAATGACGTCATGCCATATTTCAGTATGCCCAGCCTTGTTACGTGAATCATGTCCATTCTATTCTGTGTAAATGTTTGTTTCTGATAAATATTCAATATCAAACAATATTTAGAAAGACTCGCCTTCTTGATAACTCTGGGAATGGTGACATTATTCTAGTTTTGTGAAGGTTACAGTAGCATCATTTGCATTAAAAAAAAAAATTGGCGAAATAATTTAACTTATGATTATTAAGTCCCCAATAAAATGAGAAAGCAATACTGTGATGTTACTGATGTTACATATTTAATTGCTTGCGGTCGAAAGGTATATTCCTGCCTGGACGACTTTAGCCATGACTATCAGACAGGCAAGCCAAACTGTATTAAATGCTTGAGTATGATGTCAGTTAAGTAAATAGGTGATGTACCTCTTAGTTACATAACTGTCACTTACTCTTTACAAAAATCAAGTGAAGTACCTATAATATAGAAACTTTTAATCTTAGTGCTAAAGAGACATTCCAAAATCTTATGGCCTGTTGTTCTTCAAAGTGTTAGCTTCACAAAGTGACACTAAATCTAAATGTAGTCTAAGCTAGATCTAGATCTGATGTAGCTACATCAGATCTAGATAGTAGTCATAATCTTATGACCTTTATGGGTCATAAACTCAGTGTTGCGACCCACGGGTGACTTAATCTTAATATATAAAATCCTTGCGTTACTGACTGACTGACAGACACGCTACAGCCGAAACTATTGGGCGCAGGAAGCTGAAATTTGGCATGTATGTTCCTTGGGGACCGTAGGGGTGCACTAAGAAGGGATTTCCCGAAATCCACGGGATCCGGAAAAACGGGTAAATTTTAAAAAATTGCAGGCGTAGCTGCTGGCGTCCTCTAGTAAACATATAATCAACGTACATAATGTACACTCAGACTCGATAAAACAATTTATGGATCACACAAAGTGTTGTCACGTGTGCTTATTGAACCTACAACTGCGGCACAGTGTGAGGCGGCGAGGTGGAATCATCATAATCATAATCATCGTCCTAGCGGTATCCCGGTTATATCCAACACTCACACGCCTTGGAGCCCGGGCCGGCTTATCAGTCCAACCATATGGATATGACAGAATATCAGCTTTTCCACAGAGCAACTATTATCTGACCTGCGCAACCTAAGGGATAGCGATACTGCATGGTTTTATGTATTTCTGTAAATGCGTTATTGCAGGTCAATCTTCAGCGTCGTCTGTGAACGGCGCGGTGTCAGACGACAGCGCGGTGGTTCTGCGCAAGCGTCGCACGGTAGAGTCGACGCAGGCGGCAAGCACGCGCGCCGGCAACTCGGGCAGCAAGCACTTCAACTACAACAAGCTCGTCAACGACCGCGCCGCTGCAGCCGCCGCCCTCACACAACACCAGGCACGCTCCACCAGGGACAAGCACTCCAAGAGCCTCAACCAAGGTAGGTACATGCCTACATCATCATTCTCCTAGCGTTATCCCAGTTTCAACTTGGGATAACGCTACGCTTCCTTACTAGTCTAACCGGATTTGGCTGAATATAAGCTTTTCCACATAGCGACTGCCTGTCTGACCCCCGCAACCCAATATGCCATAGTTTAGACTAGTGTCAGGTTAAGCCGGTTAAGGTACACACCTACGTAGGTACTTATCTTAAGCCCACTTCGCACGTGGCACCTTTGAAGTTACCTGACTCGCGGTGTATCTTCAGACGTGCCGCGCCCGTCCGCAAAACTGCGCACCGTGGAAACCCGCAGAAATTATTATTTTTACGTCAAGCAAAAGAGAAGTGTTGAAGTGAAACAAATTAACATATTTAACTATTAAAACTTCACTGTTGGTATCTCATTGTTCTTATCAACAAAAAAACTCTTTACTCATATAACAGTACGTTAAGCTTTATTAAAATCTCTTATTATACATGCATCATTTTATTATATTTCACCAAATTTTATAATTTACCGTTTCATTCGGCTTTACCTACTTGTCTCTTAAGTATGTATTGCCACATCTGTAGATTACTCATACGATCACTGCTCACTAGAATGCGATCTAATCTCGGTATATTAATTAGAGAGTGGCCGCTGTAAAGCGATTTTTTTTTACTTTTTAAACATTGCAGGCGTTGTGCGTTGCGCGTTGTTATGTATAGAATCAAATATAATGTTAATCTTTAAATTAAAGTTTTGCTAATATCATCGTAAAATTTAAGTTCAATTTCTAATGCTTGCGTCATACGCTTTACAAATAGGTATAGGCCGTCAGAAAATACCAATATCTTTCAGAGGAATTTTCTTTGTCTACAGAAATGAGTAGTTACTTTTAGTAGATTATAAATTATTATATGGATCTCTTGGCCAAGCTCAAATTTGGATAATGTAACGATTTTACTATTAGGCCTTAACTTATATATGAAGTTGCCAATTACTCATGTTAGCAACAAAAGCCCACCCTTCTCATAGTGAAAAGAGGCCTGTACCTAGCAGTTTGAATCTACCCACATTACAGCTTAGATGTCATGCGTAAACACTAGTTACAATGGTATGCCAGGCCTAAATCTGAGCGGCGTTACCCGCTCTGATTTAGGCCTGGCATAGCATCGTACTATTTATTACGTCTTGAATATTTTAGAGAGCAAGGAGCTCCTAACTGGCTCTCCTTCCTCGTCCAGCTCTTCTACACATGAGAGCGAAGAGAAGATTTTCTTTGTCTCTTTCAGCTGCTACCTTCATTCTCACCACCTCCTCGCAGAAGGAAGTGGCTCCATTCCAAGCGGTCACGATGGTCATGATGTTGCTTCCATGTATCACTGTATTAAAGAAACGGCGCTGCATAGTCTAAAATTGGCACTCAGCATATGCGATACAGATAATTCCTGAACCATCCATGCGCTAGGAGCATCTACGTTATCCGGTAGCTAAGGGCACAATGGTTTCCCTCCAATCAGACTTCCTTTCCACTTGGAAATAGACTTCTTAAAGCTGCTGGATTGCGAAAGTCGCTGCCACTATTCCGTCATGGCAATTTCATGTTACCGATCGTCTTACTTATCTCAATTTCTTGAGGCACTGGGCGTGGGCGTCTACTATACTTTAGGCCGACCTCACATTGGGCGACAGCGTTCGTCGAGCGTACGCCCGGCGTGTGCTCTGCGTTCACTCTGTAGTAAAAAGTGAATGCCGGGCGCACGCCGAACGGACGCCGAGCGTACGCTCGACGAACGCTGTCGCCCAATGTGAGGGAGGCCTTAGTGCTTTCTCATGCCACTGATACACCATTGCCTCGCGATTCGGTAGGAGTACTTCATCTAAAGGCTTGCTGACTTATTTGACATTCTGGTAGGTACTTTTTATTATAAACCTGATGGCTAACGCTTGTTGTGGTCTACGCAACCTATAAACCAAACTAACGCTCCGTGAAGAGCCATAGGAATCGTCAGCAGCGCCTAAGTTTGGCAACAAACGCGACAGCAAATTAGCTGCTGTCTTCAGCTTAGTAACTTACTGCCGAAAATGCGACCAACAATTCCACCGGCTACCGTTGGCAATATCGTATCATCTGAAAGAGTGCCCTTCTGATCAGCTCTTAGCATCTTCGAACTTCGAAACTTCTACGAAGATGAAGCTTGTCCCGTACTATATGACGTACATTCCAGGCCTTGCGCCAGCTGATTATCACTCTTTCGTAATTTCGACAACTTTGTGTTAGGGAAACGTAAAACAAAAAAGTCTGAAATATTAATTGATTTTCACTCCTTGAATATTTTGAGTATCCATGAACAGCCCATAAAATAATAAACACTCTATAATTAGAATTGAGTATACCTTTAATTTTTGTGACACTTCATCAATCCAATGATAATTTCGTTATGTGCCGTGTTCAGGCTTAGGTTAAACAGTAAGCTAAAGACAGCATATAGTGATACTAAAATTACTGAATATATTTCAGTGAAGGAAGATATATTGATCGAGTTGGACCTGCCGCCGTCTACAAGACTAAGCACGCCGAACAAGAAGTCAACACAGAACAGCCAGAACGTCGTCTCTATACTCGATGAACCTATTGACGTGCCCGAGCTTGGTAATTAGCTGCATTATTGTTTTATGAATAAGTATTTTAAGAAAGTTATTTTGCAAATTAGAAGCATAGATTTTTATTAAAAAAATATTTCAGGTTTGTATAGGATCATGTGATGTGACCATCGATAAAGTAAACGCAGGCATATCAATTATTCAACTATTTTATCTCCGTTCTTGTAACAAAGGATATACACCACTATGTTTTAATTAGTACAAAACCTTTAAGGACAGATTAGCGAAGACATTATTATCATATATGTGACGTAAGAATTTCATAATATCTATAAAGAGCAAAGTTATTATCATTTGTTAATTGTAGAAAATCTCACTTAAATCATAGTCATATTTTATAATCCATTCACTAATTCATTGATAATATTCCATCCTGCTCATTCGCATTCTCTCTGTCGCACTTATGATGTGGGTAGCCTTAGACTAGACAATAAAATGAAGCAAAATAATAAGTGTAGGTAGTTACTTTTTAATTTTCTTCATCTACCCTCTCCTTCATACTTCATCCGGGCTTAGGACCGGTAAAATTTACCGTATAACAAGTAATTAAATACGGAGGTATGTAATTAGAAACAAACAAATATCAAAATAAAAGAAGGTATTCTGGACAAAAAAAGAAAATAGTAAATTTGGCGTATTTATGAAGTTAGAATCAACTGCTATTTACAAATTTCATCATCATCATGTCAGCCGAGAGACGTCCACTGCTGGACATAGGGCTCCCCTAAGGTTCTCCACACAGACCGATTTTGAGCCGCCCGCATCAAATTATTATTTACGTAGGTTGGTAATTTTTACTTACAAGTTTTTCAATTGTCCTTCGAAATGTCCACCACTATTGTCAATACACAGACGGGTACGTTTTATTAAATAATTTTTTAAGGAGAGAAGTACGCTTCTGTCTTTTCACTTCGTCAAAAGCGTCCAATATGCGTTGTTTAAATTGTTCGACACTAACCGGTTCACTTTTGTACACCCACAAAAGGCAGTCCATGGCCGTGAGGTCAGGTGAGCATGGAGGCCAAGCTACAGGGCCGCCTCGATCGATCTACTGCCTTCCAAACTCTTCCATGTACAAACGCACAGCTGCACTCGCGTTTTATCCACTCAAAAAGTAGGTACGCACGAGGCATAGCTACATACTCCCGTGATGTGAACTGATAAGCCATCGAAAAAACGATGCGCTCACTACCGGTTACGATTTAGCACTGTTTGTCGCATCGGGGCGCGGCGCGGGCGCAGAGGGACAGGGGGGAATTTATCAATGGAGTAGTTTACTACTACTACTAATTTACTACTCATAGTTTTAGTTATGCATTTACCAATTATTACGTATTTTTGTGGACAGTTTTGGGACTTAGTATTTTTATTTATACCTACACTAATATGATTAGTTAAAGATACTTAGAGCCCTGTTAATTTTTTTGTACTAATTAAAAAATAGTGGTGTATACCCAACACTCTTTAGATTTTCGTTTAATTTTCTTTTTCTTTAAAATTAGTAGTGCACGTATGTAGTTGAAACACTGTCGTTCGGCTTGGTTTCCTTGCCCTAGATGCTTGTTTTGGTCGCAGAGAGGCTGAGTCGCCGACGACCAGTCGACAGTGCATAGTGGCTCTAAGATAATCTCAAGGATATCTGCAATCTAAATATTTATGTTAAATTATTTTTCTGTTCTTGATTTCAGGTCTTGACGCCGACTGGGGTGAGCAAAGTGTCGAAAGTCTGCCAGGTATATCTGCAAGTTCATTCAGCATGCAAAACTACTCTAATCTCTATGGTGCTAAATCATTAGACAATCTCGCAACCTCTCTACACTTCAGTAGCACGCATACAGTCACACAACCTGACCCCTTCGACACGTCACAGTTCTGGCCCGCAAACCAACAAGTAACACCAGCTAGACCAAATTATGAAGTAACGCTAGACGACTCTAACGTCCAACCGACACACCAGGAGCCGCACCGGTACGCCTCCAACAATCACTCGGCTGTCACAAGATCTGATGCTTCTCATATCTATAACAACACTCCGTTTACTAGTAATAACACAATACAAAATAATTCCCCGTACGCCACTTTACCGCCGTCGAACTACGCGAGGACTAACACCCTCTCGCTGGAGAGGAACGCGGTGCCGAGCGCGGCGGCGGCGCTCGCAGAAATGTCGCTGGACGACAGAATCTCCGAGTCGCTGAACCTCAGCAGGACGAAGAGTAACAACAGCGAGTACGCGTATGCCGAGGCGCCCTACGGCGCGGCGTCCACGTCCGGCGCCGGCGACGCGGCCGACGACGCGCGCTACCGCGACATCCCCGCCTACAGCAGCTTCGACATCAACCCGGCGCAGCAACAGTTCATCCTCGAGACGAAAGACTACTACACCAAGCTGTCGACGGCCGCGCGCGCCGACACCGCCGACGACTACCAGAAGAACATCTACGTGCCCAAGCACGAGGAGGAGGCCGAGAAGTTGCGCAACTTCAGCGACTGCCTCGAGAACTCGAAGAACTACTCGGCGCTCAAGTACCAGAACGTGGACTACGGGCTGTACGCCAACTACGGGTACGGCGGTGCGGCCGGCGCCGCGCTCTACGACGAGGTGAACGACACGGCCAGCAACCTGTACAGCGAGATCGGGTCGGGGGTGGGCGGTTACGCGCCGCTGTACTCCAACGCGCCGCTGTACGACGAGGTGCACGAGGCGGCGCCGCGCCCGCACCGCCCCGCGCCCCCGCGCCCCACCCGCCCCCCGCCGCACTGAACACGTACACACACTCACGCGCGCGGACTAGTTCAATTCGACATAGTTATTGTTAAGTTACCACGAGATATTGTGCCTTTTAATTCGTAGACCAGAAATTGACTGAGTAGCGGGTTGACATTTCAGAGCGTGACCGATTTGTCAGACTAATTTGAAGAATCTTATTTTAAATTGAGTGTCAAGTTTATACGCATACTTGCATGTGTGCTCGTTTGAAAGCACGCGCCCCTATCCCTCTGGCGTTTTGCGAGTGATCGCGTTTATCGAGCGTTTGACCGGTGACAAGGTCGTGTCAATTTGTCACGTTGTCATCGCAATTTTTTGGCAACAGGTACGAACACGCTGACAACACAGTCAGTTTGGGCGAACGAAGGCGCAAACACCTTCTTTATTTTTTACATAATTTTTGTCAAAGTAGCGATGAATACAGCGCTATTCCCAAAAATAACGTATGGTATAGTGTAAACCTTATAAAGGATTTAATAAAAGAAATTCGTTATCATAAACAACTTTTGGTCTTTTGTGAAAAACACCGTCTGTTCCATTCAAAATTGAACTTTGACCTCGACGAAAAAATTGGTTGCCTGTAAAGTCGGTATACGGGCGAAAGTTTTACGTGACAACGACTTTGAGTGGTAAAATAATTTTAATGTGAATATTCATTCGTATAGTAGGAAGAAGGATGATAGACGCGTGCCTTTCACTTTTTATGTCTGTCTCTCTCGCTCTTAGGCGGGACGCGTGCCTCTCACTCGCTCTCATTGTGAGCGCATAACGTGAGCGGAGCGTAACGCAGTTTCTTGAAGTGTCACCCGGCAAACCAATTTATAAGACGTTGTCACGTCAAAATGTATTATTTTCTCGCGATTTCAGCAAAGTCCCAAAACAAAAGTTGTCAATAATAATATCATACCAAGAGTATGTTTAGCGGCAGTAGAGTTCTTCGTCAAAAAACATTATGTCTTTGATGGTTGGCTTCAAATAATGTTACGTTCAATGAAATCGTAAGATTAACGTCTCGTTTGTAATGCGTTGACGCTGCGCACACCAAACACCAACGCTCATAAAATGCCAGTGCGGTAGCGGACACAAATACTCACGTATAGATTGGATGTTCTGAAATGTCAATTTATAAAAGACTGACGGCATTTCAAATTCGCCCCCAGTATTTTCAGAATTCCCTATTTAATGTCATTATTGTAATATAAGTTATGAATCTCTCTAAGATTATATCGTCAAACCCCATTAACTGAATCGGTTCATATTTGTTAGTTGTTCGGGACACAAATTTAAACGAATGATTAGTAAATTAGCGCAAATCTTAAAGCGTAAATAAGATCAAGACCTGATTCTAAAATATTTAGTAGTACTATATTAAGGGACTTTTCAATAGGGAACATTACCCCAACTTTGGCCCGATGGCACTACCAGCACGTACAGGCAACAAAATATAAACTCCCCAAAAACATGACACTACGCGTATACGCGTAGTGTCATGTTAGCGCGTCAGTGCACTAGTCTAGACTAGTGCGCTTCACTTGTCGCTCGCATGGCTCACAACTAAGGCTTTCAGTCTCGATACATTTTCGAGTCCCGGGAAAAAAATTCGAGACTTAGCCCGGTCTCGAAATTCCCGGGAAAAATGAGACTTTCGAGACTCTTTCGAAAAAAGGTTTTAAACTCATAGGTTAGGCATTTAGGTAGTTAATACAATGAGTTTAAATACTGTAAATACATACAAGTATTTTTTTTTGTAATAGGCACGTAGGAAGCAGAATACATCCAATGTGTTTTCAGATAGAAAGGATCTGATGATAGCCTAAGATCCGTAGAAGAGCGACATTCACCGATGAAAAGTATTGCATGTTAAAATATATCGCGAATGAGTTGGCAAAAAAATCCTGCCCAGACTGGGAAAAGTATAAAAAATATATATTTGACTTTTTATTTAAGATACGACTTTAATGAATAAAACATTATACGCAAAGACATTGCGGTAGGGGCGAAGAGAAAACTCGACGTAGCTTGCCAAACGCTGCCCAACCCAACTGGATCCTGCGGTCGATTTCTTTCGCGAAGTTGCTGGACTACTTGCCCAAGGTAGACATACTCTTGAACAACTTCGACCATCGATCCGCCGACATAAACTGGTCCCGGCACAATGTGTTCGTTGAACATAATCTTGGTTTTATCCAAGCTCATGCCGAGACTGACCCGTCAAGAGGCTCCATTTAGGCTGTGCAGCATCTCGCTCAGCTCTTCCAGGCTCTCTGCCATGATGACGATATCGTCGGCAAACCGAAGGTGGGATATGTACTCGCCATTAATGTTTATGCCCCGTCCAGCCCAGTCCAGCGTCTTAAAGACGTCTTCGAGTGCGTTGGTGAAGAGCTTAAGGGATATTACATCTCCCTGCCTCCTCCCTCTTCGCAACTCGATGGGGCTGGTTTTACTGTCCTGGTGCTGGACGGTCATAGTGGCCGTGTCATACAAGCATCTCAACACCTCGATGTAGCGCCAATCGATGCGAAACCGCTGCAGAGCGTCCAGAACCGCCCAGGTTTCGATGGAGTCGAAGGCTTTCTCGTAGTCCACGAAAGCCATACACAGCGGCTGATTGTACTCGTTGGTCTTCTGTACAGTCTGCCGAACAGTATGGATGTGGTCTACGGTGCTATAGCCTTTTCGAAACCCGGCTTGTTCCGGTGGCTGGAAATCGTCGAGTTTTCGGGCGAGGCGGTTTGTGAGGACTCTCGAGAACAACTTGTAGACGTGGCTCAGGAGTGAAATAGGTTAGTGTAGTTTTTCAGCACGGTTTTGTCACCTTTTTTGAAAAACAGAACCACCGCACTCCCACTCCACGCCTGAGGTGTTAGGCCTTGGTGGATAACGGAATTTGTTTAATAGACAAATCTTATATACAAATGAGCGTTACTTCACTGCGAACACGATGATATAGGGTTGGCTGCGAAAACTGTCAGGAAAAGCTGTTGGCAAGTTCTTTTTTAGCCTTGATGTCTTTTTTTTGCTAACCACAGTAATTCACGAGATTTTTTAATAATGGTTATTATTTGACTTAAGTCGCAAAAGTCTCGAGAATCTCGAAAACACCGCAAAATCGTCGAGACTCTCGAAATTTTCGAGACCGAGACTCCCGGGATGAAAGCCTTACTCACAACGCTTAAAATACATATCCTCCAAGATTTGAGATGACGTAAATGAACTGTCATAGCGCGCCTTCTTAAACATATTTTCGTGGATCATCATCATCATCCTCACGCCATATTATTTGCAATCCAAGGCCTCGCGGATCGCCTCGGAGCCTGAGTCCGCTGATTTTAATCAACGACGATCTGTCGAAAACTTGTTTATAAATCCGTTCACTGTTCTTGATAGTGCTCGCTGGTGCCATAACTTTGCAGTGATGTTTCTTATTGATACTCTTTTATACACTTAAAATATGATTATTTATTCACGGATGTATAACTAAACGAGTAAGTAGGTAGTACTGACTCGTGTCCCAATCACTGAACTCCAATACATATATGTAATGACACCCACAACACTGTTCCATATTATTTTATGTATTGCGTCGAGGGTACCAAAATGTTGATATTTATTAATTTACTTACTATGTATTAGTTTTCCGGAGTGTTATTTTTATATACAAAGCCTATTTTAATATTAGACAATAGTTTATACACTGACTGATAGGTGCAGGCAGCTAAAGGAACGAAAACTTTCAAATTAAAAAAAAAGATCTAACTGCGTATAACAAGTATTAGTTGTAGGTAATAAAAAATAGTGCAGGTATTTGCAATTCGATATTTTTATCGGTCTGTAGTAGTCTTGGATCTGGCCTTAACCATGTCCGCATATTTGATAGATTCGAATATTATTTTATACTCCTATGTTTAAGTTATAATTCAGTTTCGCAGTAATCATCATGTTTCCATGACTGCTATCAATGTAGCAAAGCTTTAAAAGGATATTATTATGATCATTTAGATAACCCATGAATATCACACATCAAGCAGCTTGAATGCAAATGATTCTAATGTTGAAAATATTTAGAAACATGATCTATTTAATTGATATCGCCTATTTTGACAATCATTATTTAAGCTATATGATATTGTGTACGTTTTGTGCTATTTATTTAGTTAGCGATATAGATCGAACAACATCACACGGTGCCTCACCACTAAGTACCTGCTAGTAAGTATAGTTAATTGGACAAAAGATACGAAGCGCGTTACTGTCACGATTCATAGTAATTTTTGTAGCTATTTATTTATTTGTCATATTTGTAGTGAGTAAGCTTGCCAGTTTGCCGGATCGAGATTTGCACAGTATTTTCTATTTCGTGTGTCTACAAATCTTTTGTTGGCGAAAATTTAATTAATTTAAAATTGATTACTTGACATATCAATAAATGTAAAATTGTAACATGTGTTCATTCTGCACGGGATTTCACATAACTCCTCTTTTTTGGCATTAAAATCGATAACAATGAAGCATAGCGACTAGAAATAAGATGATAAGAGGCATGGGTTTTAAGAGTTTTTTCGAAATACATTTAGAAAATTTTACACCTTAGAATGCTGTTGGAAACTCAGTAAAGTTAAATTCGATACCAAATTAAAACAAGACTTTGAATGTTTGTATGAATCACAGTCAGGAAGAACATGCCAAGCAAAGTATGTCCAATGTATAGACGCCGGCAAACTTCTTGAACACTACCATAGACCAAAAGAGCTGCGCAGTAGCAATTTTACGTACAAAACTGTCTGCTGCGCATGCATATTGGTCTATGGTAGTGTTCAAGAAGTGTGCCAGCATTAATGATTACACATGTATTTACAAAGAGCGGATCATAATTTAAATCGTTCTATTGTTATTATAAACTATTGGAGTGTTCTACGGTACAATAAGTATTATTTAAACTTCCATTTATGACTTGATATTTAAGATTTATGTATATACTAACAAGAAAATTAAGTATCGTACATACTTAGTTGTTATCCATTTAAGTTAAAAAAAAATACATGCTTTGTGTACACAACATACCCTCGATATATTTATCTAGTGTATTTATCAAGAGAAACCGTAGCTTGCCTATTTTGTTACACAAAGCAAAATTACATCTATCGTATAATGTACTAACAATTTTCATAGCTTTGATACTGGAACTAAATTTTACAATGTAGCTATGTGAATAGCTTTGCCCATTCCTTCTTTTATTATTGAGGCTTGCCTTAACAAGTTAAGGATTATAATTATAATTTGGTTAAGGACTTAGCAGTTCGTTGTTCGTATACGTAGTTTGACAAATATCGCACCATAACTTCTCATTCGGTTTTTCTAGTTAACCAAGTAATGTGCTGCTAGTCATTTAAACGATGACAAACTACCAAGAATTGGACTGTTTGTAAAGATCTAGACTTTGTCTAGGGAAGTACCTATTTATTCATTTTGTGATGAGCGACTCCATCTCATCTATGAACATGCTACTTTTAAAGTATTCTACAATGTTAAGTCACACACACAGTGGCTCACTGGTGCTACAGCTTATCTTAATGTTATTAGTTAACACAGCATTTTCGACATCTTTTATTTTTTGCCTTCCAATGTTGCGATAAAGTAATATTACTTAGAAACAAACTCACTAGGAAACACTTCTACAGCACACATTACATAATCAGTAAATTTATTCGGTAAATTGCGAAAACGTTCAAGTTCATGATAAAAATGTAGAATGTAAGGCAAAATGTTTTTACCTGAAGTATATTAGTTCTTTTTAATATGTTCGTTTTTCGAATATTAAACACAACAGTGTTTATGGTATATTTTATCACATTACAATAATGTCCAGCGAGTTATTGTAAAATACAAGCGTATTAAATCTATAATATCACCAGCCGTGTGTAAATGACCTATATCAATTATAATAATGTTGGAGTGTAGAACATGTATAAATGTACAGTTCTTGTGTAAATAAGCTTTACTATCATCTTTGGATGACACTAATAAAAGATCTTGTTGACATCCTAATGCCTGTGTTTTTATTTATAAACTCCTTTGCAAAACGGGCACCTTACAGTAATGGGCTTTTCTATTGATAATTTTAATATTTTTAGTATGTCATTGGCATAAATAAGACTGGCCTCCCTGTGAGTATAAATGGCGTTAGTGATCACCGTGAGATTGCTAATATTTTTAGTGAGCACTTCAGAATGGAACCCAAGCACCAATCAGGTGTATCTCGGTTGCCCGTTACTGGGACCATCGCCTAGGAAAAGCATGTGAATCTTTCAGCAAAAGATATAAAACAAGTTATCAATGGTAATAGTCGACCAAGCCAACTAGACGAATGTCAACGTGACAAAATTCAACATAATTCAACAATTATAATCAGAAATTATTTATCGTAACGTGCGAACGCGGCGTGTGAACGTACAATGCGCCTGCAATTGGTACTAGGAATTTCTGGATTATAATTATTGAATTATGTTGAATTTTGTCACGTTGACATTCGTCTAGTTGGCTTGGTCGACTAGTATGAGGAGAGGTAAATCCCCTGGGCATGATGGACTGTCGAGCACCTAAGGCATGCAGGAGTTCACCTGCCTGTCTTTGTCATGGGTGGTGCCCGTGATCAAGAATAGAACTGGAGATATCTCGGACAAAAATAACTACCGACCCATCTCACTTGCGACTATTATGACCAAAGTGCTTGACAGCCTGCTTAATGACATTCTATCTCAAAACGTAAAATTGCACCAAGCTCAGTTTGGTTTTAGGACGGGGCTTTCTACTGAAAGTGCGAGGTACTACACTGATAGGAGGACACCGGTGTACGCGTGTTTCCTAGATTTGTCGAAAGCTTTTGACACAGTCCTTTATGACAAGCTTTGGCTTAAGCTGGGAAATGCGGGTGTGCCGGCTGAGGTCGTATCTCTGTTGAAAGATTGGTATCGAGGTCAGCGGAACCAGTTGAGATGGGCGGGAGCCTTGTCAGACCCGTATCGCATGAAATGTGGGGTTAGACAGGGTGGACTGACCTCTCCTCTGCTGTTTAACCTTTATATAAATGACCTTATTGGTGAGCTCAGCAGCACTCATACGGGTTGTCATATTGATAATGTGTGTGTTAATAACATCAGCTACGCGGACGATATGGTGCTCCTGGGACCATCAGGGGGTTCTATTCGCAAGCTATTGACCATCTGTGAGTCATATGCGGTGGAGCATGGACTGACATATAATACAAACAAGAGCAAGGTACTTCTTTTCAAAGGAAAATTACATGTGTCCGCTCGGGTTCCACCAACTATGTTTTGCGGTGAAGAGTTGCAGAGAATAATCAGTTTTAGATATCTGGGGCATATTGTAACGGAAGACTAGTCCGATGATGCCGATCTGGAGCGCGAGCGCAGGGCATTGGCGGTGCGAGGGAATATGGTTGCCCGCAGGTTCGCTCGTTGCTCGTCAGGTGTGAAAATTTGCAGTCTTTCTACTCGAGCAGCCTGTGGGTAAATCATACCCGTCGGTCCGCCAGTGCCTTTGACTGTCCTATACAAAACAAGTGGATGAGTATAATGACCGGACGAGATTGATATTATTGTTATTGTAGTAATTGACTACTAATGACTATTATTATTTTCACCACAGCAGCTCAAACATGCAGCTTTTGCTGCGAGACAACAGTGAACAAAACGCGATTTTGATTCGAGCGTGAGGCAAAGTAGGTAGCTTTTTAATTTTTCAATCTTCAGTGTCACGAATAGACATTATTCAGCCATAAATTTGAAACATTCGAATTTTACTGTGCTCTGTCTCTTTCACATGCATATAAAAAAGCGAGTGAAAAAAACAAACTTCTTCGAAATTCGATTTCGATCTCAAATAAAACACGTTCGGAAACGCGTTATACCCTAAAATTTAAAGATATACAAATATCTTTATATAATATAAATAAATTATGTTGTTTTTTAAATGTTATTGTTTATATGTTTAATATATTATTGGATTTTAATAAAAATAAGTCTAATTAATAGTATAAAATTGGTAATTAACCAATACATTTTTATTTGGAATTTCAACAATGTTATGTAAACATAATTAATCAAACATTTGAAAAATAAACATCAGGGACGCGGTATCAAAACGCGATTTAAAAAATAATCCTATAGTCTGTGGTAAACATTTCGCTGATGCTGATAGCGTATAGCGTAACGTGTTAAATTATATTAATATACTAGCTGACCCAGCGAACTCCGTATCGCTTTTTTAAGAGTTTTTATTTAATTCCCTTTTTTCCAAGCCCCTTTTCCAAAGTTACCATTGACTTAGCGCTTAATCTCTTATCATTTCAGAGTCTACAAATGATGAACAAACAAACATAGTTTAGGTAAAGTGTAGTGAGTAGAAATAAAATACGTATTGCCCGTAACTCCGTGTATTTCATACTAAATATCTTAGGCGACGGACGCAGCCGTCTCTACCTCACACATACATCACCTTACATTACACACATACATCACGCAATCGTACATTAGGTAAATAGGTACATTAGTAGTAGTGTGTCCCTACAGTACTCCCCCCTTTACAAAAGAAAAAAAATATATATATATTTACCCCAGTATAACTACAATAATCTTAATCCTATTTATCATCACTGACACCGACACGTAACACTGGTCGATAGACGTGGAATGTGGCGCCGATCTATGACGCGTACTGTGGCGTTGGCGCTTGCTGACGAGGGACCGTCTGCACGCTAGCCAGCGTGGCGTTACTCGCGAACACTTGCCTGCGCACCCATCCTTTCGCCGACCCTTTGCAATGTCGCCATGTCATGTATCCGGCTGCGAGACCGATGAGAATAACTATTGCGACGATAATCCAGTGCATCGTGTCCAGCTTCTGTGTTATCATAGAGTTGTTCACGGTCGCCTGCGCAATAACTTGGTCTTTGCTGGATGTACCGCCCATGTTATCGACTAGTGTTCAGTGTTACCGATATCTTAAAAGTCTTAATATAAACTAAACGACATGGTAGTCATATTAACTTAATACATAATTATGTTTATTACATTTCGCAATGCTCAATTGCTAAAAATGCGTCAATACGCAAAATAATGAAGTGCAATATAATCGTATTCTATATTTTAATATTTATTATAATGTAAATTTACAACCTACTTAGTTTTACTTATTATTAGTAATTATACTTAATGTAAATAAGATTACGACTCAAAGTCGTATTATATCTACTTTAAATTACGCAATTCATTTAGGTACGCTTATACAATAACAATACTCATAGATTCAATTCAGGGGCGTAGCTACCGCCGTATTTGCCGTATCAATTATACGGGGCCCCCGGGCCACGGGGGCCCCCAAAGTGTGTAAGGAAAAAGAATAAAAACTTTCTAATTTATTTTATTTTACAAATGACAAAATTCTATAAAGCAATTCCTTTTTTTCCCGCCTTAAGCGTGCGTTCAAAAGTTGGCAACACTACATCGTTATGGCGGGCTGCGGGACTTCCCCGTTTTACTTACTTCATCTTCAACTCAGCGGGGAATCCGGGAATCCGATATCGATGAAGGAATCCCGGGAATCCTTCATCGATATCGCGATGTACGTGTACGTTGTTGTACTTTGCATTGGATGTTAAACCACGGAGTGCAGTGCACTGTTTATTTACGCGCTTTATATAAATGTGCATTACATTGTAATTCAGCACAAACAATATTGTTCTTCTGGTTTAGCAGTATTAGTAACGATTTGTAAAAGAAATGAGTGAAAGGAAAAGAGATTATCCCAGCGGCGCTGAGAAAAGAAAAATTAAACAGAAAAGGGACGAGGTTATAAAAAAAGTGCCCAAAATTTCTTCATTTTTTCAGAGACAAGATACTGTGAGTGATTTAGATTGGAAAGGTAAGTACTACACTACTACCCAACCCATTTATTAGGGGCCCGTAGTGATAAACAAGGAAATCTTTTAATTTCGGTCTGTCCATCTGTCCGTCACAAAAAGTTGTCTCCCCCCTCGATTTTCACAATTATACTGTTTTTAGGGTTCCGTGCCTTGATTAAAAAAAACAAAATTCTAACTTATCTATAGGATCGATTTGTTTTGTTGTTTGTTTATCAGTCTGTATCGTATCGTTAATTGCGTGTTGAGAACTTCAGATGTGCAGACTCGCTTTCGGGTTCTCGTTTTGTATGGTCACTACACTACGCGCTGCGTTTAAATAGCACGCAGGTGTATAGTAATGCACGGACGGGCTGCAGGTGATTTTGTATCTACTAATAGGTACGAGCACAATCCGCGTAGAATCTGTGTGCGTCTGAACTGAACACTCTCTAACTGTGACCCTTAGTAACGTTATTTATTTATATATAACTCTTTTTAGTTTAGTATCAAAGCATTCGTATTTATTTTTTAGCAATTACTCGTTTATTTTTAGATTCTTCTGAAGCATGTTCTTCGTCACATATCCATCCGGAAATAGAAGAAAGCCAAGCACATACTTTATCGGATGTCCATCCAGAAATCGAGGAACCCCAAGTCAACGATTCTGATATATCTGCAGATAATGCAGATTGTAATATAATTTCATCAGATAGAGGAAATTTTGGTGACAATTTAACTGAATGCGAACGAAAAATAATTTTTAAATTGGGTCCACTTAAACCACAAGGACAATTTCCAAAAGTTTCAGAAAATAACCGACCTTTTTCAGCTTATTATTATTCATATTTCAATCAGGCAGGCATAAAAATTATAAGACCATGGTTATGTTATTCTAACGTTTTAAACAAACCGTACTGTCACTTCTGTTGGTTATTAGCAGATCGTCAAAACAAATCGTACTCCTCTGCTTGGGTTAACGGTGTTTCGGTTAGAAGCAATTTCACACAAACTATTCTTGACCATGAAAAGTCACAGCAGCATATTAGTGCCTCACTCTCTTATAATAATTGGTTGCAAGGAAATACCATCGATACTCTATTGAAAAGTGAAATCGATAGTAAAATTACATTCTGGAGAGATGTACTGCATCGTATAATTAATGTTATAATTACTTTAGTATCTTGTAATCTACCTTTGAGGGAGCATGATTCTGATTCTGGCAATTTTATGGCAATTTCACGTCTGCTATCTAACTATGATGCAACTTTAAAAGAACTTTTTCTAAAACCGAAAGGTGAAATAAATTATTTAAGCCCTACGATTCAAAACGAAATTATTAGTTTGCTTGGTACTAACGTTAGGAACAGTATTATCTCAGAAATTAAAAAAGCTCCATTTCTGACAATAATTCTGGATACAACACAAGACTTGTCAAAAATTGACCAACTATCTGTAGTTTTTCGATATATCTCGGTTACAGAAAATGATGATAATGTGCCGAAAGAAATAAAAATCTGTGAGTCCTTTTTAGGATTCATAGCAGTAACCGATTGCAGTGCTGCAGGTCTGAAAACTGTCATTTTAAATTTGACTAAAGAATATTGAATTGATTTGACTAAATGTAGAGGACAGGGATACGATGGAGCAAATGTTATGTCGGGTGTGTATGGAGGATTACAAACCCTAATAAAAGAGCATGCTCCAAATGCCGATTATGTTCATTGTGCTGCGCACGCTTTAAACTTGGTTTTGAACGATGCTGCGAGACATGTTCGTGAAGTATCGACTTTTTTCGATAATTTAGAAAAAATATATACTTTTTTTGGCAATAGTATAAAACGCTGGGCTATGCTAAGTGACGATTTATCTGAAAAATATTTGATTACCCTTAAAAAGGTATGTCCTACCAGATGGTCTTCTAGGAACGACGCTTTATTAGCAGTAAAGAAAAATTTTTTACTAATCATGAAAACTTTGTACCAACTAAATTTAATTTCAAATAAAAAAGATGAACGTGAAGAATGTAAAAGTATAATTAATATTTTAGAGAGTTTTGATTTCTTAGTGCTCGTTACATTTTTTTCTTCACTATTTGAAATTATTAATCCTGTTTCTAAAGCTCTACAGCATGAAAATAATGACTTACAGAAATCTAGTATTTTATTAAGTAATCTTTTAAATAGACTGTGCCAATTAAGAAATCAGAATTCATTTAATAGTTTGCTAAATGAATCCAAAGATTTAGCAAAAAAGTGGGGGGTAACAACTGTTTTTAAAAACAGTAGGCGAAAGATAACGAAGCGTTTTTTTGATGAGTTATCACAAGATGAGAGAATTTCCGACCCGGAATCCTATTTCAAAGTCAATTTATACTATTGCTGTTTAGATATATTAATTTCTCAAACTAAAGAAAGATTTCAGAGCCTTTGCAACCTGAGTAGTATATTCGAAATATTACAACCGGAGAAACTCCTATCTTCTTCAAGCGAAGAGATATTAAACGCTTCCGAAAAACTGTCTGCTAAATACAGTAAAGACATCTCACTTAATCTTTGTGACCAATTAAAGGCTCTAAAAACATGCTTAAATTCTGAAATTAAAAAAAATTATTCCATTAAAGAACTCATTGAATTATTGCTAGTAAAATTCAATAGTCTTGCATCCAGTTTTCCCGAGGTAATCACAGCATGCTTTTTATTCTTGACCCTTCCAGTTACAACCGCAACGGCAGAAAGAAGTTTTTCAAAATTAAAACTAATAAAAAATTACTTAAGAACTTCGATGGGACAAGAACGGCTGTCAGACATCTCACTATTGTCCATAGAGGCAGAAACTTTAGAAAAACTAAAATCATCATCAGCCATAAATGATTTAATAAATCAGTTTGCCGATAAAAAGGCAAGGAGAGTGAATATTTAAAATTCGATTTTTATTTGTAAAATGGGTAAATTATGTGATAAATAAATATTACTTCTCACAATATTTTTTTTCTTTCGTGAAAAATCTTTACCTCCATATAAGGGCCTCCAAAAAAATTTTTATACGGGGCCCAGACAAGGCACGCTACGCCACTGATTCAATTACACATAGATACTCGTGACGACACCTGCAAAAGTGTTTACGAAGCAAAACGTATTGGACGCTTGATAACGCGGCCACTGCGCGATGTTCTCGGACATAAAACTTTGCAAGAAGTGTCTGTATTATCAGGCGAAAAACTATACCTATTGTTATCATAAAAATTATTAGAACTATTACTACTACTATCACAATCTGTTGACGACTCTTCGTCGATTATATAGGCAGGTTTAAGCCTATCTATCGAAATAGTCGTTTCCTTATCGCCTATTTTTATTACGAAAGCCTTTCCTCTCCTGCTTATGACGCTGTACGGGTCATCATAAGGAGGTTGCAGAGATTTACGTAATATATCGTTCCTAACGAAAACACTTTTGCAAGTAGTCAAATCGCTTGGTATAAATAACGAACGTGTATTACTGTGGCTTGGTGGTCTAGGTTTTAACTGATTAATGGCGTCTCTTAGCTTTTGCAAATATTCCGAGTCCGACACACCTAATCTACTGTTGTCATAAAAATCACCCGGTAACCTAATTGTCTTTCCGTACGTTAACTCAGCTGCGCTCACGCCACTGTCGCTTCTAGCAGCGGCGCGTAAGCCTAACAACACAGATGGTAATTCGTCGATCCATGAACTGTTGCAATTAAGACGTGCCATAAGAGCCACTTTTAGTGCTCTATGCCAACGTTCTATCATGCCGTTGCTTTGCGGATGGTAAGGTGTCGTGCGCATTTTTTCAATACCTAAATACTTCATTAGTTGCTGAAAAACATCACTTTAAAATTGTATGCCCTGGTCGCTCGTTAGCTTAACAGGGCATCCAAAACGGGATATCCATCCTTCGAACACCACTCTTGCTACAGTCTCTGCCGTAATATTCTGCACTGGAAAAATCTCAGGCCAACCACTAAAACGGTCTATCATAGTTACACAGTATCTAAAGCCATCTGCCGTCGTGCTAAGGGGGCCTACTATATCTATGTGAACGTGTGAAAACTTATCAGCCCTCTCATATTCGCCTGAGCCTGATATCGTATGCCTTGTGATTTTTACTTTTTGACATTGGACGCATGATCTCGCCCAATGTGTAATGTCCCTATCCATGTCTGGCCAAAAGAATTTTTGTTTGATTAATTTCTTACTAACTTTGATGCCGGGATGACTGAGATTATGGACAGAATAAAAAGCTAATTTTCTCAATGGTTCCGGTAAATAAGGTCTTACATTTTGCGTTGATGTTTCGCAATAAATAGAGGTATTACAATCAGGCAAACAAACCTGCTTAAATTGCAAGTTGCAGTTACTAGCCGATGTTTGTAATGCCTGCTGTAGGTAAGTATCACTTGACTGTAGTTTAGCTACCTCGGCGTAATCTATAGTCGTGGGACAATGTATCGTTTCGACGCGTGAGAGCGCATCGGCGACGACATTATGCTTACCACTGACATATTGTATATCAGTGGTAAATTCACTAATATAAGAAAGTTGCCTAATCCTTCTGGGTGTTTACGGCTCCTGCTAGAATCTCTAGGTCGTGACCTTGAACGGTCATATTGCCTTCCTCTATCTCCTCCCTTCTGGGGATATCGGGAACGCCGTAATTCAGCTACTTCGGTGCTTAGCTTCTGCATCATCTCCATCAGTTCTCTCGTGCTAAAGTCCGCGCGGGTTGTAGGAGCAGCTATCTCCGCTACTTCCGAAGTTGGTCTCGAAGCCTCCATAACCTTGTCTGCCACAATTGCAAGGTTCTCAAGGTCTTTTACTTCAGTCACCGCTAAAACAGCCTGCACTGGCGATGGGAGATGACTGTTCCACATAATTTGTAGCGTTGGATCTGGAATCTTACCTCGGGCGAGCTCTCTCATTCTACGTAACAATTGAGAAGGTTTCTGGCTTCCCAATTCCATTTCTCCCAAAAGCTTCTGAAACTGCCTTGTCTCTGATTCCTCAAAAACCTGTAGTAAACGCTCCTTGAGCGAATCATATTTTTGACTATCAGGTGGGGACAACAGAAGGTCACTAACCTGTTGGATGGCGGTTTTATTGAGCTTGGTAACCACTAAGTTTTGCTTAGATGCATCACTTAGTTTTTGACTCGCCACGGCGGCCTCGAATTGGACGAACCATAGCCGCGGTTGGTCCGCCCAAAATTCCGGGATACGAGAAGAGACCGTGATACTAGCCAAGGCTGTGTCATCCGACGCACATTTTTCACTTTTTGTTTCCTGTGGTTTCGCCGGTAAATATGTACTTTGGGGATTCATTGTCCGAAATGTCAATATTTATTATAATGCACAACTAAAATGTTCAACGGGGTCACCACTTTAGGTAAAGTGTAGTGAGTAGAAATAAAATACGTATTGCCCGTAACTCCGTGTATTTCATACTAAATATCTTAGGCGACGGACGCAGCCGTCTCTACCTCACACATAATTTAATTCCCCATTCCTTTAAATATCGGAGACGATACCCATATCGACTTTAAAAAACATCGCGTCCGCCATCTTTGAATTCCTATCCGCCATCTTTGATCACGAAATAGATGTTGTATTTGGATTCACCATCCCTTAAATCATCAGAGACAATATCCATATTGATTTTTTAAATTTTTCCCATACGCCATCTTTGATTTCCCATCCGCCATCTTGAATCACGAAATAGATGTTGTATTTGGATTCTCCATCCCTTAAAACATCGGAGACGATACCCATATTGATTTAAAAAAAAAAACCCATCTGCCATCTTTGATCACGAAATAGATGGTGTTTTTGAATTTCCCATTCCTTAAAATATCGGAGATGATACACATATCGACTTGAAAAAAAATCCCGTCCGCCGTCTTTGATTTCCTATCCACCATCTTTGATCACGAAATAGATGTTGTATTTAGATTCGCCATCCATTAAAACATCGGAGACGATAACCATATTGATTTTTTTAAACTTGCCCATCGGCCATCTTTGATTTCCCATCCACCATCTTGAATCACGAAATAGATGTTGTATTTAGATTCCCCATCCCTTCAAACATGGGAGACGATACCAATATTGATTTTTTTTAAAAGTCCCATCCGCCGTCTTTGATCCCGAAATAGATGGTGTTTTTGGATTCACCATTCCTTAAAATATCGGAGACGATACCCATATCGACTTTAAAAAATCCCGTCCGCCATCTTTGATTTCCTATCCGCCATCTTTGATCACGAAATAGATGTTGTATTTAGATTCGCCATCCCTTAAAACATCGGAGACGATAACCATATTGATTTTTTTAAACTTTCCCATCCGCCATCTTTGATTTCTCATCCGCCATCTTTGATCACGAAATAGATGTCGGATTTGGATTCCCCATCCCTTTAAATATTGGAGATGACACCCATATTGATTTTAAAAAAATTCCCATCCGCCATCTTTGATCACGAAATAGATTGTGGTTTTGAATTCCCCATTCCTTAAAATATCGGAGACGATATCCATATTGATTTTTTAAATTTTTCCCATCCGCCATTCTTGATTTCCCATCCGCCATCTTGAATCACGAAAAAGATGTAGTATTTGGATTCCCCATCCCTTAAAACATCGGAGACGATAACCATATCGATTTTTTTAAACTTTCCCATCCGCCATCTTTGATTTCTCATCCACCATCTTGGATCACGAAATAGATGTCGGATTTGGATTCCCCATCCCTTTAAATATTGGAGATGACACCCATATTGATTTAAAAAAAAATCCCATCCGCCATCTTTGATCACGAAATAGATGGTGGTTTTGAATTCCCCATTCCTTTAAATATCGGAGATGATACCCATATTGATTTTTTTAATTTTTCCCATCCGCCATTTTTGATTTCCCATCCGCCATCTTGAATCACGAAAAAGATGTAGTATTTGGATTCCCCATCCCTTTTAACATCGGAGACGATACCAATATTGATTTTTTTTAATTTTCCCATCCGCCATCTTTGATTGCCCATCCGCCATCTTTGATCACGAAATAGATGTTGTATTTCGATTCTCCACCCCTTAAAATATCGAAGGCGATACCCATATTGATATTTAAAATTTTCTCATCCGCCATCTTTGATTTCCCGTCCGCCATTTTGGATCACTAAATAAATTTCATATTATTAATCAGCAGCGTCCCGAAAATCTCGAAAACGATGCCCATATAGATTGTATCCTATTCGTTTAGCCTTTTTTTGCCTTTGACCCAACCCTCCCCCCTCTCGTTTGACCATTTTATTATTTTTGTCTGGCCCCTAAAAGTTGTGGCGTAATTTTATATAGCCTATAGCCTTTCGGAATAATTGGGCTATCATAGGCAATAACAATTTTTAAAATCCGACTGCTAGTTCCTGAGATTAGCCAACATAATGTTTTAGCCTTTTTAGCCTTTTGCCCGGCCCCAAAGGGTCGAAGCGTTATGTTATATAGCCTATAGCCTTCCGGATTATCTGAGCTATCGTATGCAAAAATAATTTTTCAGATCCGACCGGTAGTTCCTGAGATTAGCGCGTTCAAACAAACAAACAAACAAACAAACTCTTCCGCTTTATTGTATTAGTATAGAAAATACTTAATCTAAAAAGATGTATGAAACTAGCGATGATGACTGTACTTTAACACCAGAAGAGTTAAAACAATAAGTGATTAATGCAGAATTTTGTTTTCAATTTATTCCTGTTAATTTTTATGTCTCCTAAGTAATATGTGTTCTCACTGCTGTGGTGAAAAGTTATGTGTGCTACACGAGAGCAAAGTTTTTTGCATCTCTTGCTGTTGAGTCCCTCACAATGCTCAGGATTCTAACTTTGATTCACTCGCAACGCTCGTGAATCAATCATAGAATCCTTCGCTTGCTCGGGACTCAAAATCAGCACTCGAAACAAAAAACAACTTTGCTCTCTTGTTGCACAAATAACTATTTCTTATATTTATTTTTATTGACATGGATCTATTGACATATGATTTTTTTTTTCATTAATATTATAATTATAAAGTAAATTATTATGATGTATTAATTTATCATTTATGTAGGTACAATTTGCTGTAATATCTTAATGTATTCTTTGTTTCCTGTTTCTGTGCTGCCTGTATACAAATTAACTAATTTTACTTTATATATGGATTGATGTAGGGTCAGATGTTCAACAATGAAACAGTGGTACACAATAAAACATTGCAATATTTCTAAAATGCTACGTTGCTAGATCGTGCATTATATCGCGTAAAGCTGTGCGTCCACCGGGTCGGAATCGGAGCGTACGGAGCGGAAGGATTTGTTGCTTTGTATTAATTTCTATGAAACTGCGTGCACTGGATCGGCATTTCTGCGCCAGAGACCGGTATTTGTGCTGATGACGTCATCCGCAGTGAACGCATCATTCGGATTCCGAGCGTTTCAAGTTCTGACGTGTTTGCGGCATTAAACTGTAGGCAAAAATACTTATTCACGATGAACGACGATGTTTTAATTACTTTAGTAGAGTCATATGAATGTACCCAAAAATCTATGATATTCATTATTTATGATATTCATCAAATGTATAATATTCTCCGAAAATTAATCTACAACAATATCCTCGTCACTATCCTCCTGCTTTAAAAAAACCTAAATTGCCGATGCTGAATCCGAATGCAGTGGACGCACCCCATCGGCATTTTGTAAATGACGACGCTCCGTCCGTTTTTATTATGTAATTATAATATAATATAATGCTATTTAACTCGTTTAACAGAAATAAACAAGCATTAGAGCTTCTATTTTAAGGTAATATAAATAAACAGGCATTGAAGTAATGTTCAAATTGTTTATTTCGTGTTTTTGTATACCGCTTTTTCTGTCACGTATTTGTGACGTTGGCTTCCAGGGACAGATTTCGCTTGTCACATATATGTGACCATGGCGCTCAAAAGGTTAACGTTCTCTCCGAGGCACGGAGCTAGCGACAATTAATATTTCAATACGCACATAACTCCGAAAACCCAAAAAGTCAGGGGTGCGCGCCTAGGATTCGAACCCAATACCCTCTGCATTGCAGTCTGTTGGTATCTCCACTAGGCTATCGCTGCCTCTAAAAAAAAGACTTTAAAAAATAATAACGAGTATGACCTCCCGTTGCAGTGATTATGGCATGTAATCGTCTTGGCATACTTGCCACGAGGCTTTTGATGGTGTCCTGTGGAATGTGTTCCCACTCAGCCGAGATCACACGTTTAAGCTCCCTGATGTTTTGTGGAAATGGTTGGACAGCTCGTACCTACTCGCCTTTTTAGGAGGTCCCAGACGTGCTCATTGGGGTTAAGGTCGGGGCTACGCGCTGGCCAATCCAAACGACAAATACCGACCGCTTGCATATACTTAAGCATCTACGTCGCCAGAACGGTGGGCCCGAGCATTATCGTCCATGTAAATGGCATCTTCACCAATTACAGTCAGTGCGGGTTGTGCATGGCGACAAAGGATTTGTGTTATGTACCTTTGCGTATTTAGTCAGCCAATTTCAATGTATAGGTACTATCTCAGTAGGCAGTACCTAGTGTTGGAGAAAGCTCGAGTCCGGGAGTTTATTTTTACGTAGGTAGGTACTCGACTCAATTTCACGGGGTTCGTTATGCTCATAACTCGAGAGTCCAGAGTGCAGTCGAGTGCGAGTCTTAACTTGATACACGACTCCACGACTCTTAGGCTGGTTTCAGAGTGACACGCGCGGCACGCGCCGTCGGCCAGCGCGTCTCAAACAGCGCGTTTGGCGCGCGGACCACTGTGAATCGAGTTCGCGTTTCTCTTTGCAATGTATGAAGCTTTGGCAGCCCCGGCCGACCGCGCGCGTCTCACACGCGGCGCGTTTGAACTACGTGACTATGAAACGCTACTACTGATCTAGTGTAATAGTAAGCGCGTGCGTGTGGCCGTCGCCGGTGACGCCGGTGTCAAACGCGTGACTCTGAAACCAGCCTTAAAAAGAACTCGAGTAACAAATCAAACTCGAGTTTTTAACGAAAGTCGAGTTCAAAGACTGACTCGATGTAACTTCGACTGGAAAAAATGTCGAGCAAAACATGTAGTTTTTTATAATATACCCAGAACATACCTAAGTATATCTTTCTACATTATTTTGCAAATCACACAGAAAGTTAATAACAAATACATGTGAGTCATGTGACACCCTGCAATGGCACAGAAATAATTGAGAGGGCATGTCAAACAAATTACTAATAATAATAACAATTAATTCATTTATAATATTAACATTATTAAAATAAAATAATTAAAAAAACACAAGGAAAATCAGTTAAACTATAAACAATAATAGTGATTTAGCTAGTTAGGTGATTGGTGCTCAGTTCAAAACGAGTCGAGCTCGACTCGTTCATTACGTGAGCAAGCTCGACCTTACAAGAAACCTCTAGCCCGAATGCAAAACTCGTGTTTAAAGCAAGGGGTGCTCTCTAAACTCGCAACACATTGAGCAGGAGTATGTGTCTTAGTGAATCGAGTATTGCGATTAAGAGCTGAGCACTGAAATGTCGACTCGCGGACTCGAGTTTTCTCCAACACTAGGGCAGAGGTGTAATATTTCACCCACATTTCGCCATGAATTTTTAGGTCCCACGTCATAGGGGGCGAGCCTATTGCCGTTACCGAGCACATCACCAGACTCCGTGCTGCTACTGAGAATTCGCAAAAGTGCAAAAACCCAGTAACACTTTGTGCCCGACCCGGGAATCGAACCCAGGACCTCCGATCAGCAGTCGCATACGCTATCCACTGGACCATGGAGGCAGTAAAAAGAAAAAAAAAAAACTGTCTCGGTACGATAGCTGGAAATTACGCCCACTCAAAACATAACGTACCCTCCACCATAAGCCGTACCTAGCCGTATCTTTAGCTTATTATTTTCCGAGTGACTAATAACTTAAAAGATGACTAAATGTTTGCAACTAATAAAATAAGTTGCTAGCGATTAAATATTTTGGCGATTATTATATTTATTAAATAAGATTCTAAACTAAGGGTGTTATAAAAACCTAAAACTAGCAGCTGCGTTAAGGTAGCAAATAAACTATACAAGTCAATTGAAATAATAGCCGAGGAGCTATAAATAATGACTTGGCGACTAATAATGTTAGTAGGTAGGTTATGTTAGGTTTTCTTGTGACAAGTAGGAGCCCTGCGAAGCAGGGCTCCGTCAACTTGGCTTAAAAGACTGAAGCGTCTTATTTACTTAAACGAAACACTTCATTTAAGACAAAATCATTTGCCAAATATTGAAATTTGTATTATTTACGAATGTCCATTTTCTATTTTTCATTCATCATCAAGTTTCCGCTTAGATACTAATTCAGTTCCCAAAAAAATAAAATGCTGCTAGTTTAAATTAAAACGAAGCTTATTACTGATATATTAATATTCTACATTTTACTTATTACGATACTCCTTATTAGCTGCCAACCCATTATATAATTATGGTACCCCATTGATATATAACTATAGTCCGTGCCACGAGAACATAGACTTTTTGTAAACAAAGAATTTCTACTAAGTTACTTAGCTATAGTTCTGTCAAAAACAAATAATGTCAAATCCAATGAGCGCAACGGTACATAGATAGGTACGTGTCATTGGAAACTAATATGTCAATGGATCGGATTTTTATCAATATTATGCGCTGTCAACAGGATATTTTAATGTTTTGAGGTACTGACGCCTAGAATGTCAACAATTGGCGTTAGTTCATTGAAATGTTACATTCTTGGGCTTAACATGCATTTATTAGAGAACAAAATTAAATTTTTAGTTATCAAGAAGGGGTAAATGTAAAGTTAAATACAAGTTTATAGGATCGCAACACTCTTCCCGCTGCCGGTATCTCGAAAAAGCGGGTGCAGAATAGCAGATGGCAGAAAATTATTTATACCTAAAAAAGAAATTACGTTTTCAGACTACCGTAACTTTTAATGGATTTTGTTTAAGTTCATTCTGACGATTTCATTCACAGACAACGTAAAATCTCCATGTCTAGAAATTTTTATGCAATGTACTAGCTAGTTACTAAAACGGCTCAAAAAAACGTCAAAGTTGTCAAAGAGAGTAAACAAAGTTCGCTGTAATAATATTGTATTTAATTACTATTACCTGTAATAATCACCAAATTTGTGACTTTTAATGAAGATCGGCGTCCAATACATGCCACCAAACGTTTTCCACGGCACACAACAAACATCGACGAAACCACCATCATCACATACAGTTGTTGGAATACAAAGTTTTCAAAAATGCCAATCAATTGAGAACATCCTGAGCTTCGGTATGGTACGTACAGACATTTGTTTATAATATTTGCACTAAATAACCATACTACACCCGAATACAGTCCATTTTGATACAGGGGCGTAGCTACCGCCGTATTTGCCGTATCAATTATACGGGGCCCCCGGGCCACGGGGGCCCCCAAAGTGTGTAAGGAAAAAGAATAAAAACTTTCTAATTTATTTTATTTTACAAATGACAAAATTCTATAAAGCAATTCCTTTTTTTCCCGCCTTAAGCGTGCGTTCAAAAGTTGGCAACACTACATCGTTATGGCGGGCTGCGGGACTTCCCCGTTTTACTTACTTCATCTTCAACTCAGCGGGGAATCCCCGGGAATCCTTCATCGATATCGCGATGTACGTGTACGTTGTTGTACTTTGCATTGGATGTTAAACCACGGAGTGCAGTGCACTGTTTATTTACGCGCTTTATATAAATGTGCATTACATTGTAATTCAGCACAAACAATATTGTTCTTCTGGTTTAGCAGTATTAGTAACGATTTGTAAAAGAAATGAGTGAAAGGAAAAGAGATTATCCCAGCGGCGCTGAGAAAAGAAAAATTAAACAGAAAAGGGACGAGGTTATAAAAAAAGTGCCCAAAATTTCTTCATTTTTTCAGAGACAAGATACTGTGAGTGATTTAGATTGGAAAGGTAAGTACTACACTACTACCCAACCCATTTATTAGGGGCCCGTAGTGATAAACAAGGAAATCTTTTAATTTCGGTCTGTCCATCTGTCCGTCACAAAAAGTTGTCTCCCCCCTCGATTTTCACAATTATACTGTTTTTAGGGTTCCGTGCCTTGATTAAAAAAAACAAAATTCTAACTTATCTATAGGATCGATTTGTTTTGTTGTTTGTTTATCAGTCTGTATCGTATCGTTAATTGCGTGTTGAGAACTTCAGATGTGCAGACTCGCTTTCGGGTTCTCGTTTTGTATGGCCACTACACTACGCGCTGCGTTTAAATAGCACGCAGGTGTATAGTAATGCACGGACGGGCTGCAGGTGATTTTGTATCTACTAATAGGTACGAGCACAATCCGCGTAGAATCTGTGTGCGTCTGAACTGAACACTCTCTAACTGTGACCCTTAGTAACGTTATTTATTTATATATAACTCTTTTTAGTTTAGTATCAAAGCATTCGTATTTATTTTTTAGCAATTACTCGTTTATTTTTAGATTCTTCTGAAGCATGTTCTTCGTCAAATATCCATCCGGAAATAGAAGAAAGCCAAGCACATACTTTATCGGATGTCCATCCAGAAATCGAGGAACCCCAAGTCAACGATTCTGATATATCTGCAGATAATGCAGATTGTAATATAATTTCATCAGATAGAGGAAATTTTGGTGACAATTTAACTGAATGCGAACGAAAAATAATTTTTAAATTGGGTCCATTTAAACCACAAGGACCATTTCCAAAAGTTTCAGAAAATAACCTACCTTTTTCAGCTTATTATTATTCATATTTCAATCAGGCAGGCATAAAAATTATAAGACCATGGTTATGTTATTCTAACGTTTTAAACAAACCGTACTGTCACTTCTGTTGGTTATTAGCAGATCGTCAAAACAAATCGTACTCCTCTGCTTGGGTTAACGGTGTTTCGGTTAGAAGCAATTTCACACAAACTATTCTTGACCATGAAAAGTCACAGCAGCATATTAGTGCCTCACTCTCTTATAATAATTGGTTGCAAGGAAATACCATCGATACTCTATTGAAAAGTGAAATCGATAGTAAAATTACATTCTGGAGAGATGTACTGCATCGTATAATTAATGTTATAATTACTTTAGTATCTTGTAATCTACCTTTGAGGGGGCATGATTCTGATTCTGGCAATTTTATGGCAATTTCACGTCTGCTATCTAACTATGATGCAACTTTAAAAGAACTTTTTCTAAAACCGAAAGGTGAAATAAATTATTTAAGCCCTACGATTCAAAACGAAATTATTAGTTTGCTTGGTACTAACGTTAGGAACAGTATTATCTCAGAAATTAAAAAAAGCTCCATTTCTGACAATAATTCTGGATACAACACAAGACTTGTCAAAAATTGACCAACTATCTGTAGTTTTTCGATATATCTCGGTTACAGAAAATGATGATAATGTGCCGAAAGAAATAAAAATCTGTGAGTCCTTTTTAGGATTCATAGCAGTAACCGATTGCAGTGCTGCAGGTCTGAAAACTGTCATTTTAAATTTGACTAAAGAATATGGAATTGATTTGACTAAATGTAGAGGACAGGGATACGATGGAGCAAATGTTATGTCGGGTGTGTATGGAGGATTACAAACCCTAATAAAAGAGCATGCTCCAAATGCCGATTATGTTCATTGTGCTGCGCACGCTTTAAACTTGGTTTTGAACGATGCTGCGAGACATGTTCGTGAAGTATCGACTTTTTTCGATAATTTAGAAAAAATATATACTTTTTTTGGCAATAGTATAAAACGCTGGGCTATGCTAAGTGACGATTTATCTGAAAAATATTTGATTACCCTTAAAAAGGTATGTCCTACCAGATGGTCTTCTAGGAACGACGCTTTATTAGCAGTAAAGAAAATTTTTTTACTAATCATGAAAACTTTGTACCAACTAAATTTAATTTCAAATAAAAAAGATGAACGTGAAGAATGTAAAAGTATAATTAATATTTTAGAGAGTTTTGATTTCTTAGTGCTCGTTACATTTTTTTCTTCACTATTTGAAATTATTAATCCTGTTTCTAAAGCTCTACAGCATGAAAATAATGACTTACAGAAATCTAGTATTTTATTAAGTAATCTTTTAAATAGACTGTGCCAATTAAGAAATCAGAATTCATTTAATAGTTTGCTAAATGAATCCAAAGATTTAGCAAAAAAGTGGGGGGTAACAACTGTTTTTAAAAACAGTAGGCGAAAGATAACGAAGCGTTTTTTTGATGAGTTATCACAAGATGAGAGAATTTCCGACCCGGAATCCTATTTCAAAGTCAATGTATACTATTGCTGTTTAGATATATTAATTTCTCAAACTAAAGAAAGATTTCAGAGCCTTTGCAACCTGAGTAGTATATTCGAAATATTACAACCGGAGAAACTCCTATCTTCTTCAAGCGAAGAGATATTAAACGCTTCCGGAAAACTGTCTGCTAAATACAGTAAAGACATCTCACTTAATCTTTGTGACCAATTAAAGGCTCTAAAAACATGCTTAAATTCTGAAATTAAAAAAATTTATTCCATTAAAGAACTCATTGAATTATTGCTAGTAAAATTCAATAGTCTTGCATCCAGTTTTCCCGAGGTAATCACAGCATGCTTTTTATTCTTGACCCTTCCAGTTACAACCGCAACGGCAGAAAGAAGTTTTTCAAAATTAAAACTAATAAAAAATTACTTAAGAACTTCGATGGGACAAGAACGGCTGTCAGACATCTCACTATTGTCCATAGAGGCAGAAACTTTAGAAAAACTAAAATCATCATCAGCCATAAATGATTTAATAAATCAGTTTGCCGATAAAAAGGCCAGGAGAGTGAATATTTAAAATTCGATTTTTATTTGTAAAATGGGTAAATTATGTGATAAATAAATATTACTTCTCACAATATTTTTTTTCTTTCGTGAAAAATCCTTACCTCCATATAAGGGCCTCCAAAAAAATTTTTATACGGGGCCCCGACAAGGCACGCTACGCCACTGTTTTGATATTAAAAATCCGTTAGAAAACGGGAATTTCAAGCAGTAAATAAAAGTTTATGACAACTGACCTATTTCATAGACAAGACAGAACAAAGTCTAGTGATGTACCAACCACTTATGAATATTGAATGAACTATAATGTAAAATTGGTGTTGCCGTTTAAACTTTGGCTGACATTCTCTCCACATTGACAAAATTTTTTATATACATTGACATAAGATATCTGCTGACTTTCTAAATAATATTGATTGGACATAATAAGACAAACATTATATTGATTGAACATCACATAATATATTAATTGACTGGAATTGTACTACTGGACATAAATAAATAATATCTAAGGACATCGTAAAGGAACACAGATATATAATACATAAATATTATTCACACATATCTGCCATTAATAGCACAATGAACTTCTTAGACAACATCACATTCAGGCGCAATCGCAAGGTCTCAGACACAAACACCTCCATTACTAGTGAACATTTTTTAGAAAATTCACTGAACCATAGAACGACCAGCCTTCCAAGTATGTCAAGTGATGAACATGAAGAAGTAGCAAAATTAAAAGAACAAATAGACAAGCTGACTGCCGATCTTAATAGCGCTCACTCAGAAATTGAATCTCTTTCACTTGAGAATAGTGAACTCAAACGAAAGAATGAGGAACTTATGAGGAAAAACGAACTATTCAAAACAATAACACTTAGTCCAGCAAAGTTAGGCACACCAAACAAAACAAAGACTCGTACACCTAGAAAGCAAAAAACATGTCCATCAGCTAATGACACAGAGATCACTCCATACATCGTAAAACACGCCGAAACATCACTTTTATCAACATCACCAAATATTAACACATCTGGTAACATACCGACACCAAAGAATAAACTATGCATCCTGAGCACAAACCATGAGAACAACATTTTGAGAATCACTGAAGATACTTTCGGTAGCGAGTTTGAATTCTGCCACTACAAAATGACTAACGCAAACATACCACAGCTAATTATAAATGCTCATGACAAAATTACTCAGTTTACGAAACAGGACTTCTGTGTAATTATTTTAGGAGAAGACGACTTCAGAAAAACCTGTAACTATTATGACACCATTATAAATATTAGACAGACCATGTTACACACTAAACACACAAATGTTATTATATGTGTACCGACGTATAAATGCAAAAATTATCATAACTTATATAATTGGCGAGTAGAAACTTTTATAAACATGCTTTATCTTGATGTTATCACTCACGAACATGTATATCTTCTGGACAGTAACTTAAACTTAAAATACGATTATAGTATGTTTAATAGACGTACAGGCTCAGTAAATAATTCTGGAATGCACACAATATTTTTAGACTTATTAGAATTAATTAATTGTATTCAGTTATCCCATTACACTAATGATTCACCAGCGTCATCAAATGAAGATTGTTTTCGAAAATAATACAAATAACAAATATAATAACATAACAATTACACTTCTTCACCAAAATATTGCAGGGTTACTTTCGAAACGAGATCAATTAGAGATAGCTATTACAGAGCTTTGTAGTAACAGTGGTCCCATAGATATTATATGTCTTAGCGAGACATTCCTCAAGTATGGCAATGAACGTAACTTCAGTTTAAAAGACTACAAAATAGCGGCATGTTTTTCTCGTAAAAATCAAAATAGAGGTGGAACATGCATATTACTCAGAAACCACTTGCAGTATAAAAACCTTGACTTGGAGCCCTCAATACCACATAGTTTCGAATGTTGTACCATTGATATATTGGGACTTAATCTAATTGTGTCGTGTATATACAGAACACCTGCGTCAGATGCAAATTTATTTCTAAAAAAACTAGAATCCCTAACTGTCAAACTAGCTAAGAAAAGAAACAAAATAATTATAATATGTGGGGACTGGAATATAGATATGCTAAAAATAAATAAATTCTCTAATGAACTTACGACTATCCTTGATAATAACAATTTGACAAATCATATAAAAGTACCAACACGAAAAAGCGCATGTCTGGACTTAATCGTTAGTAATACACGCGAGGCTTCTTCAAATATACATTATCTAGCACTGTCTGATCACGAAACAGCTCAATCACTAACGGTTCAGATAGAAACGGACTACGTTGCAAAAAAAAGAATTCCGAAATCTTGGTTTAAAACTGTAAGGGACATGAGCGAAGAGAATGTTGAGAAATTCAAAAATTACCTGACATGCTTATCATTTAATGAAATCTACGAGCATATAAACACTGAGGACGCGTTTAATTGTTTCCATGACACTATTACGCTATTTTATAATCTATGTTTCCCATTTATAAAAATTAAATATACCCAAAAGTCCATCAAAAATAGATGGCTTTCAAAAGGAATAAAAAGATGCTGTGTTAAAAAAAGAATGTTCTACCTTAAATATCATTTACAAAAACATAATAAACACCGAAATAAAAAAATATATGAACAGTATGCGGGCATATTAAAAAGATGTATATATAAGGCGCAACAAATAAATAACCAACGCTTTATTACATCATCAAAAAATATGAATAAAGCAGCGTGGAAGTTAATTAAAGACAACGTAAATAACTCTCAGAATCTGTCTGAAATAGATAACATAAAAATTGACGGCGTAACATATGACGACCCAAACATCATTTGCGATCTTTTTAACAAATACTACATATCCCTAGCGAACCATAACACACATGATTATAATGGGCAACAATTGACAACCCATATTCCGAATAACTCTAAAAGTATATTTTTAACTCCAGTAGATAATTATGAGATATATAAAATAATCAATTGCTTAAAAAACACCAATTCTATGGGTTATGACGATCTTAATACTAGGATTATCAAACGATGTGCACAAGTATTAGTATACCCATTAACGTATATAATTAATTTATCAATGTCAGAAGGTTGCTTTCCAGCTCGTCTCAAGAAATCCATAGTAAAACCTCTCTTTAAAAAAGGTGATGCGGATAATATGAATAACTACAGACCAATAACCTTAATACCTATACTGGCAAAGATATTCGAAAAAGTGATGCACAGTAAAATAGAAAACTTTATTACATCCTGTGATATTCTACAAAACCAGCAGTTCGGCTTTAGGAAAGAAAGTTCAACCTCTCTAGCATGTTTCTCATTAGTGAAACAGATTACCGAAACTCTCAATAATAAATTAAATATAGCCTGCATCTTCCTAGATATGACAAAAGCCTTCGATTTTGTCAGTCACAAAATACTGTTATCAAAGCTGAATTGCTACGGAATACGGGGGATGGCCAACAAATGGATAGAGAGCTACCTTCACGAAATAATACAATGTGTCGAAATAACAAAAATCAGCCAACATCAACAAAACCGATATAGGTCGACATATCAGCAAAACAACTACGGTGTTCCACAAAGTGGAATTTTAGCTCCTCTTCTCTTTTTACTGTATATAAACGACCTGCCCGCTGTGATCAATAATGAATGTATCTTATTTGCCGATGATACAACGCTGATTGTCAAAAGCAAAGACTTAAATGATCTGGAAACTCAGATAAATATCGCAATTGACAAAGTCGCTAATTGGATGGAACGAAACAATCTTAGATTGAACATGACAAAAACCAACATCATACATTTTCAAACTTACAGAAGCAATACAACAAAGCTAGAAATAATCTATAAAACCAACACACTAAATTTTGTAAACGATTGCGTATTCCTAGGTATCACTATAGATAAGCATTGCTCTTGGAAGCCTCATATCAACAAAATTGTAGGTAAAATAAATCGTTTCGTCTATGTTCTCTTTAGGATTAAAAAAAATGTCAATATAAAAACAGCGATAAAGGCTTACCATGCATATGTGTCATCCGTACTACGTTATGGCATTATCATATGGGGCAACTCAGTAGAGGTAGACAGAGTATTTATGGCCCAAAAAAAGTGTATTCGAGCCATGTTTGGATCTGATTACCTTGAAAGCTGTAGACCTATCTTTAAACGACACAAAATACTGCCACTACCGTGCCTTTATATATTAGAAATCGCACTTTTCGTCAAAAAGCATCCAGAGTTATTTATTCGGCTCGGAGATGTAACAACAAGCCGGACTAGACATAAAGAAAAACTCCAGATTCCTAAAATTAATCTAGAATTATTTAGAAAGAACACCTACTACATGTCCATAACAATTTACAATCACTTACCGAAGAATTTAAAGAATTTGCCGCTTAATCTGTTTCGCCGCCAATTGTATAAAATGTTAGCTGAAAGGAACTATTATAGTGTCAAAGGGTTTCTTAATGATAAATTGTTGACTGTATGATATTGCCTTACTTAATAACATAACTTGCCACATTTTATATTAAACTATAATTATATTATTGTATACAATATGAAAGTGATAATTACAGGCACATCTTGACATACTTTATAAAATCTTAGCATGACATCAAATTAACATTCGATTTAATTACTGAATAAATATTGTGTGATATAATTGTTATTGTATTAGAATTGACATTTTTACTGTACTATTTAAAGGAGAAAGACCAAATACGGCCTGTAGCGGCCAGAAAGTTGTGAATCGTTGAAATTAAACATATAATTTTTAAAAATTTTACATCGTTTTCGTTTCTTGATAGAGTATCGGTGAAAGAATTTAGTTTTTAAAGATTAATTATTTTGAATAAGCTTTGGTAATAGCGGATGAATGTCTTATGTTGCCAGCATTAAAAATAAAATGAAGTATGGTAGGCAGAAATTGTTTTAAGGAAATAATATTTTTATATTAGAAAACAATATATTTTATTTACTTTATAAGTATATTTGTAAAAAGAATCATGAAATATATAATTTATTATACATTCCATAATTATTAATCGGTAAAAATCGTTTTGTTTTTTAATCGATAGTAGAAATATATTTTCAAACCATTTGCAACACTTTTTTATCTGTTATGTCATTCGTGTTGCTACTGTGTATCGTAAATATTTTGCTCTGATTTATTGGTGTTTTCGTATGGTTTTAATGTAATGTAATTGAATATAAATTCAATAATAATGATCAGTAGGTACCTTCTACCCATGCTAAGAATATGCAGCGGTGTTTGTGATTGTGGTTAGCTTTTTTGGTCGAGTATACATAGTACGAGGTTCCCTAGTACACAGGTGATTATTCATTATTATTGGCCACTCTTTATGTAGTTTTTGTTCTTTAAGACGCAAAGACATACTTTTATTTACATCTAGGTATTATATTTATGTTAAAATTCAATTTTGAGGTATATTTAGTTGCGGAATAATTTCCATTTCAAATATCTCGTATCTTATTTCCACCAAAAGTTATTTAAAAAGAAATTATACAGGTCAATAGAGTAGTCATTTATCTTCAAAACACACATGGTTTTGTGTTTGGCCGTGCCAGGCCCATAATGTATGGCGAAATGGTACATCTCCTTTGTGTATAATCATTTTGTAATTAATTTATATTTTCGCACCATCAATGGTAGAACATGTGATCAAATGTATTTATTTAACATAAGACCTGTAATTTATAACCATGTTCTTGAGAATAAAGACTGATTCTGATTCTGATTCTAGTTATCCGTAATATTATTCATTGTTGGTCAATAATTTATTATTTTAGGATAGGTATGCTACTTTGAGCAAGTGGTTTATTGTCTATGATTTAAAAAATCGTGTCAATAATAGAGTAACATGTATGTACACTATCATTAACATACATGGTACTCTATTTTTCCTTGATTTACAGAATAAATTACGAGTAAAACGTCAAAAAAATCGGAAAATTTATGAACATTCGACCATTCAAACACAAAGTCAAATAATTTTATTTCAGTAAAATTTAACAATATAAATTTAAAAACATAGTGGCATAATTAGGCATTGAAAAACAAAGACTGTTCAAAAAGTATAAAATCTAAAACACAACTGTTTGAAAAAAAGTTGTGAAGCCCTGAATGTTTGTTTACAAAAAGTCTATCTTCTCGTGGCACCAACTATACCTACCTATATGTCAATGTGGTACCCACTCTAATTATTTTTGAAACTTATATTCGCTTTACTTAGTCGCCGCATTAAATACATGCCTTAATCTTTTTGCTAACAACATATATTAATGATATTGTACAATATTATTGTATTACAACAATGAAAAAATAAATCAACTTATCGATATTACTTTTTACTGTTCCTACGGGATATATACCACGTACCTTTGTTTTGAGTAACCGATATTTCGGCACTGTTGCAAGCGCCATGTTCACGGATGTACTGAAGTATTACGGGTGGATGAATGTTTATAAACAAGTGAACCGGTCTACCCGCTTTCTTTTATTGCGCGCACAAACACTACCACCGTTTTCACTCTCACACTGTATTCGATCGCGACACACTGTACTCACTACGTCGGCTCGTGATTAAAGTTTTTGTGGTTCACGGGTTTTGCATAGACATACCACTGGATGCCAGGTATTCGACAGTTGAAACCCATCTTCTCTATTGAAGTTTTTATACTTTTTAATTTCAATAGCTTCTTTAACCATTCTAGGTATATAATGGCGTTATGTCGACAGCACCTGAGGGTTATGTAACTCAATCCAATGGTTCGTACCCGAGTCTAGGAGATGTTGAGCTATTGCCGACTTGTGTGGTTCATTGTTTTTGACTGCCCTGATGTGTTCCTTGATGCGGCAGGAAATGGTGCGTTTCGTTTGTCCTATATAAGAACTCCCACAGCTGGAGTCAATTTTGTATACACCCGGCTTTTCCAAGGAGAAACTATCCTTTGGCGTTCTTAGGTATTGTGACAGTTTCTTCAAAGGAGTGAAGATAGTTTTCACAGATACCTTCTCAAGGATGTTAGAGACCTTATCTGTCACTCCTTTGACATACGGTAAGTACGCTGGTTGTCGTTCCACCTTGTAGTCGAGGTGTTTTTGAGTGTGTCTAGGTGGTCTGACACGTCCGCTGTACCCATTCTTTCGTAGAACGTCTCTTATGTGTGCTAGTTCTTCCTTTAGGTGTTCTTCGTCGCACAAGCTAAGTATATTCCCGGTTGGTAAGTGACGTTACAACTGAGTTCAGTTGACGTGGGTGATGATGCGAGTCAGCGTGTAGATAGCGGTCTGTATGCGTTGTTTTTCTGTGTATAGAGTGGCTAAGCGAACCGTCAGATCGTACACCAACCATCACATAAAGAAACGCCATTCTTCTGTCCCTTTCTATTTCATACGTGAAGACATTTTAGCATGGATAATATTTAAATGCGCCAAATACTGTTGTAGGTACTACCTCTTCATCGCCTTCCAATATACAAAAAATGTCGTCCACGTACCGTTTCCAAATCTTCACACTAGGTGGGGCAGTAGCAATGGCTTGGTTTTCAAAATGTTCCATCCATAGGTTGGCTACCACTGGAGCTACCGGGCTACCCATTGCTACGCCATCGATTTGTAGGTAGTCTTCACCTCTGTAATATAAAATAATTCGTGGTCAGGCAATGATTTACTAGTAACAGGCAATGATACTTCAGTACATCCGTGAACATGGCGCTTGCAACAGTGCCGAAATATCGGTTACTCAAAACAAAGATACGTGGTATATATCCCGTAGGAACAGTAAAAAGTAATAATAGTGACCACGAAAGTTTAAATTCCTATAACTTATCGATAGTCGACTCGGGCAATCACCAACAACACTACAGCACTACGGTCGCCGCGACCGCAGAGAGTCGCTAAAACGCGATGCAGCATCGATACAGTTACAAAATCGCCGTTCGCCGATGCCACAGACAAGATAATACCCTATGCTAAAAGAAGCTAGTCGGCGTTGGCTCTAAGTACCTACTTAGTTTTAATTTTGTTTGTAGTTTCCAGCGATATAGGATTTCTTTTTAGCGCGTAAGTGTCTAAAAATGTTCTACATTGAACAGTGTCATCGGCACAACTTCAGACAACACAGTGATTTGATTTGATAGCCACACAAACAACATCAATCGTCCGATGGGTTGCAGGCGTCGCTCACGCTTACCAATCTGCATTATCTGCAATTCCAAAAAAAAATGATGTTAGATAATCATTGAGCCATTATCAGAATCACTGAGAATGAAAGGTCATCCGGGGATTAATCTTCCTTTCCCTGGGCTGTGATAATATAATACTAGCCCTGGCCAATGAATAAAGATTTACCTAATAGAAGCGCATTTCTTAAGGATTTCGTGTGGCGATTCCAAGTTGCGTGTTGGCGGTTGTCAGTGTAGTACGTACCTAGTTGGCGCCGTTGGCGGCGCTGGCGTCGTTCTCCGTCTCTCTTGCTCTCGTAGTTAAGATACACAGGAGGAACGTTCGTCTCTCTTGCACTCATAGAGACAGCTGTCACAGACTCACAGCGCGACTGCCACGCCGCCAAGCGGCAATTTGGGTCACAGAAAGTTTGTCTACAGAGCGCCCGGCCCATTTAAGAAATGCGCCTCTATCTAAATATCTATGCTCTATGCCCTGGGGTTGGTAATGCCTGAGCGATGTTATACAGACCTACATGGAGGAGAACGCTTTTATTTTTTATCGTAACAGCAGTGAAGACCAAGACGCGTAGGTAACTTCTGGTCGCCAAAAATGCTAGGTATTGTCAGGGTAACAGTCAAGCGGCACGTCAAGTCATAAGAATATGAGTTGGAGAAGAACAACCATGGCTAGACACTTAGGCCGCTGTACTTTGCTGTCGTTGGTCAGCGGCAGCATCGATTGTATTGGTCTATGATGATTTAATTTATTACGCTACTAGCTCGAATAAACTCTTCATAAAACGCCAACGCAGCTGTTGCAGCTTTCATGCGTACAAGCGTTAGTTATAATATGCGATAATAAATTATTATAAGTATAACGATATTTTCAGTCAATTTAAATAGATATGATTTACATACTTAATTTATCCCATTTATCCTCCCTTTCAAAACTTAGTCACAAATGATCGTTAAAGTATAAAGTTTCATCTTTCTAAGTCAGTAATCATTGGAAGTGTAGACAGAAACTTGTTGCGCCAGTACCGACGTCAAGTACTCATACCGATCTGCGAGGTGGGAAAGCCATAGGCGTGTATAAAGCACTGTAATTGAAACACCCCCGCCTGGTCCTTATTATAAATTCGCCCGCATAATACCGTCGCAGCATTCTGCGAAGATTAAAATGAACAAAATGATATATTACTGTTGTGGGTATGCGGCGAATGTAGGTAGGTACCAACCTACCTATTTTTTGTAATTGATTTATTCTGCATTGAAAATGAATAGTCTCGTTGGTAACAATAACGAGGATTCCGCATTGGACAGCGAAATTCAACTAGTCCACTAGCTGCCGGCCGAAAAAGCCATGCACGTATCGTTTCTTCGGCCAGTGGTCCAATGGGAAATGGTTCTCACGTTCGACAGTTAATCAACAAACGAGCTGAATTTCGATATCCACATCCAGTACGGAACTGGATAACGAAGCATAGAAACTCGTACACGAACGAATGGTTAATAGGGAATATGCATACATTTTTTTTATGTTCTATATTCACTTACTAGAGGACGCCAGCAGCTACGCCTGCATTTTTTTTAATTTACCCGTTTTGGCCGATCCCGAGGGAATTTCGGGAAATCCCTTCTTAGTGCACCCCTACGGTCCCCAAGGAACATACATGCCAAATTTCAGCTTCCTGCGCCCAATAGTTTCGGCTGTAGCGTGTCTGTCAGTCAGTCAGTAACGCAAGGATTTTATATATTAAGATTAGATCAACATATATGCATACAAAATATAAATACTCTTCACAGTGATCAAATTATGCTATAATATAAAGTTTTAAATATCAATAAAATCTGGCCTGCTAAAACGCCGCCATTTTGCCGCGGGCTTATGATGACGTCACAATGCACACTCGGTCAATCTCAAGTGTTTGATAACATTAGGTGTTACAGTAACTTTAAAGCTATTTTCAGTCATAATAACTATTCAGACGATAGATAACACTAAAAATACCATTTTATGGGTATTGTCTTGTACCAAAATGCAAAAACAATATAAGAAGTACACCTGATAAAATATTTTTACCTATTCCAAAAGATGCGAAAAGTCGAAAACAATGGTGTAGGTAAAGTAATGAGAAAATATGATGAAGTATCTTCAATATCGAGTTTGTACTGTTGTGAAGATCACTTTAACATAAGTTGGTGTCGTATTATTATAATAATATCGACGACCTAGTTGATGTACCTAGCGGGAGCGTAACGCTCTCGCTAGGTACAGACTGTCGAAGGTCGCGCCGAAGGTCGCGGGTTCGATTCCCGTTCAAGTCAAACATTTATCTTCATGAACATGGATGTTTGTCTCGGTGTGTGTTCCCATGTATTATATTATGTATATTTACAAAAACACTAATGCTAATTTAGCCGTGTGGTTGACGGCGCAGAATACAAGTGTCACCACCCCCTATCTTCCCGTGGGTGTCGTAAGAGGCGACTAAGGGATAACACGATGCAAATACCATCTTTGCGTAGAGACGGAAAACTCGACATCAAACCCTATACGACTGCCTCGTTGGTCTCGCGGCATAAATGTGCGCGTGGGATCGGGAGGTCCCGGGTTCGTTTCCTGGGTCGGGCAGTGTTATTGGGTTTTTCTGTCACGAAATTCTCAGCAGCAGCACGGAGTCTGGAAATGTGCCCGGTACGGCAATAGGCTCGCACCTTATTACGTGGGACTAAAGAATATCTGGCGAAAAGTGGGTGTAGAAATACACCTCTGCCTACCTCTTCGGGGTTATAGGCGTGAGACTGTGTATGTATGTATGTATTTATGTACTAATGCTAATCTTTGTCTTTTAAAAGCACCCTTTCTCTATACTCGTGATGGCACACTTAGTTTTTGGCACTGGAATATATGAGGCACAACTTTGTTCTTCAACCGTAGTTTAACCTTTTCCCCTTTTTGTTTCATCGCTAGGTTAAGAGCAGACATAGGAAGGCTCACACAGTACATAAGGGGCAACAGATCTAGCAGGCTAGTAAATATGATAGACACATCGAAAGAAATAATTTAATATTGGAGGAACAGAAGGGTTGCCGACGAAACCACATGGGCTGTAAAGAGCTACTAATCATAGACTCTGTAATACACAAACACGCAAACACAAATAAAAGGAATTTATATTGTACTTATATAGATTACCGCAAAGCTTTTGACAGTGTTCCGCACACCTGGCTATTACAAATCCTGAAAATTTATAAAATTGACCACAGATAATTAACTTCTTATCACAAATAATGCCATTTTGGAAAACAAACATACATCTCCGTGACACACACACTTCTATAGTAACACGTGACATTCAGATCAAAAAAGGCATATATCAAGGTGATTCTCTTAGCCCTCTCTGGTTTTGCCTAGCTCTTAACCCACTTTCACAAATGATCAACAAATTAAATATTGGTTATCGATTTAAACATGCGTCTAATACAACATCTATAGCACATCTAATTAACATGGATGACATTAAGCTCTACAGTAACTCAGCAAAAAATATGAAAAATTAATAGACACCACAGCGTTATTCAGCAGAGACATCAAAATGCAATTTGGCTTTGACAAATGTAAAAGTTTAAATATTAAAAAGGGAAAAATAGAATCAGAAGACTATACTTTAGAGGAAGGCGAAATAATAACAGCAATGGAGACTTGCGATTTGTACAAATATTTGGGATATCAGCAATCCAAACAATTAGATCACACAAATATAAAAAAAGCGTTAACTGAAGAATACAAAAATAGAGTAATAACAATTTGTAAGACACAACTCACTGGCAAAAGGCTCATCAAAGCAATAAATACCTATGCAATTCCAATTTTAACCTATTCATTTGGGATAATAAAGTGGTCCAAAACTGATCTGAATAGCCTGGAAATAAAAACTCGCAATCAATTAACACGAAGTAATTATCTGCATCCTAAATCAGCTGTAGAGAGAATGTCATTGAAACGAAGAAATGGGGGTAGAGGGTTAATTGATATATTATGGTTATGGGAAAAACAGTTAAATAACCTTAGATCGTTCTTTCACAAAAAGGCAGCCACTAGTGAGTTACACTCAAGTATTAGCAACAATGATACCAAATTTACTCCACTTAACTTATCAGATATACCTAATGCCTTACAGATTCCTAATCAAACTGACCGTGAAAACCAGAAAATGATTAAATGGAAAGAAAAAGTATTGCACGGACGTCACCCATACGATCTACAGCAACCTTACGTTGATACACAAGCATCAAATACATGGCTTACGGCCGCCAATTTATTCCCGGAAACTGAGGGCTTCATTATAGCCATCCAAGACCAAGTAATAAATACCAGAAATTACAGGAAACATATAATTAAAGATGTTAACATAACCGATGACAAATGTCGAAAATGCCATAGACAACCAAAAACGATACAACACATCACAGGCGCATGCGCAACACTCACACAAACTGACTATACACACCGACACAATCAGGTAGTAAATATTATCCATCAAAAACTAGCTATAAAATATAAACTTACTAGGTACTTTACAAGACACACACACGCCATACTATAAGTACCGCCCTGATCCTGTATTAGATAGTGACACCCACAAAATGTATTACGACCGTGCCATACTAACCGATAAGACCATACATTATAATAGACCAGATATCACCATCCACAACAAATCAGACAATTCTGCCCACATAATTGACATAGCAGTTCCGAACACCCACAATCTCATGAAAACAATAACAGAGAAAATCAATAAATATACAGAACTCAAAGAAGAAATTGCAAGAATTTGGAAAGTCAACAAAGTATATATAGTACCAATAGTAATTTCCACCACAGGTGTCGTTCCTAAATATTTACACCATAGTTTAAAAATGCTCGACTTACCACCAAATATATACATTAGCATCCAAAAAGCAGCTATCTTAAATACATGCAGAATAGTAAGGAAATTTATGCAAAGTGACGAAAGTGAACCAGAAACCATAACCCAAAGCACCCCAAGCCTATCTTATATGACTATTACTTGGTATTTACCCGTAAACGTCATTAAACACCGGTTTTAAACCGAGTATACTAACAGTTCTGATAATAATAATAATAATAATAATAATATTCTACCACATACACACATCACCATCTAGTCCCAAGCTAAGCAGAGCTTGTGTTATGGGTACTAGATAATGGATAAACATACATATATACTTTTTTTTTGTAAATACATACATATTATACATAGAAACACCCAGACCAAGACAAACATCCATGTTCATGCACACAAATGTTTGCCTTGAGCGGGAATCGAACCCGCGACCTTCGGCGTAGCAGTCGTTTACACTCCCGCTGCGCCAACCGGTCGTCAAATGTTTGACTTGAGCGGGAATCTAACCCGCGACCGTTCGTTATGCTCCCGCTAGTACATCAACTGAGTCGTCGATATTATTGTAATAATACGATACCAACTTACATTAAAGTGATCTTCACAACAGTACAAACTCGATATTGAAGATACTTCATCATATTTTCTCATTACTTTACCTACACCATTGTTTTCGACTTTTCGCATCTTTTGGAATAGGTAAAAATATTTTATCAGGTGTACTTCTTATATTGTTTTTGCATTTTGGTACAAGACAATACCCATAAAATGGTATTTTTAGTGTTATCTATCGTCTGAATAGTTATTATGACTGAAAATAGCTTTAAAGTTACTGTAACACCTAATGTTATCAAACACTTGAGATTGACCGAGTGTGCATTGTGACGTCATCATAAGCCCGCGGCAAAATGGCGGCGTTTTAGCAGGCCAGATTTTATTGATATTTAAAACTTTATTTTATAGTATAATTTGAACAGTGTGAAGAGTATTTATATTTTGTATGAATATATGTTGATCTACTAAGTAAATATAAAATACATAAAATATAAAAGAAATATTATGCATATTCCCTATTGCATATTTCATTTTAAATAGGTGGTGGTCAGGTGGGGCACAGTGTTACACGGGGTACAATGTTACAATGCATATCTCCGTCCCTGTCTTTTACTTTTATGAAGTTGATACACACCTTTATCAAGCTCACAATAAGCCATCTTTAAACAATTGCACTCGCCGCAGTTTTTAAGGTGCTTAAAAAATAACAACAAAAAAGGTTTGATTGTGATTAAACGACGAAAAAATCAGTTCAACATTTTTAATTTTTTCCGGACGTATTGTATTTCGGTAAGAGATGGTACTTTTCCTTTATTTCACACATATTTATATACAAATTACCGTTGAATATTTTTTTGTAAACAGAACCTAAAATACTTATTCTATTTTTTTATTTGGTTACCCTCTTTGGGCCACTGTTTTACGGGGCACTATGTGGCACTGTAACAGTGGAACTAGTAAAGCATTATGTTGGAAAATTACTGACAAATATTGAGGATAATAATTATGTCGTTAGCTACTTACGTAAAAGTGGTTGACAATCATTTTAAAACGAGAGAAGTACGCTTCTCTGACTTTTCACTGCGTCAAAAGCGTCCAATATGCGCTGTTTAAATAGTTTGACACTAACCGGCTCACTTTTGTACACAGTGGTGATCATGGAGGCCAAGCTACAGGCCCGCCTCGACCGATCCACTGGCTTCCAAACACAATCATTTTTACTTTCCTATTGAACCGGATATCGCCAACGATATCATTAAAGGATATTAAAATAGTGCATCCGGTTGAAATGTTGCAGAAAGAAAGACCAAACGTTGGACAGATGTCTATACGTTCCCAAAGAGTATGTTAAAGAAATTTATTATTTGTTAGAAACATTTTTCTATTACTTTTAGTTTTTCTATTATTTTTATGTTGTAACATTGTGCCCCTAACCCTGTAACAGACTACCCCAGATATGGGGATGAGTGTTACAATCGACTGATTTAATTGAAGTGCAATTTAAATTAAGTAAGTAGATGTTAATAATATTAATGTTTGAGTTATTTTAATTAAAGAGAGATTGTTAAAGTTTATTTCCATGCCAAAAACAAGCTGATTAAAACGATATTTTTGTCACTATATTCTATTTAATATTTTTTGTAACACAGTAGGTACCCCACCTTACCCTACCTACCCAGCCCAATAATATGTTTTAGAAACAAAAGGCTTTTGGCCTTGACAATATTATTTTATTATGTACCTAAGTGACGAGAAAGAAATCGAATAACATAACGAAATGTGGATCTAACGTTACCTCTTAATTAATCTTGCCTTAATAAGTAGATATGTTGGAACTGCATTAGTAGGTATAATTGCATGCTAAAGAGATTTAAGAACTACTTAAGTTTGCGAACACGCAAAGTACTAGCGAGGTGGAAACCGTTAAATCGGTTAAAATAACCATTGAGGTATTTTTAGAAAGGTAATTAGATGGCAGTGCTAGCCTTTAGGACCTTAGGTATGTACCTACCAACTGTAAGAGCTGATGTAGGTACTACCTTTAAATTAAGTTACCGCGTCGTGTAATTTAGAGCGCTGTAGTGTAGCATTTACAAACAACCCACGTAAAACGATCCCACACACGCGGTTAGGATTTTATCAATTTATTATTAAGTCGACAATATGTTTTTTGATTCGACATGAAAAGGAATAGCCTTTTCATTTAGAATTGTAATACTGGCTACCCCGGCCCCCTAGTGACTGGGGGTAGGTGTTTTGATTGTATTATATTTGTAGGTGAGGATTGATTGAACTGTGCTTAGGTACCTGCATGTGAAGCAGGTACCTATCTAAAGCAATGATTATACTAAGTATCTACCGTTAATCCAACACGATTATCTCTACCTCCACCATGCTGGATCTCTCATATTAAGTACTAGATGAGGCCGCGGCGCGGTTACACCCGCTTTATTTAAGGCTACTGCTCTGCTCCCGTGGCTCATAGCATGATGTTATATAGCCTTTAGCCTTCCTCGATAAACGGTTGGTACGAGAAAAGACAAGTTAAAGCTGAAGTCTGTATTTCTTAGCCCTCATCTCAGGAGATAGGTATACTTAGATTCCTAGGTATAAAATATATTGGAAAGAAATCAAAATGTATAACTAAGAGATTCTCGTCTGCCGATCAGTTGAGTATATCTACGATGAAGGAATAAAATGGTCCCTCGATAAAGCTAGTAAAAGAGATTTATAAAACGTACAAGCTACCTTTCAAATAAAGTGTGCGTTTCACCCACAGTCTACAATAAAAGCAGAGTGTATCACTCAATGTAGGTACATCTTTCACACAGAACAGTTAAAAGGTTTCATCTCAAAGAGTGAAAAGAAGGAAGGTATACTTACGTCATTCATGATGTGTGCGTACCTGTCTGATGTACTTACATAATATATCTACAAAAACTAAAGTTAAATGTTTGTCTTTCAAGCATATCCAGCTATCACCATCCGACTTTGTCACACCGATATGCCTGGCAAATAATAGCTAATTCAATATATAAGTATTTATGGTACCTACTCCATAATAGGTAGGTACTAGTGATGTAACGAATGTTATATTTTGGACATTCGCAGATGCGAATGCGAATATCTGCTGCCAACATTCGCGAATGCGAGTGCGAATATTCAGTTTTGATCAAAATTGGCGCCATTTGTCTGTGTTTGTAATAGCTTGGTGACCTTGGTGGCGGTCCCGTTCGATCGAAGTGCGTTCCGTTTGTTTTTTGTTCCGAGAATAGCCGAGTTGATAACGCATCTGACTAAAGCGTCATTGTTGCCAGATGGGGATATTTAGCGTCATTGGGACTCTCTCTTGCCGGGTGGCGACAATATATTATCCGTTGGCTACAAGTTAGGCTATCTCGGGGCTCCACGTGCGCTCCAGCCAGGCGATTCCTGAAAAATATTCTGGCAACCCTGATTCCACTGGATCGTTTCGGATTTTTCGAGAAACGAAAAGAGACGGTTTTTAAGGACGCAAAACAGTTTATAAAGAACCGTTTTTTCGCCGGCATACAAGCTTAATGTCCAAAAAATATATAGGTGCAATTTCGTATCAATTTATATAGGTACCTACCTATATAAATTATTCACACATTTCACACATCCAAAATTGAAGAGCGAATATTGATCGTGAGTAATCGTGAATCTTCTACTAAAATAAATTAAAATATTGAAGATTTTCAAACTAAGCAAACGGGCTCATGAACTACGACCTAGCAGGCCAGATTAATAAAACCAGTTCTTTTTTAAGTACCACTCATAATCATGTATCAAAAATGGACTTGATCGTAAAACACAGTTTAATTTCTCAGCATTGTTGGCAAATTGTATGCAAAGGTTCTGATTGAAAGAGTTATGAAAGTAACCGACAAGAAAATATGGGATGTACAAGCGGGATTCCGAAAGGGTATGGGATGTACGGATCAGGTTTTTTCCTTTTGAAGCATAGCCGAAAAGTTTGTGGCCAAAGGTAAGGTCTATTGCGCATTCATGGATTTGGAAAAGGTGCTGTCAATGAATGGGGTTGACAGCAGCCTCATTCGAGCTCTGAAATCCCTTCATGAGGATATATATACTTCTAGAGCTTGTGTGAGGATAAACGGGGCATACACTGACTGGTTTACCATCGAGAAAGGTGTTAGACAAGGATGTGCAGCCTCGCCGTGGCTGTTTAACCTCTGCATGGACAGTTGTTTGCAAGATTTAAAACATCGTGACTGCGGATAAAGGATGAATGGGTTACTCGTCAAATGCCTCCTTTATGCTGATGATCAGGTAATACTTGCGTCTTCAGCGGAGGAGTTGCAAGAGATGGTAACAATCATGCATGTTGCGTTAGAGAGCAAACGAATTAAAGTGAATCTAAGTAAAACGAAAGTTATGGTTTTTGCAAAGGAGGAATGCGTTACGACTTGTTATGTTATGATCGATGGACAGCGAGTGGAACAAGTAAATGAGTTTGTTTACTTAGGTACGTTGTTGACAAGAGATGGTAAGAATGAAGAAGATATTGAAAGAAGAGCTAATGCAGGTAATAGAGTGAATGGAGCTCTGAAGGTGTTTATGAACAGTCAAAACGTGTCCAAAAAGGCACCTTGCATAGAGGGGTGTTAGTGACTACCCTTATGTATGGTGGTGAAAGTTGGGTATGACAGAAGAGAATTGAAAGTAAAATAAATGCTGTAGAAATGAAAGCACTGACAAGTATGGGTGGTACATCTTTGACCGACAGAGTAATGAATTGTGTGATAAGAGAGTGGTGTGGAGTAAAAGAAGATGTAGTGACAAGCATCGAGAAAGGCATGTTAAGATGGTTTGGGCACATGGAGAGGATTGATAACAAAAGACTGACAAAGAAGATATAATTATAAGGCAAGTGTGAATGGGACAGGACGAAGGGGAAGACATAGGCGGACGTTCTCTAACCAGATTGGAGACATCCTAAAAAAAGACAGGTCAGAAGTACCCTAAACAGAAGAGCATGCATGAGAAACTTGATGGGAGTGAATAAAGCAAGAGAAGTATGTCAGGATCGTTTTAAATGGCGTTCCGTAGTTGCTGCCTACCCCTCCGGGAAACAGGCGTGAGTCTGTACAATTTATTTGTTAAGGTTCATTGCCCAAAGTTAAATAAATAAATGATACCAAATGATAAAGAGAAGACTGATAATGTGATTACGAGGTTTAGTTACTTATTTTTACATTATAAAAACATAAGAAATTAATGGATTTTGTTTTAATAACCAACTATTACCCTCAAAAAACAATTATTTTATATTCGCAAAACATTCGCAGTAATTTCGAGAATGCGAATGCGAATATCCAAAATTATACTAATATTTGCGAATGCGAATGCGAATATTCGTTACATCACTAGTAGGTACATAATACGTAGGGGAGACCGGGTATGGTTGTCACACTGGTTGGTTGTCACAGAGGCCATAAGCCATAACAGACAATTAAACGGCGTGGTAGGAGCGAGGGAGTAGTAGCACATCCATTTGTACCTCATGTCAGCGTACTCCGACATGCGGACTTATTCGACCACTCGATATTCTATTATGACCTCTGTGACAACCCGTGTGACAATAATACCCAGTCTCCCATAATATTTAACGAATTTGCAAAACTTGCCTACTCGTACATAAGCACGTAGGTGTGTTTGCCACGCCTGGGTCATGGTTGCCAAGCAGTGGTGAGGGCGTCTTATCGATTACTGGATCATCTCCGTTGCTTCATTGATCATAGAAACGTCCTTCAAAATATAAGTAGGTAGGTATCTATTGTCTGTTATACCTACTTCATTCTAGTTAGCGTTACTCGAAGAGGGCCATTGAATGATTAATTGTTAAAAGGAAAAGTAAGTACGGGCCATAAGTCAACCACGATGGCCAAATGCAAGACGATAGTCACGACAGACATCAGAAGTCATCGCACTTTCGAGAACATTATGGAAAACTCTTAGACATGCAGGTTTGATATTTTTCTACACCGTTAGACTAGCGATAATTAACAATTATTCGGTTTCGAATAGTCGTAGGTGCGCGCCAAAGAATTCAAACCTGAGGCCCTCTGCATAGCAGTTTGTCAGTCAACTAGGTTGTCGGTGCCTATTATTGACATATCATCGTAGAACCTAAACTCAAGAAGCAATTATATATTTGCTCCTTGCCTAAACTACTTAAGGTTGAAACTTGAAATTTGGACGGCGGGTTCCGTTTATGACGTAGGCATATACTATGGAAAGATTTAGACAGGCGACTGACATGTATTATGTACTTGAAATATATGGGACGTGTTGGCGCCGTGTGCAAGCCATGTCACTACCTATTTCCCTGTCTAGTGGATAGGTGTTCGGTATCCGGGATAGTAAGGTCTAATTACTGGACATGGGACACGACGTTGAATTCCTGGACAAGCCCGGATTTCCCGGTATACAGGCAACTGATTAGTAATACAAAATGTCGCGACCCCATTTCATACCGTGGCCGTGGCAGCCGTGGGTCTCATAAGAGGCGGCTAAAGAAAGAAACCGAAGCTCTACTTTTTTGCAAATAGACCGCTAACTCTACATCAAACCCTGTACTAACCCGTCTGGTTAGCCGGGTATATTAAGCCAAATCTTCATAATGACTCACAGTGCTACTGTGAAGCTAGTAAGGAGCGGCTTAAGTCCAGCAGTGGACTGTGAAAGAGTGTAAGGTGTATCGACACATAGGTACAGGTGAAAACTTTGAGACTCTACAAAATTATAGCACACATAATATGCTATTTATTAGATCAGCAGAAGCCGGCAATCTATACCAATTTGTAAGCGAACGTCCAACATGCAAAATACGAAGGTAAAATATGCTGAAATCATTAAATCCAAGTGGGTGACATCAACGATTAGGTACTTTTACCATTAGGTCCGGGCGCTTTGCGGTGATGCGGCGGACACTACATTTTACCCAATGTAGGTAGGTACAACATGTATAAATGGTTAGTTATTGGGTAACTAGCCAGGGAAACGTAAACTATGGATTTACTTACAGCCGGATTTAACATGTTCAGATATTTTGTCTTATTTTAGTTTAGGGTGTTTGGTCATCATCTTTACCTATTTAGCAACTTGAGAATATCGGAATAATCATTTCAGACTCCAAAATAAGAGCAATTATAGTGGATTTTTTTATCTTCTTCTTGAATACTTTCGATTTGTTCGTACCTACCTGTTTTTAAAGGCTCCAGTACACAATGGTCCATGATGGGCCACTGCAGGCCATCGCCGTTGTATACACACGCCTACACACCAAACTATGCTAAACCAGTATAAATTGATCGTTTAATGTGCGGAAAGATCACACAAATCGAGACCATGATAAACTGGTTTTGTTTAACTTTATGTGTAGCCGTGTGTACACGGGGTACGGCGATGGTCTGCAGTGGTCCATCATGGACCATTGTGTACACGGGGTGATGGTATACAGTGGCGGGCAATTGTCAATCGTGGCGCGCAATCGGGATGTTGTCGGTTTTTTGGGCACACTTCAAAGGAATCGTGGCGTAGCGTGGTCTGTGTTGTTCACACAATGGCCCATTGTTTAGTTCGTCACCGACCGCAGACCTTGTTATGATAGTGCACTTTTTGTTTTATGTATATAGAAGGCAGTAAAAGAAACTGCATATGTATTGTATATATATTATTTACAAAATAATTATTATACATTTATGCTATGAATCAGTAATGGGGCAAAAATCTAAAAAAATAATTCTGTCTGTTTGTCTATTTGCACACACTAATCTCGGAAGTTAGTGGACGGATTTGAATGGTTTTTTTTTATTATATTGCTATTAGGTCAGGCGACATATAGGCTAAAATTGATTTTGGAAAGTGGAACATCTGATGCAGAACCACAACAGCCCAGCGTAACTATAAGATATAAAAATTGCGGTGTGGCAAAAAACATTTCACATGTTGAGCATTTTTTGATAAGCAATTAAAATTTGAAGATCTCGAACATCTGATGTGGAAATTAAAGAGCCCATCTACAATATAACATACAGGCTTGCCTTTTTAGCAAAACTTGTTCAGTCTGATGAGCATTATTTAATTGTTGACTTGTCGAAGATCTGAAACATCTGATGATGAACTATATGAATCCATCTGCACTATTCCATACAGACTTGACGGCTTAGCAGTAGTTGTCCAGTATGACAAGGATTTTCTGTTGAAAGATCAATATTTATAACTAATTATTCGATCAATCAAAGACCCGAGGAGGGACACAGGATAGTTTTTATCGCGATAACTTACATCCACGCGGGCGGAGCCACGGGCGACAGCTAATATATATTATTATTTATTGTCTTATGCCTGTATCCCCGAAGGGGTAGGCAGAGGTGTAAATATTACACCCACATTTCGCCATGAATTTTTAGGTCCTACGTAATAGAGGGCGAGCCTATTGCCGTTACCGGGCACATCACCAGACTCCGGGCTGCTACTGAGTTTGGAAAAACCCAGTAACGCTTTTGCCCAATCTAGGAATCGAACCCGGGACCTCCGATCAGTAGTCACATACGCTATGCACTGGATCAAGGAGCCAGTATATAATATGTATAAATATACTAGATGAGCCCGCGGTTATACCCGCGTTATTTAAGTCTTTGTCCGCTCTCGTGGCTTAGAGCGTGATGTTATATATAGTCCGTGCCACGAGAACATAGACTTTTTGTAAACTAAGAATTTCTACTAAGTGACTTAGCGATAGTTCTGTCAAAAACAAATAATGTCAAATCCAATGAGCACAACGGTACATAGATACGTGTCATTGGAAACTAATATGTCAATGGATCGGATTTTTATCGATATTATGCGCTGTTAACAGGATTTTTTAATGTTTTGAGGTACTGACGCCTAGAATGTCAACATTTAGCGTCAGTTTATTGAAATATTACATTCTTGGGCTTAACATGCATTTATCAGAGGATAAAATATATTTTTAGTTATCAAGAAGGGGTAAATGTAAAGTTCAATACATGTTTATAGGATCGCAACGCACTTCCTGCTGCCGGCATCTCGAAAAAGCGGGTGCAGAATAGCAGATGGCAGAAAATTATTTATACCTAAAAAAGAAATTGCGTTTTCAGACTACCGTAACTGTTAATGGATTTTGTTTAAGTTCATTCTGACGATTTCATTCACAGACAACGTAAAATCTCTATGCCTAGAAATTTTTATGCAATGTACTAACTAGTTATCTGTAATATTATTCATTGTTGGTCGATAATTTAATATTTTAGGATAGGTATGCTACTTTGAGCAAATTATTTATTGTCTATGATTTAAAATAAATCCTGTCAATAATAGAATAACATATAGGTATGTACTCTATCATTAACAAACATTGTACAATGCATGTGGTCATCGACTTTTGATGCTGACTGTACCTACTCTATTTTTCTTTAATTTACAGAATAGATTACGTCTAAAACGACAAAAAAAGGCAAATTTATGAACATTCGACCATTCAAACACAAAATCAAATATTTTTATTTCAGTAAAATTCAACAATATAAATTTAAAAACATAGTGGCATAATTAAAAAAAAAGTATAAAATCTAAAACACAACTGTTTGAAAAAAGGTTGTGAAGCTCTGAATGTTTGTTTACAAAAAGTCTATCTTCTCGTGGCACCAACTTTAGTCTATTAAATAGCCTCCCTCGATAAATGGGCTATCTAATAGAGAAAGATTTTTTTGAGATTAATCGCAAGATTAGATAGCCGTGGCCGCAATTACTTCCACGTCCATCGCAAGTGATTCGCCAGGCAGCAATGAGTCATGCGCCGTTGTGTGAACACCAAGTGATCGTGGCGATGGCCTGCAGTGGCCCATCGTTGGCCACTGCAGGCCATCGCCATTGCGTACGGTAATGGCGATACATGTTCACACAATGGCGGGCGATGGTCTGCAGTGGCCCATCATGGACCATTGTGTACTGGGCCCTTAACGAATTACATACGGAAAACTTATTATTATTAATATAGGTACCTACTAAATCCTTTTAATTGGTTTTTATACCTTTTAGAAGATAATTGTTTTGATTCACGTTTTCGACAGTGTGTTTGCTCGAGTAAGCTTAGAAATCAAATAATAATATATATGCTGCCAATGAGGCAGCATTAGTTCTTGAAATATTAATTTCCTTATTAGCAATCCAGTCAAATCCGTTATTCTGCTATTTCATGTATACCTTTAATTAATTATCAATAATTCATCACCTCGTAATGTTAAAATATTTAAAATACGTGGGCGTATTATCAGAAGTGCCACAGGGCGGGCTCTTAACCGCTCACGGAGTGGCTGAGAGGGTAATTGACCTCACAGCAATACGTTCATGAATACCTCCTACTTGCAACTTCATCTTCATTTAATACTATCTTTGGGAGATCTTATGACTCGAGTAAGACTTGAGGTGTTTAATAAGTTGTAAATAATTTATTACGTGTGCGCAACTACAGCAAAACAATGTCGCTGTCGGTATTTAGCTTTGTTTAGTTTTGTATCGTCTATAAACTTATGTAGTTAAAGAGAGGCCTTAACTGAAAAACTTTGTGTAGTTTCTTTTTTTTGTTGACTAGGTAGGCAAAGAAGCAAGTACGTGATCACTGCCGCCCATAGACACCTGTAATGCCCGAACGATCGCAAGTGCGTTGCCATCCTTTTAAAAAGGAATATGCTCGCTTCTTGCAGGGTCCGATATCGACAAGGTTTGGAAAGACCGCACCAGATAACTGGTTCCACAGTTGGGTAGACATTTTAGAATTCACTGTATTCAGTAGGTACTGTGCATTAAATTGACTTTTTCTTCTCTTGTTTTTCTTCTTCTTAGCCTTTTTCAACTGCTTGGGTGTAGACCTCCTTCAGTTTAAGTCACTTCTCACGCTCTTGACTTTTTTAAACGGCCCATATAAGGGTGGTTTCAGATTAGATAAGATCGTTTTTGAAAGCGCATGTAGGCGCGTATAGGCGCGCTTTTTGGCACACGCGCAACTCGTACGAGTGTTGACGCTCTTTTAATGTCGTATTCACGACACTGACACGATGTCACTACCGTTTTGAGCTGTTATCCGGATTTAAACGATAGTCTTTTAAAAAAAACATTTATTTCGTTTAGTCTAGTATTAAGAATTATTTATAAAAATAGACGAGTTCGGTAGACGTCTTGAACGTTTAGGGATTAGGGACCGACTGCCCGAAGGTGGGCATCACGGCACAGATTAGAACGCGGATTGCAGACCAAGCATTTGGTCAGCACAGGGTAGGCATTAAGCCTTACATTTTAGGGATATAACAACCCCCCCAACAAGAGGAAACTTACACATTTTAGTGTTAAGTTTTTAGGAATCTATTCTAATTCGCGGAATTGGTATTATTTTGTTCCCATTCCTGATTATTGTCTGTTGCTATTCCTGAATCTGTTATATTAAATTGTTTACGTTTGGGAAATTTACCGAATCCTTTTAAGAACTTATAAAAAACAATGATTATAATAGTCACAAAGATAGTCATTATAAGATAGTAAGACTCACATATATTCTATTAGCGGGTTAGGTTTATTTATAATTTCGTCGATATCTGTCATGTACTGATTGTTTGTAATACTTGTGATTTTATCTAAGTTTGCATTTAAAAGCTTTACAGGCTCTAATTTTGTTTTAAGTAAATTAAATTTATCTTTATCACAACCAGGATCATAAATTAAATTAAAATCTGATTGGTTTTATTGTTATCGTAATGTTAGACTTAGTTATAAATTCTTTATGTAGGCTTTGCAATTTCATTTCAGGTTCAATATACCTCTATCCAAAAGTTTGTACTCTGATGTTGTTGTCTGACACTCGACTATTAGTTTAAGAGGTTCAGTTTCAACGAATAACCATCTATTACCTTTAAATTCCTGCCAGATATCAATTTGGTCTTAAAACTAATTTGGTTTTACATTGTCGTGGTAATTTAATAGACCGTATTTTACACAGCATTTCTGTTTCACAATTCGGAGAATTTTGAATTGAATGTAGGTATATCAACATCATTGCATATGAATATTTGGTTACCCGCTATAATACATTTTCTGAAATCATTAAAACATATATATGTATTCTTATCACTACTTATAGCTACATGTTTACGATCAGATAACACCATTGTATAGGAGTTAGGTTGTTGGTTGTCATGTGGAATTGGAATAGGTATCGGTTTAAACAAACTATATTCTATTCACTAAGGGTATTTTTATAACATAAACTATTTTATTGTTTACATAGATACATGACAGTTTGGATACATCGATTATAGTATGTATATTATTAAGACTTAAACTAACAGGCAGTTCTTTATGTCTATATAAGTGTCTAATATTGTCTACTAGTTCATCATACAGTTGTTTAGGTGTTAACACAGATGGATGTATAGAATAACTTTTTGTAAACATTATAGCATTTACAACATTTTCTATTCTGAATGACAAGGTAAGTAAAGAAGATGATAATTAATTATACATTTCATTTAGTTTTTTTTTCGGCATATATTTTTGAATTTATTTCAGATGCGTTTTTAAAACTTATGATCAATGAATCAATAGCGTCATTTCAACGGGCTTGATTAATATTTATTATTTTTAATGTTTCATTGTAATGGTGTAATGCTGTATTAGTCATTCAAACATTATCCTTTATTAAGTATGCCAATTTTTTATTGCTGTCATTTAAAGTTTAAATGGCGTTATTGTATTTCAGTGCATCTTCATCATCCATTGTTCCTATAATTTGTTTGAACATAGTACCAATTCCAGCAAACCATGGGGACCTTTTTTCTCTTTCAGTAATGAGATGAGAGATAGCCCTGTAATCTTTTAGAATACTATCAAGAGGCGGCACTAAGGGTTGAAGAAAGTTATGGCATATAGAAACATTCAATTCATTTTGTTGACAAATGACTCTGTTCCTAAAACAGTTTTAATGTTATCAATATGCGGTTTCATATACCCAATGTCAAGAGGAACTAAAACATGTAGATATTCATTAGAAATTTTAACGGTGCCTCATGTTTCGAAATAGATGCCTGGGCTTTTGTCTATCTGTTGTATAACATCTGCAGCAAGAACGCAGATGCTCGTTGCGGCAATTATGAAAGGCGACATATTCTATCACTTAATCTAATAAGGTAAAACTTGTATTAAATAATATAAATATACAGGGTGATTTGTAATTGCTCGTATTTCCTTCGGGAGGTGATTCTAGAGCCAAAATGGAGTATTTTTACTCCCTACATATGGGGGTCCAAAATGCACATGCACATTTGACTGGTTGACTTGGTTTTGACCAACAATATTCACAATACTAGTTCGGTAGGAGTGGCGGTTCTTTGGCCTGCATCATCTCCCACCGCCCATGAAGGGAATACGAGCAATTACAAATCGCCCTGTATAAATGTTAGTTGTATAGTGAGATAGTAAAATGTAAATAAAAGAGTATTTCTGGTAGTAAAATAAAAATAAAAAGTTTATTATTCTATGTTGACGTGTCTATGATTCATAAGTAAAGTAAGGGTATTGTTGCCATTTATAGGGACAACCTTTCCAAATAGGTGATAATGCTTTACGTAGACGTAAATGATATTTTACGTAAACCATATCTCCAGCTCTGTATTGGACTGGTTTTGTATGTTTATCATAATAGGTTTTTGATATAGTTTTAGACTTCAAAAAGGTTTTTTATACCTTTCTCACGGGAAAGTTTCAATCGTTGCTGTTAAACTCTAACATAAGTATTATAACTAGGTTACAAAGGGGTTTGATAAATTGAGGATGGGATAGAGGGTTAATGACCAAATAATAGCTCGTAAGGGGTGAAATGTGTAGTTGAGTGAATAGTTGTATTGTTGGTGAGCATTGCAGTATAGAAAAATCTAGGCCAATTGGTTTGATTTTTGTTAATGAAAGATTTAAGGTATTCTTTTAAATTGCAGTCGCTTCTTTCAGTGCCCTTTGAGTGTGTAGATGGTATGGGGTAGATCAAAGTTGCTTTACTTTCGGAAATGTGCATGTTTGCTTGAACAATTCGGCCGCAAAATTAGTTTTTTGATCGGTTAAGATTCTTAAGATGGTCCTTAGAATACCGAATTGGAAAATAAAATGAACGAGGCATTCAGCAGTTTCTTCTGCGGTTACATTTGAAATTGGATAAGCTGCCGAAAATTTTATAAGATCATCTTGCAATGTTAAAATGAACTTTAATTTGGCATTGCCGGCCTCAGGGAGTGGGCGCACAATATCTAAAGCCACTCGCTCAAAAGGTTGTGTCGGGTTGTGGTAATTTGCATGGGAGCGCGGTTAGCTTTGCGCAAAGCTTTGTTAGTTTGACACAATTCACACTTGCGGACATAGTTTTCAATATCACTAATAATACTTTTCTTGGATCCTGCCTAACATTCTATTAGACCCTAGGTGGCCCGCAATTGGGAGATCATGATTTTCTCTTAAAAAAATATAATTTCTCTCATAGAAGGATATATTATGGTATTTTATAAATATTTATCGTTATGTTTGTGTCATGAAATAGGTAGGGAAGGTGTTTTACCTGTGGACATTCGCCGGATTTTGAATGAAAATAAGGTTTAATGACTTAATTATAATTTAATAGCCAAAAAGTATCTCAAATATTATTACAATAATAGTTAACGCTTAACAATTAGCAGTCTTTAGTTTTGTACGAATTATAATTATTAAAATAAATCACTTTTTTTAAAAACACTTAATTTGTCCACAGGTACATCTTATGATTGTACCTATGGACAGCTACATTGTACTTATGGACGGCAATGTACCTATGGACAGATCACTTTTCCTTACATATTAATCCTGTAAAATCAACAAAAATAAACAGAAACTCTTTATAAAACAACTTATAGGTAACATAAAATAATCAATTAACCATATTTTTTGGTTTCGCAATACTTTTCATATAATTCTAAGGCAGAATCATCCGAGGCATCTGAATCATCATCATTTAAAATATAACACTTCTGACATAAAAAGTCTGACTCATCATCTGATCCAAAACTATCGATATGTGATCTAGATACACATTTCTTGTGATAATTTAAATCACATTGAGAACAATTGAGCATTTTGTTAACATTTTCATGTCTTTTACATCCCATACACATTGCATAGGGTAACACCTGGTCGTCAAGAATTGTGACCTTTTTTTCTAAAGATTGGATGTTTATCTGGCTAACGTCAGCCTTTGGTAGCTCTTTAGACGAATGTTTTGTCTTTTTCGGTAAGTCTTTTTCCTTATTTTTGTTTTTGTCTTGTATTTTTCTTCTTTTTTCAGCTTTTTTAATTGCTTCGTTCTTTATTTCATTTTTTTCAGGTGTATCAGTTAATATTCTACTCTTTCCAGGTTTCCTTCCTCGTCGAGTTGCTTTTCGAGGGTCTGCTTTTAGGAATGGGCGTACAGATTCTGGCGTTATTTGTGAAATAAGCTTTTCCTTGTCTTGTTCAGTCCCATCAAGAGTGGATATGTCCAACTGACCAACAGAACTGCTTACAGTAGACTGAGTTTCTGTATCCAGATTTGCCTGGTGAATGCCAGATGGTCCAGCAATAGGCATATCTTCATCTACACTGACATTAGGCTGTTGTGTCTCCGAGTAGTCGATATTGGCTGTCGTCGTCGTTGAAGTATTAGACACTGTGGTCAATGGCTCTGGTCGATCAGTGACGAATGAGCATAAAAAGTCGTCGTCACTGAAAACATCTCGATTAAATGGGCAAATGCCTGTTACTTCGAAACTTTTAATAATATTTTTGGGTGTGAATGCAAGCGGATAAGCTTCACCTACAATTTCTGATATATCATAAATAGTAATAGGCTTCCCGGGATGATTGAGCATCCAATTGTCGGCAGCCTTGTTGTAATGCGTCTTAAAAGGCACAAACACGCAACGGTCTAAGGGCTGCAGATTATCTGATGTGTGTGGTGGCAACGTGAGTAGAACTATACCATTATCGACGGCTTTTTCAATGATATCTATTGAGATATGTGTCTCATGGTTGTCCATTATTAAGAGAACTGGGTCTTCTTTTGTAGGTTTGGCAAATTTTATAAAATGATCCAGGTATGTTCTGAAAATCAATTCAGTTGACCATCCGGATTGGTTGGCTGCACCAGTCGAACCTGGAGGAGCACCTTTTAGCATGTTGTCTTTAAAGAAAACTCTAGGAAAGATTATTAAAGGAGGGACTGAATTTCCAACAGCATTTATGCAGGCAATCATAGTGTTATTTACTCCTCTTTCTCCTGATGTGAATTTACCAAGCTGTTTAATTTTTTTCGGAGCCAGCACTTTTCTTGGATTGTGAACTGTGGATATTCCAGTCTCATCTAGATTATAAATATTTTCAGGGGAGAAGTGATGTTTTTCAAGTACTTTTTGGAGGTTGTCAAAGAATTTGGAAATATTAGCTCTGTTAAAACTACTTGCTCGTGCCAAACTGGTTGCTTCGGGCTTTCGTAGAGACAAATGAGAATGACGTTGACGATAGCATCTTAGCCATCCTATCCCAGCCATTTTGTGTTGGTGCCAGCTATTTGGGATGTTTTGTTTTTGCTTCGACACCGCAAACTGGTATGCCAGTTCTCTGACTTGCTTAACATTTAATCCCATATGCAGGTAAGCTGCTTTTTCTAAATATTCTTCAAGCTTTTTCTCTTCTTCCTCATTAAACACTTTCTTTACGTCATTTCTCAAAATATGTACATTTTTATCGTCCAGATCTCTGTTCTTATTCATGTGGAGGTATTTAAATATAGTCGATTTTGGTATTTGATATTTTTCTGCAACTTTTCGCAAAGAACATCCATTTCTAGCCTCTTTAATTGCCTCAGATAATGTTTCTGAACACAACTTACGTCGCGTTTTTCCATCCTTACTACGAGGCACTGAAAAAAAGGAAAAAATAGTTCAAAATCGGCATTTGCAAATCAAGTAAGAAATTAAAACTAAAGTTTGTATAGTGCGTTCATTCTTATCTGGCAAAAATGGTAAACAAATATGGCGGACAGATAAGTACGTCCGTAAGACTAGTGATGGGAAACATTGAATGAACTAAATCAAGTTTCACTTAAAATTCATTCAGTGAATGAAATAAATCATATTGGAGATAGAGATTTTAAACTTTTAATGTTTTCGATGAGAGCAGAAATAATAGTATTTTTGTTCATGTAAAAGGTTTTATTTTTTTTAATTTACAAATTTTATGTCAGATCGTCAGTGTCGAGAGACGTTTTGGTTTCATTAGAACTTGTTTCGGATGTGACGTTAATTATGAATCTGGGGGTTACTCCATCCGTCGCATCATCAATTAACCCATCGAGCTCCATCGTTTTATCTTCCTGTTTGATAACATGTTCCATGCATTTTTTCCACGATTCAGCATAAATTTTGGCAATGCTCTCTTTTGTTAACTCTTTAATTTCTCCCATCTTAAAAGTCTTATTATTGCGACCAACATGCGATTTTATTTGTGCCCATATTAATTCTATTGGGTTTAGTTCGTAATGATAAGGCGGAAGGCGCAAAACAATAATATTTTTCTTGGCTGCCATTTCACCAACCACTTTTATATTGAAATCTTTTTTCTGAATTTTGTTATAAGCTGAGCTTTAACTTCCTTTTCGTTATAAGTAATTTGCTTTTGTTGCAGCCAAGCTTGGATATCTGCCTTCCGCCAACTCATGTTTGGTACTTTTTCGACATGTCTTGAATGGTATGGTGCATTGTCTAAAGCGATGACGGAACCCGGTTCTAGGTGATTCAAAATATTTTTGAACCCACAGAGATTATCAGGCTGCTTTATAGTGTGTCTGGTCATGGACTAGCAATATTCGAATACTTATAAAACCATGTTTTTAATATGTTAGTGCGTACTAGCAAAAAAAACAAAATGGCTGCCACATAGTGGTGACGCAGATTGGGCCCAAGTGCATACTTCGGCCCAAGTGTGCACTTGGGCCCAATCTGCGTCACCACTAGTGGCAGCCATTTTGTTTCTCTTTTTAAAGGAAGAAAGAAAGAAGTGTTCATATCTCCAAAAGTGTTGGACTTATTGAAATAAAAATAGGTGTATTTAGTGAACAATAATACTGCTTCATTGTCTGCATAACTAAACAATGTGTTCGCACTTATGCGAACACATCGTTTTGTAATTCAAACATTAAGTTATTCATTTACCATTAAAAAGTACCATTACCAATTTTAGACGTTCTGCGACTAAGGCAAAATGCGTTTATAACTTAATACTGGTAAGTGAAAGTAAACACTATTTGTCATTATAATGACTTCAACAATTAGCGTTAGCGGTATCTGTCACCCGCCCCCATAAATCATGTAATCGTGGTTACGATTTCTGACTGCAATCAGAGAATGGATACTTTTTCGATTACTTTCGGTAAATGTTTTCATGATTGATGGTTACAAATTACATTTTGCCCATCTCTGACTAGAAAAAGGCGAGGCCTTTGCCTGGCAAATGGGGCACAAAATACAAATTCTTAAAAAGAAACTGTCAGTCAATTCTATCGGAGTAATTCTGTTTTAAAATTTCGCTGTTTTGTATGGAGATTTTTTAACTCATATTTTACTTTCCCATCCATATTTAAATGTTTTAATTTATACATCTATACAAACACAAAAAAGAAGCTAAATCGGTGGAGCAGTTATGTCAATCTCAGTTGACTTTTATTTATTTAGATAATTGTCCTGATATAAAAAGTTACACTTACTTTTATCTCTCGTGAAGTTACAAGAGTCCAATCAGTTGCATCTCAAAGTCCTTTGTACGTAGCCAGGTTGTCGATCAAGAGAAATAATTGTCCGAACGAAAAGGTACCTAATACAAATCCACAAGCAAGACAGGTCGTTCGTAAGCAACTTCAAAATCGTTCTAGATAGAATACCCGAAATGTATGACACCAAACGGAGCAACAAAACGAATGCCGCTCTTTTTACTCTTTTCATTATTGTTGTACTTAGTGTTGCCAATAAATAAGGATTGTACAACAATAGTGCCAAAAAATATATTTATTGACTTATCGGTTTTAATCCATATTGTCCGCAGTGAAAAAACTTTTAATTTAGGCCCTTATGAAAATAGACCTCAGTTTAGTTAATGAAATCATTTTATACGGATCTGAATGTTCTTTACGTTTACCATAAACGGATTACAATATATTAATACTTTTTCTATAATCATTCCATTTTATCATTCACTTCATCCCATCTCTACAGTCAAATGTCATATTGACAAGACATCGTAATAATCTGTGGTTTCAATTGTCATCACAATTACGATTTTCTTTAAATAAATATGTTTTAAAAGGGAAATATGAAGCGATTTTAGGTGGAAAATAATATGTTGGTATTTGAACTACATTGTAAATATTTTCTAGTAGCATATATTACGTGATGTGGCCACAATCTTGTGATTTGTGATGAAGGTATGTTTGTTTACTAGTTTTGCCAGGTTAAGATGAATGCACTTTACCTGTGGACAGTCCATAGGTACACATATGTTGATGTCCACAGGTACAAATTTGACAGTATAACCTAAAAACATATTACCGGCATGATAGGCACAAATTTACACTGTTATACCGCTGCAAATAGATGTTTAACAATATACACTACATTCTGACCAAAAATAACTATTTATGCTCTGCATATATTCACAAAAAAATAGAAGGAAAAAGAGTTAAATACTTACTTTTTCGCGGGAAAACCTTTTACAGTCTGTCACCGGCTACACAAGAACTAACACAAAATGACAGCTAGTCAGTGTTGCCACTCATCAAAAATACTTTACGGATGCGTTTAATTCGTTCAATTTCTGTGTTTATTTTTTAAGATATCAGTGGTGTCCACAGGTAAAACCGTCCATAGGTACAACACCTTCCCTACATAATTATATTATATATTTTCATAAAAGTATGACAGTCAAAAGGATTTCACAAGTCTGAGATACTAAATTCGTTGACATTTTGTGATATTACTTCGTTTTTAGGGTTCCGTGCCTCGAAATGAAAAAACGGTACCCTTATAGGACCACTTTGTTGTCAGACCGTCTGTCAAGACCCTTTTTCTCAGAAACGCGTGAAGGTATCAAAGTGAAATTTATATCAAATAGTTAAATCTAGGTACTGTCCCTTGAAGCTGTGAACAAATCAAACTTCTAAGCCAACGCAATCAAAAGATACAGCCGTTTATGCTGCAAATTTCCGCAATTTTCGAAACTCGCAAGAAACGCAGGGGAATCAAAACCTACAGGGTTCCCGTGAACTCAGAATCTTGAAATTGCGCAAACCGTAAATTTTTAGTTACATCATATCATAAAAATATTTTTAATAATTTTAAGGCAAATCATGAACCCGTAGAAGTATAAAATTGAAATTCATATCAAATGCTCAAGTCAAAACTAAAGGGTACTTCCAGTCGATCTAGAATCTTGAAAATTGGCATAAAACAACGTTTTCTAACACATAACAAAAAATTTGAAAACCTTAAATTTTTAGTTAAATCACATATTTTTTTAATAATTATACATATATACCTACAGGTTTATGCGGAACTCTCGGTGCGTGAGCCCGACTCGCACTTGACCGGTTTTTTAACATATTCAAACCTTTAAAAATATCTTCATAACTATTGCAATCGTAGTGATATATCTACATTAACAAAAAGAAAGTAATAGGTAATATTATTTTTTAGAAAATTTAAGAATGAATAGTGTTCTTTCTCTATACAGAAACTCTTTAGAGACAGAAAGTTTATTAAGGACCTCTATGACGTAATGGTTTGTCTCATCTAAATCAATAGAAGTCAGCATGACGATACATTTAGATTTAGTTTTAAGCTCATTTTCATTATATTCTTGGATCTTGGTATTAAATGTAAAATATTTGTTGTTTATACTCTTTAAGCATTTAGAATATGTATCATTATTAATATTAGTGGTTTCATTGGATGGTGGAGTAGGATTATCAAAATCTTCTAGGAGTTCTACGTCCTCTGGAATTTCAAAGTCATCGGGTAGTTCGAGTATTTCAGGTAAATCAGAGTTTTCTCTAATTATAATTTCAGGACTTAAAGAAGGAGGAGAGCGTTTACGCTCTCTACTAACTACAGGTTCTTTGACAGGTAAGTCATCAGGATTTTTAGGATTAGGCTGGGATGGAACAATATCAGGTATAGTATTATCATTGTGTTGGGTTGGATTGGATTTACTACATATCGTGAGAGGGCATCGGCGTTTGTATTAATTTTACCCTTTTTATATTGGAATTCATAGTCATACTCCTCTAACTTAATAACTACTGACTGGTATAAAGCGTCTGTAATATGAGGCTAGCCCAAGAAAAGATTTGATGTCTTTAGGCCATTTAGGGACAGAAAATTGTACTACAGCTTTTATCTTTTCGGAGTTAGGTTTGACTCCTTCGTCGCTAATAATCTGACCTAGGTAAGCCATTTCTTTTCTGAGAAATTTGCATTTTTCTGGTTGCAATTTTAGTTTATAGGTTCCCAATCTTTCAAAAACTAAAGCGATCTTTTCGATGCTTGAAATCAAGGAATGGGAATACATAATGTCATCGAGGTACACAAAACAGTGGGTGCCTTGTAATTCTGATAGTACAGAATTCATTGTTCTTTGGAACGCTGCAGTAGCGTTTTTTAAACCAACCGGCATTCTGTTGAATTCAAAATGACCATCTGGGACGCTAAATGCGGTTTTCGGGCTATCAGCGGGATCCATTTGCACCTGATGAAATCCAGATGCCAGGTCTAATGTTGAGAAGTATTTATTTTGACTTAGTTGATCTAATATCTCACTAATTTGAGGGATTGGGTAAGTTTCTCCTATTGTAATATCATTTAACTTCCGGTAGTCTATGACAATTCGCCACTTTCTCTGCCCGGACGAGTCCGTCTTTTTTGGAACTATCCAAATTGGCGAAGACCGTGGAGATTTGGAGGGTTTAATTATATTTTCATTTATAATTTTATTAATTTGGGTTTTGACTTCATTTTTATGTATTTCAGGGTACCTGTAAGATTTTACACTTATAGGTCTTTTTTTATACCACTAGGGTGGCAGACGAGCACACGGCCCACCTATCTCCTGGTAAATGAACTACATCGGCATACTGACTACATATATCTTTCAGGAGTTCTGATTCTTCTTCATTGATGTGAAACATACGTAAGAGTTCAAAAAGATGTAAGGTAGCAAATTAGAATTTATTTGAACTGGTTCATCAGAGGTGTTATGTACTGTAAGCTTAACACTATTGTTAGTTTTTACTTTAACCAGAAAATCAGAAAACCTCGAAAATGTACGCCCTTTTTGAAGCAGTGTGACACACCAGCAATGTGAAAATATTATAATTTTAACAAGATTTTGAAGCTGGCAATATTTTGCCGGCGTCAAAACCAAACATGCTCTTGACTTTATCAATGATGTTACCTTTTTTTAGGAATTCTTGTAGATTATTGTGGCGCGTATTTGAAAGAAAGTAAATTCATATTTTATTCTGGCACAATTTATGCATATAGTATATTTTTTCTAGTTTGCTGTCCACTGTGGGCCTCAAATGGGCATTCCCCTTTGAAACATTCGAATTTTACTGTGCTCTGTCTCTTTCACATGCATATAAAAAGTGAGTGAAAAAACAAACCCCTTCGAATTCGAAATTCGATTTTGGAATTCAACCTCAAAGAAAACACCTACGGCAACGCAAAAAAAAAAAGATATTTGTAACAAAGAAATTACTTTTTTTTATATGTTATTGTTTACATGTTTAATTTATTATTGGATTTTAATAAAAATAAGTCTAATTAATAGTATTAAATTAGTACTTAACCAATACATTATTTAGAATTACAACAATGATGCATTTGAAAAATAAACATCAGGGACGCGGTATTAAAACGCGATTTAAAAAAGTAGCGGGAATAAAAAGTTCGCTGATGGCGCTGATGCTGATACAGTAGGTACCTATAGCGTAACGTGTTAAATTATATTAATATATGAAATAATCTAAAAATATGAGTGAAACTAGCGATGATGACTGTACTTTAACACCAGAAGAGTTAAATCAACAAGTGATTATGCAGAATTCAATCTATTCCTGTTCATTTCTATGTCTCCTAAGTAATATGTGTTCTCACTGCTGTGGTGAAAAGTTATGTGTGCTACACGAGAGCAAAGTTTTTTGTATCTCGAGCTGTTGAGTCCCTCACCACGCTCAGGATTCTAACTTTGATTCACTCGCTACGCTCGTGAATCAATCATAGAATCCTTCGCTTGCTCGGGACTCAAAATCAGCACTCGAAACAAAAAACAACTTTGCTCTCTTGTTGCACAAATAACTATTATATGTAAAATATTGTATACAGAATATTTTCTTGGGTTTACGCGAATGTTACACATTGAAATTAAACTACAGTTTACGGACTTTATCGCGTTATATTGATTTCTTATTACCTACATTTAAACCGAATGATCTAGAAACTACATTTTTATTACTAGCCGACGTTTTGAATTCTTTACAGGATTCATGTTCACGGCAGACTTAGACTTATCTCAAAGTGCCCGAACCTTTTGTCAACTATTGGTGTTACTATTTACGCAGAATGAGCTCACAGTGTCCTTAGGTCTTCTGGTGACTTTGTCCTTCTTGGGTTTCATTAGCCTTATGACAGGGTCCCAAGCTGGAGGAACAATCCAACCGTTTCCCTATTGAAATTATAAGGTTTCAATTGTATACTGACAGATTATATATTATCAATATAAATGAATATCGTGCAGGATTTTGAGACAATGCACATACAGTGGCTGTTCATATAATAATAGAAAACAGCTTTTCATATGGCAGACATAGGTACTCGTAGAACTAATGTAGCGTCTCGTCTACAAACTGTGTTCACTCTATTCGTACACTGCGATGCAATATGCATGTAGAGAAGCCTTACAAATACATCTCTAATCTGATACGTTGATTAATCCCTACGAGAAAGTTATTGCAGTGACGTCTATGCTAAACCAATAATTTATTTTAAACTTACCTATGTACATAGAGTCGGCGTATTTCTACATCTATATTGTTGGAATTAAAGTCCATCGATTGCAGTCCGAGCATTTGTTTACATCTGTTACGATAGGTATTGGTGATAAATAACTACGACTTTTATAAGATTCGAATTTGGTTTTGGTTTAGAGAACACTTTATCGAGGGACCCTTTTCAACGCAAGGTATCTATTCTGTGGGCAGAACCACAAGTTCAGGCTAAAAATTTATTGAACAAAACGTTCGCTAAGTCCTGTAAAAATATATTGAACGTTCCGGTGCTGCTATTAGAATTTATAAATTTGCACATGAAACAAGAATTTGTTTATTGTTATTGTTAATTTATGTACTTGCAGGTACATAAATTAACAATATTTATTTCTCAATAAAATGTAGGCAAGCTAGTAGGTACGTATGTTACGTAGTAGGTACGTTAAATTTTTGGCACAGTGACGAGATAGCTGAGATTCAAGAAACATATACTTAATTAATAAATAATCACTTGTTTTAAGCCAATTAAATTTAGTAACAAAGATTTTTTATGTTTTTGTGGTAATGTACGGGAAGCGACACAATGCGAAAATACTTTAATTGGCATGCAGTTCATTACGGTCCCAAAGCTACGGTAGCATATAGTAGAAACCAAACCCAAGAAATTTTACATTTATAAGACACCGAGTGCTAAAGTAGGTACTTTTATACATTTCTTTATATTACATTTCTTTGATATCCACTGGACTACGGAGGCGGGCATGCTTTATAATGGACTTATTGTAAATGATCGTGACGAAATAGACTAATAGGCGAGCCTAGTTACCGGTCATATTTTTCGACTACGTGCTCCATGAAAATTAGAAAAAATGCAGTAGCACTATTGCCCGACCCGGGAATCTTACCCGAGACCAAGTATCGCTGTCCACTGACTTGTAACTACTTATTACTCATATTTCGTTCTAGATGAATCCAGGGGAACTAAATAGAGTTTTTTTACCACCCACATAAGAGGGTCAAAATAGGTGATTTTCGAATAAAACGCAATGGGCAAATTTGATTTTATGAGCAGATACCAAATTTCTGTTATAAACATTATCAAAAAGTGTTTTGAACATGCGAAACACAATAACGCGAAGATGGGAAACGGAATAGGTAGGAGGAGCGAGACGAAGAAGAAGGAATAGGGGTTGGAGTCTCTGACATTTTCACTCACAGAGTGAAATGCAACAGTGATGATAATTGATACCGTTACTTCGATATTCTGTGAGAGAGTTGTACTTCCCGAGTAGTCGAGGCAGCTATGCTGAAATCATCAAGCCTATATTCAAATCGCGATTTGGTTTTCTAATATTACTAATATTTAAATCTGGAGTGTAACAATTACTTCTTCATTTACACGCACCTCGATAACACGGTAAAGTTATACCTATTTATAGATAACATTACCGTGTCAGTAATAACGAGCTGCTGCCTACGCTGAAAACTTGGAGATTTCTATCCAATTAGTTTTCACTTAATGGGAATTCAATTACTTCTTATGTATACAGAGTCAAGTCTGTGTATAAAGTTATCTTATTTTGGTTTCTACGAAATCGAAGATACATAACAAAACCTGATATAGTTACGAACCGGGCAGTTCATGTTCGAAATTATGTAGGGAATTAATGTGCACTATTTAGCCAAAATCGATTAAGTACCTACATAAATTAATTAGGTACTTTTATTTAATAAAATAGTAATATTATACAATTAAGTTTATTTCTATAAAATCAAGGCGTAAGCTGAGATTTTGTAAGAGAATCTTAAGAAATCTTTCAAGACTCAAATTAATTAAGGTAGGTAACGCTTGAATGGCGCTTTCAAATACACAAAGTAATTTCTCATTGATCAAGGCGGCACGCGCACTCGACAGCTATAGCCCGACATAAACTAAAACTTTTTATAATTTTACTTTGATGTTAGGCGTTCTTCAGGTAGGTAGGTAGGCTGCCTCGTTTATACATTTCATTGGTATACGTATATATCTAATACATTTCCCTTAAGTTAGGCCCCTTCTGAACGTGATACGCTTTTACCTACCTAGTAGCAAGGATAATAATTATAATACTATACTAGTCTAGTAGGTACCTACTGAAACTTTATAATTTTACGAGATAGTGAAGTGCACAGTACAGTTTTTTTTGACAATTAATAACAAACATATGTTTTAAATAACACATTAGCGCTACGTTACAAGAATTGACAAGAGGACGGCACGGAGCCGTGTTATCGTAACTATGCCATTAACATGCAGGGTGCTACTCGCGATAACTTAGCGTGGGCGCGCTCTACCCGAGTTTTGTTTCGTGTTTACTTCCAGTACATGCCAGTTGTATTAGATATACGTAGCTGCAACACCTAGTTACGAATATACATAGTTACGTAATAACCAAGTCATTTCGGACGGTAGCTTTCATATGGATGCTTTATCGTTTATCGCATCAGAGTTAATAGTGGTTGGGTGAAGTGGCTCAAGTGTGTTGTCTCGTAGCGTCCAGCGCTAATATCGCGTTATCTAATGATGATTGGTGTCCAACACGGCGGTGCGTCGTTATGTAGGCGGCGAAGTGGCAGCACGTGAATGGACGGGCGCAGGATCGATAGAGCTGAGTGCGCAGGTCCGCTCCGCCGCCCCGTCGCTCCGACGCTCTGCCGGTACACAGCTGGCGGCTTCGCGACCGCTGCCGACTCCACTCAACCTGTGTCTCAGTGTCCACAGTGAGCCCTCTAAGTGTATCAGCTGTATCTCGAACATGTTCCTGTGTTATCGGCGGCTCTAAACGGTGCGTACCCCTATCATTTACAACATTTCACATTTCACACGAGATACATACATGTTTTCAGTCTTCGTCGCCATAACTGCATATTAACGGGAAACCTGTTACACGACACCTCATAACAATTCATTAGTAGTTGTGAATGTTTTTTTTATCAACTAAATATTATATTGAAATACTAAGTGGTGTCTGAAATAATGTTTTTTTTATTTTTACGTCCTACTACGTCGTGAAGCTTTATCGACTTCGTGTCACTGTGTTTGCAATACAGTTAAGTGCGGGGGCACTCGACCGCCAGTTATCTGGAATTAATAACACATTTATAGAGGGCTTATTGTAAATACGTCTAATAAGAGCAAAAATAGTTCATGTTCAATAAATTGAGGTACCAGGTTATAAAAACGGCATTAAGATACAGTTAGCGTGGGAGGTAAAGGGCATGGGTGCCTACGTCACTGATCGACATAACAAACTATACAACGTACAGAACGTGCACAATTCTCGCGTCTATTCCGATGTACCTAGGTACGTGCGGTTCAATATAAATATCTCAAATTAGAATCGTATTATGTTAGCATTTATTAATTGATTATATTGGACAAAATTATTTTACGCTTATTTTTTAATTCGATTTATGAGGCGTGTTGCTTAAAAATAAGCTGAATAATTATTTATAAATGCCAGATCAGGCTATCAGTTAATTTTGAAGTACCTAATCAAATTTTGGTTTTGCTAAGGGATCTAAGGCTTAAGGGTTATTATCCAAAATGTTTTTTTTTGCAAATCCAGAGAAATTGTACTTAATTTGCCGCAACCTCATGGAGAAATAAAACCTTGTTTTATCTTCCTAATTAAGTAAAGTGTAGTTTAGCGGACTCCTACATGCAATAAGCCAAGTACGATTAGCTAGTTTTAATGCCGAATGCTTTCAAATTAAAAGTGGTTTGTAAGTAGGTACCTTTGACATCGCTCGTAAGGCTTACCCAGTAAAGGAGGCTATTTTTAGCCTTGCAAGATTATTGGTTCGGGGTCTACACACCAACAAATTTTGTGCCCGGATACGAAATGGAAATATTCGTTACAACGTGGATTGGACCCTTGCCTTTAATATTTATTTAGTTGCTAAACAGAGTTTGTTTGGGTCCATAGAAGAAGATTCATGACGCTTTTGGGACATCTAGTACAGTTAAGGATTTAGGAACCTACGAAAGTACCTAGCTGTTGTTGTGTGTGTGTTTAAATGAGAAATAGTAAATAATGTGAATATGTATCCGTCGGCTGACCGTTTGTCATGAACTCGGTCTTGATAGTCACTATCTATTTTACAAGAGCAGTGCTGAGCAGCTTTAAACTAAATTATAAGAAAAGAGGAGTTTGCCATAGGTATTTGTTAAAACCTGAAAGTGATTAGACATTACTAAAATATTCATATCTAATTTATGGCTTGATTTTTTAAGAAAAAGAAATCATGCTCCGGAATTTCAAATACTTACTTGTGGGTAGGCATGTCATCCAAGTAATAGAGTAAAGGAAATTATAAATTTCTTTTCTGTGGCTTTTCAGTGACGATTTTACTTGCTATTACCGCCTCAATTTATTTTTGTATATTCGTTTCTTTTAGTTTTCTGCGAAGATAATAATTACTGTGATAACAATTTCTTACTTAGGTACCTGCAGTTTACTTCTTAAATATATTTAGTCTTGACGTTCCTGGTTAAAATTGAACAATTTACCAATCCTTATAAAATCCGAAGACCCTACAGAATGTTAAAGAACCTTGCTTACATGTTATTAGGTAGTAACCTATGTCGAAGAAACGGTGTCAAAGAAATGTTCCTTTATTTTATCTTATTTATAATATTAATAGGTGTATCAACTTATTGTATTGGACATATTATGTATTTGTGACTGCAACAGTAAGTAAAAACGTTCAGCTTTGAAAGCGCACTTATTACTTAGGAATCTATATTAAAATTTGTATACAAGTAGTTTAGGTTCTTGAAAAAAATTTACATATTAGGTACCTATTTAATTAAAGTGCTTGCATCGTTTTGACTTAATAACTAATTAGTAATTTGAAGAATGTAATTGGCTCCATTTATCATATAGCAAAAGGCATAGTATAGGTTCATAGTAGCAAATAGATCAAAACCCTGCCAAGGACTTGCAACAGTAGTTTGATTAATCAATATCATTGTTATGATTGTAAGAACCATGTGAACCTCATGCGTCCTATTGCAGAGTTATTAATGATAAGATAACACCTTGGAAAGTTTCAACAACAACTATGTACACCTACCTATAGAAGTAACGTATGGAAAATAAGAACGAACCCAAGCCTTACAACGTATAGTTGGTTCAATTAAACGAATAGGTAGTAGAAATAATCTATAGTACGTGCCAAGAGAACATAGACCAAAGAGTATACAAATACTACGTAGGTATACCTATAGACTCTTTGTAAACAAAGAATTTCTTCTAAGCCACTTGGCGACAGTTTTATCCTGTAGGTAGGTACTAGAGGTGCCCGCGGTTACACCCGCGTTATTTAAGGCTATTGCTCTGCTCCCGTGGCTCATAGCGTGATGTTATATAGCCTATAGCCTTCCTCGATACAGTGGCTATCTAACACTGAAAGATTTTTTAAATCGGACCAGTAGTTCCTGAGATTAGCGCGTTCAACCAAACAAACAAACAAACTCTGAGCTTAGTATTAGATTATGAAAATTAGTCTGACTTGCAACCATTGGTGCAGTTTTATTTGAAGTACCTACTGCTTCGAATACATTCTAAGTATGTAAATAACCTAGTCAATGTCTCTCTCAAGTGCTTTGACTGCACGGTTGGCGTAGTGGTTTAAGCGGCCGCCTCGCCGCTTGACACTGCGCCGAGTGTTATGGGTTCGATTCCCACACGATAACACTTTGTGTGATTCATAAATTGTTGTTTCGAGTCTGGGTGTTCATTGTGTCCGTAGGTTGTATGTTTGTAAGGTCCCCCGCGACACAGGATTTATTCCTAGTGCGGGAGATGTCTGTAAAAAAAAAAAGAAACAAAAAAAAGTGTCTCGATTTTCTTGTTTCTGTGCCAGCATAGAGTTAGAGTCTTACAAAACAAATTATATTGACAATGTACAGCAGTCAACATGTAATTGCAGTCTGTCCTTGTCTCGGGACGATATTGCCCTGCTGCTACACGGAGCTTTGATTCTAATTGACATTGACTTTGAGTAACAATTGAAAGTACATTTGCCATCTGGTTTATACAAAGCAATCGTAGAACGATGTTGAAAGCTCTGCGTTCACAATAAATTAAAGTGATTACCATACAAAGGAGAGAAATTAGTTCAGCTTGTGCATCACTACAATCTTTTGAAATCGGTAAAGTATAGATTGAACTAAGCTCGAAGTTTTCTAGTTTTACGTGATTCTACCGCCGCGCGTCGAGGCGCAGTTCATATTGAGTGTATTGAGATCATAAATGTATGGCGTAGAAAATAAAAGAGATAATGACTTGCTGGTGTATGAATAGCATTAGGCCTCGTCTGCCCACATCAAGGTACGCAGGCACGCATTACCCTAATTGAAACTTCACCGGGATGACATTTAGGCTGTTTTAATAGGTGCGTATATTTGAATCAGCGTCGCATGTCGTGCTCTGCTTTTGATGATATAATAAATGTTTGTTAAATAATGGCAAAGTACATTTTAATTTGATAACGCTGTTGAATCATTATCATCATCATCATCAGCCCCTTACAGTCCACTGCTAGACTAGGCCTCTCCTTTGAAAGGAGGAATTGGCCTACTATACCACGCTGGCCAATCGGGTTGGTATAGGGTTTGTATCAAGTTTTCCTTCTCTTACAGTGCTGTTCTCTGCTTAGTATGGTCCCTCTGTCGGCTCTTACGACACCCATGGGATGATATGAGGTGACATTGCGTATTCTTAATTCGTCACCACACGGACGCTGTTAAATATTGCACTATAATTATACCTACTTGCACTAAATCATATCCAAAAATTCCCACGCTTCAGCTTATTAAGTTGCTAGTTCGGTTATACAATAATAACAATAATATTCTTACCAACTAAGAAAAGCACTAATGTTTTGTCAAATCTCTTTAGACTAGAAAGTAGAGCTCGCGGTCTGGTGGATGATACCGCGATAACGCTAATTGGGTATCACCATCATCATTAGCCCTGTATGTATATACTGTCCCACTGCTGGGCATGGGCCTCTTGTCTCTGTGAGAAGGGTAAGGCCACAGTCCACCACGCTGGCCAAGTGCGGGTTGGCAGACTACACATGTTTTTCGAGAACATTATGGAGAACTCTCAGACATGCAGGTTTCCTCACGATGTTTTCCTTCACCGATAAGCAAGCGATAATTAACAATTCAATACGCACTTAACTTCGAAAAGTCATTGGTGCGTGCTGTAGATTCGAGCCCCAGACCCTCTGCGTATTGGGTATACCTGGTCTAAATTCTGTCTCAAGCTGGCATATTAATCGTTTAGTATTTATTAACTTATATTAATAGATCGTGAGGCGGGTGAGCGCCCATACGTCCCTTAAAATTCGAGCCTTTATAGAAATTTGGCACAATTTTCTATCGCTGGCTCGGATTTTTAGGCAGCATTAGGTGTATGTTTACGTGATTGCCGACCAAAATGCGAGATGGAGACATTTACATCCTTACATGGTACATCATTATCTAGAAGAGAATAGTCCTGTAAGGCTCAATACTATTACTACCTATCCTGAGACCATGCTTGTGGTGAATACCAAATATTGATATATCTTGAGCCACAGATAAGAGAAGTATTCTCTCATCTGTGGCTCAAGAAATATATTTAGGTATCACAAAAATCAACATTTCGTGATTTTATAACATCGTTCGACTTACCGAAAAGTTAAATTACCAGTTATTGTAAAGTTACTTGGACGTCAATATTTAAGGAGCATGACGTCAACATTGAATAAAATGTCAAAGTTAATGTGATTGTACATTTGTCACTTGTTTCTCTTACTCGAACTGTACTGTTGACGAAATATTTACGTAAATACTCTTTGTCTCATGTTATTGAATTGGTGAGTGAAGTTTCAGTTTCACAAGCTCGCCGGTTCAGCCGACCCACGCGTGACCTTTTACCGTTTTACTCCGACACTGCAATTGAATTGGACTGTTTTCATTTCATCTAGCTGAAGTAAGTCGTATGTTACCTTGCATTTTTAAAGCAAGTTATATTGGCAGTTCCTGCTGCGAACGTTGTGACTGTCTATTTGTTTAACACTCGCAACATAGTTCTCAGAACTAGGTTCAACATTGATTTTTGGCAGTAGGTACATTTCAGTAAACGGTTCTCTGAAGGCATATAGGAATATGTAAGTACATATAACATACAACACAATAATAACTGCTCAACGGGTTTAATAAAGCTTATGTAAAGGACGGAAATGGAAATGGAAATTGATATACCATCGTCATGTCCTACTTTAATCGGCTCGTTATATCTAGGTAACTTTATGTAGAAAGCGTCTTCAATCCAGAGATTGTGATGTAAGGTGTCGCGAGGTACGACACGCGGTATTGTGCTAAGTTCCTATAATGATCAGTTCAGGTGGAGCACAGCTATAATAGAAACGCGCTTATTTCAAAGTTATTTTCGTACATTATATTAACAGTTATAAGTAAACTACTGCAGATAAGCTGTATTCTTTATAGGTAGGTACTTAGCACAAGTTTGTCTGCTTACTAAGTCTATAAGTTTATCCGTAATATTTTAGCGCAACTAAAATTAAGAAGGATGTATAAAAACGTTCAAACAGCTAAGGTTCATCCTTACTAGGCCTAACGTAGATGCGGCCAATAAGGCCAACTAACTATTTAAACGTATCAACAAATTTTAATGTAAATTAATCATTTATATCTACCAATTACTATGTATTGCAAGTGAAAAAACGGCAACTTCTGCCATAAACATAATCTTAATTAAACATTAAAAAGTACACTGCCTGTAGGCCTTATTAAACTATAGTAGTATAATAAGGCCTAAAACTTTAACTAACAAAATAATACAAAATAAACTTCATGTATTTGGTAATTGAGTTTTATAAAATAATAGTGTTACGAATTGAAAATAACGCCATCTATCAGTGAATGGGAGAACTACATGAGATTGAATGTATCGGTGGTTTGAAGGTAATTCAGCTATCCTCTAATAGATGGCGTAGGTGTAAATAGAACATTTACGCAATTCTAGAAACACCTTACACGTTTCCAGAAATATCGTGAGTCGTCTCGAAAAGCCTAGTGATGTTATCCGGCCAGTATAAATAGAGCGAGAGCGCGCGAGGCAACACAGTTCAATTGAATACGGAAAGTGATCAACATCAAGCGAAGGAAGTAATTCGGAAGTGTTTAGTGGTGTTTTATTAGTGTTGTTCTAGTGGTGTGAATAGTGTGTTTTATTAGTGAAGTGAAAATTAAGTGTGTGTATCTAGCGTTATACTTAGTGTTTGTGTTAGTGAATAAAGTGCAGTGTTTCTGGCATAGTGAGTTATAATTTATCACGAACCCCAGCTCGTAACAAATTGGTGTCAGAAGAAAGGGATAAATTATGCCGGTTATGCCGAAAGAAGAAACTGAAGGAGTGCGCACCAGGAACCAGCGCCAGCAAGACCTGGACCAGAGACGCTTCGGAGACGTTCCTTCTCCATCGTCTGGTGGATCAGGCGACTCCGCGGTTGCAGTGGAGCCTGCAAGCGCACACTCCATGGCGGTGCCCGACATCGCGGCTCTGATGGCGTTCATGCAGGAGCAGGCGCGCCGCATGGAAGAACAGCGACAGCGCGACAAGGAGGAGCAGGCCCGCCGTCAAGAGGAGCACGCGCGCCGCCTGGAGGAACAGCTTCAGCGCGACAAGGAGGAGCAGGCTCGCCGTCAAGAGGAGCACGCGCGCCGTCAGGAGGAGCACGCGCGCCGTCAGGAGGAGCATGCGCGCCGCCTGGAGGAACAGCTTCAGCGCGACAAGGAGGAGCAGGCTCGCCGTCAAGAGGAGCACGCGCGCCGCCTAGAACAACAGCTCCAGCGTGACAAGGAGGAGCACGCGCGCCGCCTAGAAGAGCAGGTGGTGCTTATGAAGGACCTCAGCGCCGCTGTAGGGAAGGCCTTGAAGGCGGTCAAGGAGGAACTTCAGCAGCATGAGGCCCGTATCAGCGACATAGAGAAGCGTGTACACGACCACCACGAGACCTGTGTTGCTGAAGTGGAGAAGAAGTTGCGTGGGCTCGAAGTGACATCAGCGGCTGTAGCGCCCTCACCTCGTGGATTTAAGGTTCCACCATTTGATGGCTCGTCATCATGGTCTGCATACAAGATCCAGTTCGAGGCTGTGATGCGATCGAATGGGTGGACCAAAGAACAAGCCTTAACCGCCCTAACCTTGGGCCTTCGCGACCGGGCCTTGACAGTGTTGGAGGCACTCGGGCAAGACGTCACCTACGAAAAGCTCTTGGAGGCGCTGGAGGCGAGATACGGTGACGCGCACCTTGAACACGTTTATCGTGCTCAGCTGAAGGACAGGACACAACGCAACGGAGAAACTCTGCAGCAGTGGGCTCTAGAGGTGGAAAAGCTGGTCAGGAAGGCATACCAGTCGTCTCCTGCGCTTATTGACGGGAACCTCGTACAGGCGTTTACGGATGGGATCCGGGACCTGGAGGTAAGAGCAGCAGTGAGGCTTGGGCACTTCAAGGACCTCAAGGACGCCTTAGCCCACGCTCTGGAGGTGGAAGCAGTGCGACGCGACGACCGAGGTCACCGCATCAGGGAAGTCTTGTCATCACCTCGGTGCTACAACTGCGGAGAAAGAGGCCATATCCGTTTGAGCTGCCCAAAGCGTAGGCAGCCTGGTGACACCCTGTCTCCACCAAAGGGGTCGCCTGATGTGCCTGCCAGGCAGCGAGAGCAGGGAAACGAGTAGAAGCCAGGACTGCGGGGCGAGTGCTGGCTGGTAATGGAAGAGCCCCAAGTATCTCGATCTCGCAATCATGCGACGGGAACAGCCTGATCATCGAAGGCGAAATTAACAGAACACCATGCAAGCTGACATTGGACACGGGTGCTTCTCGGACAGTCGTCGGTTTCCATCTGGCAAGACGGGTTCTTCGGGGCTGCTTCAGGAACAATGAATGTGTGAATCTGAGAACAGCTACCGGTCAGCACATAACCGTCCGAGGTGAAATGGAGGTGGATCTGAAGCTAGGCAACAAAATTTACCGTCACAAAGTCATCGTGGCCGATATAGTGGACGACTGCATCTTGGGCCTGGACTTCATGCGGAAGTATCGCTGCGAGATCGATGTTAGCCAGGGAGTGTTGAAGTGTGGCTCGGAAGAAGTCTTCATGGAAGGTGCAACTTCAGGAAAAGTGTACTGCCTGAAGAATGTCATTCTTCACCCGCGGTCGGAAACTGTTGTACCAGTTTGTTTATCAGGAAATTCTGGTCGAGGGAACCGCTGCGTACTAATCGAAGGTCTAGAGAAAGAGGCCTCCTGGAAGATTGCACGAACCTTGGTAAGGGGTACAAAAGTTTCATCAGTACGCGCACTGAATGCAAGTGACAAGGAAGTGTCGCTCAAGAAAGGGACGGAATTGGGCACCTATGAAGGAGCGGCTTGGATGCGTAGATGTCAAGAGCAACCTACCAGCGCCAAGGTTCAGGGTGCACGATTCGACGTGTCTACTCTTTTAGAGGACTGCGAAAGTACCCTGTCGGAGGAAGAGAAGACCGAGGCTCAGAAGATGTTGAACCGGTTCGCGGATATTTTCTCGACCAGTGATGCCGACATAGGGAAGACAGCACTAGTCCAGCACAAAATAAACACGGGAAGTGAAGCACCAATTCGCCAGCGACCAAGACGTGTGCCAGTGGCACGGGAACGTGAAGTGGAAGCTATGATCGACGGTATGGTGAAGGAAGGCGTAATCGAGCCTTCGTCCAGCCCGTGGTGTTCTCCGGTGGTGCTAGTTAAGAAGAAAGATGGCAGCATGCGCTTCTGTGTAGACTACCGCCGATTAAACGACATCACAAAGAAGGACAGCTACCCACTGCCAAGGATCGATGACACTCTGGATACGCTGACGGGGATGAAGTGGTTTTCTACATTAGATCTAAAAAGTGGCTACTGGCAGGTGGAAATAGATCCTCGAGACAAAGAGAAGACGGCATTCTCCACAGGCAAAGGATTGTGGCAATTTAACGTCATGCCCTTTGGATTGTGCAACGCTCCGGCTACTTTTGAGAGACTGATGGAGCGAGTGCTTATGGGACTGATTGGAGACGCCTGCCTGGTCTACTTGGATGACATCATCATCGTGGGGCGCACCTTCCAGGATCACCTTCGAAACTTAGAGCAAGTGCTGTCAAAGATACGAGGAGCTAATTTGAAGCTGAGTCCGAAGAAATGCGCGTTATTCAGACGGCAAGTGAACTTTCTAGGACATGTGGTCTCGGAGAACGGTATTCAAACTGACCCGGATAAGATCATTGCCGTGAAGGAATGGCCAGTTCCAGAGAACAAAACGCAGGTCAGAGCATTCCTCGGATTATGCTCCTACTATCGACGGTTTGTGAAGAACTTTGCTGACATTGCTCGACCTCTTCATAAGCTCACCGAAGACAGAGTGCAGTTCTGTTGGAATGAGAGCTGTGACGTTGCATTCCAGAAGCTTAAGGAACATCTGTGTACTGCACCTATTCTAGGCTACCCTGACAATGAGCATGGATTCATAGTTGACACAGATGCCAGTAACACCGGAATTGGCGGCGTGCTGTCACAGAAGAAGGGTGATCAAGAAGTTGTTATAGCATACTTCAGCAAGGCCTTATCCAAACCCGAAAGAAACTACTGCGTCACCAGGCGGGAACTCTTGGCTGTAGTAAAGACATTGCAGCATTTCAACAAATACTTGTTGGGCCGTAAATTCCACCTGCGAACCGACCATGCAGCGCTGAAATGGCTACTTCAATTTAAGGACCCAGAAGGACAAGTAGCTAGATGGATTGAACTACTGCAAGAGTTTGATTTTGTAATACAACATCGCAGCGGCAAGTCCCATGGTAACGCAGATGCCCTATCGCGTAGGCCGTGTCCCGACCAGTGCAAGCACTGTAGCCGGCAGGAAGCAAAGCAGGCAGCATTAGTGAGGATGTTGAAGACAGATCTGAGCGACGAATGGAAAGAAGCTTTGCAGAGTGCTCAACAAGACGACAAGGACATACAGCCGATTCTCGAATGGAAGAAATCAGACGCTCCTAGGCCCAAATGGAGTGATATCGCAGCAATGAGCCCTATCACCAAGAGTTATTGGGCACAGTGGGAAAGCTTGGTCGTCCAGGATGGAGTTCTGTGCCGCAAATGGGAAAACGCTCGGCTCGCCAGTGCCATTTGCAAATGGTAGTGCCTAAAACTAAGGTGCCGGAAGTCTTGCAGCTCTATCACAATGGTGCTTCGGGAGGTCACATGGGAGTTAAGAAGACGCTTACTAAGATCCGAGAGCGGTTTTATTGGCTCCACTGTCGGGATGACGTCGAGGATTGGTGCCGCAAATGCACAAGTTGTGCGGCTGTGAAGGGGCCACACACTCGTAGCAGAGGTGCATTAAAGGTGTACAATGTAGGAGCTCCATGGGAGCGGATAGCGTTGGATGTCGCTGGGCCGTTTCCTGAGAGCCAGGACGGAAACAAATACTTCTTGGTTGTGATGGATTACTTCACAAAGTGGCCTGAAGTGTTTGCGATCCCAAATCAAGAAGCTACCACAGTGGCGGATAAGCTGGTGCATGAAGTCTTTTGTCGGTTCGGGGTGCCCTTGGAAATCCACAGCGATCAAGGCCGGAACTTCGAATCTGAGGTGTTCAAGGAGACGTGTCGCGTAATGGGTGCACATAAAACCAGGACCACGGCTTATCATCCACAATCAGATGGCATGGTTGAACGGTTTAACCAATCACTGGAAAGGTACCTGGCGAAGGTGGTGGAGAACAAACAAAGAGATTGGGACAAGCACATCCAACCATTTCTCCTGTCATATCGCAGTGCGGTCCACGAAACTACAGGAGTAACACCAGCTTTTGCCAATTTCGGTAGAGAACTCCGTTTACCCGCAGACCTTATCACCGGTATTCCACCAGAACCTCCACGCAATATAACGGATTACGCAGCCGAGCTACGCAACAGGATGAACGACGTATACGAGCACATCAGGGAATCTGGACAACAGATGTCTGAGAAGATGAAGACTCGCTACGACTGGAAGGCAAATAACAAAGGCTTCGATGAGGGATCATTGGTGTGGCTTCATAACCCAGTACGAAGCAAAGGAAAATCGCCTAAGTTACAAGCCAGATGGGACGGGCCATATCGCATAATTACCAGGATGAACGACGTTACCTATCGAATCCAGAAGGGGTCGCGAGGTGCACCGAAGATAGTTCATGTGGACCGGTTGGCTCGTTACTATGGGTCCAACGATGTTCGAGACGAACACGTTTAAGAGGGAGGCCGTGTTACGAATTGAAAATAACGCCATCTATCAGTGAATGGGAGAACTACATGAGATTGAATGTATCGGTGGTTTGAAGGTAATTCAGCTATCCTCTAATAGATGGCGTAGGTGTAAATAGAACATTTACGCAATTCTAGAAACACCTTACACGTTTCCAGAAATATCGTGAGTCGTCTCGAAAAGCCTAGTGATGTTATCCGGCCAGTATAAATAGAGCGAGAGCGCGCGAGGCAACACAGTTCAATTGAATACGGAAAGCGATCAACATCAAGCGAAGGAAGTAATTCGGAAGTGTTTAGTGGTGTTTTATTAGTGTTGTTCTAGTGGTGTGAATAGTGTGTTTTATTAGTGAAGTGAAAATTAAGTGTGTGTATCTAGCGTTATACTTAGTGTTTGTGTTAGTGAATAAAGTGCAGTGTTTCTGGCATAGTGAGTTATAATTTATCACGAACCCCAGCTCGTAACAATAGCAAAGCTCATAATGACAGCAAAGACGTAAAATTAAATATTTGTTTTTAACTAGGAAAAATCTGGTCACTCAAAATCATCATCGTCCTCCTCTGACAAATCGCTTATTGAAATAGGCCATATTGTACTGCTCGGACTGCTGCAACCAAGTCTTCATCAGACAAAACATACACAGCTCGCTGGGGAATCATAGTGATTATAAGCAATCTCTAAATGCCATAAATCAATTAGAAAACAGTTAAAAATACATTTCTACAGGCATTCAATAAACTCTTAATAATGCCATAGAAGAAGGTAATAACGCCTATGGTGGAATTTTATAGGCCTTAGTAACCACCGACCACTTTGTAAAGAAAATTTTTAAAATAGCGTGCTCTAAAGCATGAACTAATAGAAAATTAAACTGAAAAATAATGTACAAAAATGTAATATTTTAAAAATAACATGCGTTTGGTTTGAGCGTCCATCAACCACGACGAATGACGCAGCACCTGTGGCAGCACGAGGGTAAGCGAGACGTGACAAGTTTAGGTCGCCATCTGGGATGGTTAGCTACCTATGACTGTGACTTCGGTCGGTTGGAATTATTTTTAGTTGCTTTTCTGATACTTACGCTTAATGAAACTAGGCTAAAAAACCCGACAGGTCTTAATGGCCGCAACAAGGCCGCTACCTTACTTATAGAAAACAACAAAATACGATACGAGATGCGAAGACGAGTGAAAGGTTTCGTTGAAAACTAATTAGTTATTCTGTGCTGAAACTTAACGTTGAAGATAAGCGAAGTCGATGCGATTGTGTTCTTTACAATTGACAACCTTATCTTGAAAAAAATTATCTATCCGTATATTCGCCAATGCCAAAGCTATGCCAATTACGATTCGTTCTATTTAATATGTAAATACAATCAAATTAAAATAAAATTCTATTTATTTTATGTAAGTCGTAAGACGTGACGAAATGACGTTTTAAATTAATTTACATACGTCAAACCTTGCGCTTAGTTAAATCTTAAGCTTCCACCGTAGTAAGTTTATGCAACTTTGCTTAACTAAGTTAATCGTCAGTAAACCCCGAGGAAAGTCAAAGTACACTAAAGACTTGATACAATATACAGCCTAAGTTATAATATTCTTTGATACATCTGCGCACTGATTGTGTTTATTCAATTTTATCTTGAATTTAGCGAAACACAACTTTATACATATAAACAGAAACTTTAATTGTTTGCTCTGGTGGTATATCTAAGTGTTCTAATTATATGAGTAGTTCAATTCTTAAGTTTTCAATATTGTTTGTACGAGAAAAACACTTTGAAATTAAACCTAGTTTAGTGACACATATTTATTACCTACTTTTGTTGAGCATTAGGTAGGTACCTAAGTCAGGGCTTTTTAAAGTGGGGTCCATGGACCCCTTAGGGGTCCGTGACATCAACAACAGGGGTCTGCAGTAGCGAAGTGCATTTTTATATAAGGCTTGTTTTTTACCCGAAGTAGGGCATTACCTGGTCCATGATTTTTTTTAAATTCTGAAAGTGGTGATAAAAATTTTAAGAAACCCTGACCTAAGTGATTCGGACAGGTAGGTATACCTATTGTTTATTTGTTATTAATTGATGATAAAAAAGAAATCTTAATTCACAAAATAGTTTCATTGTTAGTTACGAGCCCATAGAGAGCACGACCTCGTACGTTTACGATACTTATAGCGCTCTGGGGAAAGCAGATACTTAAATAAATGTTCGTCGTAGCCCACTCAATATATCGAATGCACTTAAGGTTTGCCGATAGTTCATGTCGAATGTGATACGAGACTCCCTATCGTTCTCAGTCAGAGGCAAACATTCGACATTCTAGATTGCTTTCCTTTGAGGGCGTATTGTGAAAATCCACTATTAGACTTTCAACTATAACTCTTACTTAGATATCAATAATAGTACCAACCGCTATTCTTTAAAGCATTTCATCTTTTAAGCAATCACCAAAAACATTATAAATTGCGTAAAATTAACTCTGCTTTTTGACTGAGCAATACATAATTAGCTAAATTTTATGCAATTTTTAAATTTGCGGTGTGCTTTTATTTTAATTATGGTGTATTCGTAAATCACTATAGAATGGCATAATATAATAATGTATGTATAGGTTTTTCTTTTCAAAGCCTTGAGTCTTTGCTAGATATGTACAATATGAACCTACTTACTTAATATCACCAAGCCAGTAATTGTACAATGTTGTACTTAAAAGTTTATAAACAGTATCTAATAATACTATTTAGAGTAAAACCCAACACAATTTTCATTGTGGATTTAGTATAGAGTATACAGCTAGGTACGAGAAATGCGTTACTGAAATGTTCAGCTGAAACTTAACTTAAAACCCGCATTAGTAAAACTGTAAAGTAGGCTTTCACCTCTAAAAGCTCGTAGGTAGTGGAGCCGGTGTGATCGCAGCTAAAAATATCGCACACCTCACGTCGTGCCTACGCCGACGCCGATGCTACCTGTCCAACTTATATAAACATTTTCTCTCTATTTTTGTTTACATTATCTATATCCCTACTACCGTGTTTAACTACGGCTAAATTGGGAGTTTCCATAACTTCAACATCTTAAATATCCCCAGGCGGATTACCTTATTTATATCTACCTATGTACCTAAGTATAGTGCCTACCAACTGAAGTTTGTATTTTTATAAGTGTTTAAACATAGATTTGCTATTTTTATAGTGTTAGGTTTCTTATAAAATGTGATAAGTATGGAACATAATATTGTCAAAAAAGGTTTGAGCTAACATGTGTGTTGAGTTAGAACCCTGTGTCAACGACATAGTGTTCTAACTTAACACAAACTATGGCACACCGCCGTTATGTAAGTAGGTTTACGATGCTCTAATTATTACTAATAACGATTGTACCTAATTAATATATACATACATACATACATACATACATAGACTCACGGCTGTTTCCCGGAGGGGTAGGCAGAGACTACGGAACACCATTTGCAACGATCCTGACATATCTCTCTTGCTTCACTCACTCCCATCAAATTTCTCATGCATGCTCTTCGGTTAAAGTGCATGTAAGTAAAACGAAAGTTATGGTTTTTGAAAAGGAGGAATGCGTTACGGCTTGTAATGTTATGATCGATGGACAGCGAGTGGAGCAAGTGAATGAGTTTGTATATTTAGGTACGCTGTTTACAAGAGATGGTAAGAATGTAGAAGATATTGAAAGAAGAGTTAATGCAGGTAATAGAGTAAATGGAGCTCTGAACGCGTTTATGAATAGCCCAAACGTGTCCAAAAAGGCACGTTTGGCTGTGCATAGAGGGGTGTTAGTACCTACTCTTATGAATGGTAGTGATAGTTGGGTATGGCAGAAAAGTCATGAAAGTAGAATAAATGCTGTAGAAATGAGAGCACTGAGAAGTATGTGTGGTGTCTCTCTGACTGACAGAGTAAAGAATTGTGTGATAAGAGAGTGTTGTGGGGTAAAAGAAGATGTAGTGACAAGCATCGAGAAAGGTATGCTAAGATGGTTTGGGCACGTAGAGAGGATGGATGACGAAAGACTGACCAAGCAGATATATAAGGCAAGTGTGGAAGGGACAGGACGAAGGGGAAGACCTAGGCGGACGTTCTCTGATCAGTTTGGAGACATCCTAAAAACAGGACAGGTGAGAAGTACCCTGAACAGAAGAGCATGCATGAGGAATCTGATGGGAGTGAATGAAGCAAGAGAGATATGTCTGGATCGTTGCAAATGGCGTTCCGTAGTCTCTGCCTGCCCCTCCGGGAAACAGGCGTGAGTCTATGTATGTATGTATGCTCTTCGGTTAAGGGTACTTCTAACCACATGTCCTTTTTTTAGGATGTCTCCAATCTGGTCAGAGAACGTCCGCCTAGGTCTTCCCCTTCCTCCTGTCCCATTCACACTTGACTTATATAACTTCTTGGTCAGTCTTTCGTCATCCATCCTCTCCATGTGTCCAAAGCATCTTAGCATACCTTTCTCAATAGTTGTTACTACATCTTCTTATACCCCACAACACTCTCCTATCACACAATTCTTTACCCTGTCGTTCAATGACACTCCACACATACTTATCAGTGCTCTCATTTCTACGGCATTTATTCTACTTTCATGTCTATTCTGCCATACCCAACTCTCACTATCATACATAAGTGTTGGTACTAACACCCCTCTATGCACAGCCAAACGTGCTTTTTTGGAAACGTTTTGACTGTTTATAAAAGCCTTCAAAGCTCCATTCACCCTATTACCTGCATTAACTCTTCTTTCAATATCTTCTTCATTCTTACCATTCCTAGTAAAAAGCGTACCTAAATATACAAAATCATTCACTTGCTCAACACGTTGTCCATTGATCATAACATTACAAGCCGTAACACATTTCTCCTTTTCAAAAACCATAACTTTCGTCTTGCTCACATTCACTTTCATTCCTTTCCTCCCTAAAGCACCATGCATGATTGCCACCATCTCCTGCAACTCCTCCGCTGAAGGACGCAAGTATTACCTGATCATCAGCATAAAGGAGGCATTTGACAAGTAACTCATTCATACTTAATCCACAGTCGCTATTTTTCAAATCTTGCAAACAACTGTCCATGAAGAGGTTGAACAGCCACGGCCACGCTACACATCCCTGTCTAACACCTGTCTCGATGGTAAACCAATCAGTGTACGACCCATTTATCCTCACCCAAGCTCTAGAATCTTCATAAAGGGATTTTAGAGCTCGTATGAGGCTGCTGTTCACCCCATACATCGACAGTACCGACCACATTTAATTCCTCACTACTTTATCGTAAGCTTTTTCCAAATCCACGAATGCACAATAGACCTTTTGACCTTTGGCCAAGAATTTTTCGGTTATGCACCGCAAGGAAAAGACTTGATCCGTGCACCCCATACCCTTTCGGTATCCTGTTTGTACATCCCATATTTTCTTGTCGGTTACTTCCATAACTCTTTCAATCAGTACCTTCGCATACAATTTGCCAACAATGCTGAGAAGGCTAATGCCTCTATAGTTCTTGCAGTCTTGTTGCGAGCCTTTTCCCTTATAAAGATGCACAACCACCGCTGTGGCCCAGTCATCAGGTACTCGGCCGGTGCTCCAGCACAAGTTAAATAAGCGCTGCAGCTGACCAACTATGATGCCCTATAATTATGATGATGATGCCCTGCCTGATGATGCTGCCATTTATGATGCCCTGTCAAGCCTTCAGCATTTCAACTGTAATCCTATCATATCCTGCAGCCTTACCTAATTTCATACTTCCCAGCGCCTTCACAATCTCATCCACACCAATATCGCTTGCATCATTGCTATTATTACCATTCATTTCATCGATCGATGTCTCTATCGCCGTTCCTTCAAACAAACCTTCAAAATACTCCTTCCATCTCTTCAGCACGCATGATTCACCATTCAGTATCTTTCCATTCTTGTCTCTGGTTGACGTGTATTCTTAGGGTTGAACTGCATGAACGGATTTCCAGAAAAACTTTATGTTTCTCCGGAAATCTTCAGATAGTCTGCTATCAAACTCTTTCATCTTTCTTTTCCTCTTTTTTCTTTTTAACAATTTCTTTTCATCTATGTCATCACTCGTTGCCTTTCCCATTCTTTCATTTACTCTGGCAGCCAACCAATCTAACCAAGTTTTCTTCTTCTCTGACACTGCTGATTGTACATCCTTGTCCCATCATGTATTCTTAACCTTTCGTATTTTCCTTCTCTTGATCACACCACATACTTCAGACGCTACACATACTATCTCTTCTTTATACGATTGCCATAATTCTTCCATATCATTTATGCCATCGAACCTCTCAAATCTTGCTCTCAATCTTCGCTTACACTCATCTTTCCCATCTTTCTCTTGCAGATTTTCTACTTTTATTCTTTCCAAGACCCTACTTTCATTATGTTCTCGGTGTCGCCATCCTTTAAAGAGCCCACTTATCCGGCTCATCACCAAGAAGTGGTCTGTGTGGATGCCGATCCCTCGATACACCCTTGTATCTAACACATTCTTTCTCAAACGTTCATCTACAATTACAAAATCAATCAAACTTCTCCTAACATTTTTAGCCTCACGCGTATATATGTGTATCCTTTTGTGTTCAAACATGGTATTTGTCACGCAAAGGCTGCACTCTAAACAAACCTCAAGCAATAATTTTCCATTTTCATTCACACTCTCATCACAAATCCACCTAAAACCCTTTCAAATCCATCTCGTTTTACTCCCACCCATCCACTGAAATCACCTAACAAGATCAATCTTTCGTTATCCTTACATTTCTTTAAATCTCTCTTAAATTGGCCCAAAATTCCTGCCTTTCGTCTTGTTCTCGCTGTGACATACCCGCTACTATATTGACCGGGGCGTAAACCCCTACAATAAAGAGACCAGTAAGTCCTACTTTCATTCTCATCCACAATAGTCTAGCATTTACACATTCAAATTCCTTAACGCACTCATTCATTCGCGCAGACAGTATTAAACCAACTCCCTTGAAGGCGCAGGCTTTGGTGGTACTGTCTACCCCAGACCAATAAGCCGTGTAGCTGTCATGCTTGGTGGGCCGCAACCTTTCCTTTTTGTCTCATTCATACAAAGAACATCAATCTTTCTATCATCCATCATCTGGCACACTTCATTCAATTTGCCATCCATTCCTCCTCCAACATTTAATGTTGCAAACCGGCTTTTAGTAGGCCACTTTTCGCCCTCGCAAGAAACGAGACGTGACGGGTTGCGAACCGCGTCGCCGCTGTCCGGAGAAATATAGTTTTCAGTTCTCATAGCGTTCCCACGAGCATTACGGACTTAAAATGTCCAGCCACGCAGAGCCCTTTACGGGGATAAGGTGGAATGATGGAATCCCAGCTGTGTCCTGTGACCACCAACATAGGCACCCTCCGTTTGCGACCAGCTTGCCCTCTGGCCACGAATCCCTCGGCACAGGTCGGTTGACACCTTGAGTTGGGGTTTGTTTTTGAGTATGCTCCCTGAATGTTGGTTTAATTTCGGAGTGTTCCTTCTTCTAGACGGGTTGTCGTCCAAAACTGACGAGTCCCATCCCCACAAAAGAGAGTGGTTTAATTTCGGAGTTTTCCTTCTCCTAGACGGGTTGCCATCCAAGGCTAACGAGGCCCATCCCCCGAAGGTAACAAGGCAGTAAAATGGCAATACGAGTAATTCATTTATTACATCTAGGTCATATTTTTAACGGCGATTTACAAATCTAGATGCCATCCATGGCGGACACTCACTGATTCAAATACTCCTTTCAGTACGAGCGACAACGTTGCTACTTACTATTTTTTGGGGTCTATTAATATGAATACTGTTACAATAGATTAGTACTTTATTTAAACAGTGACTGCGACGTTGCTACTCGTACTGCAAGTAGGTAATTTCTTTTTGTATTTAAATTTGTTTCTTATATTATTATTCTGTATATTGAAATATGAAACCGAGATCAAATGTGATTGTTAAGAAGTCCACATTTGTCCTAGTTTTAACAATAACTATAATATTAGCACCGATCACGCATATTCTTGAACAGCTAGCTGTCAAATGCGTGAAACTAACACCCCTGAAGTAATTATCCCAGCATTCTTGCTATAAACGTTAGCTACGCTATGTACTTACATTATTCAAGATTCACAGTCGATAGGAACTATGTAATAGGTATATCTAATTAATTTGCAAACAATACTCTGTGCTTTACAACCTTCCAATTTACATTCTAATCCACTATTGCAAAGCAATTTGTATATGTACTGCGAACAAAAACGTAAGAGTAAAATATATTGTTATAAGGGCAGATACAAACTTAAAACCTAAGTCAGTATCTAAAATTGAAATGTCCTGGCAGTAGAAGTATTTCCCACTGAATATTGTAGACGAATAAACTTGTGTCGTGTTGTGAGCGAGAAACAAGATTTCCCGAAGGAAGCACTGTACCTACTATCAGCAGATTTGTTCTGCCTATGTACGTACTTCTGCACTCCAACATGACTGTCTTGCACAATTGTCTGCATGCCTTAATATTCTAGTTTTGTATTATCAATCATTATAATAATATCTTCTTCGGTTTACGTGGCTGTTTCACGTAAACAATTAAACTACAGTTTACGGATTTTATCGCGATAAAATCCGTCTCGTCCGTTACTGACTGCCTGACTGACAGACAACGCACAGTCGGAACTACTGGGCGAGACAAGAGACAAGAAGCTTTCATTTGGCATGTATTTTCCTTGGTCCACTCCCCAAGAAACGTGGGTAGTACATGATGCCAAATGTCAGCTAAGGGAGCAATAAGAGACGATTTTTGACAATTCCCTACCTAGAGGGGTAAAAAGGGAATCGGAATAAATATAAAACTTTTTGTCTAATGTGACATTCATCGCGGGCGTAGCAGCAGGCAAACGCTAGTAAAATACAAACGTAACCAAATGACTGGTATAATCCATCAGTACCCAGACTGTAAACGACTCGACGGCTGTCACGTTAGAGGTGGAAGTAATATATATATATTATTTTTAGTAGGTAGGTACCTATATCTGACAAACTAATAACGAATGTTCTATGATCTATTTCAGCACTTTGTGGTTGGTACGCATGGATGCCTACGCGCTATTGAAAGTAGGTACCCACGACTGTTGTTCAATGTCGGGTCAGTTCTAATATTATAAAGAGAATATCACACACACCGGACATATTTGATTAACATTAGAAATTAATATGTACGTGTTATTTGTAAATTAATTACTATTAAGGAACATTGTCTACCCTGTCTGTAATTAACTAGGTAATTTAAAAGTGTACTTCACTCCACTGTTGTGTAATTGGCATACCTACCTATATACATTGTAATAATCTTAGTTTATGTATTGTCAGCTGTGAAGGACCTATATGAAATAAATAAATAAATAAATAGAATATTCAATGCTAATTTTTTTTTATCACAGCTGCCACTATAAAGTGTCAATGACTACCTATTTCTTCATTAACAAAGTTTTTTAATGGAAAGTAGGTAGGTACCTACCGTATTGTTCGATGTACGTACATACGCAATGAATTTATTATAAGTAGGTAAAACAATCCGATTTGTAATTTTCGTGCCTAACTACTAAAGGTACTTGTATCGTCCCTTTTATGTAGTTAACCTAAGCCTCCTCAACAGATTTAAAAGATCTTTATTTTCTATCTACTGCAAAAGTATATTGTATTTCAATAAGACATCTGCTTTGTGAACCAGAAAGCAAAGAAAATAAGAGAGCTTTCGTGCGAGTGTCTATTTTACAATACAGACGGAGTAGGTAGTCTCTTTGCAGAGGCGGCAGCAACGAGGTCCATAGATAGCTACAATCAGATACATATCTATGTACCTACTGTCTTAATCTATTGCAATGTTGAAGGGAGCCTGATATAACGAGAGTGTTGATTTCATTAAGTACATATACCTATATCAATGGTTGATTTGTGTTGATTTTAGTTAAGAACCAGAAGGCCAATTCTGGTAATTATATTTGTTCAAATTCCAATATCGATCTAGTCTCGGCGTCATAAATGGTATTCTCGAAACTTAACTGACACTTGAATGAGATCGGGACTACATCGAAAGTTGAACCAAGTGTGAACTAGTGTGAACGGTATTCTGCTAATTAATAGTAGAGCAGGTAAGGTATTTCTAGTTTTTTCACAATGATACCATCGTACATAATATAACCACATGAGTAAATAAACCGAACAGAGAAACAGCTTCTTAAGAGCTTGTAAATTTGTTACCTATTTTGGTAGGGTTGTCACAATAGGTTAAGACAAATCGCTTGTTCGGTATACGACAGATTCTGGATTGGACAGATTCGTGATTCGGCAGATTCCCAACTCGACAGATTCGTGTATTGGGCAGATTCTTGGACTCGACCGATTCGCTATACGGCAGAAGTACAGTTGTAAATAAAATAGCGAGTGGAACCAAAAAAGCATGCACCTGAAACTTTTAAAAGCACGGAATAAAAATATACATTTGTTACCAAGGACACGACGTGATGACGTGATTTATTTGACATTCCCAACGATACCACTAATAGTGTTGAATATTTTTCTGGTAATATTTATGATCTATTTTGCTAATAAACATAGGAATCTCCTTTAGCTATTATGTGCCACTAGTTTTACCACGGGGATAGGTATCTAAAATAAGTTTAAAAAGAAATTGTGTAAGACAAATTCATGTCTACAAAACAAATGACTATAAATTAATGATCAACCATCGATAGGGCTTACAAAAAACAGGTGCATGCGATTTTCGACCTTATTGACAATTCATGACAAACTTCTTTTTGGTATTTTCTTGCTTTCTGACATTGATACGTTAGTAAAATTATAAATTCTGAGTTACGTCAATAAGGTCGAAAATCGCATGCACCTGATTTTTGTAATCCCTATCGATGGCTGATAACTTTCTGATAGTCACTGGTTTTGTAAACGTTAATTGCTTTTATACAATTTCACAACTAATGAGTTCACGAGGTTCCTCTGGGGGATCTGGCTAGGAGATCCTGGTGGACAACATGCAAACATTTTAAGTATTTCGTTGCCAACATTGACAATATTTATTTCAAGATCGAAATATTCGCGAAACTTTTGCTCGAGAAATTCAACAAATGAGATAAAATTATCAGGAGGAAAAAACTAATTAAAAAAATTGGTTGCCTGTAAAGTCGGTATATGGGCGAAAGTTTTACGTGACAACGACTTTGAGTGGTAAAATAATTTTAATGTGAATATTCATTCGTATAGTAGGAAGAAGGATGAAAGACGCGTGCCTTTCACTTTTTATGTCTGTCTCTCTCGCTCTTAGGCGGGACGCGTGCCTCTCACTCGCTCTCATTGTGAGCGCATAACGTGAGCGGAGCGTAACGCAGTTTCTTGAAGTGTCACCCGGCAAACCAATTTATAAGACGTTGTCACGTCAAAACCCAATTGTACGTTACCATCGTTAACATCTTTATAATGTCTGAATTATTTCATCTAATATTATTCATACACACAGTACTATACATACATAATTTTGCGGCATAGTCAAAACACCCATATTTTTATAATGTTCTATTTTCATCTAAAATTAATGAATACCTATTGAAAATAATTCACACGAACCAAGGAACCAATATATTTACTTACCGAAATTTTATTACTTAGTTGTATATTAATTTTAATTTGGCATGGAAACGTATTGGCATCCAATAACCATTCCTATTAATGTATTTTCCCATACAATGGCAAAATTCATGTTTTTGTTTTTGAGTTTTTGACATTACCTCTGAGATTAACAAGAGATTATAAATTGATTATATCGAAATTATACTGTAAGGAGATTAAGTGGAGCAGAATACCAATCGTGAGTCAATTCAAAATTAAATCGCAGTTCAGTCAAAATTCAGTGTCAGTGTCTGTTAAATACGAGAATTGGCCTTCAGTTTAATATTCAAATTGTACCTGTGTCTAAAAATAACAAGAAGATGAAGTTTCATCTGAAAATTACAAATTGTAGAAAGCAATAAATATGTACCTAAGTAGGTAAGCACAGAGTATAAACACGACTTAAAATAATTATAACAGCAGTGTTCGATCTCCCTGTACTCTTGAATATTGCAGTTTGACCTATATTATAGTGCAGACGCAATACCTACCTGCAGAGTTACTAAACGACTTAAAGTTCTGTACCGCGCTTACTTGAATGTATGTTATGTAGATGTGATTGTGAAACAACTTTGCCTAGTCATTATTTTATTTCTAACTAGCTGTTGTGCGGTTTTCGAAGAATCTCTAAGGCATATTTCAGCCTTTCAGGGGTAGAATATTAATAAATCGTTTGTTAGTGAGTGTCTACATACCTATGTCATAACAGGAACCCACAGTCCCAAAGTTCCAACAGTTGGGTGGGCAAATGGTTGAAGTAACAAGGCATCACGTCATCACGTGTACGTTACTAAGTTACTACTAACTAAGGGAGAGGAACGCGAAGCTGCTTGGCACACTTCTTCTTGACTTCATTCACTGCCTATTCTCTCATACCATCACAAATCACAATAATGAAACAAAAATTGGCCAATTAGGTTCGGACTGCCGATGCCGGCATTTTTACTCTTTACTAGAATATTATTACTTTTCGTGTTTTGTAAAAGGGTGTTAGTCAGTAGCATGAGCTAGAGAGTTTTTGTTTATTACTTTACGTAATTTCACACGAGTTGATGTTTTAGCACGGGTACTGCTTTTTTTAGAAATATGCCACGTAATGTCTGTATGATAGTGATAATCTCTCATGTCTGATAATAAAGAACAACAACCCAAACAGACATCGCGTTAGACTAACATTCACAATTACACAGTATTTTTTATTAACCAGAAGATTTCGTCATCGCTACCATGATACGCGTTATCCATTTGAAGCATGATATGATAATAGGCATAGTAATCGATAACACTAACCTACTAAAATAAACGAGTCATGTTTATAAATAAGAAGAAGCTGTAAACTAAACGAGAACGAGCGATATATCTTTCGTCGAGTGGTAGAGTCATGCTGCTGGAGTAGTAACTAATTTTCTGAAAAGCTGTCTTCATCGTATAGGAAATAATTTGACGCGTGAAAATAATTTATAGTGGTTTAAATGGCCTCTTCGCCGTTCAACTGTTGTGAGTTCGATCCCTACTCGAGACAACTCTTTGTATAGGTAATCCGCCAGTTGTTGTTTCGAGTGGGTGTACATTGTTTCCGTTGATTCAATGTTTGTAAAGTCATCCGCGACCGCAGATCATTTATTTTTTGTGCCCGCGACACAGGATTTTAGGACTCAGTAATAAGAATAATGTATCGGATGATAACGTATACACGGGTGACTTCTTAAAATTTATTCACGTGTGTGTCACTTAACCATTAACAACATTATTTCTCTATATTTGAAACAGGTACAAAATGAGTAAATGTTTAAATTATGCTGGAAACAGCACTTACCTAAGTATGTGTTTTCGAGTGTTTTAAAAGAGTGAACGGTAATTGCATTAAAAATTAGGGTCTTTATTTTTTATACGATTATTTAACACTGTTTCAGTATGTTATATCCAATTAATTGCGATAAAACAGTGTCTCACTTTATATATAACTATACAGTAACACGCACATTTAGTCCATAGAATTATATATTTTTTTCGGGCTTCGCGTGCATTTCTTAGCGAATTTTTAAATGTCAAAGGGTGCATAGGGTTCCCACCAAGAACTTAGGGTCCCAAGATAACCTCACCTGTAAGTGGTGCACCTGCCGATCAACGGACGAGGCTCTGGCAAACAAAATATCCCTAAAGGTGGCCGTTTAATGTGCCTCTGCCTATACCTTCGGGGGGGCAGGCGTGAGTCTATGTATGTATGTCTGTATGCAAAAGGTGTTAGTGTTAAGTTAGGAATACACTCAATTTGTCTTTCTTTCTTCCAACACCAAGACCCAATCTTCCAACACGAGTATTCGCAGCCGACTCTACCATAAGGTTCAGTTTTCACTCATTTCACAAAAGATCCTGAAAACTTGTGTTAGAAAAAGATGGGCAAAGAACTAAATCAACAGCACCTCCAAGACTTTTGAAGTTGACAAATCACATGTGGTGCTTCAAAGTCTTGGAGAGACGTGCATCAAAATAATTGGAAATATCAATGGAAATTATGATTTATCGAAAACTGCGATTGCGAACTTCCTCCCATAGTTATTCTATAGGAATTTCCCGACGCTCTATCATATTGAAGCCAAGGTCATAAAAACTGAGGACACAGGTTTTAATGACGAAACTTTATAGCGACCTAAATACAACACTATCAAAGAAATAACTTTGCTATTTTTAGTGTCACGACAAAAAGTATCAGGATTAAATTTGTAGAGATTTTAATTTGCAACTACAGATACATATGTCTGCATTCGCAGTCTTTCGAAATTGCGTCCTCTGAAAAATGCAACCCAAATCTGACTTTTCGATGGAATAATTAACAATCTTGTATTTTAGTGACTGCCCCTAGGAATTGCAATTATTCGCCAGAAAGAACACTTTTGTTTCGAACCAGTACAGAAAGAGCGAAAGGTTAGTCGCGCAGTTTCAAGTCTTTTTATACAGATTAGATTTTTCCAAAGCAGTACATCAGTACTGTATATCTTGTATATCCAACTATTCCATTTCGTTTACACGCCAAATTGCTAATTCATTCTATTATCTCTTAATAGACATCTCCTTCATTCTTGTATTACTTAATTCATTTTGTTATGTTACATGAAGTTAATATGTTATAGTTACTGACATCCGGTTACTTCGATGCAGGTCTATTGCATAGCGACTGTAGTATAAAATAAAAATAAATATACTAGTTTTGATTCTTATTGTATTTTGATAGCATGATCTTACTTAGTATCTGAGAACGTTGCTTGGTACAATGTTGACTTGTTGAGCCTTTATGTCGATAGCTTTTCATCAATAGACGCTGTAAAAAGTCAATGCATGCACAGTTATAATTATTTGTTTACTTGTTCAGAGTAAAAACGATATGCCACTTTTTGCTCAGCCTATTTCTACGAGGCTAAAAATAGTTTCTATTATAAAGGATCAAAGTTAAGCGCAATAACTCAATTTGGTCGAGCTTCAGGTTTGGATAATGTATTTATATTTACCTTGTAAGTTGTACTCTTGTAAGTTTAGGGACCTGCCTGACTTGTTAATTACACGTCCTGAACAAAATCTAACAGTGGTCCTACCATAAACAAGATGCCTCTAATCCCTCTGGAATTAATTTACAATCGAATAAGACATGTGGGTCGTATTAACACGAAATGAAGATAGATTGGTGGACGCATTATTCTATTGGAGTAATTACTTATGGGAACTACCTTATGTTTCAAAATTGTTACGTCTCAAAGTGATTGGAAAATTATCTCTAAGTATTATTTATACTTAGTAGTTCCTATTATTATTTCTTTAAAAAATCTAACCATTTATTTTTAATTTAGTTTTCAGCTTATTAACTCCGTTTGAAGGTCATCATTATGTAACAACACCAATTGCCAATTTATTAAACCCCAGGAAGCAGCAAATTGTAATAAGTTATCATGTTACTTTGAATACATTTAATTAATAAATCAATTTTAAAGAATCGACTGCACAAATACTTCGCTGCAAATGAAAACTATTAGAAATTGCGAGATACATCATCAGTTGTCTCAACTGCCCGATTAAATATAATAATAATAATAACTACGGGGTGAAAATTGTGTATGATATAATTGATATATGTACAAAAACACATGAAAGGTACGCATGTCTACTTTAAATCTGAGCCACCCTGTGAAACGTACCTAATAACGTTGGTTTATATAATTTACTGGATTGTTTTTTAGTTACGTCAACGTATACTCGTGAGTACCTGCCTATGAATAAATAGATACACTAACAGTATAGGTGTGATTGATACACAAAGATTATATTCTGGGTATCAATCACACAAGATGTTAACTTTGTCATCCGCCCACTTACCTGTGTTGTAAGATCTTGTTGTAAAACTAGACAGCTAACAACTAGTTCTCAAGAGATGATGTCAGATATATATTTTGCGCACAAACCATATTGCGATACTAAAATAGAGTAGTAGTTCTGTGATAGAATTTACCTACAGATAAATAATATATTTAATGATACACTGGGATACGTAGGTCCCTACTAGGCACTTATCTTTTTGTAAGGCCCACATCCACGTAACTAAACAAGTTTTACTACTTTGAACATTGTTGAAATATAGCGAACATAAAACTGTTGTATAGCTTCACACAGTTACGTGACATATTTTCTAGATGACCCACTTTTATACAAGTATCATTAGTTTATATGTATATTAGAAATTCTAGTGATCGAGCGATGGTGAATTTTTCAAACTTTTTGTGCAACGAAAGAAACGCACGCTTAGTGGAATATAGAAAATGTTGTGCAAAGTTGTTTGAAAATGAGTCGAAAGTTTTCCAAAGTAAGCACGTGTTACCTTCAGTTTTTGACAAACTTCCCGGTAACGCACTATACAGATTAAACTTCGTGAAGTCTTGGCCATACTGCCCATACTCGTACTATCATTATATAGAAGTAGGTACTTGCTACTTGGTAGTTGTGGTGTATAGAATATAAATTTGTTTTCCAGGCTCTCTAATGTCATACCGAGCGAAATGACCGCTTAATCTAATCTGACGGCTGGATCTGTGATGGAGAAAATTTGCCTGCGCTTAATTTGAATTGAGGCACTAATTTGAGGATCAACTTAGTTTTAGCGATAACAATAAAACTGACGGAATATATCTCTCTCTCTATCTACACAAAAAGTGAGAAGCTGTCTTACTTATAAAAAGATGGGATGTCTAAGTTATTTTGAATTTATTAATTTGAAATTTAATTAATATACAGAAATACGCTCCAGGGAGTCGGAATTTCACACAAGAGCTGCCAGTTCCTTCCTACATTGGTTTTCATTACTCTGTAAGATCGTTTTTTTTCACATTAAAAGGCTGTCTGGATAAGTATTTTTGTATTAAGAAAGTTAGTGAAATGTGGATATATAATATACTGATTATTAAATATTTGATTACAGTTAAGTAAAGATCCCATCCCATGGGCGCGTGCGTGACTCTAGGCGCTCGCGCTGTACGAATAGCGCTTTGCACACCGTAGCGCATACAACGCAAGATTAAAGCTTTGGCTAAAGCTGGATCCTCTCTGTCTAGGAGACTGAAGTGCGCAGTATTATCGACAATTACTTAGAGCTTCTTAGCAAGAGTTACAGCATGATCTAAAATGAAAACATGCCAAGTGCATACCGAGACCCACACGTTTCAGTCTAGATTTGCACAAGTCGTTGAGTTGAAGAGTTGGAAAACATTTTCGCAATTGAAAACTAAAGATAATATAAGGACGCGATCACAACATTCATTTTATCGCTTGCAAATTAAACTTTAATTTAATAGATTATTACTCGTTAATTCGTAAATTCTAATGTGTCGTTATAATTTTCATTGAAGGTACACCGCGAATTCAACTGCTAAGCATAATTTATGTTTATCAACATAAATTCTACTCTATGCTATTAGAGTTTTTTGCTTAATATTTCGCACACTCATTTTTGAACAAAAGAAACGGTTTTAAAGCTGTAGTCGCGTCTGTCAGCCAAGTTTCGCTTCATAGATGTTCCATGCCACTCCTGTGGGCCCTGTCCAAACGCCGGCCGCAGAGTATATAGTAGCACATTTAACTTTTTTTTGCGATTTCGACAAAACTAATAGTAGATATGAAATAGATATTATATCAGAATAATTAAATATGCTGAGGCATATTTCAATACATTCACATACATTTCAAATAAGTTTAAATATATATCCAATTTCATACGATTTCGAGTAAGATAGATAGTATGAGTTGAAATACATTTTTAATTTAGGATATATCTATGTGCCATATCTTATAAAAATCTGCAATATAAATATAAAAAAAGTGTCTGGCAGAAGCAACGCTTTATGAAACTCATAAATCGTAATCCAGCCAACATAGCAGCACGCGGCCTGCATTATTGCGATCTTTAAACCTAATATTAATATTATACGGTGTAGATGTACGTGACTTTAAGTTATGCATGCCCACAGACATTTGTAACATTCTCCAATTTTTCCATATTTTAATAAGAAGGCAAACATAAACTAATGCTTTATTATAGACAAGATGATCGTTAAATCTTGTAATCTTTATCAATCATGTGATATGGCGCTGATGTATATCGAATCATTTCGGGTACAATATACATTTCTACTTTTCTCGATACGTTTTCTACATCACACTGCACATGAGCTAACTATAGATACAATAGATAGATACAATCACATCTTAATATATAAAATCCTTGCGTTACTGACTGACTGACAGACAAGCTACCGCCGAAACTACTCGGCGCAAGAAGCTGAAATTTAGCATGTATGTTTCTTGGGGACCGTAGGGGTGCACTAAGACGGGATTTCCCGCAATTCCCACGGGATCAGGAAAAACGGGTAATTCGAAAATATGTGCGTGCGAAGCCGCTGGCGTCGACTAGTCTTAATATATAAAATACTTGCGTTACTGACTGACTGACAGACACGCTACAGCCGAAACTATTGGGCGCAGGAAGTTGAAATTTGGCATGTATGCTCCTTGGGGACCGTAGGGGTGCACTAAGAAGGGATTTCCCGAAATTCCCACGGCATCGGTCAAAACGGGTAAATTTAAGAAACATGCAGGCGTAGCTGCTGGCGTCCTCTAGTATAAAATATAAAACTACAAACCGGAAATATATTTCAGCTGTGAAGATCACAAGCATTTCTACAGTAGCGATTGTCAATATTCACACACAAACTTACAATATCCGTCATATCATTTACAGTTTGCAGCACACTTGTTGCATACTGATTATACACATTTGGCCTGCCTTGAAACTTTGTTAGAAGTTTAAATCATAGGAAAAAAGACGATGTAAAAATATTTTACATGTGAGTCACGTTAAAAAAGCACGTGTCCAAAATATGCTTGAAACTTTAGAGAGCGACAGTAAGCCGTTGGGTGTGGATTATAATAATCACTTCGGTCCAGTGGGCTATTAATGAGAGGGTTGACGTTGTACCTTAGTTACCTTACGTTTAAGTATTATCCCTTAGTCACCCATTACGACACCTGGGGGTGTTACGGAGTGGGTGGATAATGCGGTTTTATAGTTAGTGCCTTGATATTATACGCTGGCCATAAACATTTTGATATGAACTTTATACCAAATGTGTTATCTGACTGTATCGTTTCTAAAGCTTACACAATGTAATTCTAAACATATTTAAGAATTAGAAAGGCTTACAATGTTCTTGTTATATATTCTTACCGCTAAAACATAATCTCATAGCGTTAATTATTCCACGTTTATTATGGATGTTTAATACCTTAGAGTTTACCTTAAGAAGCTTAGGTTGCTTAAGAATTGCTTACGTAAACTTTGATCTTGGTGCTGATTGTTTAAATGTTTCCATATAACATTATAATGAACAGGATTTATTACACTGTTTTGTTTCTTACTTAAACTTATGATAATAAAAACATTTCACAGCATTTTTTGTTCATTTGCCTATCTGGTGCTTATGAGAAGAATTTGCATTCTACAGGCCTTCACAAATATTTATTATGCAGATTCGCCTCAAACATAAATATAAAAAAAATATTACCAGTGTTTTATGCGGTTTAAAGTCGTATTATATTTCTCCCTGACCGAGAAAGATAAAGCAATATGTCATCATGATAACTAACTAACTAAGTTATGAATAACTAATAAATATGTTGGTACCTTGAATCAGCCTATTTAAGCCGTAGACGCTGGAACCTTAAATACACTCCACTGAAAATCACATAATTGTAGAAATTTTCACTCCCTGACATTGTGTGATTTGCCTTGGAGCAGAAAGTTGACGTTAGTAGGTAAAGCCGGCCCTTTGACAAACTTACACGCAGATATATGCTTTCTATGTGCCCATAGAAAGATTTGGTCTAAATTGGGATTGGGCATAAATACTGTTGCGCCTGCTCTAAATATTATCAATAACTATGGAACTATTGTTTAAATAAAATCAAACGGAATTGGACTACAAGGATAGAAGTTTAATTAAGCAAGTATTGGAGTGTATAAAACGTAAATGTGATTAAATGTAGATATTTATGAAAAGGAGAGTCTAGATAGGTTGGTTTAACCTAGAATACTTCAATTTGACTCGCATGAATCGAATTCACTGAAAAGGCCGTTTCTATTCATTTATAGTATTTTATAGCCTTTAAAGGTCATCAAAGGGGCTGAAACCCTTCCATCCTCTGAAATAGTTTTTATTTATTTTGACCTAATAGACGAAAAACATGGTTCACTAAATATGATCAAATTAATTATGCTTTTGCTCACCTCAAATGATACCTAGTCCTGGATCTGAAACCAGTCCAGTCTTCAGGTAGGTATTAATTATTAAGACCAATAATGTTAATTTAAGACCCTGTTATATAATCATCCAATTCAAAATATGGTACATTTGAATAGGTAGTCGTATTATAAGTGAAATTATTCGTAATTCGGTACATTTGAGTAGGTACCGATACCAATATTTTAAAGTGTCTGTTTGTTGGCTGTAATTAGATAGAATGTGTGTTGTTTGTGCAGATGTGATGTGCCGCCTGATGGTGCGGCAGGCTTTGTGGGCGCTGGCGCTGCTGTGCTCGCTGGCGCCCTCGCAAGCCGATGGAAACATAGGTAAGTTTCTCCACCACGCTTCACATCCACAGAAATAGCGGATCCCGGACTCCATAGCGTTAGAATGCATCTGCAATAACGCTAGGATCTTCTTCCTCCTTTTTGTCATTTTGAGCCCAACTCTGGAGTCGCAGTTCTCAAACCACCCGAAGGCCTCCGACATGGCCTACCGATTCTTGTCCTGTGTTAAGAACCGGGATCGACAGCTTTACGTGGCCTTCAAAGCTAGGACGATATTGATGACTATACATCTTCAGGAGTGCTGCGTCAAGAGCATAGCTTACTAAGAACTCATCCGACCTTCCAGGCTAATTGGAAACACGATCTTATTTAAGTCTCATATGCCATCTCTTTCTAACGAGCGTAGTCTCTAGAGAGAATCGTATCACAGATTGCGACTACAGCATTATGTTCTATTACATAATATCAGCCATGAAAATTGCTAACGAGTTGTTATAAAACCGACAGATGTGTTCATTTATATGCAATAATTCCTCGAAGATATGGCTTGGGCGATACGCCGCTTACATAAATAATTATGTAGATAACGACTACAGGCATTCTTCGTCTAGCTGGGGATGACTGGCAACATTTTTATATGGGATCAGCTAAGAGCGCATAAAAGTCTGACTATGAGTTTTTGTTTTTATTATTGGTAACTTATCTTCGTTGATATGATAATTAAAAATCATGTCAATGAAGTAACTGACTGCTACTGAGGAAGGTGTATTTGGCCTTTGTATCTAGTAAAATATGCTGGCACACGAATACAAGGATAGCGCTATGATGTCTTTTAATTAATTAATTTAGAAACTGCAAAGCTAACTTAGTTCTGACCATTTCGCTTGAGCTCTCTTGTGAATTTAAATATGCATCGCTTCTCAACTAGAGATCAATTTGAATGCATGATGTACACCGTGTATTTTAAGTCAGTGCTCTCTCGTAAGGTGTAGATCTTCGAATAAATTAAGGCGTCTTAAATTTGCCTACGCCCGCTGTCGTCTAAAAAATTTATAGATTTTATTATCGTCTTCTTGAAAAATACACCTCCTACTGTTTTATTAACGGACGATAAAAAAGAGAAGGTTCTCAATTCGACGCGTATATTTGATTCTTTTTATGTATACCCGTCCATAACTTTTACTGAGTTGCCCTTTTCAATAAATATCAATTTTACTATATTATTTTATTAAGATATATACACGTCTAGATAGACATGTATTAAAATCATAGTTATACATAGTAATCGTTAAGACGTTTGCCGCGGTGTTATAAATAAACCGATACTCAGTTTTAAGAATATTACAGTTTGCAACATAGCTAAAGTAATTATGAATAAGAGTCGGCTGCACCTCAACCGGAGAGGTAAAGTACATACGTAATTGGACACATAAATACGCTTAATTCTTAATTACATCATTAAGGCTGTACTTAACTACTTAGGGCGCCACGTCGGCGGTCAGAAATTGCTAAAAACAATTAAGCTTTTAAAACAGCTACTAATTTTTACGTCATTACGCAAACGGGTGCATTGACTCTACAGCATAGATATAGAGAGCTACTGAAAATACACAACCTATAAAGTTCTTTTAATATACGCGCTTCAAACCGATTTCTAGCAATTTCATTATGTACTTATTGGCATTCAGAGGCTGGACTATGACATACTTAAGTAATGGACAAGGTATGAATTCGCTACCAGTTATATGGTATCATATTACTTATTTTCGTCATATCAGATAGAGGTCCGATGCCGAATATAAGCCCGAGGCCCCTAAGGCTTTCCACATAGACCCATCTTGAGCTGCCCGCATCCATTCGCTTACGTACTTCACTTTCATAAAAAATATTAGCATCGTATTTTATAAGCACAACCATCGCTATAAAGCCTACCATTGTACCTATTGAAAGCAGACCGTATTGACCAAACTGTTTATTCGTCAGGTTGCTTGTTCAGCGCATCGTTATGCGTGGAGGGAGTGGAATGGTGTTACGACGGTAAGTTCTATAAGTTCACAACTATAATAGAAAAAGTTTCCAACGTGTCACAAGTCGGTAGTCAATATACCTTTAAAATAACTAACTTCTTTAAGCTAATAAAATATCATTATTTCACCTCATTTTCTTTTTAGACTTTGCCTTTGGTAAATGTATACCAGTTTTTGAAGAAGAAACTGAAGACGGAGCTCTTTATCAGTAAGTATTTCCATTTATATATATTCTAAATTAAAAAAAAATGATGTCCTCAACTTGTGGAGTTAATAGTAGTTAAAGGTAAGAGATATTGAGAATCTTCTTCTACCAAAGTTGTCTTACTACGGAATTCAATATTCGATCTATAGATAGATCTGTAGATTTTAGATTCGTTTTTGACATAAGCTCCATACAAAATATGTCAAACAAATCTCTAATCTCAAAATCCATGTATGGATCGAATATTGAAAATGGCCGCTAGCCTATCATTGGATAATAAGGCTTTGCTATTCCAGCTACGGCATAGCTTTTAGATTACTTTCCTTGGGCAGAATAGGGATAATGTAATTGATGTATTGATTGTAGTGAGAGAGTTTAACGGCGAAGCCAAACATTTTAAGACTAGAACTGTAAGAACCATTAAATGTATGAACACTTGTAATCCACAGGTATGACATGAGCTCAGAACAGTTGCAGTGGTTCGAAGGAGAGTTACAGAGGCTCGCGTCGCGCGGCTACCGCTGGGAGCACGCGTACACACAATGTGTGCTGCAAGCGATGCTTTATACACTTCGACAAACACTGTTAGTCCTAAATAATCATTTACACCTATTAAAACATAAAATTCTATCCACTTTGGGATAGGGAAGATAATACGTGTTAGTGAAACAAATCCTGCGTCCTATCGTGGGCAATATTAACTTACCCTATGCTACTTTTTAAGGGTTCCGTACCTAAAAGGTAAAAAACGGGCCCCTATTACTAAGCCTCCGCTGTCTGTCTGTCTGTCACTAGGCTGTATCTCATAAACCGTGATAGCTAGAAAGCTGAAAATATTAACGGGGAGTTCCATACAATAAATGTGTTTTTTTTTTGAGTAACAAATTGCTTAAAAATTACGTTTGTTGTATGGGAGCCCCCCTTTAGTATTAACCTTTTTTATTTAATTACTTATTTTGAAAGGTAATAAACAACTACATATTCTGTGAAAATTTTAAGCGTCTACCTGTTACCGTTAGTAATTTTGAGCAAAAAATGCGAAAAAACACGTTTATTTTATGGGACCCCCCCTTAATATTTTTTATTTAAAAAAAAGAAGCGGCGGTAGCCCAGTGGTGTACGTAACGGACTGCCGAAACGATGGTCTCGGGTTCGATCCCCAGGTACCTCGGGCACACACCTCTGACTTTTCGAAGTTATGTGTGTATTAAAAATGTTAATTATCGCTCGCTTAATATTGTGCCCGGTAGATGGCAATAGGCTCGCCCCCTATTACATTGGGACCGAAACATATCTGGCGAAGTGTGGGTGTGTAATACACCTCTGCCTGCCCCTTCGGGGATAAAAGGCGTGAAGATATGTTAATGTTTATGTATGTTTTTAGTATTTGTTGTAACCAAAATACATAATTTGTGAAAATTTCAGCTTTCCAGCTATCACGGTTTATGAGATACAGCCTGGTGACAGACACACAGACAGACAGACATACAGACAGCGGAGGCTTAGTAATAGGGTCCCGTTTTTTACCTTTTAGGTAAGGAACCCTAAAAAACGAAATAGTGACATAAATTATTTTATTTATTCCAGCAATCCTGCAACTGTCAATACCAAAATATGTGAACATTTTGCTGACCCTAAATTAGAAACTGAGTCTACAGAAAGTGGGGAAGAAAATTTAGAAGTAAGTCTAATCTTACGAAATCGCTTATTTGGCTGTTTTACTGTTAACTTTTTGTAACTAATAATAATATCATCATGCAGATTGAACCTGACGAAACAGCATACATTCGTTTCACACCAAACTCACCATTATCAGATTTCGCAAATGAAGTCTACAATCCACCATTTAACCCTGACGATGACCCTACACCGTATATACCTCAAGGTAATTTTAATAACGCTAATATATATTATAACCACTCAAATAAGTGTAAATTATGATCTATACTATATAATTTTACAGGAGGTGTACAGACGGAAGGCGAAACTCCAAGTGACAAAATACGCGATCTCATGTTATTAGATGAAAACGAGGAATCCCCAGTAATATTACCTTTTTCAGGATTCAGAGAAAGAATTCAAACTGAGCAAAAGGCAATCAATGATGAGAATCAGGTACCTAGAGTAACGATCGACAAAGAAAAAAAATCGTTGGCCGAAAATCTTGAAAACGAACCTAATATGGGCTATTCCGATGAAGAGCGTTTAGGTGCTCATTTTCGAAAGCTTAAAACAAAACCACCACTTTACACAGCTGAATACATTACAAGTAATCGAATTTCTCCATTAGATGAGGAAGTATTTTCTAATGCTATGAAGAATTATAAACAAAGTTTTAACGAGAAACATTTTCCTTTCGAATACGAAAACCCTGGTGATATACCTGAACCAAGAGTTTATATAGATGAAGACGGTGTTGAAGAATTTCCAATTGACGCAGGCAGTGGAGAACTAGATCCTTTTCATTTGAAAGGTATTATTAATAGTATTCGTTTGTTAGCTTTAACTAGCTTGCTTTGCATAATAACTAAGTAAACATTAAATGCTGCAGACAATTCGCCCGCTTCAGATGCAAAACATGCCAAAGAAGTTAAATATTTAATGAACTTGTGGCGTGATGTTGTGGATTCTAATAACAAACCATTAGATGCCATTTATGCAGAAGGCGGTCCGCTCAAAGCAGACGAATTGCAGGGTGAGTTAGTTTTGTGATTTAGTTTACGAACATAGTGTTACCTCCATGTAAAGAAGGCAATTTGTGTTGCTTCTGGCTTCGTTTGCATCGTAGGTACAAAAGCAACATTATTTCACTCATTCTGTTGAAGTATTGACGTACTAATATTTTAATTCCGTTCCCTCAGTTAAACAATGTGTTATTTTATTTTTAGTAATTTTATTTTACATAGGCCCGTTACACCAAGAACTGTAATACTGTCATAGTTTCACACCAGAATGAGGGTGTTATAAATACCAACGATGTTTCAGGTGAAAATTACAAATTTTATCCCAAGGATATCCAAGATTTGATTGATAACGAATGGGGCTTTAAGCGTAGGGAAAGAGACGATGTTAAAAAGCCTGGGCCACGCCTGGACATAGCACTGTTAAAGAATTTATACAACAATAAGTCAGTGACAGGTTAGTGTCACCGCGGCCTGAGTAACTGTTTTAGATCATTGGTGTTCCCTCAGATAATATCAGGCGACAGGCTCACGCCACAACTGCCTTTTAGAGATTTTTTTTACTGATCGCACTTCTACGTCTTGTATAGAACACCGCACTATGTGTTTCCCTAACTTAGCACATTTTGATTTTTTGTGAGACACAGCATGGACTGCTATTATAGTCCTCCGTATAAAACATGTTGCCTTTATGTGATTACGTCTAAGTGTTTAGTTTATGTTTATATTAAAGGCCATTTCTGTTGTATTTTTCGGTGTGTTTATTCTGGGTTAATTTTATAGCCCACCGTTTGTATATTGTATTGTCATTTCGTCTGCTTCAATGTTTAAAATGTACTTACGCATTTATGTGTTAAATATTTCGTTATTATGCGCTTACCTTCAATAAATTGATAAAATTATAAAGAGCTTGTAAGAATTTTATTATTTGAAAAATATTAACCTTCCTCTACACTTTGCTATCTATATAATCATTGCAATAACATATATTTATTGAATAATTACAAACAATTCTTCACTAAATGCAAAATCTATGCATGTTTCAAGTTCTATATCGATGTTGTACTAATGTAACCCTTCTCTATTTGGTATTAACAATATTTGTACCATTTTATATTTCAGCAAATGGAAGTCCGAACGCTCAGATAAACAATAAAGCTGATGACCATAATCGTAACATTGACCCCTCGTTTGCGTATGTCAAGTTTAATAACATGTGAGTAATAAATATATACATGGACTCTAAAACAAAAGATAAATTACTATCCCATCTGACTTTATTATTGGTTTGCCTCAGGTACCTAACTAACTGGGAAAAGGGCACTGCATTTATTTCAAGATTAGAAGAAATGCTTGGTTTAGAGAAAAACACTTTTACACATCCCCGGTAACTTTTATTAAGTCTATATCGAAAAATAAAAGACTATCGTTTCGATTTATAATCAATTTTATAATCATTACTACGTACTATACACGCGTATTTTTCTTGAATGTAACAATTGCAATACTTTTTGCTTCAGAGTGGATCCTACTGAAGTCACATTCAAAGTAGAATCAAATAGTAAAGGCTATGATGCGGCAGAAGTAGCTAAACGTGTTGGTAAGTTTAGATCTTAACCATAATTCTTACAATACATGATAGAATAAAAGTTTTAATCAATCTAGCAAAATTGATGCTTTTTTTCTAGATGATATCAAAGATGAAGTGCGTCGTCAGACAGGCGCAGAAATACTTGCTACTGGCATTGGTGGCTTGGTAAGTCTCTATGCTACTCAACATCTTTATAAAGCTTGATAAAACAAAAAGAAACGTCTTTATCAAAGAGATAAAAATTAGTCTAAAAAGAGCTTCTACTTGAAGCTCTTTTGTTTTATAGGATGGTGGCTGTTTTGTAGAGTAAGGCAGGTGAATTCAATTTTTGGATTTGCCTCATGGAATACAGAATAGTGATTTGCCTATTAAATATACATACATATTTGACATGTTTTGTATGGAGCTTCTGTCAAGTGGGTATCCAAAGGCAAACGAATCAGAAACCTAAACCTAAGCACACTGACTTATACTTTCGCTGTATAACCTTTGCTACAACTATGTATAATCTAAAATTAACAACATGACATGTTTATTGCAGAATAAAGGAGAACCAATAAGTAAGCGTGTGGGCTCACCAGAAGCCTATTTCTTTGGTATGGACTTGCCAGTAATACTGGCTCTGGTGGGCAGCCTGTCAGTTCTGATGATAGGCGCCACTGTGTTCGCCGTGCTGTTAAAACGTGACATGAGCGCTAAGAGAAAAATGCAAGGCCTATCTTCAGCAGCCGAAATAGATGCAGAAGCACGACTGGATTACCAGGTACTATAAACAATAAATGTATATACGCGACAGATCTTACATATGCCCACCAGTTGAGGTTTCATAGAATTCTAGATCAGGTTCTTGAAAAGAAAAAGATCTAGACTTCTATGAAAATATTTTACCATAATACATTTTTTCGGGTCATAATTCTACTTTCACCAGTGACTTGACGATTTAGAAGCCAGTTATTTATGTTTTACTATTGTATACATCCACAGGAGCTGTGCCGGGCGCGTATGTCCGGTAAGTGGTCGGGACAGCAGACGACTGCTGCTCCACCGCCACATCCTACCGAAGCTCCTCAACGAATCACGTCGTTATCCCGAGAACCCGCCGAAGGCAATTCTCCCTCAACCAGATCTAGCACATCTTCATGGTAATTGCTGCGTCTTCATAATTATTAGAAAATAAAATTTCTTATGATTGAAAGTTGGGAATTTTATTTTTTCCAGGAGTGAGGAACCGGCTCTAACCAACATGGATATTTCTACCGGACACATTGTATTGGTATGGTTTTACGAAATCATCTTTTTCTTTCTCTCTAAAATTAAAGACACCTTTCGTCTCTTTAAAAAAATAGTCAAATACATTAAAATTATAAATCTGAAAGAGTAATATTTTGAAATCAAAATCTAAAATAGCTCAACAGCGACATATTTTAATCTGAATAGTTTTCGTTCACTGAGAGAAGATACTAGTCGTTCTCAAATTATTCTGATCAAATTCAATTTGTTAAATATCCCACTGATATGGTTTGTGTTCAAAATAAAAGTTAAATTCGGTTTATACAAAACTAGACGTTGCCAGCGGCTTCGCCCACGTCAATTATACATATAAACCTTCTATCCTATATATTTAAAAAAAAAACCACTTTAAAAGCCGTTGCGTAGTTTTTAAGATTTAACCATAGGTACATAGGGACAGACAGACAGAAGACAGACTTTGTTTTATACTATGTAGTGATTTCTAATTCTTGTCTTATTAATACCGAGTAGATTCCAATTTACTTAAGATTTCATGTTTGAGTATTTAATACACACAATAATTGAAACAATGCTTACGTTTGCAGGCCTACATGGAAGACCACCTGCGCAACAAAGATCGTTTGGAGCAAGAGTGGCGTGCTCTGTGCGCGTATGAAGCGGAGCCGTGCGCGACCACGGCCGCCCTGAAGCCCGACAACACCGGCAAGAACCGATACGCTGACGTGCTGCCTTACGACCACTCCCGGGTCACGCTTAACACGCTCTCTAATCATCTCGGCTCAGACTTCATCAATGCTTCGACTATTGTAAGTTTTGCTAAAGTTGTTTTCAACTTTTATCTAGGGTACAATGATGAACATTATAAAATATTCACAAATATCTTTTGGTTAGTAATTACTTAATTTATTTAGCTACTAATTATTACGTTGCTCATATTCTAATGGGTCCATTCTTTTCAACCAGCTTAAACAAGAAATAATATTTAATCTTTTCGTGATTTAAAAAGTACCTAATCTGTTATATTGAAATAGTTTTTACTTTTTCGCCACCAGCCGAGTATGTAAAATAGTTATGCTAGGTAACGGCAAATCCAAAAAGACTAAATGGAATTGAGGCACAGGGCTAACAGGTTGTATTATATTATTCTAGACGGATCATGACCCGCGCAACCCAGCCTACATCGCCGCAGCCGGCCCCATGGCTCACACAGCGCCCGACTTCTGGCAGATGGTGTGGGAACAAGGCAGCGTCGTCATGGTGATGCTGACGCGCCTTACCGAGAACGGACAGCAGCTTTGCCACCGATACTGGCCCGAGGAGGGATCCGAACTCTATCATATCTATGAAGTAAATAGCTTTTGTCGTTTTTAACACGTTCGCTGCATTACGAGATCTATCAGATCTCTTGCAGGACTTTCGTATTGTGCGTTGAATATAATCGAGTTGTTTCACTCTTTGCGGGAGGCTCTAACGTGAAAAGTTCTTTAAGTATGAGTAGGACAAATATACATATTTGCTTCCTACTTAAAGCTGAGTTAAAGGACATTCAAAAATAAATTAGAGATGGATTAGGTCCCTAACGCACAGTACTGTAATTATTTTCATTACTTGCGTTAGGAGCTATATCGTTATTCGTGGAATCGTACGCCTCGTAGACGCAAGAGAAACAGGGTGGGCTTCGCGGGCGCTATGTAACTCGTTTTAGTGTTGTTCTACCATCGACATTGAAAAAATGCCTGTTCAAAAAGTAGAGCCCCATGAGAAGTATCAGGCAAGAAACTCAGTGCCACTCTTTTCATCGTCCTGTTTTATACAATTTAAATAACTATATTGCATTTTTCATATATGAGCTGGATTGTCCATAATGTTGTCGTTAATTAATATGGTTATTTGAAAAATAATATAAAAGCACTAAACTAGACTAGCACAATAGAGACACAACAGGTCACATTCAGAAAAGACTTGAAATTGTAAGAAAGAAATAGCCCGTGTGAATGAACAAGTTAATCGCAAGCATATTTATCTTCAATATACTCTAGTACCTACCGAGTAAGCCTTCTTGACACCACTTGCGCGGAATGCAAGCAATCAATGTGCTTACCATGTTTTAATAAAAACACTTTTCATAATAAATAAAAGTTATTGATGGCGCAGTGAAGGTGTTACTACTACTCACTCCTAGCGTTATGCCAGTTAGAACCCTAACCTTAGATAATTTACAATTCAATACGCACATAAACATAACTCCGAACCGTCAGTGATGTGCGCCGTGGATTCGAACCCGATACTCTCTGAATTGTAGTCTGTTAGTATCTCCACAAGGCTATCGCTGTCTTATCTCTATCTGACTACCTAGTCATAAATAGGAAGAAATCTACAATCATATTGAGCGTATCGATGTGCCTCATGGCCCATTATGTTTTCATAGGTGCATCTTGTAAGCGAGCACATATGGTGCGATGACTACCTCGTCCGAAGCTTTTACCTGAAGAACCAGCGCACGGGAGAAACGCGCACCGTTACACAGTTCCACTTCTTGTCCTGGCCGGAGAACGGCGTGCCGTCATCCACCAAAGCGCTGCTTGAGTTTAGGAGGTCAGTATCAAGCTTATTTGGTGCGCTGTCAAAGAAATATATATATAGGACAACTTAAGACTGATGAAGGTCTGATGTTTTATCATTAATTTGATTTTGCATGCCTAACCTTTCAATAAGTTCATTAATTTATACGAAATATTTACTTTATCATCTGCCCTTTAATGTCCTACTGCTGGGCACGGGCCTCTTCTCAGTATGAGAAGGGTAGGGCCATAGTCCACCACCGACCACACTGGCCAAGTGCGGGTTGGCAGAGTTCACATGTCTTTCGAGAACATTATAGAGCACTCTCAGATATGCAGGTTTCCTCACGATGTTTTCCTTCACCGATTAGCAAACGATAATTAACAATTTAATACGCACTTAACTACGAAAAATCATTGGTGCGTGCCGTGGATTCAAACCCGAGGCCCTCTGCGTAGCAGTCCGTCGGTCTCTCCACTCAGCTATCGCTGCTTCAATATTAACTAAATATACCTATTGTGTTTCCTTGTTTTCAGAAAAGTGAACAAATCATATCGTGGAAGATCTTGTCCGATTGTGGTCCACTGCAGGTAATGTCAGATACTTTCATATTTCTACAGAATACCCAACGTACAAATATATAGCTAGCAGTTGTTCAATGTTTCGTGCCTACTAAATATAAGCACTGAAATACTTCCGGGATGGCTATAGATACTCTGCATTACTTTGAGTCTGTTCTTCCTAATGAGTATTAAACTGGGTGTCGACAAGTAGCGGGTGAATAGGTACCTTGTAGGCAAACGTGCTCCATCGTAGGCTGTATCATCGCTAAAAAACAGGCGTGATCATAGCCAAACGTTAACCTATAAACAATAATTAAAAAAATCGTGCAAAGTACCTACCTAAAATCTCTACGTCAATCTAAGATAATGTAAAAAATAATAAGGACGAATTCCAAAAGCCTATCAATGGATTCAGAAGAGTCGTATCAGACTAATAAGACTACTTAAGTACAGTTTAGTTAAGATTAGGTACATTAAATTGTCAGCACTGATATCTTTTTACCAACCACAATCGGCATCAGATTGTTTTGCTCTTTGAAATATATCTGATTACTAGAGGACGCCAGCAGCTACGCCTGCATTTTTTTAAATTTACCCGTTTTGGCCGATCCCGTGGGAATTTCGGGAAATCCCTTCTTAGTGCACCCCTACGGTCCCCAAGGAACATACATGCCAAATTTCAGCTTCCTGCGCCCAATAGTTTCGGCTGTAGCGTGTCTGTCAGTCAGTCAGTAACGCAAGGATTTTATATACCATACCATACCTAGTTGGACTTATAATTAATTGCGACGCGATAGGCCATGGTGCTGGCTGCAGTTATCAATTATGTACCTAGGCTCATAGACTACTTGTACTTACTTACTATTAAGGACTAATTACTATTGAGGAACAATACTCAATTTCTAATAAAATAGGCCGCTTCAAATTGTACGATATTGGTTAGAAGTCTGAGCTACATTATAAAAACTATTGTGCCTGATTCGTTAAAAAAATTACTTACGAATAATTGACTACTCTCTTCTTCTTCTTCTCGAGTCGATGGTATAGAGATCAAATGGCATCAGCCCAGTGTGTGGCCACAGCAACTGCATTGTCGGTGGCTTGGTATAAATCGAACTCCGAGCATCTGTGCGGGCATTTGGGACACTCCAGCAGGTAGCTCATGGTTTGTTCTGGGATGCCACATTCGCACTGCGTTTTGGCCGGATCGATTATACCCCATTTGGCTAGGTTATATCTGCAACGGCCAACCTGGCTTCGTAATCGATTCAGGGATCTCCATACGGGCCATTGCAGATCGCCACCGGGGGGTAGGTGTTCGTTGGCATCAACATAATTGGTGGGGGGTGGGACTGTCTCATGCCACATTTTTTTCCTTAGGTTAGCTGGTTGGTCTTTGCTAGCCTAGACTACTCTCTGACATGCGGTAACGTTCAAACAAATGCGGAGGCTAATAAAGTCATCCCCAACGAGTTTAATATTTTACGCGTCTCGTATGTACTAAATACCAATCTGCTGTAACTAACCCGTCATACATTTTCAGTGACGGAGCTGGTCGGACGGGCACGTACTGCCTTATCGACATGGTCCTGAACCGCATGGCGAAGGGCGCCAAGGAGATCGATATCGCGGCCACCCTGGAGCATATCCGCGATCAGCGCCCGCGAACTGTCGCTACCAAGCAACAGTTCGAGTTCGTGCTGATGGCTGTCGCTGAAGAGGTAAAATCTAAAAATTTACAGATTATTTTGATAGCCAGTCATCATTCCTGTTTAAAATAGAGAAATAATACTAATGATTGCACTGATATACCTAAACATTTCCCTTTGTATAAACTAACATACAAAAATGATATGCTACACGCATACCTACTATTTTTTGTATGTTAGTTTGCGTACGTAGACGACACGTAGGAAGAGATGCACTTGATCTTGTCGTCTCCAGATCCAAATACAAACGAAGATCACCATCGGGCAGACTCACATATCGTGCTATAATTTGCCTCAACAGGACATTTCTTCATGTGACAACAAATTTGGAGTACAAAGTATCATTAGTCATTTTATGGTGGCGTAGTAAGAGGCGATGAAAGAAAATATACGAACCAAATACGAGTAGTACCTTTGGGAAGAGAGGAATTTAACATCAATCCCTATTGCCATGTTAGGAGAAGCGTATATTCAGTGGACGAAAGGCTGTACATGGTGATAGACATTTAATTACAAAAACTTCATGTAGAGTTCAACTTTGGCATTACAATGCATATTTTTATGAATAATTTAATACAGGTACACGCTATACTGAAAGCTTTACCGGCGCACTTACAACAACTTCAAGAGAAGAAAGACAAGGAAAAAGAAAAAGAAAAGGACAAGGATGGCAACACTGAGACAAAGGAGAAATGAAACTGAACGCACCGCGCACTGACTCGACACTTTATGTTTACGTTCCAAGTATATTATTATTGTATTCGATTATTGTGGATTAATGTAATTTAAATTTGTTTCCGAGTTAAGAATTTCTCTAAGTACCTAAGACGATCAAACTTCTAACATATTTGATTGAATTATGACTTAATTAGCAGCTATAACTATAAGTATAAATATCTGAAAACCCCATTAGTTTTTATAATCCAATGATAAGCGACATTTCAATATTTATGTTGGAAATTCTTGACTTGGATCAATGTGTTATTAGCTTGATGCAGATTTTGAAATTATTCTTTTATCCTTGAAGATGTAGTGTAAACTAAATACTGACTGTCTCAACATTGTGTGCCGCAGTTATGGCATTTATTTTTCTAAAAAGCTTTTAATGGTGCGTACAAATTATAACACTGGCATTTTAAAACGTTCTAATAAATGGCGTGAAAAATGAAAAAAAACTTGTGCTGCCACAAAAAGACCATCATGCTTATGGCCGCTCTTTAGGTTACCTATAATCGTGCGGTTTTCAACCGCAGCGGTGTATAATATTATGAAGATTTCAATACAAGTGAACGCACGGGTTTTTCTGCGGCTGATAAAAAAATGCGCTATTTTAATTACAATTGTGACCGCAAGTGCGGTCATAATTTTTAACGGGAATATTTATATACTTCAAGACTATCAGCTCAAAGTTTACTGTCTTTTAAAACCACATGTTCTAATTTGTATGCAATTCAATATTTTCATAAAGAGATTTCGTATGAGCCTATTTATTGTATTTAGAAATAAATGGACACAAACAATGAAATATTTTGTTACAATATAGCATTTATTTTAGCTGATTAATTGGAGTGTTGGAGGCATGGTCATGGTCAATTGTTAGAGTATCTAAAGGATTTATTTTGAGTTGCGTATCTTTACATAATTTATTTACCGACATACAGCTATGTATGTACAATTGTTACTAGTATGAGGCAAGAAAGAAATTGCAAATTTAAAAAAATAATGCAATCTACAATCATCTTTTTAAATTAGTTTTCGGTTTGGATATCTACAGTACTTAAGAACATTTATTACATATTTATATCAGTAAGTTAATATTTACTTTTTAAAAGCATAAAATGCGTATCCTGTGAATTGATCTAGTCAGTGTAATAATTATTTATTTATTTACCTAAGGACACCACTCACGTATTTTATCTGAGGTCAACTGTTACAGTTTCAGTGCATGCAACTAATCTGCTGCAACGTTGTTGATGTTTTGTTCAAGTAGAACCTTTAAATACTTAAAATTTAAAGTTGTTAACTTTAACATGTCTCGATGGCCACAGATAAAATACTGCTAACATCATTTTATTGCAACAACAACCCAACCTTCTAGACACCTAATGTTATCATTTCTACAACAAACAATTCTGTCAAAGCGGTGAGGTATGCGGGGCGAAGGGGGCTACAAAAATTGGCCGGTTCAAATTTGCGGTACGTCATAATTCATAACTAGTGTTGGGATTGGTCTAATGTAAGACGTATAAGTCTAACGTGTTTCAGAAAGTGTTCGCCTTACGTCTGCCGTCTAGTAGGCTGGGTTGTCGTTGTTTTATTGCTTTCTGTTTAAGTCATCGTGTCATTGAAATCTTTAAGTCATATAATGTAAGTATGTTGTTATAATTATCTACATTTTGCAACTTACATATGTAACTAGTCTAATAACAACAAACTAAAGAAAGAAATCTTTTCCAGAATCATATCCTAAAAGAACGAAATACCTGATAAAATATAATCAAACAAATCAAAATAAAATATTTACAGATGTAGCAGAAAAAAGATACCTACTAATATTACGTGTTATGTACGAGATTTATAATAAGATATATTTATTGCATACTATGTGGAAAATGTAAAAAAAAATTAAAACCTACCCACGAAATTATGGATGTAGTATTAGACATAAGAGAAAATATATTTAACCGTATTTCTGTATGAAATTATATGTAGTTTTTATGTGAATGATTGAATAATGGATTTTGATTAAATTGTTTTAGGGAATAAGATCCTAATTATATATTATAAGTATCCTAATTTCCAGAACAACCAATCCCTGCTCCAACATTGTGCTCCAAGTAACATTCATAACCTACAATACATCAGTAAGCTTCTGGCAAGTCAATGGTGCACAGAGGTTGAGTGGTCAAGTAACTCCTATATAGGCATTTTGTATTACCTTATACATATTCAGTAAATAAACTGTTAGAAACTTTGAGTGCTTGTCCACTAGAGATTTATTATGCAGCTTTGCTGCGAGGATTTGAAAGCTAAGCTACGAAACTATATGGTCATAACGGTGAGTATCAACAAGTATCAATATCTGTCGGATAGAATTTTTCGGTACCGTGTAAGTCTCGCTCTCTTCGAGTCACGCCATCCGCGCCGGTGTCCATCAGGGCTCAGTGCTCTCGCCTCCCTTGTATTAATTGTTTATTGCTTATATACCTATCAATCGGCTAGCGCAGGCAGCACTTTTTGTAGACGACACAGTCATCTATATCTCAGGCGCAGACCCTGGGGCAGTCAATAGGAAGCTCCAATCCGTAGCTAACGCATAAGGCGCGTGGTTCCGGAGATGGCGGATAGAGGTCAATCTCGAGAAGAGTCAGGCGATGCTGCTCCTGGCTCCACCGGAGAGCCCCTCAACTGTACCCTCCGGGTGTGACCCCACAAATAGGATGCTTGGATCCTCTATTCCATGGACTATGGAAGCCAAATAACTTGGTGTGATTCTTTATGATCGACTATCGTGCCGTTCACATATTACGAAGGCTCGCAATAGAGCCTCCTTTGTGCTTAGGCCGTTACATAGTTTAGTTGACGGTAAATCAAAACTATCGCTTAGGAACAAGATTACGTTATACACATCGTGTATTAGGCCTATAATGACATATACGCTAGTGTAGTATTCGCACACATTAGGCCACACAGGATCCATAGGCTACAAACACTTCAAAATAAGTTTATGTGGCGAGCTACGGGCGCACCGTGGTGCGTACGTAACGAGGAGTTACACATAGACTTACAACTGCCGACCATCAGGCAATTCATGAAACAGTGCTCCCGTAGCTACTTTGACTCTGTTTCGACACACCCCAACCCACTACTGGTTGCGGCGTTAAATTACACACCATCTAGGATTTCAAAGATTAGGAGACCTAGGCACGTCTTAGACGAACCGGATGACGACATTACGCTAGCTTAAATCAGAGCACACACGGCTCGCGAAGCCACACATACTCAACCCCGGGGTTCGTACTTCGTACTCGCGGAGGAGGGACGGAATACGCGACGCGCTATTAACGTAAATACACCTAAAAGGGGACACCTTATCCCGCATTGCCGACAGCGCCCCAAGCCGAGGTCCGTGGTAGTCCACCCTTAGGGAGTCAAAACGCTGTCTAGTATACTTTAACGGGTTGGGAGCCTTCATCGCTCACCCATAGACCGCGTAAAGTTGTCAAGGCCATCTGCAGCCAACAACTAGTCAACAAACACAAAAAAAAAATCGCTTGAAAAACTCCGTGGCACGAAACATCGCGGCTCACTTGGACGACATGCGTTGATGACTCGCGCCAAGCCCGCGCGCGCACGACGCATAATCAGCTCTTATCAGTTATCAGCTATCACGCTTATCTCTTGTTTACGCTTCGTTGGGTTGTGCGTACTGCGCAAGTAAGCATGCACGCAGCACGCCACATGCTAATGACATCACGCTAAGAGCCACGGGAGCGGAGAAGGAGCCTAAAGGTCGTAGCACACGTATCAACTCGGAAAGGGATCGGCACCGTATCAACTTGAGCCGTTCAGTATTATTTGTATGGAACTCCCTACTGCAACGCACACTAATCGGAATCGTAACGTAATCGCCTCGCCTCGGGACAGGCTTACGAACGCGGTGCGGTGCGTGGTCGACTTGCAGTTCCCGCGCTTACGGCTCTCCGTAGCCTAGCTTACGGCTCTCCGTAGCCTAGCTTACGGCTCTCCGTAGCCTAGCTTACGTCTCTTCGTTCACGCCCCTCCCGCGGTCTGCGTTGCCGAACATGCATTCTTTGGCTGTCATTCACAAGGCAGCTTCCAGTCGTGTTGAGCGCGTGTTGAATGGAATTGTTCGGTTCGATTATAAAAAAAAACGATGAATAGGGAGAAACTCGTAGACTACTCATATTCTTTTTCTTCGTTTCTTTCTATTTTCTTTTTCCTCTTCGTCAAGTGATATGGCAATGATGGCCAACTCACGTATTGTGAACCGAGACATAACCGTGCGCTACACTTAACGTTAGGATTCAAAATGATGGAAGTAGTGCCGCCGCCTAGCCGTCAACCAGCGGTCGGCGAGCCGTAAGCACGGCGTCGCCTAGCCGTAGCCGAGTCGCCTTGCCGGAGCTTCCGATCCGCTTACGTTACGTGGTTACGTCAGGTTGACGCCTGTTTGACGGCGAGGCGAAAGGCGATACGGTGCCGATCCCTTTCCGAGTTGATATGTGTGCTATGACCTTAAAATAACGCAGGTGTAACCGCAGACTCATCTAGTCCAAAATAAGTACCTAGGTACGTGAAGAGGTTGAAATAAAAAAAACAACAATGTCAACCAGTACCTAGGTTGGACAGTTGGACTAGGAATATCAACAACTTGGAATTTAGTCATCAACAAGTGTTCACAATCACCTCCGCAGTGACACAACTCAAAAGTGTGTAGACGTCATTACTCATTAGTGTAGTGTATATAGGTACAAGTACATAGTAGGACTAAATGGTTTACTGCAAACAATTTAGTACTGACTCTAAAAGTTAAAAAAATTGTTTAGCTTTGCCTAATATCAGAATCCCCGGACCTAACATAGTTTTAAATGATGACACACTGGAAACAACAGTTACCTATATTTTTCATTAAGTACATAATTCTCAGCGAAACTTAAATTCGGCTACTTAAGTAACAGGAACCTTGCTGATTTTAGCGTGAACGCACTGATTTGATTGGAAAAGAACTACCCACTCACAAAATAGGCCAGAAGCCCTAACCCCTTTTCACTCTGCCTTTTCCCATATGCCGCTCTGCATCCTACTCCATTTCCCATCCAAGTCGTATACACACTTGTTACTCCTTTGGAGTTGTAGGTGTCCATAGGCAGTGGTAATCGCTTACCATCAAGCAAGAAGAACTACCCTCTCACAAAATACCTCCACCCTTTTTCACTCTGCCTGTTCCCATATGCCGCTCTGCATCCTACTCCTTTTCCTATCCAAGTCGTATACACACTTGTTACTCCTTTGGTTTTGTGGGTGTCCATAGGCAGTGGTAATCGCTTACCATCAAGCGATTCATCTGCTCATTTGCCTCATATGACTTAAAAATATGGTACCGTAATGTGGGTATATTTGGAATCCGTGGGGCTAATTAAAACTTAGAAAACAAAATATTTGATAGCTTATTATACATTTTCTACTGGAAATATTTTTTTTTATCGTCTGGCAACACTCACACTAAAGTAGTAGTACGAGACAAAACTTAGAGGTAAGAAAGACGCCGGGTGTGCCATGCGTCGGAATCTTGCCTACATTCATGTAAAATCATTGAAACCAGCTCCCTCTTTATTGTTCACACGTAACAAAATTCGTTCGTGAATGTTCGTGAGTACACGGATTTCGATACATTATTGATGAAAAATAAACATTTCCATTTGGTCGTTTTTATTTATTTAAATGACACCTTCGACTTATAGCACATATTAATGTTAGCGACATTAACTTAGGAATATAAGATTTGAAATAGTTATACTTAGATTTAACACTTCATGAATCGCGTAAATCGTGTAAGAAATATTTACTTTACAAATTATTTTAATATTATTGTTAATATTATGGTACAAAATGGTAGAAAGTCGGATTTGTTACTCTGTTCAATTCTATTCAGTTATGTCACAGAGCTGTCATAATTGTCATTACACAAAAATAACGTCTGCCGGGTTATTTAAATTCTTGTGCGCAAATATTTTTGTGTTTTGGTGTATTTGTATTGCTTTTAGTGATATTCGCGTTGAATTGAGCGTCAGTTCCTCCGTGCATATTACGAGACATAAAGACATAAAGACATAAAGACATATTTATTTCTGCATTTTGGTTGTTTACAACACTTATACATGTCAAAACCCTATTCTAGATGAAGCCGGCTTTTCCTAGCTAAATGACTTCTTGAGAAGAAAGGCCGAAACAAACTCAGAGTCATTGTTTTTTTTGTCACTTCAATTTCTTTAGTCTTTTCTTCATCTTTTAAAGTCCAGACAAAAAAGGGTTTAGTATGCAAGTACAATGCAGGAAATTATCTGACGCTTTTGACTGACTCGGCCCACTGATGGCCCGCATTCAACAGCAATCGTACGGCTCAACCTTAATTGAGGGAGCCAGCACGATCTGTATCACTATGCCTCCACGCCATCAGAAGGTGTATGCATAAGCATGTCAGCCTAAGCCATCAGACAGGTTGCCACAACTATTTGTTTATATGTTTAATAATGCCCGCATCATACTCACAACTTTACATGCTAATACACAGTAAAATACATGTTGCAAACAATAAGTAAAAATAATAAAAATTTAAACAATAAAATGTCATATATTTAAAATGTCAGAAAATATTATTGAATGTCAGTTTAAAAATAATAATATATTACTTAAGTAATTTTAAATGTCAAAAGAAAATAAATAAAATAACAATGTCAAATGAAACAATGTCAAAACAAAATAAATAAAATTACAAATGTCAAATTAAAAATGTCAAAATGTAAAAATATAAGTATTACAAATGTAAATAAAAATATCATGTCACTAATTTCAAAATGTCAAAATTCATAATTTTTAAACTCAATTCCAGGCATTTTTGTCTGCTAAATAATCTTTAACTGTGTAATAAGCTTTTGAACACAAGCTCTGTTTAATAAATACTTTGAATTTATTAATACTTAGTTCCTGAATATTGCCTGGAATTTTGTTGTAAAAACGTATGCTTTGACACTTGTATGAGTTACTTATTTTTTGTAGTCTAGTTGCAGGTAGAACAAGTTTGTTTTTATTTCGTGTGTTTAAATTATGAATGTCGCTGAATTTAGAAAACATATTTATATTTTTCCTGACATATAACAAGTTCTCATAAATGTATTGAGATGCGACAGTCATTATCTTAATTTCTTTAAATTTTTCCCTCAGTGAATGCCTTGAACCAAGACTGTAGATTGCACGAATAGCCCGCTTCTGCAGTACAAACACAGTTTGAATGTCAGCTGCGTTGCCCCGAAAACAAGCAATTACCGTCTTTAGTGTTTTATACGTCGAGAATTGTTCTCCGTGTAAAGTTTAGACCCTCCTGTTTTGGAGTTTGGACCATATCATATAAAAGTGTATAAACAATGTCTAGGAACAAGTGCTGTGTACCTATGTGCCCCATCACCAATAAGGATGGTAAGTAATGTAACAAACTCTTCTATCTACACCTGTTTATAAGTGAAGCTATATGATTTCTCGCAGCTACTCGCACAAACCTTTAAGTCAGTTTTGAAAAGCAAAGTGAAATAACTGATTCTGGATGCTATTTTTATATATTAGGAACAAACTGAAGTTAGTTTTGAAACCATAATAACAATGTAATAATCCTTAACAACCTGCATAAATATACCAAATATTATCCAATTGTACTCACTCGTTCGTGGATAAAGCATTCGTATGATAAGCTGGGGGGCATAAATACTCTTAATCCTCACAAGTTTACATACAAACTTGGAAGTACTTTAAAAACAAATTAAAATGTATGCTATAGTATAGCCTAGGATAAGATATATTATACCAGCATAACTTAAAAAAATAAATATGGGTACTAAGAATGACATAGACTTTAATATTTTATGGGTTATTAAGACTAGTATAACAATTTATGAACATTATTGGTATTCGTAATAATATCTGCTAGTGTTGTTATCCCCTGTGTAACAATCCCTTCTTACCTGAAGGCCCCACTCCAAAGAAGCCCATTTATTTAGTAATCATAAGATGACAAACTTTTTCTTGTCCGTTGTATGAACAACTTATTTATTTGACTTGTGAAATGTTTTTGTAAATCTTTTTTAAAGTGTGTTGGTCTGATATGTCAAAGGTACTAGCCGGATTGGGCCATTTACTAGTTGCTAGATTAAGTTGAGATTTATGATGTATTTCAGCAATTTATTTTTGGTTCTAGATGTACATCTACACAGCTTCCCTGATCCAGTAAATGATGCTGAGCGGTTTAGAACATGGGTCTTAAGGATTGGTGGTGAAATGATTGGCCTGGATAATAACACCATATATAAAAATCGCAAAGCACCTATGTCATAGACACTTTCCTGAGTATGTTATTTTTCTGAGCAACCGTCTCAGTAAAATGGCTGTCCCACAACTGCATCTTCCAGGTAATTATTGTATCATTATTGTCTATGCTGCTACACAATGTACTATTATTGTTATGAAAGAATCAAATAAATATTAGACTTTTTCACAAATAATCATCATAGAGTACAGTAGTGATTAAAATATGCTAATAGTTCTTCCTTCTTTATTTACAGCTCCTCATAAACTCACCACTGTATTTAGTCAGCAACACCTTGTTTCTGCAGCTTCAACACAAGGAGAAAATCTATTAGATGCAACTGCAGGATTTGATGTTAACCCAATGCCTTCGAGGTCTCAGGCATTGATGTCACAGACAATAATATCCGAGCCATCAACTTAACTTCAAAAGAGGCATTGCAAAACAGGTATAATAATTTTATATATTAGAATGTTATAAACAGGGCCAGTCTGTCCATATGGTGAATGGAGCGGAGGCTGTGGCAGACTATGGGGCTTGCTAGCTCGAAAGCTTAGAGCTAGGGAGGCATCAAAATTAAATCTCACTCCAACACAAATCTGATCACGGTCACTGGTTACATACTTAATATTTAAAAGTTTAGTGATGCTGAATTCTGAATATTAATAAAGAATCATTGATACATTAGCAAATCTTGCAGTGGAGTAGTTTATTCACTTACTCTTGAATGAGAGGTACAGTCAATGACATGACTTGCTACACATTCATAGATTTATGATAGATTTTTATAATAATAATAATATTCTACCACATTCACACAACACCATCTAGTCCCAAACTAAGCACAGCTTGTACTATGGGTACTAGATAATGGATAAACATACATATATACTTTTTTTTGTAAATACTTACATATTATACATATAAACACCCAGACCAAGACAAAAATCCATGTTCATGCACACAAATGTTTGTTTGACTTGAACGGGAATAGAACCCGCGACCTTTGACGTAGCAGTCGCTTACACTCCCGCTACGCCAACCGGCCGTTTATGAATCAAAACTGTCTACTTCTTATTCTGTAGGTATAATTTACGATCAAATCAGGTTTTCTTCGTATAGAAAGCTTTTTCAGTTTTAGAATGCTGTCAGATTTAGAAAATAATTGTAATTATTTGGGCAATAAAAACCATTTAAAATCTCGTAAATGTGTAGCGACCTTTGTCGCTGATTGTACTTAATCAATGTTATCTGTGCCTTTGACGACATACATATGCAATACCTATTTCATGACAAACAGTTGAGTAGTTGAGACATGAAAGTGTGAGAAACAAAGAAACAACCACACTTTCTTATTTATTATATGGGTAGATTGACCATTATTAATCTATTTGTATGATAGTAAGAACACTATGTAGCAAATTGCGAGAGAGAGAGCAGAAACAGACTATAATAATAATGTTAATTATTTTGTTTTCAGCTTCATACAAGATATCTCATGCTGAACAAGCAGAGGTGAAGAAAGCTATAAAAAAATCAATATGCAACTTGGCAAGAAAACTGGCATGAATAGAATCTAAATCAAAAATCTAGAAAGAAATCAAATTAGCAAAGAATTTATCGAAGACAAGGGCATTCAACATTTTAACAACTAAAATGTCAGAAAATGGTAGAACCTTCTTTCTGATGCAAATAACCCAAGGTGGTAAGAAGTCTCAAGGCCGAAGATTTTCCTTAGACGAGAAGATATTGGCTCTTTCATTGTACAAGCCATCTCCCAAGTCCTACAGAATTCTTAGAAGAATGTGAGTGTTACCCTCAAGGCGATCTCACAAAAAGCAGTTGGAATCAATAAACCTTTCACCAGGCTGCAATGAAAGAATTTTTAATCATTTATAAAAGAGAGTGGCTAAGATGCCAGATAAACACAGATATTGTACCTTGGTGTTTGATGAAATGGCCTTTAGTGCTTTTTGTATATATAATGCAGCCAAGGATGAAATAGAAGGTTTTGTAAATGATGGAGAAGAACGACAACCTAATTTTTGTGACCATGTCCTGATCTTTATGATAAGGGGGGTTGTAAAAAAATACAAGCAACCAGTGTGGTTTTCTTATTCAGCTGGCACCACAAAAACATTGTCGCTAAAAAATCAAATTAAAACTGTCCTGAAGAAATTAACGGAAGCAAATATACACGTTGTCACAACAGTTTGTGACCAAGGCGCCACAAATTTGGCGGCAATAAATAGCTTGATTGCGGACACTCGAATGCAAATGGTGAGAAATGATAAAGAGTACACTGGTGGCTGTTTTATAACAGCAAAATAAAATATTTGTATTGTATGACCCCCCACACCTAATGAAAGGTATAAGAAATAATCTCTTAAATAAGAATTTGAAATTTACAATGAAGGGAAAAGAAAACATTGCGAAATGGGAACACATACAACTTCTTTATGAATGTTCACCTGGCTATAAGGGAGTTAAAATTATGCCAAAATTAACTGCTTGTCATGTTGTGCCGCATCTGATCCCCAAAATGAAAGTGAAACACTACACACAAGTGTTCAGCAAATCTGTTGGTGCAGCTTTGGGCTTTATGGCAGGTATGTGAGATTTTGTTTAGTTTAATTTAATGTATGTGCAAAATAGACTATTTTAACAATTCTAGGCTCCCATTTGACAGAATATAAGCTTTTCCACAGAGTGACTGCCATCTGACATCTGTACCCCGAAGGTATATATGGTTTAGACCAGAGTCAGGATATTCGAGGGTACTATTTCCCCGTAACGACTGTCAAAGATCTTTTAATGACAGCCGTGACCGACGGCTTACCGTGCCCTCCGAAGCACGGTGCAAGCGACAAATAAGAGTTTAATACGCATATAACTTTGAAAAGTCATTGGTGCGCGTCATGGATTCATACCCGAGACCTCTGCGTGGCAGTCTGTTGGTCTCTCCACTAGGCTATCGTTGCCTCTGAAATATTAAGAATGTATAAAACATATTACAATCAAGTAATTTTGTTTTGTTGCAGAATTGGGTTGCATGCCCAAAGAATGCACACAAACTGCCGATATACTCATCTTCTTCGACGAATTATTCGACAGCGTCAACGGCAGTTACCACCAGACAATTGGAGGAAAAATTCACAGAACAGCGGTTACGCCAAAATCACCACATAGAAATTTATGGAACAAAAGTATGCCTATTTTATAATCCATGAAATTTGATACTCCACTAAGGGGTGGAGTTGTGCCTTCATTAATGAGCTGGGTAACAATATAATCTTTTAAAAATATTACCCTTTTTTACAAAGAAAGGGCATTAATTCAGTTTTACTGCGCAATTTCAACCAAGGCGCTTTGGAAAATTTCTGCGTTTCCATATGTGCACATGGTCACGGCAATATAATGCCAGGTGCCTCTCACTTTGTAGCAGCGTATAAAACCTTAATTTTAAATAATTTAATCTCACGCGGTTGGTTCCAATTGCGAAGCAGACGATGGCTTCGCTTTGGAATCGTTTAAAGATTTTATTGCTGAGGGAGAGGCACCATTGTTAGAAGAGAGACAAATAAATATATATTTTGACCATGTGTCTATACCGGATCTAGATACCGATATTTTAATTAATAATAAAGACATAAAAGCGTCGAAAAATGCGCAGCAATTGGTTATTGTAGTGGTTGGATAGCAGTAAAGGCCAAAACAGCAGTCCTAAGAGCTGTGCAGTATGCAAATTAGACACGGAAACAGAAGATTTGCAAAGTTTCCATAAATATATAAAAATTAAAGAATTCGAAAATAAAAGATGGCTCTGCTATCCCACTAGGTGTTTGTTTGACTTCTTTGCACAAGTTGAAAATATTACATAATATTATACCATATTAAAAACCAGTGCCACTAAAGAAAAGTAAATGGAATATATAAAATTTGTGGTTAGTGTAAATATAAATTTAAATTTTCTCAAATGTGAAGTACATGGTAAGACAATGAAAGAATTCATAATTAATAAAAATATTATTTTTTTTATTTACAACTGGTGCAAGGAGGTTGGCCACTGGCAAAACCACCGTATACGACAGTGATGATATGTTTAAGAACTCAGCTCGTAATGTTTTTTTGAAAAGCAGAGGATCAAAGAGACGAGTACAGTATAGTATATACTGTATGTAATATAACACAAAGAACGCAAAACTGACCGCTTGAACGCTAGACCGCGTGACGCTCTCTGTCTGATTGAGCCCTTAGTCACAATGACACTTTTACATTAAATTGTGTACCAAATAGCCCCACTTTACGGTATGAATTGCTTTGGGAGTCTAAATAGATTGACATAATTTATTACTACATTAATTTATTGAGCATGATGTCAGTAGCCAGTGGCGTAGCTACCTTGAGTGACACCCGGGGCGGATATGTCAACCCTTTGCGGGTGAATCCAAGAGAGAAGAGTATAGGCATAAAGGCTCATTTCCTCTCCAAAGCGTCGAGTCCTCGCATGATTTTTGAATAATTTTCTTTATAAAACATATGATAACCAGGCCCTAGCATCCAATCGAAGGAAAATCGTATGGATCACATTTCATTTAGAAAAAAAGTAAACTATGAAAACGTCATTAAAATCTCTTCTTTCTAGCTTTGGAAGAGTCTTTGAATGGATGAGTGTTGTTGAATCTGGATGCGGGAGTACAGCGATCTTACGAGAACAACCCCAGTGTTCTGAACGATCTGCTTGCTCGAGCATTTCCCGGGCCAAAAAGCTCACAAATCGGCTCCCATTTGAGGTCCCGATAGATGGTAACTTTCCTGAGGTCCATTCGCGTCCACCGCCAGGCAAAGCGACTTGTTCTTCACCCGCTGCAGTCGCTTCCAAGTGGTCTGTAATGTTAGGTTGGATCACGTATAACAGCGTACGTGAGCCGCGACCTGATATATGTCTTGTAAGAGAGCGGCAGACATCTAGACATGGTGGGCCATCGTTGATTGTGCCGCCCAAGTACTTAACCGTCAGGGACTAAGAAATTTCCTCCCCCATCAGCTTCAGCAACGGTGGGGACTGTACCCATCCAGTCACTAATGCAGGCTCTTGGACACGTTGCACTTGAGCCTCCACTTCTCCAGCCAGCCCGGGAGCGCGTTTGGCATTCCGGAAGCTGGACAGGCACGTGGCGTGGTTCGCGAATTGCGCCAGCTTCACGTCGCCCACTACAGGGATGTCATCCGTGTAGTGGACAAAATAGGGGAGAGACAGCTCCTCTGCGGGACTCCGGCCTTGATGGTCCTCTCCTCTGACGCGACATCCTCGCCACAAGAAAGGTTCTCTTTCACAGGAAGGATGCGATGACTGTGATGAGTTGTCGTGGGAAGATGGACGCCGACGCTACTTGTGGATGAGGCCGTTATGCCAAACCCTAACGAACGCCTTCATCATATCGAGCGTCACGGTCATCCACATGGCTATCTCACTCAGTACGCAAGTCAGCTGCAGCGTGGAGTGAGTGGAGCTTGGTGAAACCCGAATTGCCTGGGACTGGTCACCTGATGGTGTTAGGTGCGGGATGATCTTGGCAGCCACTCGATCACCTCGAACGTTGTTGAGGGGAGGGTGATGAGCCTGTAGCTAACCAGCTTCCTGGGATCCTTGCCGGGCTTGGGTAGTATAATGACCCGGCTCCACTTTCAGATGGTCGGAATCGGCCTCAGGTTGTGGGGCAGCTGGGTTGCTGCTAAATGCGAGCTTCGGAAAAGTCATTGCAGCGCGGCGTTCAGGATACCGTCCTTTGCCTGCCAGACTTTGTTTTTGCAGAATATCGCTGCAATCTCTTACGGAGACACCAGTAGGTCGACTCCGTTTGATGAGACGATTGGCGCCGAGAGGTAGATCCTAACTAGCACCTCTACCTCTCGTGTGTGGGCCTCGTCTTGGATCTCGTGGAGGTTGAACTGCCGTTCGAGGTTGCTCGCGATGATCTTCGCCCGTTCTTCGAAACGGGGCGCATCGGGTGGGGATCGGCAGATAGTTGCCTGCTGAGGCGCGACAGCGATGCTTGGTTGACTTGTCCTCGATGTGGGCAAGATGTTTCTCCCAATCGTCTCCCCAGTGCTCCACAAGGCCTGCCTTGAGTACGTTGGTGAGACAGTTCAAATTCAATTTATTCTGTTAAATAAAAAGAGTTTTAGAGTACAAAAGCTTAGTTTAGGATCCTTATATAAGATTATATGCCTAAACTAGGATAAACCTGTATTTCAGGCGATTAGGGCTAATTAGATACTATAAAATATATAATCACTTACTTACTACAATATTACGTACGTCATGTTTTAGTATACTAATACTAGATCTATAATATCTTATGAATAACTAGAGGACGCCAGCAGCTACACCTGCATTTTTTTTAAATTTACCCGTTTTGGCCGATCCCGTGGGAATTTCGGGAAATTCCTTCTTAGTGCACCCCTACGGTCCCCAAGGAACATACATGCCAAATTTCAGCTTCCTGCGCCCAATAGTTTTGGCTGTAGCGTGTCTGTCAGTCAGTCAGTAACGCAAGGATTTTATATATTAAGATTACAACTAATAAATTGAGGTAAAGGTGTATTTTGTTGAGATAATTATTTTAACACAATTAATAATTTTTCTGTATCTTCGTAGGACATATTCAGAAGGATATTGTTGACAATTTTGTTGCATTTGAAGTAGGTTTAGCGTTTAGTCTTTTGTAAAGTAGCGGCCCCAGGAATATATAAAATTTGGATGTGAATGCGTATCTTGTTTGCATTTTTTGTTTTTTGGTTGTGTGGTTCATGGCTCTTTATGGGGCACCGTCCCGCGTTTTGAATAACTGACTCACGGTGCAAAATTACTAAAGGCGCCGACATCTGCGCAGTCCCGCGCTCCTACCCGTTAAATAATAATAGTAGGGCAGAAACATTGCAGAATATCGAAACACTAAATCATCATCATGATCGTTGTAACGTTATCTCGATTATATAAAAGACTTTCTCGTTTCACCTTAGACCCAGAAGTCCGCTTTCTAGTCTCAGTGGCGTAGCGTTGGGGGGCCGGGGGGGCCATGGCCCCGGGCGGCACATTTAAGGGGGCGGCAAAAGACGCGGCGAAAAAATAAACTATTCTTTAAGTAAGTACCTACTTAGCGCGCGCACTGACACATTAGGATCGTGCGGCGGCGCGGCCGCAGTAGAAAGAACAACAATCGAAAACAAAATCATCATGATTTTCATTACGTGAAGACTTGCTTGTGTCCGTTTATTAATTCATGTATAGGTTAATATTCCGGTGATCGGCGAGCCTGTTATGAGTAATTAATAAATCCATACATCAGGGCCAAGCTTTCCCTGTGTGCGATGTGTGCCGCCCCTATTGCCATGGCGCAACCGGCGCACACAGGCGCCAGGGCAATAGGGGCGACGCGTGTCAGATAAAATAATACAACATAATCTTTATAGTTGAATAGGGAAGAAAGCAGGTACATGTCTCCTAAGGCATTAGTCACACCTGCGGTTTAACTATACGCTATTTGAACTTTGACTCCAATATTTATGATATTTGCGTTAAAATCAAAGCCGATTCTTTCACATACTACAAACGCCTTCTGCTACTTTTTGGACGCAACAGACCCAATTCCCGGCAGGTTCGTTATTCCCGGCCAAGAACATGGTGACGCGTACGGCGGTGCATGTGTTCTGTAAGACTATCGGGCTACGGCAGGCTACTAAAATCAATTATACAGTATACCTACCCTGCGTCTTACAACGAACATAATCTACGGCAAAAGAACACCTCGCCGAGCTCGAGGTAGAATTAAGTCACATAACGTGGCAGCTACTGGGGTTATCAGAAGTCCGATGACAGGGGGAGGACATGGCAACTCTAGAGTTGGGTGACTTTTGCTACCATCGAGAAGGCGACCTACTCTTGGGGTGGCGTCGGTTGCTTGGTCAGGAGGAACAGTTTGTGGAAGTCGGTAGTGTGTCGACCCGTGTAGCGTACCTCGTACTTAAACTCACCAATAAGGGCGGTCTAAAGGTGATGATTCAAGTATATGCGCGCAACTAAACTCACCCTTACGAGATGGCTGAGGCCATGTACCAGGACACTGCAATATCTAGTAAGACCAAAGCTTAGTACTTCAACGCGAAAATGAAAGTACAAGAACGCGGCGAAACGAAAATTGAAGGCCACGGTGTGGCGTGGGGCACGAGAATCATATGGCCGAATGCTAGTTAACTACTTCGTAGCAGAGGGCCTTTTCTTAATGAACTCCTTTTGTAAGAAGAAGCCTCACAGGCAGTGGACGCCAAGACGCCAGTGGTGGCCAAACCGCGATAATGTGAGAAGCAAGGTGAAAGACTACATCAAGACGGATCGAAACCACATATTTAAAGACGGTGATCAATACGATAAACACCTGAAGCGATCACCGACGAGTACGAGGCGCTCTTAATCTCAGAACTGAAAGGGCCCATTCAATAAAGCCTTCTCTCAGACTTACATTGCTCCTCCCACCGACAGCAATAAGCAGAAGACGGCCACAGTGGTCACGGTACTAGGAGATTCGTCTCGAAAGATCTGCTCCGCATAGAGAAAAAAAAACAAGTAGTCTAAACTGCCAGCCGGGACTCTCGAACTGTTGAGGAAAAGACGCGAGATGCCATCTGTCTTCGCCGGAAGGACAGGCCGTAAAACGACAAATACGAAATCTTACGCAACGAGACCTACGGCGCATTAACACTCGGGCCATCGAGGCTGCGATCGAGAATACCCCGGGGATCATAAGTCTTCGTTCTGCAGTTGAGGCGACACAATCTAACGACACTACAATCGCGGATGGCCGCATCGTGAACTCAAAGTTCGAGATTCTCGAAGACGTTGAAAGATTTTATCGACACTTGTTTAGGTACTTCGCGGGCAGACCGACGACCACAGTGCCCTACTGACGCACCACTACACTGAAGCCGTTCCGAATGTCGAACAGAGTGAGGTGTGGTCGGCTCTTAAAAACAACAAAGCATCTAGTGATGACGGAAATTCATCGACATTTAACTTATTAAAATCCTCTAAGCCGTCTAGGCCTAGACTAAGCTATACATATATTGCAGCAGAGAAACGGCCGCTGCCGTGCGCGACCCATTAATACCGCCGAGAGCTGCCGCGTTTTGCCGTAAAATTAACATAACGTATGCTCTATGATATTCGAGCAAGTGAGACGAATCAAATGACAACATTTCTTTTTTAATCCTTAAAGCCGTTCAGCGTATAAAGCCAAACTAAAGGACATACTAATAAACATACAAACACACCAAAACGTTACACATTTGCAGATACATTCGGGTAAAAAGGGGGCGGCGAATTGCCGAACGGCCCCGGGCGGCAGAAACCCACGCTACGCCACTGTCTAGTCTAAATGGATTTGCCAGAATATCAGATTTTTCCAGCAACCCAAAGGGATAGTGTAATTATGCTTAATGTACCTACATTAAGAAAAACTTAATTCTATACTGCAAAAATAGTGATTTGCACTAAGTGAACACAAGGAATAAGCATAAACTAGCGGGAACTATCGTTTACATAAAGTTCAGAACTCATTTGCGGGGATAGGTATACGATATTTCAACAAATTGCCTCTTGAAATAATGAATTTACCCATGCACAAATACAAAGGGACAATTAGGAACTTTCTTTTACAAAGGAGTTATTACACTATTATGGAATTTTTAAATGATAAGGCACCATGGAGATAGGCTTACGCTATATTTTCTTTTCTGAACGTTTAATATAATTGTCAAATTCTCGTTTTGATAAGTGACATGTTAAGTGGAGGTGCCTCGCGAACACATGGATGTGGATTATGATTTGTTGAATTTTTATTTTTAACTTTACAAACATACAACTAACGAGGACAATGAACACCCAGACTCGAAACAACAATTTATGAATCACACAAAGTGTTGTCTCGTGTGAGAATCGAACCCACAGCACTCGGCGCAGTGTCAAGCGGCGAGGCGGCCGCTTAACCCTTAAATGCATGATTTTTTATATTTATTCGAAAAAAATATATTTTATTTAGACTAATGGGTATGTTAATGGAAAAATAGCGGAAAAATCAAAAAACATATTTTAAGTTTTTTTTTATTATAAAAAGGTTGTGTATCAAAAATGAAACAGTATGCATTACAGGGTAAAAAAATATAAACTTTACCCTGTGATGAGGGCTGTTTCAATTGTTGTGAAATAATACAAAAAAATATATTTTTTTTTAAAACAAGGAATTACCTACGTCACATTTTGAACACTTTATGTAGCTCAAGAGCTTACACCGAAGATATCACCACCGTATCTGTTGTGATTGGTTCATGTCCAACTTTGTCAAGACGAACATCTTTAGGCGGCATTGCTGGCATGATACCTTATTTTGTTTTTCTTTTTGGCTATTGCTTCTTCAAAACTTGAGCTAGGTCTTCCCCTCTTATTCTCTCTGTGTCTTTCATATTTACAAAGAGCTTCAATCCAAGTCAGCGCCAAACTCTCCCAAATCCATAAGATTTTTTGGGTTGATTCCCTTTTGTTTTAAGATACAAAACCCAGGAATTTATAATGGTTATATCTAAAAGGTGATAAAATATTCGCAAATACCATTTCTTTGTATATGTATGCAGTATCGACCTAAAAAACTGTCCATCAGGTCAACCCCACCCATATGCGAATTATATTCCTCTATCAGTCTTGGGCAAGGAATGGTCACCACTTTTTCTCTTTTTTGTCGTTTCTCTCGATTGTCTCAATGGGATCTGCTCCAACATACTTAGAGAGGAGTATTACTTGTTTATTATCTTTCCAGCTTACGGCGGTAACTGGAGTTCCTACGTAACTGGAGACGTTCTCAACGTAATCACCTCTTGGTACATTACTTTTCATTACCTCAGCTTTTGAAGGTAATTTGCAGTTCTTTCCTCTTCTGATACGTTGAAAGTAAGAAGTTCGAAAAATCTGAAAATTTGTGTCTAGATTACCAACACCTGAAGAATAATGAGCGTTGCTCTCAAATTACATCCTATTTCATCGAATGGAAAGCTGTGTCTTTTCCAGATCGGGATGCGTTGGCCTGTGGCAGAAGAGAGACATGAATATTCTCATCATCATCAGGATCGGATCTGCCTACATCATTACCAGTCTCATCATCATTAGAAGGCGTATAATCATCTTCTAGTACCTGAAGTAACTCTTGTCTCGATGGGTAGAAATCTAAATCATCTCCTTCACACTAACAGTCATCCTCTGATATGTCACCTGCTTCCAATCTTCGAAGTATATCTTCTATTTGGTCATCCGAGTATGCTTTCGAAGCCATCGCTGTAAAAAGCAAATAAAACCATGCATAAACATTCAACCACCACCAAAACGATTGCATACAATAGCACACAAATTATCATGCCGTTACTGCATACTGTATCATTTTTGAAACGGTAGTTTTTTTGAGAAATAGTAATATAATTCAAATATATAACCAAAAAGCAGAAACAAATTAAAAAATATATATAAACTTACCAATATGGTTTATTTTTTGAACGAAAAAATGGCCACTCAATGTAATTTTAATCGCAATCTGCAAATTTGAGTAAACGGTAGTTCGCGCTAATTACGCTTCAGTATTTTGAAACTGACATTACGAATCGCGCGTTACTCTATAACCATTATTTTTTTAATTCACCTAATCTATTATGGACCAAGACATCATACTGCCAGACAACCAAGTCCACAGAATAAAAAAATATTGCTTGACAAGGGCTTAAAGTTACTGTATCATTTTTGATACGCCATGCATTTAAGGGTTAAACCACTACGCCAACCGTGCAGTCGTAGAATGTAGTTTTAACATCATTTATCCGTGACTATAATATATCATTGTTCACTTGTCACCTTCACAAAATTATTTCTACATTTGCATTCCTTCACGCGACCACTAATTTATATTAATAATAACGATCTGGAAAGTGGAGGTAATTGGCGGTCATGGTCAATATACCAAAAGATTGTTTCTTACAGCCGGTTCGTAGGTATACCTACCGTTGTCGTCATGCTCACTAAAATGTCATTTCTTGTGGTGGCGTCGTGTGTCGGGTCGCTGTCCCTCTAATATGGCGAAAGGGATGATGGCTGGCCCATGCGGCTAACTAAATGAAAATAAAAATTAAAATTAAGTATTATGCTTGAGTAATATTATGTACAGTAAATATATACAAGTGATATAGAAGGTGTAACAGTTGCAGCACCTTACAAATTGTAAATTAGGTAGGTAAGGTAAACGTACGTAATTCCGGCAGTGTCCCGGTACCCGGTAACTAGACGGTTTTTATATTTTTTTAGGTTTCAACCAAAAAATAATTCAAGTTTGAGAATTGCAATACATACTTGATATTATTTCGTATAATTATAATATTAACGCTGGTCAATATTTGTAATGGTGGCAAAACTATACTATTATGAAAGTGTGGTGTGCGAAAATTTTGTGGAAATTCGAGGGTCTGTCTCTAAACTACGAAGCTACCACACAAGGGCGGATCCAGGGGGGGGAGGGTCATGGGGGTCAAGACCCCCCCTGAGCTGGTTCCAGGACTTAGGTGGACCACTAATTAAATATAAAGATTTTATTAAAGTTTATATTTTGTCACCATACAGATTTTATGTAACTACATAGTTACCTTCAATATTTAATTAGTTTATAATATAATAACTTTGTATGATGGCAAAGGTTTTAGACCAGGGTAGATAATTTTTGAAACGATAGAAAATTATAGTAGGATGAAACCCATTGGAAAAGAAAGAGAATATAGCAAAAATTTAAGGAAAAATAAATTACGGGCGATCTGAGGTCGGGAAGTGGATGGAGTTGCGATTTTAAGGGTAAAAAAGGGTTTATCTCGATTGGCCAGCAAAACTTCAAGTCCTACGGGAAAAACTTCAATAGCAAAGTTGTAGGTAATAAAAAGATCTACAACTTTTGTATTTACTCTTTATTCACACAACGTCTTAATTTATGTGAAAAATTAAAATAACCAAGTTTTTGGTTTTTTATTTTTAACTTTTACAATAGTTTTTTCTTTTACACGAAATTTGGTGAAAACTTGCCTTTTTATGTTCCAAACACACTGTTAATGTTTTTTATTTAAAACTAGAGGACGCCAGTAGCTACGCCTGCATTTTTTTTTAAATTTACCCGTTTTAGCCGATCCCGTGGGAATTTCGGGAAATCCCTTCTTAGTGCACCCCTACGGTCCCCAAGGAACATACATGCCAAATTTCAGCTTCCTGCGCCCAATAGTTTCGGCTGCAGCGTGTCTGTCAGTCAGTCAGTAACGCAAGGATTTTATACGAGGGTCAAACTGAAAGTTCTTAGAAAATCAAAAACTGATTACATTAGCCAGTTATTAGTTTTATTATATCTTTTCAAAATATTGTCCATTGACGTCAGTACACCGCTGCATGCGATGGAACCACTGGGAAAAGCACTTTGCCCACTCGTCCTTAGGGGTCTCTTCAATGGCATCGCGATACGCAGCCACCGCTTCTTCAGCATTCATAAACCGCTTTCCTTTAAGTTTTTCTTTAATTTTTGGAAATAAATAAAAATCACAAGGCGCGAGGTCGGGGCTATACGGCGGGTGACCTAGTAATTCAACGTTTGATGTCGCCAAATAGTCGATCGTTCGCTTGGCGGTGTGCGACGAGGCGTTGTCGTGGTGAAGGAGGATCCTACTGCGAGGTCGTTTCTCTCGAACTTTTTCCAAGACAAGTGGCAAACAATTGGTAGTGTACCATTCTGCAGAAACTGTTTTTTGATCCTCTAACACAATTGTTGCGAAATGACCTATCCTTCCAAAGAACGAGGCCACAATTTTTTTTCCCGCACTTCGATCTCTCTTCACTTTAGTTGGCAACTCCTCGAAAGGAAACACCCACTGAGCAGATTGTCTTTTGGTTTCAGAATCATAACAGTAAATCCAGCTTTCGTCACCTGTTAGTATGTCGAACACAGCATTTGAGTCACCTCCGTTAAATCTTTCAATCATTTTACGGCACCAATCCACACGATGGAGTTTTTGAGCCTTAGTCAAATTATGAGGTATCCACCGGGCGCAAAGCTTCCTGACCGCTAAATGTTCGTGGAGGATTTTGTGCACTTGACTCATACCGATGCCTAAGCTTGTCCGAATCTGCTGATAGGTCACTCTTTTGTCAGTCTCTATCATACGCCGCACAACACAGATGTTATTTTCAGTCGTCGCCGTAGAAGGCCGTCCCTCACGTACATCATCAGTGAGATTAGTGCGACCACGTTTAAACTCATTAAACCAGTTGTAAACAGTCGCACGAGATGGGGCTTCATCGTGAAAGGCCAATCGTAGTCTATCATAACTTTCTTGTTGACTTAAATGACATCGAAAGTCATAAAAAATCATTGCACGAAAATTTTCTCGTGTTAAATTCATGTTGACGTGACACAGACAATTTTCAATTTGCCGCCAAATCGTAAAACAAATGACAAATGAATGAAATATATACTCAGTAATATTGGCAAAGAGTTCTATTTTCAAATTTTAGAATATTTTTTTTATTATATTGTTTATAAGTGGCCAGTTCTAAGAACTTTCAGTTTGACCCTCGTATATTAAGATTTATTCTTACACCTTATTTTGACTTAATAGGTATCGAAATAAAACCCAAATTTTCAATTGAAAATTCTCACGTCAATATATCAGCTTTCTTTTTTAAATTGTTCGGCGTTTAGTTCGTTGAAATCTCTACTTTCAGATGGTGTGAATAAAATATACTTACATTACTAAGGTAAACGTTCTCAGAAAATGCAAAGAAATGAAACAACCTCGAGACCGATTTTTTAATTATAATGTACAATTTTGAGCGATTTATTACAAATTAACACTTTAATTACTCGAAAAATGTAAGATTCCTTGCTACATTGATAAAAAAGAACTTGCAAATCGAAATATACAACTAAAATAAACAACCAAATAAGTTAATATTTGATAAGACATCTACAATTTTTGATAAAGTTATAGAATCTTCTTTAAATTATAGCGTAGACTTCTATTTTTTGCTATTTTAAGATAATGTATGTAGGTCCCTGAGTGACCCACAGAAAATGTTAGTCCATCATTAATTATTTTATAGAGAAAGGGGGAAGGGCTAGGTGGATCTGGGCCTTACTGCCTGTTATTTCATATCTTAATATATAAAATCCTTGCGTTACTGACTGACTGACAGACACGCTACAGTCGAAACTATTGGGCGCAGGAAGCTGAAATTTGGCATGTATGTTCCTTGGGGACCGTAAGGGTGCACTAAGAAGGGATTTCTCGAAATTCCCACGGGATCGGCCAAAACGGGTAAATTAAAAAAAATGCAGGCGTAGCTGCTGGCGTCCTCTAGTCAGCTATAAAAACAGTTAGTCAGTATTTGAAATACAGAACAGTGAACAACATTATTCATAAAAATACGTGTCAGGGTTGGGATCCACCTAGCCCTTCCACGCTTCTCTTTAAAATAACTATTGATGGGCTCAAATTGTCTGTGGGTCACTCAGATATATACATTATCTTAAAATAGCAATAAATAGGAGTTTATGCTATAATTTAAAGAAGAGCACTTCCCTTGGTATTAAGCCGGTCATAGGGATTCTCGGAGTCGAGATAACGCGAGACGTCCAATTTCGCGGTCATCTGGAGGATAAGGCTAAACTAGCCTCCAAAAAACTGGGTGTCCTCAATAAAGCAAGAAGATGCTTCACATCGGTGCAGCGTCTCTTGCTTTATAAAGCTCAAGTTAGGCCCCACATGGAGTACTGCTGCCATCTTTGGGCCGGGGCACCACAATACCAACTGCTTCCATTTGACCGCGTCCAACGTCGAGCGGCTCGATTCATCGATGACACGGTCCTTACAAACCGGCTCGACCATCTTGACCTGCGTAGAGATGTTGCGTCTCTCTGCGTTCTATATCGTATATAACATGGGGAGTGTTCTGAGGAGTTGTTTGGTCTGATACCCGCTGCAGAATTTCACCACCGTACAACTCGCCACAAACTAAAATTCCACCCCCACCACCTTGATGAGTGGCGTTCTTCTACCGTACGATTCACACGCCATTTCCTGCCTCGTACGGCCAAACTGTGGAACCAGCTACCTGCAGCGGTATTTCCAAACCAGTTCGAGATTGGAATCTTCAAGAAGCGAGCATATTCCTTTTTAAAAGGTAAGCAACGCACTTGTGATCCTTCGGGCATTGCAGGTGTCTATGGGCGGCGGTGATTACTTACCATCAGGTGACCCGCTTGTTCGTTTGCCTTCCTATACTATAAAAAAAAAAAAGATTCTATAACTTTCTCAAAATATTGTAGATGTCTTATTAATTAGGTATCTATTAACTTATTTGGTTGCTAATTGTAGTTGTATATATCGATTTTTAAGTTCTTATTTATCAATGTAGCATGGAATCTTACGTTTTTCGAGTAAATAAAGTGTTAATTTTAATAAATATCTCAAAATTGTACATTATGATTAAAAAAATCGGTCTCGAGGTTGTTTCATTTCGTTGCATTTTCTGAGAACGTTTACCTTAGTAATGTATATTTTATTCACACCATCAGAAAGTAGAGATTTCAACGAACAAAACGCCGAACAATTTAAAAAAGAAAGCTGATATATTGACGTGAGAATTTTCAATTGAAAATTAGGGTTTTATTTCGATATTAAGTCGAAATAAGGCGTAAAAATAAACACTTTAAATAAAAAACATAAACAGTGTGTTTGGAACATAAAATGGCAAGTTTTCACCAAATTTCGTGTAAAAGAAAAACTATTGTAAAAGTTAAAAATAAAAAACCGGCTAAGTGCGTGTCGGGCCACGCGCAATGTAGGGTTCCGTAGTTGCCCATAATGGCCATTATTGATAATAACTTCTGTTTCACATGGGACTAAAAACGGGCATCTTTAAGATTAAGCCAGCGCTCCCAATGTAAACTCACAGAAATAGGTATTTATAAGTTAACCGACGATTACTCGTAAACTAGTGATGTCTTCTTAGCCGTGATAGTTTTTCTTTTAAATTCGTTATGTGTACTAGGTACATTTGTGATTTTTTTCACCTCTTCCAAATTAATAGTTTAGCCGGCAGAGGGGGCACTTGAGTCTAACATTTTTTTTCACTTCAATGCTTGATATTTGACAAACCAATCACTTGATCGAAAAATGATTTGAGCAATCTAATAATATTTTTTTAAAACCTATCCAATGATACCCCACACAATGGGGTACTCAACAACAAAAAAATTCAACCCCACTATATATTTAGGGGAGATACCCTGAAAAAAAATATTTTCCTAAATTGTATTCTACAGTTCTGTTGCAATATCGTATGACTATATTCATGTCAAATATCAGCTTTCTAGTACCAGGCGTCTTTGAGCTAGGCTGCGGACGGACAGACGGACGGACATGACGAAACTATAAGGGTTCCTTGTGGACTACGAAACCCTAAAAACCAATAACTTGGTTTTTGGAATTTTTCACATAAATTATGACGTTGTGTGAATAAAATGTAAATACGAAAGTTGTAGATCTTTTTATTACCTACAACTTTGCCATTGACGTTTTTTCCGTAGGACTTGTAGTTTTGCTGGCAATCGAGATAAACCCTTTTTTACCCTTAAAATCGCAACCCCATCTACTTCCCGACCTCAGATCGCCCGTAATTTAATTTTCCTTTAATGATCGCTATATTCTCATCCTTCTCCAATGGGTCTCATCCTACTGTAACTTTATTTTACTTTTTACCGTTTTCTAACGTATCTGCACTGGTCTGTTACATTAAATACCTACTTTTACTTGTACCTATAGTTATTGAAATTAAATTATAAGTTCTTCACTTGACCACGACTATGTGACCCCCTCCTGGCACCAAAGCTGGATCCGCCCTTGCTACCACATTGTATTGGTTTGCTTATCATATTGCTGCGGATAGCGGCACAGTGAGAGTGTTTTTTGCTTATATATTTGAGTTAATTATCTAGCGATATAGTCCATAAGCTGCGATGAATTTTATGAAATAGTAAGTATTTTGGCATATTACATTTACTGGGACTCAGAAACCCCTACATGACCTAGTACCCGGCAATATTATAACCTTTTTTACCGGATACTGGTACACAAGTTAACTTCGTACTACCCGTTGCACTGGAGCCCGTTACTGCACCTTAATGCCTTGCAATAAGTATCATTATCCTTTGAAAGTATAGTAGTAGAGTATTATAACAATATATTCTGCCTGATGCTGGGACGTACACTACCATGTATGAGTTGTATGGTATGAAAAAATACAATTCTGATTTAAACTTCACTGAGTATGTTAAGAATTATTTTAAAATATTTAAAAGAGTGTGCAATACAGCTAAAGCTATATTCGTTAGGAATAAAATTAAACAATCTTCGAATAAAGTTAAGGCAACCTGGCGAGCTATTAATGAAACAACATGTAAGACAACATTAAGAAGTAATAGTTTTAGTCTTCTTGATAATGATAAATTAATTCATAATGACGAAGAAGTCGCACACACATTTAATAACTTTTTTGCTAGCATACCACTTACTACTACTAGAGAATTAAAATCATCAGCTATAGTCGCAGAAAACCTATTAGAGTCTAGTGTAGGAAAATGTGAAGTAATATTTAAATTTCATAGTATTAGTTCTACCGATATTATAAATACTTTTAAGTCTTTAGAGTCTAAAAATACAGGTGATCTCTGGGGCATTTCTGTTAAGGTTTTGATAAGTATAATTGATGTAGTGGCTTCTTATTTAAGCAACTTATTCTTCAATAAGTGTATTAAATCTGGCAGTTTACCAGATCTTATGAAACATAGTAGAATAATACCTCTGTTCAAATCCGGCAATAAGACTGATCCTAGTAATTGTAGGCCAATATCTGGATTTTGGATGAAAATGTGAGGAATCAAAGTGGTTGGTGCTGTCAATGAATGGGGTGGACAGCAGCCTCATTCGAGCTCTGAAATCCCGTTATGAGGATTCTAGAGCTTGTGTGAGGATAAACGGGGCATACACTGACTGGTTTACCATCGAGAAAGGTAGACGTAGCGTGTAGCGTCGCCGTGGCTGTTTAACCTCTTCATGGACAGTTGTTTGCAAGATTTAAAACATAGTGACTGCGGATTAAGGATGAATGGGTTACTCGTCAAATGCCTCCTTTATGCTGATGATCAGGTAATACTTGCATCTTCAGCGGAGGAGTTGCAGGAGATGATAACAATCATGCATGGCGCGATAGAGAGGAAAGGAATGAAAGTGAATGTAAGTAAAACGAAAGTTATGGTTTTTGAAAAGGAGGAATGCATTAAAAGCATTAAAAGCTGTAGCTTTTAATGTTTTGATCGATGGACAGCAAGTGGAACAAGTGAATGAGTTTGTTGTACGTTGTTTACAAGAGATGGTAAGAATGAAAAACATATTGAAAGAAGAGTTAATGCAGGTAATAGTGTGAATGGAGCTCTGAAGGCGTTTATGAACAGTCAAAACGTATCCAAAAAGGCATGTTTGGCTGTGCATAGAGGGGTGTTAGTGCCTACCCTTATGTATGGTAGTGAAAGTTGGGTATGGCAGAAGAGACTTGAAAGTAGAATAAATGGTGTAGAAATGAGAGCACCGAGAAGTATGTGTGGTGTGTCTTTGACCGACAGAGTAAAGAATTGTGTGGTACGAGAGTGGTGTGGGGTAAAAGAAGATGTAGTGACAAGCATCAAGAAAGGCACATTAAGATAGTTTGGGCACATGGAGAGGATGAATGATGACTGACAAAGAAGATATAGAGCTATAGTCGCAGAAAACCTATTAGAATCTAGTGTAGGAAAATGTGAAGTAATATTTAAATTTCATAGTATTAGTTCTACCGATATTATAAATACTTTTAATTCTTTAGAGTATAAAAATACAGGTGATCTCTGGGGCATTTCTGTTAAGGTTTTGACAAGTATAATTGATGTAGTGGCTCCTTATTTAAGCAACTTATTCAATAAGTGTATTAAATCTGGCAGTTTTCCAGATCTTATGAAACATAGTAGAATAATACCTCTGTTCAAATCCGGCAATAAGACTGATCGATACTACCTGCTTTTAGTAAGATTTTTGAAAAGATCATACTCAAGCAACTACTAAGACATTTTAATCAAAACAGCCTCCTTCATGGTGAGCAATATGGTTTTACCAAGGGTCTCTCGACAACAGATGCAGGAGTAGCGTTACTCAAACATATCTACAGTGCTTGGGAGAATTCCCAAAATGCTGTTGGTGTGTTCTGCGACCTTTCGAAAGCATTCGATTGTGTCTGCCATGAGAAGCTCTTGTGCAAGCTTAGACATTACGGCGTCCAGACCAAAGCATTGGATGTCATTAAGTCGTACTTAAGTGACAGGATCCAATGTGTCGAAATAAATGGCTCAAAATCCAGTGGCCTACCTGTTGATTTAGGAGCGCCACAGGGCAGCATCCTAGGGCCTTTCTTGTTTACATAAACGATTTACCTTTTTACTTGAGAAACATTTGTGACGTTGTACTGTTTGCTGACGATACTTCTTTGATATTTAAAGAAGATAGAAATAAGGAACACTTTAACGAAATAACCAGAGCATTATCATTCAAGTGACTAAATGGTTTAATGTAAACAATCTAGTACTGAACGCCAAAAAAACAAAATGTGTTAAGTTTGCTCTGCCTAATGTCAGAAACCTTGGTCCTAACATAGTTTTAAATGACGATGTACTCGAAACAATGAAGCCACATTATTTCTAGGATTAACACTTGATTCGAAGTTACAATGGGGTGCGCATGTTACATATCTCTCAGGGAAATTTAGCTCAGCTGCTTATGCCGTTAAGAAGGTTCGTAGGTTGACCGATGTCGATACGGCTAGATTGGTTTATTTTAGTTATTTTCATAGTGTTATGTCATATGGCATATTGTTATGGGGTAGAGCTGCTGATATCCAAAATATTTTTATATTGCAGAAACGGGCAGTTACGGCCATTTACCAGTTAAAGACAAGAGTCTCACTCAAAGAAAAATTTAAAACTATTGGTATTCTTACTGTAGCGTCACAATATATTTATGCCAGTGTTATGCATGTAAGACTAAACAAGCTGTTCACCAACGCACTTGAGGATGTCTTCAAGACATTGTAGTGGGCTCAACGAATATGAACGGCGAGTACATCTCACACCTTCAATTTGCTAACGACATTGTCCTAATAGCAGAGACGTTGGAAGAGCTTAGCGGAATGCTGTACGACCTTAATGAAGCCTGCCCGGTGGATTGGTCTTGGCATGAGCCTGGCTAAAACGAAGGTGTGTGATCAATGAAGACATCGTGTTGAGACCAATCTGCATTGACGGTTCCTTGCTCGAAGTTGTGCAACAGAATGTTTACCTGGGGAAAATAATACAGTTGGGTGGACAAAGCTTCGAGAAGGAAATCGATAATTGGATTCAGTTGGTATGGGCAGCATTCGGTAAGCCACGTCGGATCTTCTCGTCACCTATCCCGCAAAGCCTCAAGACAAAAGTCTTAAGGTCTATCCTCACACAACCGGGCCGTGGATGGGACGGGGACGGGGCGTGGACGGGACGGAGCGCAGAAAAGAATCGTTGCATACATTTTATATGGACTCGTTCACAAACGTCCGTGGACGGGCCGGGGACGGAGCTTCCGTGCCGTGTCAGTGCGCTGTCAGTGCCTCGACCGGGGCCATGACGTGCACGGGCCGGGGACGGGCGCCATAGATATAATATATTTAGCACTAGATGCGCTAAGTGCGACGTGACATCCAGAATAAAAATATTATAAATATATACCTATATTAAGCACTAGATACGCTGTGTTCAACGTAATCTTCAGAAAAACCACATGGCAGTGAATTGTCTTTTAGGCACAATAATGCTTTACTTAGTCCTTACTTAGCTTCCTTAGTTCACAAACTTGAGAGAGAAAATATTGAAAAAAGATAATCGATTTTCTGAAGAACAATCGAAGCTTAAATTGTTATTTTATATTATTTTGCAAATAAGTAACTACTTGTTCTAATAAAATGTTATAAACGCGATTACTAGTAAATATAACTAAATATTTTTTTTGTGATGGGCCAGTCTATTATGAATAAAAAAATTGGTTGCCTGTAAAGTCGGTATACGGGCGAAAGTTTTACGTGACAACGACTTTGAGTGGTAAAATAATTTTAATGTGAATATTCATTTGTATAGTAGGAAGAAGGATGAAAGACGCGTGCCTTTCACTTTTTATGTCTGTCTCTCTCGCTCTTAGGCGGGACGCGTGCCTCTCACTCGCTCTCATTGTGAGCGCATAACGTGAGCGGAGCGTAACGCAGTTTCTTGAAGTCTCACCCGGCAAACCAATTTATAAGACGTTGTCACGTCAAAAAGGACGTGTCTACTAACTATTATGTGCACACTATCACTTTCAAACGCGAGTGAAATGACGCATGAAAATAAAAATACCAACAATTAAGCACATTTTATAGGTATTTAAAACTCCCGTTGTATATTCTTCACTCCAATGTTTATTTTGTCATTTCTAGGACAGACGTGACAAAGATTGGAAAGATTCTGTACATATTTTAATGAAAGTTGTATCTTTACCATGGGTTACCATGTAACCTAGTTGTGATCACAATATTATTACACGTCATAATGCCTGTTCTTATATTGATGTTTTATATTGTATGTGTACTAAAGGTTGAAACAGATATACTTACTGCACCCCACCCCACCCCACGTGTCGACACCCCATGCGAACGGTGCACATATACAACACCCCACGCTACAACAAGCTTCGTTCAAAATCACTATTTACGAAACTATGACATAATTGCCTAAATAGTGATTTTGAGGAAGATTCTCATTTATAGTGAGGCATTATTTCTATTATAATGATAACGGTATTAGCCTGAACTCAAATCGTATAATGCGGGCTTCCATTTTAATAATTCAAGTAGCTAATGTTGTGATTTTAAACCAACACTAAAAAAGTATCATCATGACAGGATTTTTTCCAACTGACGCATGGCGTTGTGTGCTAACCAGAAATACATTGCTTGTCAAGCGTTGGATGGCGAGTGTTTCCCCTCCACCGTCAACGCGCCGATCTGGATTGAATGGATGGTGACGCGTGGGGTGGCGTTGGGTGGAGTGTTGTTTATCTGCACCTCACCATACGTTTAGTTCTTGTATATATTCTGTGACCATACTAAATATATGGGATTGATTAGTCTCAACATGGGTGGGGTGGCGTGAGGTAGGGTGGGTGTCGTATACCATAAAGGAATCTTAATCTATTTTTATTTCAGTGTAAGTCTATGGCCAAATACTCACAACTACGTCGTACAGTCGTATTGACAATAGATGACGCTTTAAGTGCGGTTGCGCTATAATATTTGTATCACTATGGTGCTTATATGTAAAATCGGGTCTATGTCGTGGCCGTATCGTGAAATTGGCCATTTTATTAAATGGTCGCATTTCAAGAAAAGTCTTATAATTATCCATTGGTAATTTCATGATTTGCACTGGTCAGATCTATGATAACAAATCGTTTAATCAATAAACTTCATAAAATGGTCAATCATAATTGAGAAAATCGCAACATAATTACATTTTAAGGTAACGAGTCAAATAAAATAAAAACACCGAACCCGCGTAAACGAGCATATATCGGCATGTTCGCCCGAAATGGTAGTGAATTTTTCCTGCAAGCGCTCGCTATACATTGCGGCTTATTAAATGTGTCTATTTCTTTAAGCTTAAAAAATATTTCGTTTCCCAGGTATTCTTTTCGCGTAGTATGACTTGGTATGATGTGCGAAACGAGTAGACTTCGGCTAGGTGATGGGTCTTGTGACACCCTGTATACATAAGCGATAAATTCCTCGTTTCAAATATTTGTCACTTCTAGGATATCATATATCCATAGACACGCTATGACACATATAACTACAGTCCGTTCACAGTTATTTTACCTCTGACAAATGTCGGTGTTTGTTTGCTTTATGTTGGTATGGTACTCTGTGATGACAGGTATGTTACCAGTGCATAACATTTTACCCAATTTTAGTGGAAACTAGAATGTTAAAGGTTAAAGCTCAACTGTACGAAATTATAAAAGACCATAAAGAAGCTCCAATATATGAAGCTGATCAAATCAAGCATTTGATCAGCTTCAAGCTCATGGCCACAAAGTGGTTAGATTACCGCCATACCACTGCGAGCTAAACGCAATTGAATTTATGTGGAGTCTCATTAAAAGGCGAGTCGCAAGCAAAAATGTAGGACAAGAGGCAAACAACATTGTCAATTTAGCTGAAGAAGCTTTTCAATCTTTCACTGCAGAAGACTGGCAAAAACAATGCGAACATGTGCGCCACATTGAAGACAAGCTTCGTGAAACAGATGGTTCTATGGATGCTGCGATGGACAGGTTCATAATAGAATTTAACTATGAGTCTGATACAGAATCTGACAGCAGTTACGAATCAGCATTGGCAGTCCGAGAATCTGACAGCAGCTACGAATCGTCATTGGCAGTCCGCATGGTTCATTCTTATTCAAAACTAGAGGACGCCAGCAGCTACGCCTGCAATATTTTTAAATTTACTCGTTTTGGCCGATCCCGTGGGAATTTCGGGAAATCCCTTCTTAGTGCACCCCTACGTTCCCCAAGGAACTTACATGCCAAATTTAAGCTTCCTGCGCCCAATAGTTTTGGCTGTAGCGTGTCTGTCAGTCAGTCAGTAACGCAAGGATTTTATATATTAAGATAAATGTGATAATTAAATTTGCAGTTTTCGTATTTGATAATTAAAACCTCACATTGACGTAAATAGACAATTTTTTTATTATAACTATTTATCTTCATAGGAAATTAGTTATTTCGTAAGAAGATAAATGTACATGCGTATAGCCGATGCCGATATCAAGAGGTTTTGTTACAAACATTTCTTCCAAATATTTAATACGATCGCGTAGGCAATAAAAAAAATAGGTACGTTTTTAGCAATACTGTATATTTATAATGGGAGTATTAGATACTAAATATAGCAACACAACGCCCAGGTTGGCCAATCTAACAGCTAGAGGTAAAATAACTGTGAACGGTCTTGTAGTGAATAATTTGGCCATAGATTAATACTGAAATAAAACAGATGTGACAAAGATTTGTTGACATGTATTAAGTACTCACAAAAATTTGGCAATATTTTAATTTATGTTTGTTCACAAAAATTTGGCAAAATTTTAATTTATGTTTGTAAACATATAGACTGCTATGAAATAGGACTCGGGTTTGATTTTGAGACTTGTTAATGTTGTTGTCTTCTTGAAGTTCTGCAGATAAACATTATAGGGATAAGTATATAGGTAAAAAAAAATTGTGAAGTGGTAATGTGAAATAAATTGCCGCAATTACTAATTATGAAAGGCATCTAACCTAACCCTTCATATTCATTCCATATGAAATGAATTATTGGGACATATAAACGTAGGTAGTACCTACAAATAAAATAGAAGACGGATTACTGCAACTGGTAGAAATTTACTTCCTGAAACTTTATTTATATTCTTTGAAGTATTTCATCATACAGCGAGACGTGCGACGGTACTGTAGCGTTAAGAAATACTATAAAATGTATGCTGGTTCACTTTCATGCTAACTAACTTCATCAGCATATTGGCCAATAAATGTCGACTGCAGGACATAAGTCTACCAAGAAAACGCTTACTTATAAACTGGCAATAAATCTTATAGTATTTATTATTATGCATTCCTGATTTGCATAAATTGCAAATTAACTTATCTTTCTTATTAATCTATGACCCAAACCTGACATAATAAGTTTGACAGATCGCAATGGACTCGCCAATTTTTGTTTGTATTCTTTGAGTAAAGAATATACACGGAGAGGGCAAAAAGTACATAATTATGGAAAATTATTGTTTTTGCCAAAAGATAACATGAACAGCAACTGTATGCGAGAATTCCTAAAAATGAAACGTTGAATAAAATAATATTATTTATAAATAAAATTAATCAATCAATTTTGATTTTCTTATCCCCTTATAGTATTTCAGTGTGGCAGTGTGTTTCATTACGGTATGAATGGCGCCATTCATGTCCGTTTCTTTCTCAATGACACTGTATCGATATTGGCTACCAGAGAATATTTTGTTTCATGTTTAGTTTGTCTTCATGTCAAGGGACGTTTTTTGCTTTACCTTTTTTGTCCGCATTTGCGTAATGGAATAAACTAATCTGGAAAAAGATTTAAACTAACTAAAGAAACTTACTGCAAATATAAATTTACATATTTTTACAAAATTAATTTTATTTTTTTTACAAAATCTTTGGTATGGACGCTAATTTCGTTGGTAGGTATGTCCAATCCATGTTATTCCCAGATCGGTGTTTTGTATTGGACTTGCCCAAGTGCAAATAGTGACAGATGAAAGGTCCCGGCTAGGGCTTGCAAATGTTCTAAATTTTTATTCGAATACTTCATTGAATTATTACCTACAGAAAGTCAGTATTCAAACAACGCGAGCTCAGAAGTTAAGCCGAAAATTCGCTATGTGTGCGGAACTGTGCTGTGTTTACTTGCTGCATCACGCACACAGACACCATTATAGAGTTGCCAGTTACAACGTCTTTCCTCTAAAACTAGGGTAAATTCATAATTTTTGCATGAAATAAGTAATTGTATATTATAAATTCTAAAGTCACACTGTCTGCTTTTTAAGTTTTTATAACTGACTAACGATGGCTAAATCAATCTTGACGAAACTTACTCAAACGTGAGCGCTAACAAGTGCCAAGTGATTTCCTAGTTAAATGCTCTTTATAGTACCTACATAAAAAGTATTTATGTATATTTGTAAGAAAAAATTATCAAAAATCAACAGCGAGTACTATGTGTGCGCCGTTGCGCTATGGTGACCAAAAAAAGGCGACAAGTTTCTATTATAATTCGGTCGGTAACGTCATTCGTTCATCAACGAAGTTAGTTACGCGTACCTACATTACAAGACAATACTAGACTTTAGATACTAGCCTTTCAATACAAAAACGGAAAAATCGAGTGCTTTGAGACAATGTCGTCTTAGCCGACCTCGGCTAGAGCTTGACGTGACAAATTTGTCGTAACCGATTGGTATGTACCAGGCAGCGGTGTTTGAAAGGTTAAGTTTATATAATTATGTAACTATCTAATTCCTTTTTTTATTATTACTTTCAATAGAATAAATTTTGGTAAGGAATGTGTAAATTAAACTGGGACAATTTCACACCCAACTGGCAACACTCCGCTCGTACTTATTATGATTCACTGTATTTGTATTATTAGACAATCTACGTAATAAAATTTATGTCTGACCGGTGGAATGATACTCCAGCAACCTTATAATCTTTTTCTGAAGCATTGTGGCACAAAACACTGTACAATATGTCATAATTTCGATTATTTTGCGGGAGATGCTTACGCTACCGTGCGACTCGGACCTCAGACAACGCGGCCGCCGATTGGGTCAGATTCTGACCCAAATGAACGGCGCGTATTGCGTGCGCGTACTTGGTTTCTGTAGGTAATAATTCAATGGAATACTTATTTGATATATTTATATTCAAAATTTTTTTCTTTATCGAACTTCATAACTATAGGCCTATATTCCTGGCAACCATTACAACTAAGGTGCTCGATAGTTTGCTGGATATATACATGGCGCCTAAAATTTGTTGTTTCGTTGTTTTTTTTTTCGTGAGAGTTTGTGGCCAACTCTAGTGTCGGAGTTTTCTTCATAGCCTAACGATTATATCCTGAGACAAGAACCGGGACCGACAGCTTTTCGTGCCCTCCGAAGCAGGATAGCGCTCAGATGTAAATGCCACACGTGGTCACCCATCCAAGTGGCGACATGTGCAAGCGTTTCTTAACTTTGCCGATCTGTATGGGGTAAGTTAAAAACTGAGAGTGAGGTAGATACTGGTATAAACTATGAGGTAGGTACGTGAATGCTACAATATTGGTATGCAAATCCAATAAACACTGTCAAGCGGGCGCGTACAGCTCTACATGAGGAATATGGGCTGAAATCTGGCGTGATGCAAGAGGAACTCACCTCGCCACGCCTTTATATATATTTTTTATTATTTATAAATCAGCTAATTGTTGTACTCAGCAAGGCTGGTGTCGACTGTCATGATGATGGAGTTGTTATGAACAACATCAGCTATAGGTACGGACGACATGGTCTTGCTGGGCCCACTTACCGGTGCGATGAGACGCATATTAAAGTTGTGTGAAGTTGCGGGCGCTTTTGGAAATCCACTCCAACCATGCAATAACGGCAAGCTGAAGACGAGGCCCTGATTTGAGCACTGACAGCTCGCCACAAAGCTGCCCTGTGATTTGTAAGCTTTCTTTTCATCCTGTGATGCTGTTTTTGTTTATAATAAGATGAAGGTGATGTTTGAGAGCTGTCACTCTGCCCTCCGATTGCGTTAGTCTCATGTTGAGATAATGACTGCCTCCCAGAGATGTTTATTATTATTATGATTCTTTCTATTCTATTCTTCTTATTATTTTGAGAACTCCTCCTTTTAGAGGTTCGTCCGCAAGAAAAAATCAAATAACTAAAATAAGTATAGGTTAAGAATGTCAACTAAATCTCAAAAGTGCTTATTGGTATTTAGGACAATTTTGAGAACGTTATTAGAACTAGAATCGGAAATTGCAATTTCCTTTGGAATATTTAACACAAATCATAATTCGAATAATTCAAATATTAAAATTCAAGCTCTAGTGACAGCCCGTCCACGCTCCGGTTGCAGCCAGCCTGGCGCAAGCATAGGGCGCAAGTTCCTAAGAAAAAACCGAATGTATGAAACGTGCTATCTTTTTAATGGCTTCTATTATATGTATAAAACGTGAAGATAGCATCCTTCACTATGTACCCTTGGAACAGTATTCTTTCAAATTTAGACGGTTTATATGTACATCACCGCCTTGGCTGTCAATAGTGTCAAATGTCACAACTGTCACATTATTATCCAGATTGAACTTTGCCGCGTTATGTAGTTTGTTTATAAAACGTAAAAAACATACTGTAAAAGTGCTTTGTGTATACCAAATAAATGTGATTTTACACTTCTAGTGTTAGTGTTACTATATTTATTTGATTAGCATTGAAAGGAGCGCAATGAAAACAAGCAAAATAACGTGCGAAATATGGCATACAACAACATGCCGGTCAGGCAATGAAAAAAGGGTAGGTATTTTTGGCAAAATGTCCCTAGATAAAGATCAATGAATATTTATTATGTTATATATTTCAATGAAACATAAAAAATAAGGAAATATTCTAAAGTTTCATATCCTAGTACTTTGTAGGTAACAATAGTGCTGCCTGTCAGTTATCGATAATCCGTTATTAGAAATTGGCACAAGGACTAAAAATTCTATTCATTTTTTCTTTTTAGATGTAAAAATGGGTTGCTGCAACTGGAAACCAAGACTTGTTTTATGTACCTATTGAAAAATTACATCAGTTGAACTATGTGTGTGGCAAGCATTTTAAGCCGAAAGACTTAAAAAAAGGGAACTCAAGTCAGAAAAACAGCTGTGCCTTGTATCTATAGACAGTTCTTTAAATCCTATTACAGAAGAAATGTACATACATATATCTTTTAGTTCTGCGTAATTTTCTTCGCTAATCTAGAATAGATTTATAGAATAGGCTAATTTGTTTAAATAAACACATAAATATTAAATACATCTTTTATTTGTGTTGGAAAAATATAATTCTAGTCGAAACATAATTATAATTATTTCTTACCGAATATTATCGATATCGATATTTCGTTAATCACTAGAGGGTACATCCCTATATTGACAAATATGACAATGCTGACAACATAAAAACGATGTCAATTAGTATCTTTATGTTGGTACGAGTTCTCCCTGCACGTTTCATACAAAGCTGAAAGTCTCGCATGATCTATGGCACATCCGCCTCTTCTTACGTAGTATTTGCATACTCTTTGGTTGCAGCCCTGACGTGTGTGAACGAAATATCCCGGCCGGGACCCGGAGGCACGGTGACGGCCCGTCCCCGGCCCGTCCCCGTCCCGTCCACGGCCCGGATGTGTGTGGATAGACCATTAGACCACCAGTCCTACCAGTAAAGATATACGGTGCCAAATCTGGACACTCACGGTAGTGCTGGTCCATAGATTTAAAATAACTCAGCGTGCTATGCATCGAGCTATACTCGGAGTCTCTCTAAAGGATAGAATTCGCAACGAGGTCATCAGGAAGAGAACTAAAGTCACCGACATAGCTCGCCGTATAAGCAGTCTGAAGTGACAATGAGCTGGCCACGTCTGCCGAAGGACCGACGATCGATGGATCAGACAAGTCTTAGAGGGAAGACCACGTTTCGGCAAACAAAGAGTGGTTGTTGAGCTGACTGCGCGGTTGGCGTCGTGGTTTAAGAGGCCAACCTCGCCGCTTTGCACTTGCCTAGTGTTGTGGGTTTAATACTGGGTGTTCATCGTGCCTGTTTGCTGTATGTTGGTAAAGACTCCCGCGACACAGGATTTATCCCTAGTGCGTGAGTTGTTCTATTAAAGAAAGGGCCTTGCGATGCTATAAATTGTACGTAAATTGTAATTAAACCAATCGCATATGATATTATCTTGTAAGTACCTGTTGTTAAATTGATTTATACCATAGGATTTGATCTGTGTTTAGAAACCTAAAAAACAATTTTGTTGTTTAGCTCTAATTCAATGAATATTACTGTAAGAAGTCACTTCTTACAGTAATTTTAAAAGTTCAAAAATAATGTGATGTAGGTATACTTTTGTTTGTTTTAGTTTATTTTAGAGAAAATTTTAAAAGATATAAATTTAGTATTACGACAATTTTAATTCCGGCTTGTGATATCCTTTGAAATACATTTCAATAAAAATTAATATATTTTCTTTGGCCCCTTTAAATGCATAACAATTACATTACACAATATTTATTAATGAAAAGTTCAAATATTATAAACTTTAACGATAAGCAAATAGGGTTCAAATTCGCGGTTAAAATTTGCCGGTATCTGGGACAATCTACCGTTTACTAGGACAAATCTACCGGATACTGGTACAAATGGGTCTTTTCAAACTTAATTTAAATTAAAGTATTCTTACAGTCATATATATCAAAAACTATACAATTATACGAAAACAAGAATAAATTGTCTATAAACTTCCGTAAATTTCATTTTTGTTAGTCTTTTAACCTTAACATAGCAGACCTGCAAAGTCAGCGAAGTTCAGAATTTCACGGCTATTGGGCCGTTTACCTTATGTGTATTATGCAAAACCTGGCGATGAAAAAGAGTGACCGTGAGTTCTTTCTCATGTTTCTACGCCTTTGCTTTGCGAACGTGGCAGTAAATGTAAATGTAGTTTAGAGTCTTTAACTACTACACTACTTACTCTACACTAATATTATAAAGAGGGAAAAAATGTATTTTTGTTTGTTTGTAACGAATAAACTCAAAAACTACTGGACCGATTTTAAAAATTCTTTCACCATTAGAAAGCTACATTATCTACAAGTAACATAGGCTATATTTTATTTTAGAAAAAATAGGGTTCCGTAACATATTTAAGTTTTTCGGACCCAAGGTGTAAAAAATCATCCAAAAAAGTTCCGACGACGAAGTTGACGACTTGAGATATTAAAACATACAATGTAGACATAATTATTTGCACAACTCAACAGGTCAATATATTACAGCCAACTTTAAAAAAAAGTTAACGAACAACATGAGATGTTCATTTATTCAAACAACCTACTTAACGTTTTTAATAGCATAAATCAAGTTGTCCAGTTATTACCGCGTCGAAATTGCGTTGTATTTTGTGACAAATAATTCTATCATCTATTACTATTTCTAGCCGTTGCGCGTATGATGAGACAAAGTGATATCACAGTATATAAAGACATTATTTGACTGTGGTGATATCTCTAGCTGCAGTTTTGGCGGTTTATCCTTAAATGACGTCGTTTTTTAGGTCGGGACTCGCGAGTGTCACTTTTTCCAGTGACCTTGGCCAAGTTTTGATTTGTTTTGGCGCGTGCTGAATAATTCAAAACAAATAGGTAACAATTGTGTGGTTGTAGTTAATACAATAATATAATGGCGGCTAGAAGATACCTACCTACCGTTTTTAGAAGAATTACGTGGAAAGTCATTAAAACATTCTGGTGAAAGTTTAGAAGATAAAAGTGCAGATTTAAATGAGTGTATGTATCCAGACTATGGAGAAAATATAACTGAAGGTAAGTAACTCATTTTAAATAGGTATTTTGTAAGCTTAGAGAAGAATGTAAAAGACTAAGAAATTCTGGTCAAAGCTACGTTCCAGAATAAGGTAAGGAAATTGCTGCGAGGCAAATACGAGCACTATCGTTTTGTAGACAGAAGTGTAATGACAAAGTCACCAGAAGACCTGAGGACACTGAGAGCTCATTCTGCGTAAATAGTAACACCAATAGTTGAAAAATGTTCGGGTACTTTGAGATAACTTATACATTCAAGACATCAAGACAAAAATCACCTCAGTCTGCCGTGAACATGAATCCTGTAAAGAATTCGAAACGTCGGCTAGTAATAAAAATGTAGTTTCTAGATCATTCGGTTTAAATGTAGGTAATAACTAGTGAAACCAATACAACGCGATAAAATCCGTAAACTGTAGTTTAATTTTAAAATGTGTAACATTCGCGTAAATCCAAGAAAATACCACAGAGGTCACATTTTATTCTAACACGTGTGGCGGTCAGAATAAAAATAACGCTGTTGCAATGATGTTCATATATTTATTGTATGTGTATCCAACCCTAGAGACAATCAATCATAAGTTTTTGATTAGCGGACATAGCCACATGGAATATGACTCAGATCACGCCCTTATTGAAAGAACTAAAAAGAAAACGCAGCTTAAAATAAATCATCTTAATGATTGGATGCAACTAATAAGATCTTGCAAGATTAATAACGGACTTGCCATTGTACCCATGAAACTGGAAAATTTTCTCAATTTTGCAGAATTGAGTTCGAAGAAAGGTCCATTTACAATAAAAAAAATAATGCTAGTGGTGAAAAATTCTTATGGCAACCCGAGAAATGGCTGCAATATAAGAAGCCTATCGGAGAAATTTGTTTTAAGACAAGTCTTGACAATGAAAGCTGTTTTAGAGTCATAAATTACAGAAAAAGAGGTAAATTCAATTTAGACACTATAGAATTAGAAGTGGTTTCAAAAGAAACTTTACCAATAAGTAAAGAAAAAAAGAACAATTTGATGGATTTATTACCACTGGTAGATCCCATTTTTCACGACTTTTATAAAAATATAAAAACTGATGGTGACGTATCCAACATGAAGGAATTGAATTAATTCTATAATATTGTAACTTTTTCGGAATAAAAAATATAATTTTGCAGTTGTTTGTTTTTTTATTACCTATACATACCTTTACACATACCTACATACATAATATCGCGATTTCAGTACCATAAGAGGTAGGCAGAGACTTTACTTATAACTTATGATTTTTTTACACACGTACTGCCCTTAAAGGTACTTAGGTGAATAACTTGATAACTCATTGGTGAAAACCTTGATATATATTATCTTAATATATAAAATCCTTGCGTTACTGACTGACTGACAGACACGCTACAGCCGAAACTACTGGGCGCAGGCAGCTGAAATTTGGCATGTATGTTCCTTGGGAACCGTAGGGGTGCACTAAGAAGGGATTTCTCGAAATTCCCACGGAATCGGCCAAATCGGGTAAATTTAAAAAAATGCAGGCGTAGCTGCTGGCGTCCTCTAGTTTTATTATAAATACATTAAATTCATTAAATAATCTTATGTTAGCTGAAAACTGAAAGCAAATGAATTACTTTTCGATAAAAAAGTTTCCAATAACATAAAATCTGAATTTACAGATTAAACCTAAACTTTAAAATCGCTGCCCTGAAAAATATGCATTTTCGACTTGTTAACCCTGGAGTAGTCGCGTGGGTTACATAATTATGTAATCCACCTATATAGAATCGATAATTTCTCACAATCGGTTAGCGCCAGCTTAATAAGCCGCTAGATACTATCAAATGAATATTTGGGCAACTCGCTCAGTGCAATGCCAGCGCAGTTCGCGCCCTGTGGTCCTTCATAGGAGCTCAGAAAAGGGCGTGGACTACAATTGTAATCCGCGCGACTGATTACGTAAGTATTTTTTCCTTCTTTACTGTTATAATATTTTGTATATTTTTATCTATAATTGAGTAAATTGTTATAATTAGACTGTATTTATTCACATTTGTTGTTATAACATAAGTTTACTTATATTTTAGTATAAATTTGGAGTATAATCGCCGAGCTGTACAGATAGAAGCCTGGATTGATGATTTTTGTAGCGCAAACGAAAAATGGGTCGATTTAACTCGGATGAAGCCACTGGCTCATAGGAGAATCGAAGAAAATCATTACCAAACATCGTAACAATCAAGATAAAATACTTTTTTGGCATTGTGTATCATGAAACTCAAGCAACTACCTCGATATCGAGCAAGGTAGTGCGTCATTTCCATGACTGTGAAGACCAGAAAAATGTGTACCGCGTGCAACAAGTTTACATGTGGGCATTATTTCAAGAAAATGTGTCTATCCTGTGCAGAAAATCGAATTTAGTAGTTAGTTTTTCACGCAAAACTTGTGAGTTGATCTCAATTTGAGTAAACAATGTCGTAAGGGAACGATCCATTAGGATCCTCTCACATATTATGGCTGTCCTCTACACCCTCTAAGCCATACTATCACCTCGGCACTCACACTTGAATGCCACCAGAAACTAACAGAGGTAGGTAAGCTAAACAAATTAACACTGCAATGGATCAAGGGTCACAGTGGCTTGAGAGGGAATGACGCAGCAGACGTACTTGCCAGAAGAGGGGCCACTTTAGATATGGTGTGACCCGAGCCCATTATTTCCCTCCCTTCTGGTTTTTATCGCAACCTGGTAGGAGGCAGAACCAGGACCCAGCACAACCAGTCCTGGATTGGTATTGAAACATATAGCAGGTCAAGCAGCAGCAAGCTTCCCGCAGCAGACGGTAAGATAGCCAAACAAGTCCTCCGGCTGTCCAAACAACAACTGCGGATAGTCACGGCCGCCTACAGAGGACACGGATACTTTACTAAACACCTATTTACTAGAGGGATCACCGACAGCCCGCTGTGCAGAGCCTGTATGGCAGCAGACGAGACGGCAGCCTACCGGCTAGCTGGTGGGCTGCCGTCTCGTATAATATGTATAATATATATATATACAGGCTGGTCTCACGTCTCACAGTACAGGCAGCAGTACCTGACCAGACACAGCACCCTGAGGGAAACAGTGGGCCATATCAAGAGTCTGCTGGCCTTCCTCGAAGAGCTGGGGTGGCTCGAATGACAGCACCATTCCCACCCGCACGCAAAATACACGCCAGGACGTGAACTTGCGGAAACACCTCGTGCTACCAAGTGCCAAGTACCAAAAGGTACCTAACCAACCTAGGTACCAAATCTACTACAGCTAATAAGCGACAGCATAAAGTGATGAGGTATGGATGAGGTGGTAGATCAAGATGGGCGGTAGAGTTTAGTAGAGCCTTGCTGATTTCAGCATGAATGGGCCGGCTCGACCGGGGAAGTACTACCCTCTCACAGAAAATCGACGTAAAGTAACAGTACCTAAACTGTTGCGTTTCGTTCAGTGAGTGAGAGCCCACGGCCCTATCCCCTTCTCCCTCATCCCACTTCTCATCCTATCCCTTTTCCCAACCCCAAGGGGCGGCAACGCACTTGTGACTCCTGTTATAGTGTTGCTTGTGTCCATGGGCGGCGGTAATTGCTTACCATCAGGCGATCCGTCTGCTCGTTTGCAGCCTATTAGTATAAAAAAAGTATATTTGTGTTTTATTTGTTTTTATTTCGCTGGTAACTCTACAGGGAGTTGACAGTTGACATTTGACAAATGACAAGAGACTTGAAGTTTTTGACATTTCACGTATGACGTTGAATCGAATGTTGATCAATGTTCAACTTGTTAAAACTTCTCAGTTCTGTGAATTCTGCATTGTAAGTTGGTAGTAGATTCACGGCGTACAATTAATTATTTATCGACTTACGTTGTAGTGTAACTCCACTCTATACTTTAGTGCTAATTCTAGCTTATTTGTTCAGTAATCTCAGTATATTATAAATATAATCAAAATGGTAAACGGCCGTGCTTTACATTTCGTGTTCAAAGTGGCAGATAGGACCCTCACCGCTAAATTCTACAGAGAGATCCTCGGCATGAAGGTAATGAATGATTCAGACTATGTAGTGCCATATAACTTGCTTCATTATTACACATAAGAATAGACTTGTTCAGCATGTACTAATTTCATATTTTCTAGACTAACTGAGAGGCAAGGTCACAGTTTTTGTGACCAAACCGGTACCTCGATGTAAAAATAATTGTATCAACTTCCAAGCATTCAGCCAATAAAGCATGTACAATAGCATTGACTTACTTAATTTGTTACCCTATTACTTTTCTTAAGTCATTTGGTGTGATATTATTTTCAGTTCACCAATTATACTAATTGGATCTTTTTCTATTATAGGTACTTAATGTTAGTAGACTTTAATAGGTTTATTTTTAGGATATCTTTGACAACCACATTATATTTTCTAGACTATGTCATATTATTATCTTGTGTGAAATTCTTCTATTGAGACTGTAGCTATCCTGGATTTTCATCAAAATTGTTAAAAAGTTTTAAGGCCTTGCCACACGGCACAATTTTACCACTGATCAAATTTTCAATCGAATTGGGTTTGCCCGTCTACACAACACAATCAAATCACTGATTTTCATCCCGTCCACCTGATTGGTTAAAATCTGGTGGTACCGCCCACCCAATGAACTTGAGTTGGACGACTGGCGTCTACACGTCACGATTTCATCAAGTGATTTAGTCAAGTTGGACGTAAAATTGAGCCGTGTGGCAAGGCCTTAATTCAGTTGCTTAATTGTTTCCTTATAAATCACATTGACATTGATGAATTTAACATAATGTAGGACTATAGACTGTGGATGCATTTTAATACAACTGTATGATGATCCTATCTCCCACTTTGGAAGATAGAAAATAATAGTTAATATTAAATTGATAATTAGTTTGATAAAATCAAGGCAGTATATTGTGCGAAAACCACATGGGTATAGTAATTGGTCATTTTCTATAAGAAATCACATGGTAATAAATAATTTCCAATTTCTCTAACTTAATTTTATCTCAGAAATCAGGCAGTATTCTTTAAATATTATAACACATGTAACATGAAATTCAGTAAGTAGTAATTTTTTTCTTGGGCAAAATTTTTATATTCATCTATATTTCCAGTGCCATCTGCCAGAAACAACAATCTAAAATAATAATTGTGTTGTGGATAAATTGATCTCAAAAAATGTGTTTATTTGCCTTGCCAGGTTCTTCGTCATGAAGAATTCAGTGAAGGCTGTGAAGCTGCTTGCAATGGGTGAGTTATAAAACATGTATAAAACACATAATACCTACATTTTGATAAAATTATAATCTTTGAATTAGATACTGGCCAGGCTTAAACCCAGACTCTGCCAATGCTGTTAGAATGTTGCACTCTGATTTATTTCAGTATATTAATATTTTTATATCCTCTTCTCTATGGAGCCCTATTTAAAACACCCTAAAACTAGAAATTTTTTAAACTTATGCCAAATATGTTTTATGTTCGCAGACCTTACGCAAACAGATGGAGTAAAACAATGATTGGTTACGGTCCAGAAGACACACATTTCGTAGTAGAGCTCACATACAACTACGGTATAACACACTATGAACAAGGCAATGACTTCCTCGGCCTCACTGTTCAATCCAGTGAGAGTCTCAAGAGAGCCGCAGCAAACAACTGGCCAGTCAAGGAACATAATGGCTTGAAGTATGTTGAGGCACCGGGTGGCTACAAATTCTACATCGTTGATAAGCCACAACCAGTTGACAAAGGTAGGATTTTAAAATTATTCTATTAAGAATAAATTTTTCATTCCCTTAAAGAATTGTTTTCTGATGCTCTGATATTATTTTATGAGACTCATGTAGGTATTCCCACTACTTGATCAAGTCATTACACCGCAGTTACCATTTTCAATAGCATTTATTATTAAATAAAACAATATCCGCTTTGACATTGATGTGTGCATAATAAAAATTGTAACAAGAGAATGCATAATTTGTTATTGTGTCATGGAAAAATACTTTAGATAATATGCCATGTTATTGATTTCAAGCACCGATGATCTTTCAAAGTAGGTTAAAGCAACTCAATTAAGTAATAAACTATACTTTATTTTTTCTTATAAAGTATTTTACTATACAGTCTATTGCATTTCAATAACTTGTTCATCATTGAAATGCAGTGTTTCTTGATAATAAAACAGGTCCACTTATTTATAAGAGTATCATCCTTAATGCCCATAAAAAGTAATTAGTTAGAACTTTTATTATATTAACTGTTCCCCCAGTTTCATCTGAGTTATTGTTTTCTGATTACAATAATCATCGTCCTGGCGTTATATACATTGTATCAAAGACTTAAGTCTTGGATCTCCGATGTCCATTTTTTAGTCTAACAAATTTTGCCAGAACAATTAGCTTTTCTGCGGAGGAACTGCCGTCTAATTTCAGGCAGACAGCAGATGTATTTAGCCGTATTGATTCTCCATTAAGACTGTTAAAGATCTTCATAATAGCTGGCATCGACGACTTCACGTGCTCTTGATTCTTGATACTTGATGGCACGGGCTGTTTCCGCAACTCCACGTCTTGGCGTGTATTTTGCGTGCAGGTGGGAATGGTGTCTTCATTCGAGCCACCCCAGCTCTTCGAGGAAGGCCAGCAGACTCTTGATGTGGCCCACTGCCTCCCTCAGGGTGCTGTATCTCGTCAGGTACTGCTGCCTGTACTGCGCGACCTCAGGGCAGTCGAGGAGCAGGTGGGCTGCCGTCTCGTCTGCTGCCATACAGGCCCTGCACAGCGGGCTGTCGGTGATACCTATAGTAAATAGGTGTTTATTAAAGAATCCGTGTCCTGTGTAGGCGGCCGTGACTGTCCGCAGTTGTTGTTTAGACAGCCGGAGGATTTGTTTGGCTATCTTACCGTCTACTGCGGGAAGAGCCTCCTTGGCCTGCCTAAATGTTTCAATACCAATCCAGGACTGGTTGTATTGGGTCCTGGTCCTATTCCTTACCAGGTTGCGATAAAAACCAGAAGGGAGGGGAATAATGGGCTCGGGTCCCACCACCTCTAAAGTGGCCCCTTCTCTGGCAAGTACGTCGGCTGCGTCATTCCCTCTTGAGCCACTGTGGCCCTTGATCAGAGACATAAAGACATAAAGACATATTTATTTCTGCATTTTGGTTGTTTACAACACTTATACATGTCAAAACCCTATTCTAGATGAGGCCGGCTTTTCCTAGCTAAATGACTTCTTGAGAAGAAAAGCCGAAACAAACTCAGAGATCCATTGCAGTGTTAATTTGTTTTGTTTACCTACCTCTGTTAGTTTCTGGTGGCATTCAAGCGTGAGTGCCGAGGTGATAGTACAGCTTTTGAGGGCTGAGAGGACAGCCTTACTATCTGAGAGGATCCTAATGGATCGTTCCCTTACCTCACGTGCCATGATTGCTGTGGCAGCTAGGATTATGCCAAAACATTCGGCCTGGTAGACCGTGTTGTAGGCTCCCAGCGGTGCTGCGATGTTGATGTTAAGGTCCTCGTAGAATACTCCTGAACCCGTACCTGTATCCGTCTTAGACCCATCTGTGAAGATCGTGAGCTCGTTGTGACCAACCGCTCCCTCGTGTAGATCCTCGTACAGTTGGATTTTGTATTTCTTATCGAAAACAAATTGTTTACGTATTCGGTCGCCAATGGCTTGTGTGAGAGGAACTTCTTTAAAGAGTGTGTTTAAGTTACTAGTGTGCGGTGTGTTAGTGTCTTTCCAGAGCTTCAGAGCTCTTAGCCGGATCGCCGACATCGTTGCTTCCTGTTGTATGAACAGGTGCAATGGAGGCAAGTCCAGGAACACTTCGAGTGCCGCTGTGGGTGTAGTTTTCATGCAGCCCGTGGCCGCTAGGCATGCAAGTCTTTGAAGCTTTTGAAGCTTGTTGGCGGCCGTTGTTAGGTTGGTCCGAGGCCACCACACTACTGCGCCGTAGCTTATCATCGGACGTATTATTGTCTTATAGAGCCATAAGACAATTTTGGGGGATAGGCCCCATCGTTTACCTATCATCTTCTTGCACTGCCAGAAGACGATGCTGGCTTTATTGAGCTTATTTTCCATGTGGCTGTTCCATGTCAATTTGCTGTCAAGAGTGACGCCCAGGTACTTTACCTCGGTAGACAGCTTGAGCTCTGTGTTGAATAGCCTGGGCAGTCGGTAAGTACCCAGCGCGCGTTTGTGTGTGAACATAACTAGTTCGGTCTTTGTCGGGTTTACTGATAATTCGTACTCATTACACCACCACTCTACTATGCGTAGAGCCTGTTGAGTAAGGTCGTACACTGTACTAGTTACCTTACCTGAGGTGAGAATGGTCAGATCATCTGCATATCCTATTGTGTAAAAATATCTCGCGTTGAGTTTGTCTATGAGTTCATTGATGACTAAGTTCCACAATAGCGGGGAGAGAACACCGCCCTGCGGGCAACCTTTAGTTATCAAGGCTGTCTGGGAGTCGCCGCAGGCGCACTACTCTTTTGCTGAGCATGTTTTGGATCCACTGTATGAGCATCTGATCCACACCATGTCTGGCTAGGGCGTTGCTTATACTGGAGAAGTGTGTCTTGTCAAAGGCTCCTTCTATGTCAATGAAGGTGCCCAGACAGATGCTTTTTTGTGGTATAGCAGCTTCTATCTGGTTCACGACCTGATGTAAGGCCGATTCCGTCGATTTCCCTGAGCTGTATGCATGTTGATTGGCATGTAGGGGTAGGTGTTTAAGTGCCCCACTTCTTAATTCCCTCTCGCATAGCCTTTCCAAGGCTTTAAGCATGAAGGAGGTCAGGCTTATTGGTCTGAAGGACTTTGCATTTGTGTAGTCTGTTTTGCCTGGTTTTGGTATGAAAATTAGTTTGACTTCCCTCCAATTCTTCTGTACATATCTAAGGGCCAGGCTAGCCCTCATGATTGCCAGAAGTCTTTTGCGGACCGGTTCACCCCCCCATTGTAATAACCCTGGGAAGATGCCGTCCAGTCCGGCTGCTTTGAAGGGATGGAAGCTATCGATGGCCCATCGGAGTTTTTCTTCTGTGACCACGGTGTTTGCGTGTCTCCACTCGTGTTCGGTCGCCACTGTTGGTGTATCGTGCCACGTTATTACCGGGGTGAGGACGCAGCCTGGGAAGTGTGTTTCTAGTAGGACGCGTCTTGTCTCCTCCTCCGATGTGGTGTATGTGTTATCCGGTTTACGGAGAGTACCTGGTGCAACCATCGGTTGCTGAGCCAGTAGTTTCCTTACCCGGTTTGCTTGTTGGCAAGATTCAATGCTCCCACAGAATTTTCGCCATCCCATGATGCGTCTGAATCTGAGGCATTTCTTGTAGCTTGATTTGGCCGCTTTATAAGCGTCCCAATCTACGTCCGCGCTTGTGTTCATTGCCCTGTTTAGGGCCCTTCTTACCTTCTTGCGCTTGCGTTCAAGCTCAGCGCCCCACCAGGGTTGATTACCTGGGGTTGAGGGTAGAGTGGTTTCTGGGCATGCTGCGTGGTAGCTGTCTAGCATCGACTGCGTCAGTGTACATACCTGCTCGTCGATCTGCTCATTGTCACCCAGTACCGTCGGCGTAGCAGTAAGGGTAAGTTTCTCTTTAAGTAATTGGACATACTTTGCTTTGTCAGTGTTGTGTGGTTTCCTGCGTAGCTGTGTAGGTTGTATAACGACTTCCATAGAGAAGCTGATCCATCTGTGGTCTGAGCACGATGCCTCTTTCGAGACGTGCCATCCCTTGATGCGTTCAGCCGCTCCTTCTGTTGCGAGAGTTAAGTCGATAATGTCTGACTACGTCTTGTGACGAAGGTAGGCTCCGTACCTGTGTTTAATAGGGTAAGATTAGTGGTGAATAGGTATTCAACCAGTGATTTACCTCTGTTGTTATTGCAGTTCGTGCCCCACATTTGGTGGTGGGCATTGGAGTCCGTTCCTATTATGACCTCCGTTTTGGTTCTCTCGCACTGGTTAACCAGACGCGTGAGGTCGAACGGTGGCGGGTCTTCGGCCTCGGGCATGTAGACCGATGCGAAAACAACCGCTTTACTCCTTGGCTGCTGTGTTATTTCAATTTGTATCGCTGTGATGTCTCTGGAACAGAACTCCGTTAGAACTTGGGCTCTGATGTTTTTAGTTGTCAGTATGCAGGTTCTTGGATGTGTGTGATCAGTTGAAGAATAAATCTTACCTCCCAGGCTGGAGAGGCCTCTGATGAGGCCACCCTTTATCCAAGGTTCCTGGTTGAGCACGATGGCTGATTGTTGGACCTCCATCCATTTGCGCAGTTGCGCAGTGCTCGTTTGGCTGTGATGGAGGTTGATTTGAAGGCAACTGACGTCACTAGGCAGAGGGTTCATCTTTGGGTGATGTCCCCACCTCCCCGACCGTCAGCTGCGTTAGGCCGGCCAGGATGTCGCTAGCCTCCACCCCGTCGTCCCGCCGCACCGGGCTCAGGAGCAGGCTCTCATCTTCCGAGTTACCCTCGGCTGACGGGCCAGCCCCCGAGCCAGACGCGGCCGGCTCTGACGGGCCGGGTTCTGCGTCGCACCCTGGCGTGGTGTTTGAGTCCTGCTTGACTCGTGTGGAGTTGTCGTCCGGAGGATGGTCGACAAACTTACCTGAGGGATCCCGGAACCTGACGTAGACGGCACCTACCCCCAACGCGAGGCGACGCTCGTTCTTCATCAGGATCGGGACCTGTTCTACTGGGACGCACACTACTAGGAACCACCCACCTGACTGCCTTTCAGATTGCAGCATCGACCATTTGTCAACCTCCAACCAGGGGTTCTGAAACTCAAGAGCGCGACCCACGTCGCGCACGTCGTCTAAGACCCCCTGTTCGTCGGGTACGACAATGCCGCACCGCACTCCCTTCGGGGTCTCTTCCTGGCCCCTGACTTCCAGTTCGAAGCCCGGTGGTGGGACCAGGAGAGAGACTGCCTCCGTCAGCCAGGTACGCGTTGCCTCGTCGGCGCACCAAAGTTTGAGGACCCCGTCCGCGTGCACGGGTTTCCCGGTGAACGCTGGAGCGGGGCGTTTGGGGGTTTTGGTCGACCAGAAGGCCAATTCTCGTATTTAACAGACACTGACACTGAATTTTGACTGAACTGCGATTTAATTTTGAATTGACTCACAATTGGTATTCTGCTTCACTTAATCTCATTACAGTATCATTTCGATATAATCAATTTATAATCTCTAGTTGATCTCAGAGGTAATGTCAAAAACTCAAAAACAAAAACATGAATGTTGCCATTGTATGGGAAAATACATTGATAGGAATGGTAATTGGATGCTACTACGTTTCCATGCCAAATTAAAATTAATATACAACTAAGTAATAAAATTTCGGTAAGTAAATGTATTGGTTCCTTGGATCGTGTGGATTATTTTAATAGGTATAGCCATCGCAGCTCAAATCCACTCAGTCTTATTTTATATATAAAACAATAACAAAGTAACAAACACTTATTTTGCTTAATTGTCAACAATAGTCAGCTGTGAACTGTCAAACCGTAGTATCATTTGGTTTTAGCTACAGTTTGACGTTTGTTGTACGTAAATAATTAGCAGAATACCATCGACACTAGTTCACACTTGGTTCAACTTTCGATGTAGTCCCGATCTCATTCAAGTGTCAGTTAAGTTACGAGAAGACCATTTATGACATCGAGACGAGATTGATATTGGAATTTGAACAAAAATAATTACCAGAATTGGCCTTCAGGCATCACTCAGGATCTTCTTTTGGAGCTCCCGGAGTACCTGGTCCACTAACTCCTTCGGCAAGTTCCCTGTGCGTTTGCATGTTACTGCAACATCCAGCCACGCCTTGGAGGCCTGTGCGTAGGACTTACCTTGTATCCTGGAGGAGTCGAGGCGGGGCTTCTTGTGCTCCTCTCGAGGCGAGCTGGTCTCGTTGAGAGCACGTTTGGCCTCACCTCTTTCCTTGTTTTCGGCAGTTTTACCTGCCGCGTTTCCCGGTGGTGCTGGGGCTGGATGCCGTCCAGGGTGGCCAGCCCGCCGCTTGGCGGCAGGCGGCTTCCCCGTACTGCTTCTGGCCTTCGTGCACCCCTCGCTTCTGAGCGTGGGCTGCGCGCTGGTCACATTGCTGGGACCTGCGACGGCAGCCTGCTCAGCTGTTTAAGTGGAGGCAGCACCGGCAGCAGCAGCGCCTTGTTCAGCGTTCCGCCTAATTGCCATGCGCTGTCTCTTGCTTTTGTTGTTCCTCTTTTTCTTCGTGGAACTGGTGGCAGCGGGGCCACTCGGTTGTGTGGTGGGTTGGACAGGACCGGTGGTCTTGCCCTTACCCTTGCCCTTACGGTGACTCACCACTTGCCAGCCCGCGAAGGAGGAGTCATCTTCCCGCTTGATCTCAAACGGGTAGACGATTGTAAGGACGGGACCAGTACTAGCGTTAGCCAGCGCTGAAGTCACGTCCTTGGGGGATGGTTTGACACCTGCAGCCGGGGCCACGGCGTCGACCATCTGGATGGTTTTGGTTGTGGCGGCGGGAACAGCTTTCGCCGTCCCCGTCGCGGTTGGGGTAATGAAAAGGATTTCGGTATCCATAAGTTTACTTAAAGACTTCATCCCTCTGGCTTCCCACCCTCCATGGAGCCCGCAACAGGGAACGTCATACCGGACGTTAGGTTTACCAGAGGGATATAGGAACGCAAGGCTGGCTTACAGCACGACATCGGGCGCCCGCTCGGGTCAAAGGTCGGAGCCGAGTTACCAACTCCATCCGTCTTCCCTCGCTTGCGCCTTCAGTATAGCCTTCACCCACCACATCAACAGTCGAAATAAATTCCAACTGCTGATGCGGACCCCACGTCCCTAGCCTGTGGCCATTTCCCCCGCTGCGGCTCACAGCGGGGGCTACCGTTTAGCGTGAAATCGGGACCAAAGAGGGCGTGTTGCCTCACGGTCGCATTACCGCCAGCGCCGCTCGGCTCAACCCCCCAGGACTCCGTCATCCCCGCGTACGGCGCTCGACTGCGCAGGTCCTAGCGCAGGTGGTCAGCTACTCTTACCCGTGACTGTTTACTACGGGCCCAAGCCCACCCGGCCACGAGGGGGCGTGGTGAAGAGATGTGTAAGTGAATGTGTGTGTGTGCGCGCATGTGTGTACGTGTGTGTGTATGCGTGTGTAAAGTGCCTGTTATTTGTGTTTCGGCTGGAGGTTTTGGTTGCATCCATTTCTGAAGGAACTGGACCAAGAACGGGCGGCAACCTCGAGAAGGATAGTCCACCAGCCTTGCCTTAGGGATCATCACGACCTGCGCTACCCCTGAGACCATTCGCCACTCCCTGCACCGGACTCAGGTGCAGGGAGTAGAAGTCAGTGCAGCTCAGTGATGCTAAAGATGAGTTGACCTGCACGGGCTTCCGCCCTTCACGTGCTCATCGAGGTACGGGGTAACTCGTATTAACAATCTATCGCTGCCTGCAGGTAGAGATTTGTGTCCACAGCAACATAGCGATCAATAGCCACCTTCCGAATTCAAAATGTCAGCCTTTATTATTCATGGGCCATCCAATTAATTAAATTCATTGTTATTTGTTCAGGCAATGATGAGTTCAGTTATGTATCTGCTCATTTGCGTTGTCGTACTTATCTTACGATGTGCGTCTCTTCTTCTCACGATGCCGCACTTATTTCGGCACCGTGCTTTGATGTAATTAGGTATTTATCTCTCATTTGTGAAGTAAATATTTAGAATCCATCTTTGGATAATTATTTACATTAATTTTTCAACGAGCATAATTTAATTCATCTTGCATGCAGCAGAAACTTTCGCCAGGACTTTAGGACGTATATTAGCGTACAGACGCCCTTAACTTGGGCCTTGCTTTGTTGAATAGGTGGGTACCTACTTTGAAACTTTCGTGACTTGTACACATACATTTTTTGCAACGGGTCTATATCGCGTAGTAGCCAAGTTTTGGGAACAGAAAATCTGAACCAGTGACACGATGAAGAAGAAGAAGAGCAAATTACAGTCACTAGATAGGTATGTCGGAATAGCATTGAATCACAAAAAGATTAGTTTTAGATAATCTATCAATAGAATCGTTAGTCGAATTGTTAGAATTATGACCAACGAGGATATAAATCAAGATACAGTTTTCAGACCATTGTATAGTCGGTGATAATCACACGCCAATTGTAAGCTTTTATTTGTACCTACACAAAAATACTACAAGCAACGAATATCACTTATCATCATACACCACTAGCTCGAGTTCCTATCATGAATTTGAAGTAAATATTTATCTTCTAAAATTAAAAGCAAATGTAATGAAACTGGAGGGTGCCCCTACGCCCGCACCTTTCTTCCAATCTTCCCGATCAAGTGGGAACTTCGAGCAATCCATTCTTAGTGCTCCGCTACGGTCTCCAAGGAACATAAAATGTACATGCCAAATTTTAGCTTCTTGCACCCAATAGATTTGCCTGTGCATTGTCTGTCAGTGAGTTAGTGAAGCAAAAAATGTATATATAGATAAACACGTTAGTGTAACAACAGGTCCATCATGTTTAATAAACTCCCAGTGCTTTCATACTATTTATACAGTGCCATGTACCCCTAATGTTTATGAGAAGTCGAATAGGATATGAAAGATGTACCTATTATTATCTTATTTCTTAGACGGAATAATCGTCATCAATAACAATTATTATTTGAAATGATAAGGTAATCTCGGTGAGCATCTACCTATTTGAGATGTTGATATCACACTTAGATATGATATTTTCGTAGATTATGTGTATTGTACGTCGGCGTCACAGATACCGTACGTGTGTAAGTATCATGTGACGGCTGGCTGATATTTGAAGCTCATGTTTTCGTCACTGGGACTACTGATAAACTGATAAGGCAGGAGACAGGACTAATTCCAGGTGCGATTGGAAAGTAGGTAGGCAATTTTCGAAAGAGCATGACACTTTTATGTACCAACTTTCTAAGGGTTCTATTAGGGCTCTATCAGACAGAGAGCGGTCACGCGGTCAAGCGTTCATGCGGTCAGTTTTGCGTTCTTTGTGTTATATTACGTTACATAGGGTCCTATCAGACAGAGAGCGGTCACGCGGTCTATGTTAATGAATTAATTCTGTCTCCTGCCTTATCAGTTTATCAGTAGTCCCAGTGACGAGAACATGAGCTTCATAGTATCATATTACCATAGTACCTATGATGTCGAGGGATGAACGAAAATTTAGTATAGTATAAATATATAATTGGTGCGTATTTCACGCTGAAGATAGAATATCTGATCATTTCATTGCTCTTTAGCTGAAATGCATTGGTACAAGACTTGCAGGTTTAGTCACACACGCCCATTATCAAATTATCAACGCCGTAATCAGCTACAGAGCATTCACCTCGTCACTTATTTTAAAAACAAATGTAATTTTTATTTCATATACATATACCTATTAAGGTACTATTTCATATAGGTACCGTTTTTTACGGCACTGAAATTAATATTTCCAATTTAATTTGAATTTCCACGGCATAAATATAAGTATAAGACCCTGAAGTTCAAGCATGAGTCACTGTAGTATCTGAAGAACCGGAGTAACTTCCTTGCAACATCAGTAGTAGAAGTCTCTTCAAGGACCAAATTCATGCTTTCTGCAGAGCTTCTAGCAATACACGATGTCCGGCGATCTATAATTGCAAAAGGAGCGTACCCGGTGTTAAAGCCGTCGACCATTTTTTATAAGTGCACACAGATTTATCTACTTGGTATTTCTTGGGCAACTTGTCGCGTTGCTACGGAATTGGTATGCTATTTGTATCATGAGTGTCACTCGTAACTGCGAAAGCACAGAAAGCCGCGCAAACTGAAGGGCATAGTCCTTAACATGGACCGGGGCTAAAATCTAACTCCTACTAGTGCAGCAATAAGATTAATTGATGAACTGATGGGTAATTTATCCAATCTCTCACTGGACCTTTTTCCGTATTACCGATTTTTATCACTAAACCAGATACCGATTTATAGCTCAAAGTACACTGATATCCAAATGTAATCTCTAATAGGTACGTGCATTGAGAATGATAGTTGAATACGGATAAATAAGGAAGCTTTGATCGATTGACCCATTTGATAAATTAATAGAAATAGCAACTGCTCTATTCAATATTTTCCTTAGAAGTCCACATTCAATAAAGTTGGATCAATTTGCACGTCTATATTTTAAAATAGTGTTTATTTAGTATGTGCTAAAAATTAAGTTGCAATAGATATTTGTCTTGGTATAATTAATTAAATAGACTAGGTAAATATAGTAGGTACTAGGCCGTTCCTATGCTTTTAGGCGCGACTAACTAATTAAGTAGTCGAAGAAAAATGTATTTTTGTTAAATGTATCCAATAGGCATTCGCTGAACATATTAATCGATATTAGCATGTAGCGTCAACAACTGATTTCTATGCAGACTTAGAAACTGAAATTATAAACTTGTATATACTTTTTTCTAATGTCAAGGTTCCGGTGAACCATGTAATTGGAGATAAACAGAACTAAAAAAAACGAAACTAACTCACTAATTAAATTCCGAATGCGTGAATTCTTGTTCATGTGTAATGTTATAACGTAATATAGTCACAAGATGGTGAATAGGTAGGTTTATTACACCACACCACATTATTATGGATGCAAAAACAAAGGCATAATAATTATTTGACATAAATGGCTCTTTAATGGTAAATGTGTTGTATTGTTTTGGTATAATGAGGTTTGTGAGATTGCTAATATATTTATTACACGTTGAAGGAGTTTCTCTCGAAAGAACGTTCTTAGATGCAATTATTATAGTTTGCACGTGAACGTGAGAAATATAGTTAGTTTATTTGACTATTACTCGACGTTTCTGAGGATGAGTAATCGCTAGGTGACTAATTATTTCACGCTACTGTATGCTCAACGCGATTTACAGATGTCTAGAGATTTCTTATTTACATCATTTACATGAGAAACAAAGAGAATGAAACTGAACTGTTTTTTACAAATACATTTTTAGTGAGACAATATTTGGTCTTTAGCAGTCTTGACATCGTTGTTTACTGCACTGCTTCACTTATGGCCGTTTTCACCAACGGCCCCTAAAATTTAAGTAACCCGTAACGTAGTTTAAGGGACACCTAACGAAAGTTTTGTTTTCACCAACTGTTAAGACACACCTGGTTACACCTTATATTTAGGGGCTAAATATTCGACACAATTTTAACCAACTAGTTTTTGGGTTATTTCATTGTACGAATTTGTTATAGCATTCCAAGCGAAATATTTAGCTTCATTTGTGGTCCGATCTGTCTTTTTGTTCAGCACTGTATCTCTATGAGAAGTAATAAAATTGTATTAATCGATGTGTCTTAAAGTGAAAAAAAAATCGATATTTTTCTTTTTTCTGCCATTATTGATCAAAATGTATTAATTTTACTATACCTATTGAGCGCTAACGAAAAAAAACCACGCATCACAAAATGAAGATGAACCGCCACAAAGTTTAGTTTCGTGAAATGACGTCAAGCGATAAAAAACTGCCCCCTGTTTAGAGCAAAAGAATTTTGCCATACAGCCTAATGTGAAATATTATTTTTAATTACTAACTTTTTTGCATCCACTAGGCTTAGATCAAGGTGTCTTTTAATATTTTAACCAAAACAATATGTATTACGTTTATTTAAGCTGCATTTTAATAGAAAAGTAAACAACGGTATTTTATCGACTTATGTTCACATGCTAGCCTCGCACTATCCGTCACCTAATTAAGGGACCACTAACTAAGTAGCTCTTACGATCGTAAAACGAAATTTGAGAAAGGGGATGATATTAGGTGTCCTATAGGCTAAGGCGTTCTTAGTTAAGTTCCTGATTAGGGGCTGTTGGTGAAAACGGGCATTAGAATAGCGTGCTGTCCCGTAGCCTGTAAGGTGTTTCATAAGTTGAGTTTCTTGTCAAGAAACTCAGCGTAATGCGGCTTTTGTCATGCCGTTCAAGATTTGATGACAAACAAGTTTCATAATGCCTGATTGCTCACAATGCCACCATTTAACATGACTCATTAAATCTATACGAAGTATAGATACCTTGTACAGTCAACAGCAAAAGTAGATGATCAAAATCAGAAATTCAATACTAATGAACGGAGTTCGCGTCAGAACTATGTGTCGTCGAAGTGATTCAAAAGTATGTGATTGTAAAATATACCAATCATTTACTAATGGTACAGCTGCCAATATTCATGATCAGTAAAATTCATCAATATTGTATTCTAAATTCAAATTCATATATTGTACGTGACATCCGAATTACAGATTGACATTAAAGAGTTTCGATACTTTGAGGATTTTTGCACTATTCCAACAGAACTCTTGCTAACAGTGTGACAAAAGCGCGAAGTCAATATAAATAATGCCCTAAAGATAAAATTATCAATATCGGTTTTTAAACAAACCTATAAATAACTATTTATTTGTCACATACACAGAAAAAGTATATCATAAAAAAGAAACAAAACGCAAGGCATAGCATTAGTCTGTGACAGATAGGTACACTGTGTTCTGTGACGTCTGTGACAGATGATACATATATTATATTGTAGCCGACTAGGCAAAAGCAATCATTGAGTTATAATTTTGTATCGCATCAGCTACTTTTGGACTTTGACATAAATGCAAAAACATGCAAATATAATAATATTTATCCAATTATCGCTTTGTATCACATCAGGTACTTTTGAACATTTGACAGAAGTTACAAAAAACAAAATACATGAGAGATGAAATTTGGCATAATTATATTAAATACACAAAGACTGCCTCTGTGGTCCAGTGGATAGCGTATGCGTCTGCTGATCGGAAGTCTCGGGTTCGATTCCCGGGTCGGGCAAAAGTGTTACTAGGTTTTTCCAAATTCTGAGTAGCAGCACGGAGTCTGGTGATGTGCCCGGTAGCGGTTATAGGCTCGCCGGGCCCCTTATTACGTGGGACCTAAAAATTCATGTCGAAATGTTATTGTAATATTACACCTCTGCCTGGGGTAGGCGTGAGTCTATAAAAAAATATATTAAAACTGCATTTTTTTATCCACTTCAGCTGTTTTTCCGTAAAACATAACAAATTAAATTACTGGGGTAATTAAAAAATAAGTATAGATAAATTATTTTCCTCATGATTACGTGGCCTTAGTTTTCTCATTTATATTTTATTTACGTGGGACCTAAAAATTCATGTCGAAATGTTATTGTAATATTCCACCTCTGCCCACCCCTTTGGGGATAAAGGCATGAGTCTAAAAAAATATAAATAATAAAGTCTAAAAATTATATTAAATATGCAATTTTTTATCCAATTCAGCTGTTTTTCCGTAAAACATAACAAATTAAATTACTGGGGTAATTAAAAAATAAGCATGGATAAATTATTTGCCTCATGATGACGTGGCCTCAGTTTCATCATTTAGATTTGATTTTAACTGTTGACTAGTTTAGAACTTTTTTTTCACATCTTAGTTCTGATGTGAATGGAGTTTCTAACTTTTGGAGTCAAAACTGATCACGAATATATGGCAGCTGAACTAGTAGTAAATGATTGGTATAATTTACAATCACATACTTTTGAATCACTTCGACGCCACATACTTTTGACGCGAGCTCCGTTCATTAGTATTGAATTTCTGATTTTGATCATCTACTTTTGCTGTTGACTGTACGTACCTACGCTGAAGTATCCAAATACTGATATTATAAATGGCTACTTATTGTAATGAGAGTAATTTCAAGTAGCTTTAATTGCCTACATTCCTACCTAGGTGGAAGAGCGGCAACATTTGTGTCAAATATAATTATGTATGTATGTACCTAATAGCTATTACTGTGTGTTCAGTGTTCCGTGACTATATTTAACGTATTAGACATGACTTAGGTACCTATCTCAAATGACTGCATACACACTGTCTTATCGCGTTTAATCCTCCGTAACAAAAACAGAGCAACAACTGCTAGCATCTACTTGCATAGGTATAATAAATGTTTACATAATATGTAGGTACTGTATCAGTATTAGCAATAACGTACCTTTATCTCACCTTTATGAATATTATTGTATATAGATATTTTTACGCACTTAAAACATCTAAATGTAACCGAATCGTTGATGATGCTGAATCGTTGTTTTCGTCTAAGAATATTGCCGTAAATACATATTATTAAATATTGAACATGATGTCGGTTGTTTAAATAAATTACTTAATGACAGGCGATCGTAATGTAATAATCACTATGACTACATAGTGTAAAACAAGGTACACGAGTATGTCTTCTTTCTGTCTGTCCCTATTTATGCTTAAATCTTAAAAACTATGCAACGGATTTTAATGCGGTTTTTTTAATAGGTAGCATGGTTCAACAGGAAGGTTTATATGTATAATTGACGCGAGCGAAGCCACTTGCGACGTCTAGTTTCTTAACACATTTGGGCAGTAGGTAATACATTCAATGATGTGTGTAGGTCTATAGGTACATATACATATAATCAATATCTAACAATATTGTTGTCACGATGATAAACCTTATTGATCGTAATCTTGGTGTTGACTTATGTTTACCCGAAAGTGTATGGAAATTATCTAAGTATTTCATAACATCACATTTAATTTTAACATAATATGACTTGTGTTAACTTTTACCCTCTCGTCGGAAGCTTTTCAAAGACCACATTCTCATGCTCAAGATGGTATTTTTCAAAAGTCAGATGCATATTTGGTACATTAATTTGCCATGCGTCCTTATTGTAGATGCTGGAAAGAACTACTTACGTAAAGTACTGTATGCGTGAAGTCAAGAATAGGACTCCTAGGTAATTAATAAAGATTCAGGTTTACCGTACACCTAAACCAAGTTGCATAAATTATTATTAACATTTGTATTATCTGCATTTCACAGACCCAGTCATCAAAGTGTCCCTGGCAAGTTCAAATTTGGAGAAATCTATAGCATACTGGAACGGTCTGCTCACTCTGAAAATCTTCGAGAAGACATCCAAGTCGGTATTGCTCGGGTTTAGCGATGATCAAGCTAAATTGGAATTAGTTGAGATTGGTAAGTAATTTAGAACAGTTTCTTGAGTTATTTTATTTTTGGATAAATTTATATTTAAATATCCTGCAAAGAATGACAGATACATTTATAGTTCGACGGAACCTACTTGCATACTTCTAACACGAGGTAACTCCGTGATATTTTGAAACATTTCGTCCTATATCTAAAAATCTGCATGAAAGTGACTAAATTGTACTCTGGCTGTTGCTCAATATTTTCGCAGCTGCTGTCAATCCTCAGATTAAATTATATCTAATTTGTAGATTTGAGATGTTGACACCTTTATGTATCATGTTTGTTCCTTAGGAAAGTTGAAAATCAACCGTATAACAGCCACGAAATCTATATAAACTGTTGCGCAATGTAAAAAACAGAACATGTCTAAGATATGTTTATTTTTTATACTGCCTATTACATAGTTGTTATCAGAAGCAGTAGCGGAAAACATGATCAATACGAGACAGAAATGTGACGTCAGCGTAATCAACAACACTTCTAAATGATCGTTATCTCGAAACGTGGCACAATAGTTTACCTGTTTAGCTTAGACAAAGGAAATATATCTTAAGAGCTGTCACACATTTGCACTTGAAAATGTTGCACTTATATTAGATAATACAGTGATACTTATTGGAGTACGTATCTGTTTACAATTAACACGCTATCGTTATTTATAAGACCTACAGAAATATGATGAAATGTAAAAATATTATTGCTTACAAATAAAAACATTTAGCACCTATCTGTTAAGGTGACATTGTGCCTAAAAACAAAAACAACTAGATTGTTGCTATGACTGATCTTTCTGAGAAAATATGTATCAACATAAAGTATTTGCAATTCTAAAGCTAGATTTAAGTAGTCAAACCTCAGGTGACTCAGTTCAATCAACACTTCCTAATCAAACTTGAAAACTTTGGCGTTTGTTCGGTGTTAAAATTCGCAACGAAAATTGATTTTGTGATGTAGGTCACTTTTCACATTTCTGTAAAATACTTGGTAAGAATCAAAATCACAGACACCGTCAGGGATACCTGTGTATATGATGTACGTATCGACGAGGCTTTTCCTGGTTCATTAATAGCTGTCTACACATCAGGTCAAGCTCTCAGCGGCTACAAAAACTAACCAGTCCAACCGAATAATCTGTATGAAACCTCAATTTAATTTAAATGAATTTCTTTGTTTGACTATTCGAAGTGACTCTCCTAGAACCAGAAAGAAAAGCAGACAGGCACTCGCCGGTAACTTGAAATACGTAGACTTGTTACTGGATTTTCGCATAAAGTCTGCTGAACAAGATTTCGTCATCAAACCTAAAAAACGGCTTGGATTCGTCATTTGACTATACTACATAGACTGAATACTATTAGACATTAGAATCCACATCTTGGTCTTGAGAATGTATATGCTTAAACTCAGTTTTAAAATTTCAGGTGAGCCAGTAAATCGCGCGAAGGCATACGGTCGCATCGCATTCTCCTGTCCGTTTGAGGAGCAGCCAATCATCGACCAGAAGGTGCAGGCGGCGAACGGGACCATACTGACGCCGCTCATCTCTCTGGACACCCCAGGCAAGGCCACAGTACGCGTCATCATTCTAGCTGACCCCGACGGTCACGAGATATGCTTCGTCGACGACGAGAGCTTCCGTCAACTGTCGCAAGTCGACCCCGCCAGTGATGCCGACCTCGACAAGTTCATCAAATCCGACAAGTCGAGAGCGTAAATGTAAAGTGATGACTATTGATGGCTAATGCAAACGACAGACTCTTCGTATTACAAGGAAGCGTAGGATTCGGAATGGACTTGTACGTCTTTATTCAGAGATGTATTTTTGCAAACAACGGCAGTTCATACTTCTTTATACCTATCGCAAATCTTTTGTTGGCGAAAAGTCCTTACTGTCTGTCATCTGCTTTAGACTAAAGTACAACAAATATTACCGCTCGGACGAATATCACGTATTATAATCACCTTCATTTATAACTACTTAATACAGCATCACATGTTATCCTCATGAGCAACAAAGTACAAGTACATTACTTGTTGGTCGTCAAGCGGTAATGTTTTAGTTTTAAGTACTACACGTTTAAGCTATTGGGCAAGGGTATGTTCTACTTTAATGTTTAAGAATATTTGTTCCGCTTAGCGCCATTTTATCGGTTGTATGTATACTATGTATGCAAATGCTCATTTTGTTATCGTAAATTAAGTACTAACTTGCTTTATACAATGTATGTCTTATACAGTAACCAGCTTGAATTGTATACTTATAGCTTAAGGATCACAATCTGTAGCCACTATTGTCGTATTTTCAAGTAATAATGATCGTACTCCACAAAGGTCTCAAGTAGTTAGCATTCCAAATTTTAAAATACAGTATTTATATTGATTTGTTGTTAAATTTACTATTTTATAATTTATTGTATTTGTTTATTAGCTATTGTTGCGCTCAAGTATTCGTATGTTATTAGTTGTAAGGAAATACAAATGATTGACATCATTGTTGTGTTATTTATTGAGAGCCTATTCGTAAAGCTTATGAAACGCCCTGATGCAGTTCCATATGTAAGTATATTTCGTCTGGCCTGTTGTGACCGTCTTCTTCTTTTCATGTCGATGGCAACACTTTTCATACAATTTTAGCCCAGTACTCAGCAAAGCGCATCGCATTTGGCCTTGCTTGATACATGTCGTCAAGTGTGCACGAGTCTGGGCTTGTGGAGCACGTCAGCATTTATGGCTCATTGTCTGTGGTGATATGCCGCTGTCGCACTTATTTTCGCTTGAGTGGATAGAACCCTACCTTGACAGATTATCTTTAGATCTGCAGACCTAGGTGCGCAGCCTGTTGAGTGCCTTCCAAGTTGGCCAAGGAAGTTTATATCCTGGAGGTACCTTTTCTGTCGGTGGAATGAAGGTGGTGATGGAAAGTTTGTCGCGCCACAAGTTGATTCTATCCTTAGAATCGTTGTTAGCTCTTGTGGATATATTGTGGAGGAAACTGTTCCGACTTTTTTGTCTTTTGGCTGCTGGGTTTTGGCCATATAATGGGTGTCTTGAATCAGTTTACCAGGTTTGGGCAATACCTGCCTGTGGATATAACATCTTTACCGGGGCTAGTTTCAGACATCCTGTTATTTTCCGGCACGTGTTGTTGAGTGCTATATCCACTTTTTTGGCGTGTGCTGATCGATGCCATACAGGGCACGCATATTCACCCGTAGAAAAACACAGCGCTAGTCCTGTGGTACGTAAGATCGAAGGCACGACTTCCCATTTTGAATTAGTCAAACGGTGAAGTAGATTATTTCGACTAGAAACCTTTTTCGCAATGTTTTCACAGTTGACCTTAAAGGTTAGCGTTCAGGCTAGGCTGATGCCTAAGTACTTTGGATGGCTGCAGTGATCAATGGAAATGCCTCGCCGGGAAAACCTAAGAGCACTATTTACAGACCCGTTACGTAGGTGTAACGCACATGACTGTGGTTTTGCCGAGTTTCAGGATGTTGTCATCGTAATAAGCACCAAAGGTTGACAGAGCGGCTGATAGAGTTGATTTTGCTTGCTCGAAAGTCTTCGCCTGGGTAAACGTAGTGTGCGTTCGCGCAGCGGAATGTTGTTGAATTTAAAGATTTTAATTATGCAGATATTTAGTGTATGACGTCGTATAATTGTGTATGGTAAAAAAAAATTTGTGCACGCAGCCATTGTGGAGAAATTCACCAAAAACTGATTCCGCTGGGCGAACGTTGTCCTGGCGGAACTTTTTTTAATCCATTGACTTTAGAAGAAAAGAGATGTGTCCAAAAATTAGTGTGTATTTGTGTGTAATTGTGTATGTATGAATAAAATTGGTGCATGCATAAACTTCGGAGAAATTCAAGTTTCCGCTACGCGAACGTTTGGCCATTAGCTAGTTTTCATATAAAGCGCTTACATAGAGAGCTGTAAATTTTTACATACGTTGTTTTGAATTTGTTTATATTTGTTTAAAAAACAGATTTAGAAAAAATCGTAGGGCTTAAAAGATAAAAATATAAACGTAAAATACGCTTATTAGGTCTTAGTTCTTAAAGTATGCACTTTGGGGTCTAGATTTTCACGTTTATACAAACTTTGTAAGTGTCTGCAACATGTTGCCAAGTATCAATGATGTTCCTTTAGTAATTAAAGAGTTATAGGACAATTTACCATGAATAGATCACTGTTTACAAAGCAGTCAAATATCACGACGTTCTAAAGGAATTGCATGGTAAAATGTATGCCAATAATTAGTGTATTCGTTCAACTATTCACATGCAAAATTTCATGTCATTAAATTCAGTAATTAAAGAAACACAATTATAATACTGACCAAGCATCGAAAACCTACATAACCCGACCAAGTTCGGATGGCTACAAAAAAGCGGCCGTGCCATATATCTAAGAAACGTTCTTAACCTTCCAATATAGTATTTATTAATATGGTACAGTTGCGTACACAAGCGTTAGGAAAAAATAAAACAATTGCATTTCTTGAATTAAAAATATTTTTTAAATAATAACGCCACTATCTACGATAAAAATAAATCTTCAATTAACAAGTATTTAAATATCCGTGTACAAAAATATTTTAAATTACATATTACATAATTATGTAATTATAATAACGTTAACAAACGCTTGCAACGACAGCAATGGACTTAAATGTGTTTTAACTAAAACAGGTTTACTAAACATATTGCCCTCTCTTTTCTTCAAGGATGGAAGTACCGTTTCAAGCGGGAAGCCGCCTATCGCTCGTTGCGCACGGCGCGTTGTCTATTTTTTCACACTAGAATATTTTTGATCAATTCATAACTACAATACTTAGACTATTTAACCAAAGAACTAGCGTACCGCTTTGAACAAAATAATTCTGCATATTTTGGTGGGGTGCGGGGGAACACGCTCACATACATAAGTCACTAACTACCAGTACAACGGTATACATCAATTAAAAAATCGATTCAAGAAGTAGTTTTTTTAAGTTATTAGATTGTTTGATCCACTAAAGTTGCAAAGGGGAACGCTCGTGCATATCTAGTCCATTGGTTAGTGTAATAAACTACAATATGATAAATATTTACCTAAACAGTAGTATTTACATGTGGTAATTATTTAATTTCCCTAAGAGATCTATAGTTAGAATTCTGATCCATGAACTCTTCAATAGAAATTAGCTGTATGAATTATATTTGTCTTAAATTTTAATAATATATCTAGATTATATCTCAAGTCTCAAGCCGTACTTAAATAAAGTACCTACGTAAATAGTACCTACTTTCTGTCATAGTCAAATACATTTAAAAAAGTAGGTGTACAAAAGTAAATGACCTATAAATTATATTGAAACAACAATTGTGTTATCACCTATACCAATTCAATACCGGTATTATACTGTACATTTTGGGATGTTACCTAAATATATTGCACGGCCGCTTTTTTGTAACTATCCGAACTTGGCCGGGTTATGTAGGTTTTCGATGCTTCGTCAGTATTACAATTGTTTTTCTTTAATTACTGAATTTAATGACATGAAATTTTGCATGTGAATAGTTGAACGAATACACTAATTATTGGCATACATTTTACCATGCAATTCCTTTAGAACGTCGTGATATTTGACTGCTTTGTAAACAGTGATCAATTCATGGTAAATTGTCCTATAACTCTTTAATTACCAACGGAACATCATTGATACTTGGCAACATGTTGCAGACACTTACAAGGTTTGTATAAATGTGAAAATCTAGACCCCAAAGTTCATACTTTAAGAACTAAGACCTAATAAGCGTATTTTACGTTTATATTTTTATCTTTTAAGCCCTACGATTTTTTCTAAATTAGTTTTTTAAACAAATATAAACAAATTCAAAACAACGTATGTAAAAAATTACAGCTCTCTATGTAAGCGCTTTATATGAAAACTAGCTAATGGCCAAACGTTCGCGTAGCGGAAACTTGAATTTCTCCGAAGTTTATGCATGCACCAATTTTATTCATACATACACAATTACACACAAATACACACTAATTTTTGGACACATCTCTTTTCTTCTAAAGTCAATGGATTAAAAAAAGTTCCGCCAGGACAACGTTCGCCCAGCGGAATCAGTTTTTGGTGAATTTCTCCACAATGGCTGCGTGCACAAATTTTTTTTTACCATACACAATTATACGACGTCATACACTAAATATCTGCATAATTAAAATCTTTAAATTCAACAACATTCCGCTGCGCGAACGCACACGTAAACGTATCGTGTCGTATCCCAAGAACGCGCTTGGTGTAAATGTTGAAAAGAGTAGGGGCAAGTACACTTCCCTGTGGTAATCCGTTTTTTTGGTGACGCCAACTACTGCTATCTGATAACATATGAATTTGAAACATTCGGTTACGCATAAGATCGCCAATGACACGGATAAATTTGGTGTCTCCAGTGATATGCCCTACCTTCCAAAGTAGTCTTCGTATGTTGACGGTGTCATACGCTGCCGAAAAGTCCACAAAAACAACCTTACCTTACCTTTTTACCGTTACCTTTTTGGCCTCCAAACCATTATCTATATATTGGGTCAGATTTAAAACTTGACTACAAATGATTTCCCTGCTCTGAAGCCGGCCTGCTCGGGAATTAGTTTCGGGTCTATATTCTTGCTTAGGCGATTTATAGTCGTATTTTTTATTAGACGAAGTCAACTGACGTTTACGGTGTTGTCAGTTTATGATGAAATAAACATAGTGTTGTGACAAAGTGAATGATTGAAATAATTCTTGAATGAATGAAATTGCCTCAATTGTCTAGTGAATAGTTAGTGTGCCGAACGCCCGATATCGGGTACAGTGTTCGAGTTTTTGAACACTATGTTCCTATAGTATTTACCTATACTGAATACCGAGTGTTTTTAAATATTAAGGAAAACATTGCGAGGAAACTTGTAAGACTGTTCTATTTTCAATACATCATGTAGTTGAAACTATAGATGTATAAAATATAACAATTTATAGGTAGGTTATGAAAATAAAAACATCGCTTACTACATAATTTGCTTTTATTCATTATCAGATAAAAAAACATCACTACCGCTTGCGGTGACATCTTAATATGTAAAATCCTTGCGTTACTGACTGACTGACAGACACGCTACAGCCGAAACTATTGGGCGCAGGAAGCTGTAATTTGGCATGTATGTTCCTTGGGGACCGTAGGGGTGCACTAAGAAGGGATTTCCCGAAATTCCCACGGGATAGGCCAAAAGGGGTCAATTTATAAAAAATGCAGGCGTAGCTGCTGGCGTCCTCTAGTTAATTATAAATCTGTCTGAAACATTGTCGATCATGTGGTCGAGACCATACATTTTGTCTTCTTCTTTAATTACATATATGAGACACGCAGCTACTCCATTTTTTAGCCTGCGCCCATACCAACTCAATGGGATTGAGCTTACAGTGGTATGGAGGCAGACGTAAAACAATTATCCCATGCTGCGCTGCCACCTCGTCCACAACATACATATGTACGAAACAATACTTATAGTAACAAATAAACACAAAAATTACCACAAACACAACGTAACGGAAAACTTAACAAAAACAATAACTAAATACTAAACAGCGTGAGCGCAGAAAAAACATTCTTGCTATCAGACTAGAGGTTAGAAGCCGAATGAATAACAAACAAAATGGCGACCGACGCGCGCCGCGCTTTGTAATAAGCCGTCAAAAAACTGATGTAACTACTTACATAACTACTAGTAACTTATATCAGAGCACTTTTATCGTAAAATAGAAATAATATTCTTTTATAGTTCGAAATGATTAACTATTCACACTCAATGTTCGTTCATCTGATTGAACGAGAACTATACGCATCACTATTACTTTAAATATGACAACATTATTTTACAAAGTGACATTAGCTACTGTCAGTTGGCTTCGTCTAATTAAAAATACGACTATAGTAGCATTCTTTCCAGTAGTTTGAACGGATGACATAGAGAGATTGGGCGAAAGTTCCTTGCATCATATGGAGATTTACCGGGCTTAAGCATGGCGACAATCTTTGATTTCCTCCACAAGCTTGGAATTTTCGAGGACTCCACACAGCTGTTGAAAAGCTGGAGTAACCAAGTAACTGCAAATGGGCCCTGATGTTGTAGTTGTTCTGTTGAGATGTTGTCTTTGATAGCTGATATTATTTCAGAGATATTGAAAGGGTTACTTATTGCAGTATTCGGTTCCGAACGACTGTGGGGCGTTGCGATGTCTTGCCGTTCATCAGCAGCTGAAGTGCAATTTGGTTGGCAGTTTGTACGGCTTTTGGGGGCTCATTGGTTAATTTGTTTAAAGTAGACCATGCTTTTTTACTATTGTGCGTCATATCGATGAGTTGATTAGGCTTATCCATTTCTCTCACCGCTTTTCAGAAATGTGGGCTAACAGTTCTTCACCGGTTCGGAGCGCATCTTCTGAGATGGGGTCGTTGTTAAAATGAGCCTCATATCGGACTAACGTTTTAGCGGACTCTGGTGAAAGACCTGGTATATATAAAGTACAACATCCTCTGGGAATGTACCGTCGAGAGGCTGATGCAACGAATTTTACGAAAAGGCTATAATTCTGGGACTCTGATTCTATGTTTAGAAGTTTGTCGTCTATTCGCTTCGAAAAGTTTTCCCAATCCGCCTTTGTATAGTTAAAGCGTCGCTGAAAGGGTACGGTACGGCGTGTGGTGTTATTACCGCCTGCACTGTACACATAATAAGCCCATGCTGACTTCGCGGTTTAGGTTGACAAACCGATTTACAGCACTGCGTGCTTATGAGTGAGCTGGCAAATATTAGGTTGGGGGAAAAGTCTTTTCGCATTATAGTATTGTTACGAGCTGGGGTTCGGTGATAAATTAAATGCACTATGCCACTAAACTGTACTTTATTTACTAACACAAACACTATAATTACACACTTAATTTTCAACACTAATAAAACACTATATCACACTACTAGAAAACACTTCCGCCTTACTTAAACTTCGCAATCCTTCGCTTGTTGATCGCTCCGATTATTAGAATTGAATTACCGATCCGCTCGTTCGAACGCTATTTATACCGACCGGATAAGTTTGCGAGTATGTTTGTGTACTTGCTCGAAAGTTCTCGATCTATCCGGACCACAAACGAATGCTCCAGATTCGCCATCTAGTAGGGAATAGCTAACTTCCTCTCTTTGCTACTAGATGGCGTTTTTATTTACTCAATCGCGATCTCTTCTCATCTAGTTCTCTTTGTGTCCGATAGATGGCGTTATTTGTAAAATATCGCCATTCGTAACAGTATGTATGAACTTGTAATAAAATATCTTTGGCTATTATCTCTATCTCTTACTATTTGTATCTGGCTGGTTTTGGTATCATAGAAAGTTTAAATTTTAAAGAACATAATTCCAAATTCAAATTAGGAAAATGTGTGATTTTTATTTGTTTTTTCAATTTTCATCCCTTCTATTCGAAAAGTGTCGCTTTGTTCCTCTTTTAGCGGGAGCAAAATAGCTCGTTTCTTTTAAGAACTTTTTAGCGGGCGGAAAAGTGATTTGAATTTGGAACGTATATCACTCATAGAAATCGAACGCAAATTGTATGAAAAATTGGCTGATACGTGTTCGCTGCACGAGCGTGACCCGCGCTAACAAAAAAAAAGCGCGCGAATTACGACTCTGTTCTCGTAATCAGTAGGTACATACTTTATTGAATTTTGCAAAAATAATGAGTTCTACGTCGAGTTATGAAAGTGACAATGCTTTAACTCCTGAAACCCTAAAGAAGCTAACAACGTCGTACAAAACTTATTACCCATGAAATCTCGTAAGAAATATTTAAGGGCCTATGACAATTTAATTCTTATTTATTTTCTCATAGAAAGTGGATGAAAAGTAGAGTATATGGCTCGAGAGCAAATTCTTTTTCCCTCGGGCAATGTATTTTGAACCCCGCGCTGCGCTCGGGATTCTATTCTAGAATCCTTCGCTTCGCTCGTGGTTCAAAATAGGGCCGATTGGATGGATCCGGGAATGCCGAGAGTTCGTAATTCCGGAATTTCGGACGTTTTTTTTCTGATATTATAATACCGGAATTGAGGGCCCAAATATTGTAATGCCGATATTCATAGATAATAAAAAGAGACTTTTCTAGATAACATTTTTTTGTGAACGTGGCCAATAATACCTACAGTGTTAGGTCACCATTCCTTACTCAGCGACTCCGCGTTCGACATGTCCCCGACATTTTGCTAATTCCGTGAACGATCCGTGATCATAGATGACAATTAAGAATTAAATGTAATCATGGAAGCATATCTAATGCAAACCACATCTGAGTTAGCTTCGGTGTTAGTAACGATTTATGAAACAATTCTAATTCCCTCAAAATAAATTAGAAAGGAAACAATTGCAGAAATAACAAACACCCATTGAGTGCTATGTGAGTTTACTCAACTGTCACGATAAAGAGGGAATACTGAAACCTATCGTTTCTAGTGCTGAAAAAATGGGTCCTGTCCGAAAAATAGGAATCGCTCATCAAAGCGCTTGAACCAAGGAGAACGGGCCAACTCCTGCACAAGAGAAAGTTCATTCAGAAAAAGTACTGGTTGTTGTCTAGGGGCCCGGTCCTGGTATCATGCACTTCAGCTTCCCATGATCTGGACAGCATATTACAGTAGGGAATTTTACTGTCAATAATTGCAAACAATGATGGAAAGCTGCCTGTTAAAGAACCGACAACGGTCTCAATCGTTATAATCATAACTAGAGGACGCCAGCAGCTACGCCTGCATTATTTATAAAAAAAATTACCCGTTATGGCCGATCCCGTGGGAATTTCGGGAAATCCCTTCTTAGTGCAACTCTACGGTCCCCAAGGAACATACATGCCAAATTTCAGCTTCCTGCGCCCAATAGTTTCGGCTGTAGCGTGTCTGTCAGTCAGTAACGCAAGGATTTTATATATTAAGATTATATCTGTATTCGTTATAGCTTACTGCTGCTTGAGGACAACGGACATTTAGAACACATAGGTACTTCGCGAAAGACGGTTGCTAAATATGACGCAGCTGAGGTTGAAAAGTCTAGTTCTTAAAATTATGTGGTAGGTACCACAGTAAAAGTATACATCTCGTTTCCTGGATTCTTTATTTTATCTCACACAACACAACATCTTCTCATACCTCTACACCACCAGAGCCTGCAACTTGCTCCAATAGATCATCACTTTTTTGGAAATTGAACAATTTCATAAGAGAAAAATCGATTTCAAAGATTTTATTGATTCTCGCCCCACGATTTTTTCAACAATTGAATCAATCAACTATACCCATAAAATGAGGAGAGTGGAATGTTTAATTATACTATTTTTCTTCTTTACTTTTTGCTACTTGAATGTTTATGGCATGTTAATTAATAAAAACTGTAAAAAAAAGTAAAATCTTGATCTATCCAAAGTAAAACGAATTATGGACTGATGAAAAGTATATAACTTGTTTAATTTTGGCAATATACACGTTTATTTTAAGTATATTAGAAATTTAAATCTTTCAAGAGCATACCAATTCCGAAACCAGTACCGGAATTGACACTCCAATATCGTAACTCAGTTCCGGAATTCAATACTATCCGATATTACAAGCCCTAGTTCAAAATAGCGCCCTCGCCGTAAAAATACCATTTTGCTCCCTTGTCATACAATCTACTATTTTCGTACTGTCAAGACGAGTGAATCTAATGAAGAAATTCGATAAATTTTAAATTTTTACTACAGAAGGGTAAAAATGCAACGCAAGCCGCGAAAAAAAAATTGTGATGTTTATGGACCTAGTGCAGTGTCTGTGAGAGTAGCACAAACTTGGTTTAAGCGTTTTCAATCCGGAAATTTTGATGTCAAAGATGCACGTCGCTCGGTCGCCCTATTACGGATAAAATCTGTCTATCTATCTAAACGTCAAGCCTGTCTCCCATTGGGGTAGGCAGAGACTATGGAACGCTAAATGCTCCGGTTCAAACATACCTCTTTCGCTTCTTCGACATTCATTAACCTCGCCATGCATGCTCGTCGGTTACGGGTACTTTTGATTGGTTTATTCCCATCCAGTAACACCCTAAAGTGTAACACTGTTACTCGTTGAGATTTTTTTTCCCAACGAGTAACATGTGTTACTCGTTGGCGTTCGTTCGTGTAGTTACCAATATACATACATACGACTGATTTAACAAGTGATTTACCAACTTGCCGGTGATTTTATTACTTAAGTAAGTATTTTATGGTATAATATGTATTAGAGCTATGGCGTTTTTCAAAATTTTATTAAATCTGTTACAAAATGTTTAAATGTCTTTTCTTTATTTTTGGACCTTTTCAGACACGAATCAACTATTATTCATAGGGATTTTAAATAATTATTTATATTATTTATTATAATAAAGATTTTAAATAAGATGATAGATACCTGTTCCGACATTCATGGTGATATTGCTAGCAGATTTAATTATTCTTAAAGCTGCAGACATTTAATCATCTTGCAATATTGTGCAGGTCTAGTAATAACAAGCAAACAAAACAAATCTCTTTAGATGTTTTGTAGTCTTGGTACATCTTAAAATGTATCGTATACAAAACTTTGATTATGTAGTATAATCATATTAATACTAATTAGACTGAAACATAATTATGATTAAATAATATGCAAAAACAACTGAAGGTATTTATTACATAATGGGATGATTTACCCGCGTCTTTTGCGAACGAGTAGCACTGTTACTCGTTGGTATACTTTACCCGCGCGTTTTCCCAACAAGTAACATCTGTTACTCGATGCAACTTTTTATTCCCATCCAGTAACACATATACTTAGGGTGTTACTCGTTGGGAAAAAAAATTCCCATCGAGTAACATGTGTTACTCGTTGGGAAAAAAAATCCCAACGAGTAACAGTGTTACACTTTAGGGTGTTACTGGATGGGAATAAACCTTTTGATTTGGCCCTTCCGCAGTACGTCACCAATTTGGTCGGCGTAAGTCCGTCTTGGGCGTCCTCTACCGACATCTCCATTCATTCTTACTCGATAAACATCTTTCGTAAATCTCCTTGCATCCATCCGTTCCAAATGTCCAAACCATCGCAACATACCTTTCTCAATCTTTGACACTACATCTTCTTTCAAGCCACACCTTTCTCGAATAACAGTATTTCTCACTTTATCTGCCATTCTTACTCCGCACGTACTCCTCAAAGCTCTCGTCTCCACAGCATTAATTCTACTTTCATGCTTCTTCTGCCATACCTACGATTCACTTCCATACATCAATGTTGGCGTAAAAATGGTCTGTAAGGCGCCATTCACACAATTTTCTGCTTTCTCTCTCCTTTCAATATCTCCCTCACATTTTCCATCTCTTGTAAACAATGACCCTAAATAGACAAACTCATTCACTTGTTCCACTTTTTCATCTCCTATCATTATGTTACATTCAGTTACACTATCTTCCCTCTCTATGACCATGACCTTAGTCTTGCTTACATTCACTTTCATGCCCTTCTTCTTATACGCCTCATTCATAACGGTGACCATCTGCTGTAAATCAGACGCTGACGACGTACAAAGAACCTGATCGTCAGCGTATAGCAGGGTCTTAAACACAGATTACAGTAGCGCTCATAGCGAGACTTGGCTTGCCGTTCGTAACAGATCGGCAAAGTTAAGCAACGCTTGCACAGGTTGCCACTTGGATGGGTGACCGTGTGTGGCATTTTCATCTGAGCGCTACCGTGCTTCGGAGGGCACGTAAAGCTGTCGGTCCCGGCTCTTGTCTATGGATAAGGGTCGTTAGGCCATGTCGGAGGCCTTTGGGCGGTCTGAAAACTCCGACACTAGAGTTGGCCACACACTCACACGATAAACAAACAAAAAAACACAGATTTACCCATTCTTAAACCACATTCAGACTCTTTCAAATCAGTCAAACAACTATCCATGAATAGATTGAACAGCCAAGGAGACGCTACACATCCATGTCTAACACCATGATCAATGTTAAGCCAGTTCGTGTAGGCAGGCGTGTTCGTTTATTCTGACACAGGCACTTGAATCCCTATAAAGGATGTAAGTGCCCGTATCCGTGCTGCTCACTAAATACACGGAAAGTGTTGACCAAAGTTCATCCGTCACCACTCGATCGTAAGCCTTTTCCAAGTCAATAAAGGCACAGAAAACCTTCTGGTGTTTCATTAAGATTTCCTCTGCAATGCACCTTAAGGAAAAGACTTGATCCGTACATCCCATGCCCGTTCTAAATCCCGCTTGTACATCCCAAATCTTACTATCCGTTTCAGAAATCGTTCTTTGGATGCCATTTTTGAAAAAGTGGAGCAAGATCGGCATATCAGTAGTTACGACGTAGCTGAAGAACTGGGAATTGACCACAAAACAGTTATGGCGCATTAGAAAAAAACTGGGTATACAAAAAAGCTCGATATTTGGGTACCTCACGAGCTCACTGAAAGAAACCTAATGAACCGTGTACCTACTCATTTGTGATTCTTTATTACGACGTAATGAAACCGAACCATTTTTTAAGAAGCTGATAACTGGCGATGAAAAGTGGATCACATACGACAAGAAAGTGCGAAAAAGGTCGTGGTCAAAGGCCGGTCAGGCTTCACAGACTGTGGCGCAACCCGGGTTAACTCGCAACAAGGTGATGCTGTGTGTGTGGTGGGATTGGAAGGGCATTATTCATTATGAGCTATTACCACCGGGCAGGACCATCGATTCTGAACTCTACTGCGAACAACTGATGAGATTAAAGCAAGAAGTTGAGAGGAAGCGGCCGGAATTAATCAACAGAATGGGTGTGGTTTTTCATCATGATAACGCTAGACCTCACACATCTTTAGCCACTCAGCAAAAATTAAGAGATTTTGGCTGGGAGGTGTTAATGCATCCGCCGTATAGTCCTGACCTTGCACCTTTCTGACCTGACCTTCAGAATTCCACCTGTTTCGGTCTCTTCAGAATTCTTTAGGCAGTGTCAGGTTAACATCACGAGAGGACTTCCAAAACCACTTGTTGCGGTATTTTGACCAGAAGTTCCAAAATTTCTATAGCAATGGGATCATGTCCCTACCTACAAGATGGCAAAAAGTTATCGAACAAAATGGTACTTTAGTTAAATGTAAATAAACTATGTTAAAAAATGTTTTGAATTTTCTTAAAAAATGCGAAGAAACTTTTCCCAACCATTATTAAGTCCGGGTTATATCCTCTCCTCCATCGACCACTATTGAAAGAAGCAGGTATTTTGGCATTGTGGATAAAAGTTAGATCTGAGGCTTCTGCCCATTCTTCCACGGATTGTCCATCTTGGTTTGTGTCACTATAGCCCCAGATAGTGTTGTAGCTATTAAATCACCAGCAATATTTTTTACGCGATGTGACAGGGTTATGACAGTAATGATGTACAATAGGGAAGGTGTGTATTTACGCGACCAGGTTTTAAAACCAGGTTTTCGTTTGCAAGTACGCCAACCAGGTTCAGCACTAAAATACTTGCAAGACTTTCAAAGTATTTTTTACTTGAACGTACGCGATCGCGTCTCGGTCTCGCGTGTTGGCAACACCCGATCCTAGTGTAGTATTTATACTTTCATGGAACATTATTCCTTACTGCTATACATTTACGGAACTTAGTCGCGCAAAACACTAAAATACTTGCAACACCTTCAAAGAATTTTTTACTTGAAAGTACGCGATCGCGTCTCACGCCTTGCCGACTTCCGATCGTATCGTAGTACTTATACTTTCATGGTATAATATTCCTTACTAACATACATTTACGGCACATTGTCGCGTAAAACACTAAAATACTTGAAAGTACTCGGAACTATTTATTTTGAAACCTGGTTTTCGACCCTGGTATTTTTATAAAGACGCACTTGGTATACTTAGTACGCGATTTTGCAAGTACGACTCATGACTAGTGTACAAGCAAATTGGCAAATAAATGTATGGAACCGTTAGTCTAACATACTTTAGACATGGTTGCGGCCTGCGGGTGGCATTTCTTGTTTAATTATCCCAACGTCTTCATTCCGAGCCCGCTTTGCACCACGAACCATGTTTACGAACTATTTAATTGTCCGCGCACTCTGCCACTTCAGACCTACTATTCGTTTTATAGCCTCAGTGATTAATTTTTTCGAGTGATTAATTCGACCATTTTACTCCCCGAGTCTCCTCTCAAAGTTTTTCTGTCTCTCAGCGTAATCCCCAAGAGCTTCCTTTCTGATTTCCGTTGGTGATTTGTGTTTAGTTAATACTATCTTGTGAGGATCCAGGTTTCTGCTCCTTGGGTAAGCACTGTTAAAATACACTGGTCAAACAACGTAGTATTTCGTTCGCCGTGACCAGGTCGTTAGTCCATACGTAGCCGCTTCTTCCTGTAGCTTCATCGAGTTCCGGATCATGCTGCTTCGAGTTCGACTTGTTACTACTATGTCATCTGCGTAGGCTGCCAGATGACTGGTGGTGTCGTCTATGAGGCCTTTCACTACCACATTTCGAATCGCTGCCTCCAGTGTAAGGTTAAACATTATTGTAGATAGCGAGTCTTCTTGTCTCACTCTGGAGTGCACTTCCAAAGGATGTGAAAATTCATTTTGGACCACAACAACTGATTTCGATCCTGACATCGCTGCTTCCACTAGACGCACCAACTTACTAGGGACACCGAGCGAAAATCTTCTGTCTATTAACACTGTCAAAGGCTTGTTTGAAGTCTATAAACATATGGTGCAGGTCAATTTTATACTCCCAAGCCTTTTCCATAGTCTGTCGCATAAAATGGATCTGGTCAGTAGTTGATCGGTTCGGCCTAAAACCACATTGGTACTTCCCGCCTTCTGCGTAATTTCTCAGTTTTTGGTACAGTCAGCATCAAAAGTCGATGACCACATTTAGATTTTCAATATCGCTGTACACCATAATACACCTAAATTGCTCAACATGACAAGCGCCAGAAATGAATGATTATCTTAAAAGGGCATAAGTAGGTGACCATGACTTTTCAAAAGTAGCTAAACAAAGTTATGGTAAAAAAAGCATAACACCACGTCACCAGTCATTCGGCCAGTACGGCCAGTGACGTCCGAGAACTAAATAAAGGAGGTCGTTACATTTGATAAACTAATGTGATTAAATAAATTATTATTAAAGTATTATGAAGTAAATAATTTTATATAATACTATAGTCTTTTAAGCTAATACAATAGAATAGAATAGAATAGAATAGAATAGAATAGAATAGAATAGAATAGAATAGAATAGAATAGAATGTTATTTGCAAGAAACATGGTTACAGGTAGGTCTTTCAACATCATATAATAGTACAGCATGTCTCACCATAGCCGGTGTGCAAAATTACAAATTAAAGATATGGATTATTATTACATTAAAAAACAATTAATTGAAGAAGAAAGGTTAAAACAATTTCAAAATATATAAAGATACAAAAATAATTATTAAATGAATTAACATGTTGTAAACAAACAGACAAAATACAAATTACAATAACTAAAATTTCTAATTTAAAATTTCATTATATTAGGTAAGTATGTCAATTCATGTCATTACAATATTATTATTGATTATTATTACACATAAAAAAATCTTGTATGAAGTAAAAACATTTAGAAATAAGCCATTTTTTGAGTGCATACGTAAAGCGCGATAATGGCAATTCTCTTATAGACTTAGGTATTTTGTTAAAGACCTGGATACACATGCAATAACTATTCTTTTTATAAAGGGTAGTTGACATATTTGGTAACAATAATTTAGTTTCATCTCTAGTGCCAAATTTTTTAGTTGCACTCACTTTTTGAAAACGGTCAGGATGTCTTTTAACAAATATACCAATTTCGTGGATGTAAATGCAAGTAACGGTAAGCAGATGTCGATTCTTGAATAGAGGCCTACAAGAGTCAAGTGGGGCCGCACCGCATATTGCCCTAACACACTTTTTTTGTGAGATAAATACCTTACTTATGTCGGTTGAGTTGCCCCACAATAAAATACCATATCTTAGTATTGACCCAACATAACCATGATATGCTATCAAGGCAGTATTTTCGTTAGCAAGTTTCCTAGTCCTTCTTAGAGCAAATACGAACCTATTTGTGCGGGTGCATACTGTTTTTATGTGGGCCTTCCAGTTGCAGTTGCTATCAAGTACCAAACCAAGAAACTTCGTTTCCATAGCCTCCGATATTTCATTGCCACAGCAATGCACATTTAGGGCCGATATTTTGCAATTATAATTTTTGAATTGAATGATTTTTGTCTTTGATAAGTTGACCGCCAGGTTGTTTGACTTTAACCAGGTGGAGATATTTTCAATGGTGTTTATTAAAGTTTGCTTATAGTCATCATTAGAGTTTTTATCTTGTCGAACCACCACCGAAATATCATCGGCAAACGAAGTGCATGAGTGATTTGTGACCTTTGGGATATCATTCACATACAACAAAAACAAAAGGGGTCCCAGTACACTCCCCTGGGGTACTCCAAATTTATTTAATTTATATGTAGACTGGTATGACGTGATGGTTTGATTTTTATCTACACGAGATACCTCGACGCATTGCTTGCGATCCTTCAAGTAGCTACCCAACCAACTCAGAGCGTTACCTCGAATACCATACATGTCGCATTTATTTAACAGAGTTTGATGATCCACAAAATCAATATTTTATAGATGATAAATAATTGCAACCGCAATGGTCTACATTCGATACAAAGTGATAATTAAGTAGAAATATTATTTTACATTCAAGGGTAAACAGTTTTACAAAGAATTGAATTAAAACAGAATTTGTGTGAATTTTGAAAATGAGTCTTATATGTAGGTATATAGGGGGTCTACCGAGAGTTTGTTTTTCAAACAAACCACGAGTTTTGCACGCGATCGTCACGGAAGTTCCTGCATGTGAAATAAATTATACAAGTATTTTTATCTAGTGAAACATGTCAAAATAATAGTAGTTTCATACATCAATTAATGTTAAAACTTAATTTAACATTTTTTTTATCGTCAATTTATTGATAATAAGTATTCTACTTGACAGCAAAACACTATGACGTCACTATATCATATTCAGATATTTCATACAAAACCCTTGACAAAGGTCGTTTTTGACATTTAATTAAAAGTGCTTGATTTGACTAGTTGGAAACAACCCTATTTCCATAGATTTTCTAAAAACGCCCTTATCGGATAGTAGCGATCGATAGAGGACGCATTAAGGAAATGTATGAAAATTGTTCCCGTCAAAAGGCAGCGATAGCCGAGTGGAGATACCAACAGACTGCCATGCAGAGAGTTTCGGGTTCGAATCCACGGCGCGCACCAATGACTTTTCGGAGTTATGTGCGTATTGAATTGTTAATTATCGCTTGTCCCGTGCCTCGGAAAGCACGTTAAGCCGTCGGTCCCGGTTGTCATGAAGATCTTTGACAGCCGTTACAGGGCGTCAGTACCTTCTAAATAAACTGACACTGGTCTAAACCATGGAATATCGCTATCCCTTCGAATTGCGGAGGTCAGACGGGCAGTCGCTCTGTGGAAAAGCCAATATTCAGCCAAATCCGGTTAGACTAGTAAGCGGACCCCAGATTGAAACTGGGATAACGCTAAGAGAATGATGATGAAAATTGTTCCCGTCGACTAGCCTTTCATCACCGTGTAAATTTCGTACTAGACCCTCAGATTGGGTTCTAATTCAATCGTAACTATAAAAATCATAAACTAAGTCGACGGTATGAATTTGAACGGAATCTGCGTGATTTTTGAAAATAAGTCTTATTGCTTTACGAATAAGGTTACAATTCAATCGAACTAAAAAATCTATAATTACGTCGATGGTATAAATTCAAACTGATGATTCTAAATGTTTTCGGATATTATAACGATCAGCAATTTTTGACAAAATGGTGTTCAGTGACCTTTGACAAGTAGTGTTCAGTTAGTTTTGAACTTTAATGATGTTCATTCAATACTGGCGCCCTTCTTGTTGAGCGATTTATGGGTGATATTATGTTCATTGATTTTGAAAATCTGAATGTGGTCATCGACTCTTGATGCTGACTGTACACCAGCCCCGAGAATACTTTGTAGCATTGTAGCGGGTGTCTCAGTAAGAGTGCACTTTTTAAAATTGTTTTTTTTTTCATGCAGGTGGCAACTCTTAAATTTGACAGCTGTCACCTCTGTTTATTCCGATTATTAAAAATGGAGTGCTTTTTGAAAGAACAACGCGTTATAATTATTGTGAAAACTCATTTCAAAAATGGGGAAAGCAAAGCTGAAACCGCTCGCAAACTTCGCCAAATTTTCAGCCTAGAAAGTGCACAATGTGTCAACCATTCGAAGAGTGGTCAAAAAATTTGAAGAAACTGGGTCAATTATGGATAATAAGAATCCTTTGCGTCAACGTACCGGTCGGTCTCTTGAAAACATTGCTGCTTTAAACGAGAGTGTCGCCGAAAACCTGGAAACATCAATTCGACATCGTTCTCAACAACCTCAAATTTCACGCAGCACTACGCAGAGAATTTTGACTAAAGACCTCGACCTACATGCGTACAAGATTCAGTTAACTCAGGAGCTCAAACCAGCAGACCACGGAAAGCGCCGGCAATTCGTTCAATGGGTAATTGAGCAAAGTGAAGTTGATGCCAATTTTTCGAAAAAAGTCATTTTCTCCGATGAACCGCATTTCCATATGAATGGCTTCGTGAATACACAAAATTCTCGAATTTGGGACGCAGAAAAACCTCATGCAATCCATGAGAAACAAATGCACCCACAACGGTAACTGTCTGGTGCGGATTTTGGTCCGGCGGCGTGATTGGACCTTACTTTTTTGAAAATTTGGCCGAAATTGCAGTGACTATGAACGGCATTCGTTACAGGAATATGATAGCGGACTTTTTGTTGCCTCAACTGGAAGGCATGAATCTGGACAACATGTGGTTTCAGCAGGACGGCGCAACCTGCCACACCGCGCATGGAACAATCGACTTATTGCAGCAACGATTTCCAGAATACATTATCTCACGAAATTCTGATGTCAACTGGCCACCAAGATCGTGCGATTTAACGCCTTGCTATTTTTGTCTTTGGGGTTTTGTGAAATCTCGGGTTTATGCGAATAAACCCAAAACAATTCCTGAGCTCAAATCTGAAATCCAATGCGTCATCGGTGAGATACAGCCACATCTCTGTGCAAAAGTCATGGCAAATTTCATGAAAAGAGTAATGGCCTATCATTGGAGCCGTGGGGGTTATTTGCTAGATATTTTATTCCATACTTAATAGGAACATGTCTTCTTTACAATACAATAAAAGAATCAAAACTCAAAATGAAAAAGTTTACACACACACACAAATTTAAAAATGAAAAAGTGCACTCTTACTGAGACACCCTTTACCAATGGACAGTAAAGAGATGCCGCGGTAGTTATCGCACACTGTTTTATCTCCCTTCCTGTGTATGGGCATGATAATACCAAGACACCAGTCCTGTGGAATCTTCTCGTTCCTCCATATCTGCCCTACAAGATTGTGCAACCGACTAACAAGTTGTGGGTCCGCGCTTTTAAGCATGAGCAACAAAGCCGCGGGGCTGGATACAATAGCAGCAGAAGCTGCTATTGTATCCAGCCCCGCGGTTTTGTTGTTGTGCAGGTTTTTTTACACAGGTCGACCTCTAGTAGTGATGGAGGTGCAATTTCTTCTTCCACATCATAGAAGCTACATGTGCCTAACACTTCGCTGTCAATGTTCAGTAGGATATTAATAATAATATTCTACCACATACACACATCACCATCTAGTCCTAAACCAAGCAGAGCTTGTACTATGGGTACTAGATAATGGAGAATGTTTTACTTGAGCGGGAATCGAAATAGCGACCTTCAACGAAGCAGTCGCTTACACTCCCGTTGCGCCAAACGGTCGGTCGGTCGTCTATTAAAATGCTCCCTCCATCTCTCCAGTATTGTTTGTCAGAGCCAGACTACTCTCCTCTTCTCTCATCCATCTAGTGGATTAAGTCTGCATGTACAACGGTCTGGCAGTGTTCTTTCTTTCTAGCGCCATCTTGCATTCTTCATTACACCAGTCCTCAGGTCGTCCTCGCTGCCTCTCTCCTATCGTTTCTTTAGCAGCCTATAGAACACTCTTTTTTATATTATTCCACTCTTCATCTATGCTCTCTATAACGGCAGCGATAGCCTAGTGGAGATACCCACAGACTGCCATGCAGGGGGTATCGGGTACGAATCCAAGGCGCGCACCAATGGCTTTGCTGAGTTATGAGCGTATCGAATTGACAATTATCGCTTGTCCCGTGCCTTGGAGAGTACGTTAAGCCGTCGGTCCCGGTTCCCGGTTGTCATGAACATCTTTGACAGTCGTTATAGGGCGTCAGTACCTCTAAATAAACTTGACACTAGTCTAAACCATAGAATATCGCTATCCCTTCGGGTTGCGGAGGTCAATACAGGCAGTCACTCTGTGGAAAAGCTTATATTCAGCCAAATTTGGTAAGACTAGTAAGCGGACCCCAGGTTGAAACTGGGATAACGCTAGGAGTATAATGATCTATGATCTCTATCTGTGGCCTGTCACCCAGTGACTTTTCCACCTCTGGTCTGTATTTCAATCTGGTGTCCCTATCTTTCAGGCTCTCAGTGTCTCATCTTACTTCCTTTTCTCTTGTTCTGCATTGCACTTTCGCCACCTACAGGAAATGATCTGAATCATAATTTGTCCCTCGAAACGTCCTGCGCCCAGTGTATTCGACATTCTTGGTTTTCTGCATAATATGTGCTCGAACTGGTTTACCTGATCTCTTCTAGGGAAATTCCATGTTCCTAAGCAGATTGCTTTGCTGGTTGCTGGATATTGTGTGCTGGAGATAAAACAGATTGTTGGCAACTGCAAAGAAACATATACGTTCACCATTGTCGCACATCGTGTAATGTGTGCTTACCAGCTACGTCCCCATAAATTGCTTCTTTTCCACCCTTTGCATTCAGGTCTCCGAGTATTATACGGGCGTCATAGTTGGGGCCCTTATCTTTGTAGATCCTCGTAGAAATGATCTTTAACTTCGTCACTGACTTCCTCAGTTGGGGCATAGCAGCATATCAGCGTAGTGTTATACAAGTGCCCTCTCACTCTTATACTGCCGAGCCTGTCGCTGATCAGTTCTTAACTGTTTGCAGACGACGAATCCTGTGCCGTATAGTCCTTGAGTTGCGGCACCGCTGTATTAAAGCGAGAAGTCCTGCTTGTCAATCTGCCCGGATCCACTCCACCTGACCTCTAGTATTGCAATGAGGTCGAGCTTATAATTGCGGAGAGTTCATCATTTTGCCTGTCTGCAACACTGTCCGTATATTCCACGTTCCTATCCTAATGCTATTTTGATTGTCCGTTTTCCATTGCCTAGGTCGTTGTCTATAGATCGGTCCTCTTCTTTCCATTATTTGCCGTATTCGTAATCGTCGTGTTTCTCTCATAATAGGTGATTAGCCCTGTGGTGAACCCTCCTATTTTACCCGGGCTTGGGACAGGCTGCATTTAGAGTTTCCCCGCTACACAGGCAGAGTTTATTGTTTAGTTTAACTCCATTGATTGCAACATGCATGGTACCAGTGGGCATGACCTCTGTCTTGCTGAGATGAATTTATAAACCAATTCATCTTGTCCATTCGTTATATGTTTGTAAAGTCCCTCGCAGTACAGGATTTATCTTAGTGCGGGAGCGTTCTTTTAAACAAAAATAAATGAATAGTTTAAAAAACACTAGAAAAACACGCTTTTATAAATGCACGTAAAACAAACAATAAATTATGGATCGTTCAAGTTGTCTCTATTTCTGGGCTAAACTATGTGTTTTAATTATAATATTTGATTGTAAAAGCGTGGGGCGCTGCATTAGAAAGACGTTCTTGTTTAACTTGTTGAAATATCAAGTGAACAGATGTTACGGGAAGCAGGTAACTCAGATTGGCGCTCTAACTGGAGTTACATCATGACTAGTAGGTGGCTCTACATTAAACAGTCTGTTGAAAGTATCAGTTTGTCAAACTCAGACAAAACATGCGCCAGCAGCAAGGAGAGACGACATTCAGCGACATTTTTAACGCCTCTTCTTTCAGGAAATTAAGTACCTACATAAGAGTAATGCGTCAACAGTGGCAAAATGTAGAGTTCTTGTTCGTGGATGAGATATCTTGGGTTTCCTTTGGTAACTCTTTGGCGGCATAAAAGTTATGCTCTTGTGCGACCTCATGTAGCTTCCGCCAAGAAAAAGATAGTATTAGTATTTGTTAACAAGATAGTCTTTCCTGTTCCAGCGCCCCACGCTTTTACAATCAAATATTATAATTAAACCACATAGTTTAGCCCAGAAATAGAGAAAACTTGAACGATCCATAATTTATTGTTTGTTTTTACGTGCATTTATAAAAGCGTGTTTTTCTAGTGTTTTTTAAACTATTAATCGTTCTTAGGCAGTTACCTCTACAACAAAGCTAACAAGTTTTTGGCAATATATCCTCTTAGCAAGTATAAATGTAAAGCAGTACCTACTGTTCAAATGGCTCCATAATCTCGATTATGACGCTACTGAAAAAATCATAAATATAGAATGCGGTAGTAGATAATACACCATAAGTATTATGTTTCCTTTTGTGGCTGTGTGAAAACTTTTATTTCACTAATAGGTCTAAATAGCTTTAAGTCTCAACGAAAAAACGCAAAATTTTGTGCTCAACTGTCTGAAGTGAGAGTGCCTGGAGATCTGTAACACAGGGTTATCCTAGCACAGACTCCAAGTCTCTCACAAAGGTCTATAATGTGTATCTAGGTCTAAGAACACAACATTGTCATATTGCCTTTGTGGAGAAATAAATAAAATATATTTATTTATTTATTTAATTTATTTTATACTATTTAGACTTTGATAATGAAATATTTTTAACATACATTTATTTTAAGTAGGCGAATGAGCCCACATCTTCTCCATCTCCGCCAGTGCGTCTGTATTCTATGGTGTTTTAAATGTCAACTTAGAATAATCTAGCTGTTCAATCTGGAGACCACTAAGCAATTTTACTCTACTTAGGGCCACATACGCCTGTCCAGCCGCAAAAGTACGGGTCCCTAAGTACACCACTGCGTGGTCTACCGTACAGCCTTGCATCTTGTGGACGGTAGATGCCAACTTAAAATCACTGGGAGCATGCGCCTTTCCACCGTACCGTAGCTGTACTTTGCCGGATGCTCGATGCCCATAGGCTGAATTAGGTGCTCACCGTCGTTTCCAAAATTATTTTTCATGGACGGTATGTCGGTTTCATACATTTGGTCACGTTTAAAGTGCGGCCAGACAATGTCCGAGATGAATCCGACGCTTCCATTTACTAGCCCTTTCTCCACGTCTATATTGGATCGCAACATGATTTTAGCCAGGCATCAGACCTAGAAACCTAATTGAAGTCAAAGTTCACTACGTGGCCTTTCTCACAAGTGCAACCACGACTATGATACGATATTCCATCATGGAATGCCAGTGCCTATCTTCCGGCTTCATCATCAGACCTAGAAACCTAATTGAAGTCAAAGCCCACTACGTGGCCTTACTCACAAGTGCAAACACGATTATGATGCGATATTCCATCATGGAATGCCAGTGCCTATCTTCCGGCTTCATCATCAGACCTACAAACCTAATTGAAGTCAAAGTTAACTATGTGGCTTTTCTCACAAGTGCAAACACGACTATGATACGATATTCCATCATGGAATGCCAGTGCTTACCTTCCGGCTTCATCATCAGACCTTGAAACCTAATTGTAGTCAAATTTCACTAGGTGGCCTTTCACACAAGTGCAAACACGACTATGATACGATATTCCATCATGGAATGCCAGTGCCTATCTTCCGGCTTCATCATTAGACCTAGGAACTTAATTGAAGTCAAAGTTTTCTATGTGGCCTTTCTCACAAGTGCAAAAACGACTAGGATACGATATTCCATCATGGAATGCCAGTGCCTATCTTCCGGCTTCATCATCAGACCTAGAAACCTAAATGAAGTGAAAGTTCACTACGTGGCCTTTCTCACAAGTGCAAACACGACTGATACGATATTCCATCATGTAATGCCAGTGCCTATCTTCCGGCTTCATTATCAGACCTTGAAACCTTATTGAAGTCAATGTTCACAATGTGGCCTTTCTCACAAGTGCAAACACGACTATGATACGATATTCCATCATGGAATGCCAGTGCCTATCTTCCGGCTTCATCATCAGACCTAGAAACCTAATTGAAGTGAAAGTTCACTACGTGGCCTTTCTCACAAGTGCAAACACGACTATGATACGATATTCCATCATGTAATGCCAGTGCCTATCTTCCGGCTTCATTATCAGACCTTGAAACCTTATTGAAGTCAAAGTTCACAACGTGGCCTTTCTCACAAGTGCAAACACGACTATGATACGATATTCCATCATGGAATGCCAGCGCCTATCTTCCGGCTTCATCATCACACCTAGAAACCTAATTGAAGTCAAAGTTCACTACGTGGCCTTTCTCACAAGTGCAAACATGACTATGATACGATATTCCATCATGGAATGCCAGTGCCTATCTTCCGGCTTCATCATCAGACCTTGAAACCTAATTGTAGTCAAAGTTTATTACAAGACTTTTATAAGAAATCCAAAACAGCTATGATACCTTTTTCCATCATGAAGTTCCAGGTCATATCTGCCGGCTCCATCATCAGAGCAGTTTGACAGTACCACATTATTGTATGTTCATCAGAACTACATACAGCTGCCAATTTTCACTACGCTACGAGTCTTGGAAAATGGTTAAATTTGTTAGTTCAGATTCCATTACATAGTTAGTTACATACACGACGACCTAATAAAATCGTGTTAAAAATAAAGAGGCTTCGTTTAAATTATTGTTTAGATTTTTTGGTTTAGTGATTTCTCTAACCAGATCAAAGACGTCCTAAAAAGGACAGGTTAGAAGTACAGTAGGTATGCATGAGAAATTTCATAAGAGTGAATGAAGCAAGACATGTGTCAGGATCATTGCAAATAGTGGTCTGTATTCTCTACCTACCCCTTCGGGAAACGGCCATGAGTCTATGTAAGTAAACTTTAGTTAGTTATGTTGACCTGTTTCGGAAATACCGCTGCAGGTAGCTGGTTCCACAGTTTGGTCGTTCGAGGCAGGAAATCTTAAAAGGCTGACTTGAAATCCCTAGTTTTTATTTAATTTTTAATTGTAGCCTATCAAAATGACTCCATGCCACCTGATAAGTGATCTCAAGTAGTCTTGCTTTGGCGACTGCCTTGTTTTCAGCGTAGGAAATAGGTACGGCAGGCTGACTTTGACATTTGGCCAAAGAACAATCTGCAATTGCTTTAACTATTTCATCGGTATTTTCAGGAGAAATGGAAATAGCCTAATTTCTATTTTCGGGTATTTGGTCAGTAGCCCTGGTAGCAAAAAAACGGTTTATATAAAACGAAGTACGAATGTTTAAAGAATCAATCTAAAAACAGCACAACATTTTTTTACAATTTTATATTTTCATTCATACGTACATAAGTCGCATGCATAATAGGCCTAATAACAGTGATATTATCCGGTCTAAAAACAGGCTTGCGTGCCGCTACTGCTAACCTAGTGATAAACGCCTAGATATAAATCGCGAGTGAATCGCAGCAAACGGTTAGCGCGCCAAACTGCTGACCGTATCGACCAAATAGCTCTTGTGGCGAAACTGCGAGTTCGCGTGATGCCTATAACGTTTAAGCCTCGCCTACATCCGTGCTACAAGTCTTTAAGTCTGCGTCCTATCACGAAGACTATCTTTTCGTGTTTAGAATTAGGCACTAGGTTTGTGCCCTAATTGTGTTTCCATTCTTCCGGATTTATATTTGTTTCTTTCTATCGCCGTAATCGCAAGTTAATATATTGCAAATTTGCTATAACAGGGCATTGGACTAATTATTTCCGATTGTGCTTAAACAAAACTATCTCAGTGGTCCTGTAGTGTATGTACCAAATGCCATATTTCCTTGCTTCATCAAACTTCATATCTTTATCAGAATTATTTGATAAGAAAGTATTGTCGGGCAAAAGAAGATGTAATGACAAGCATCGAGAGAGGCATGTTAAGATGGTTTGGGCACATGGAGAGGATGGATGACGAAAGAGTGGCAAAGAAGGTATTTAAGGCATGTGTGAATGGGACAGGACGAAGGGGAAGACCCAGGCGGACGTTCTCTGAGCAGATGGGAGACATCCTAAAAAAAAGGACAGATCAGAAGTACCCGAAACAGAAGAGCATGCATGAGAAACTTCATGGGAGTGAATGAAGCAAGAGAGGTATGTCGGGATCGTTGCAACTGGCGTTCCGTTATCTCTGCCTACATGTCTGGGAAACAGTGAGTCTATGTATGTACATAATTATGTAAGACAATTTTCAATTTTGCATGATGCTTGATGGCTCTTTGGTCGTAAATTTTATAACAAATCATCATCCAAGCACTATCCCGGTTGCACCCAAGAGTTTTACCCAGGATCTCGGATTTATTTGACAGACAGACCTACTTCACAGAGCGACTGACGTGTGACTTGTTCAACGCGAATGGATTGCCATATTCTGTGGATTGGTGTGTAGGGTGATAACTGATAAGTAACTCCCTGTACTGTCATAAAAGTATTCATTGCAGCCAGCCTTTACCAATTTGACGGAATATGCGGTGTTTCATCTATAAACAAGACAATGAACTAATAACTTCACTATCCAACAGATGCGTGCGCTAGCCGCTTTGCCAAGGAACTCTTAGGGTCAGTTCACACCAAAACGCGACGCGACGCGACGATGCGCGCACATTTTAATAGAGCAACTCAAAATATACTTTATTTACAACACGAAAGGATACATTGTGCGATGCATCTCGCGGCGTCGCGCTGCGCAGTGCAAAACCACTGTCCTGTTCAAGCATCGTCGCGTCGCGTCGCGTTTTGGTGTGAATTGACCCTTAAAATGTTGTAAAGCCTTCAGGCAGAAAATATTTGTTTTAAATCTAATCTGTCAACAGCATCAAACACAGTGACTGTCCTGGGTCCTGGCATTTAGTCGGCAGCTGGTGTATCGAAACAATACGGGTAGGACTTTCTCGCGCAGATACACGTGGGACATTACTAAATTTTTCGGATAAGTCAAGTGGCAAAAACATTGACGTTACAAATTAGTTATAATGTCTTCAGAACGAACGAGTTGATGCGCCTTCAGGCAATGTTACCCAGATCTCCTAAGTCTACTTTAATTGGCTTGGAACATAGCCTAGCCTAGTATATTTTAGTCCGGCGCATCACCATCATTAGCATTTGTAGTTATCAGAATGTTGTCAATTTGTGCCGACTGAACGATTATTGTTAACAGCGATTAACTAGTTAGTTACTGTCCAATGGCGCAACTAAAAGGACAAAAGTCTTGCATAGCCAATTAACCAGCACAGTGTTAATTTTCTTCATTTTGTCATGAATGTAGTGGTCATTCAGCAGTAACAACGCTAGCTAGTGGGAAAAACGATTATGCAGACCTATTATAGGTAGGTACAGTCAACTACAAATCGCTACTAATCTCAAACTCTGCCGACACTTGTCTTTATGCGAATTAAACCTTCTCGATTATAACGGATGCAAAAGAAGTATTTAATACAATAATTTCATTAAAAAACTCAAAGTCAGCGGGCTATGACGAAATAAATTCAGAACTATTGAATCGTATTGCTCTATTCATTTCGGAACCTTTGGCTCACGTTATAAATTTATCATTGGAGCAAGGATGTTTTCCAGATCAACTCAAATTGTCAATAATAAAACCACTGCATAAGAAAGGACTAAAATCAGACAAAAATAATTACAGGCCAATTGCCCTGACTCCGGTTTTATCAAAGATCTTAGAAAAAATTATGCTTAAAAGAGTAGTCAGTTTTCTCGATAAATATGACGTTTTAGCACCGGAACAATTCGGCTTCAGGAAATATAGATCAACACAATTAGCAACCTTTACCTTAATAAACAAGATCATTAATAATATTAACCAGAAAATCCCAACATCAGCTTTACTGTTAGATCTCAGCAAAGCATTTGATTTTGTTGATCATTCAATATCAAAACTCGACAAATATGGTATAAGAGATATCGTCTCTACAATGGTTTCAGTCGTACTTACAAAACAGGAAACAATTTGCTAGAATTACTAAATTTGATACTGGTACAAATAATGTGGTACAATTTGATTCGTACCAAAGAGCTAATAGTAGTAGCATTCTGGGGCCTCTGTTGTTTCTTATTTACGTCAATGACCTTCCACGTGCACTTAAACATAATTGCTTCCTATTCGCAGACGACACAACCATAATTTTGGACTGCAAAAATATAGTTACTTTTAAAACAGAAATATCTAAAACATTAGAAGATGTCATAAAATGGCTAGAAATAAACAAATTAAAAATAAACATAGAGAAAACAAAACTAATCAACTTTAAAACTTATAAGAGTAAAAACACTGAATTAAATATTAGCTACAACAATTCTAAAATCAAACAAATACATAGTGCACAATTTTGAGGTATTATTCTCGACACGCAACTTTCATGGAAAGAACATGTCAATAGCTTATGCATAAAAATAAACAAGTTTGTTTTCGCACTTAGAAAAGTAAAAGACGTGACAAGCAGACAGACCTCTATCATGGTATATCATGCTTACATATGCTCCATCATACCGTACGGCATAGTGATCTGGGGTAATTCTTGTGACATTGCGAGAGTATTCATAGCTCAGAAAAAATGCATTCGAGCACTCTACGGCATGGCCTGGTCAGAATCATGCAAACCAATCTTCAAGTCAAAAAACCTACTAACCGTACCGTGCATATATTTCTACGATACAGCCAAATTTGTCAAATACCACAGCCATCTTTTTGCATCCAACGACAACACATTTAAACGCAAAATTAATCACCTACCTCTAATAATGCCTGTACCTAAGCTTGAACTGTTTAGGAAAAACTGTACCTATATGGCACCTTTAATATATAATTCTTTACCCAAGGGAATGACCAACCTGCCGTATAATAAGTTTTGTAGTGCCTTGCGAAAGTGGCTAATCCAGGAGAGTTTTTACAGTGTCAAAGATTTTTTGAACAAAAGCACGTGCCGATTTGGTGCCCACTAAAATACTCTATTCTCGTGACTTGTTTTATAATATTAATCAAAATATTTGTTATAATTATTATGAAACCAATTGTGATAATATTGTATTATAAGCTAGATGTAGTAATTCGAATTCCATTAATATATAATTCCATTTATAAAATTAATGTAAAACTATATTTTGCATACCCGTAATGAGGGTGGAATATGTTTCAGCACTATACCTACATCACAGATAAGACAATACTACCTACATTGACTTAACATCCTATGTACCACCATATTTCAGCAAATAAATGATTTATTATTATTATCTCCTTTATTTATTATTTTTCTAATTAAAATTACATTTTTAAATATATTATTTACCAAAATAAACACATTTAAAAATATAAAAATAACCGTGGGGTCCCACCAGCATCGGGCACAGGGTCCAAGCTGCCGGTGGTTAGGGCTCCAGAGACAGGAACTTCCTCACAATACGTGCCGTGTCCAGAAGTACTGCCTTCTGCATCAGGCCCTTGACCCAAGCACCCAACGTGAGCCTCTTAAGGTGACGGTCGAGGCTCTTGGCTATTAGACCATTAACGGTCACGACTATCGGCACAATAATTGCTGAGTTCACATCCCACATGTCGACAATCTCGTGAACCAAGTCCAGATATTTAATCTGTTTTTCCTTTTCGGCTTTCACGAGATTCTCGTCATGAGGAATAGTGACATCAACAATTATTGCGAGGCGCTCTGATCGATCTATCAACACGATATCAGGCTTGTTGGCTACAACAGTCCTGTCCGTGATGATAGATCGACCCCGGTACAATGTGACATGGCCATTTTCGAGAACTGGCTCTGCTACATACCTGTAGTACGGTACCTCGATGTCTACAAGTTTGTACTTCAGAGCAAGTTGCTGGTGAATAATTCTGGCTACTTGGTTATGTCTGTGCAAGTACTCGCCGTTAGCAAGACGTAAACAACCGGAAACAATATGCCTGAGGGATTCACCAGGTTGGTGACAGGCACAGCAAATATCAGTAGTGCCATCCCTCAGGATATATTTCCGGTAGTTATTCGTCTTGATAACTTCGTCAGCAATTGCATAAACAAACCCTTCGGTTTCCCCAAAGAGGTCACCGAAGCGTAGCCAGTTCACCGAGGCTAATAGGTCTACATCGGGTCCATACAGGGCCCGATGGAACCTGCCATGAAGCTCCTTGCTCTGCCATACACGCTTGCGATCGTACTAAGTACTACAGGCATGCGCCAGTTCTCCTTAGCCAATCTGAGCGGGATGAGCCCATTGTCTACCGCGACAATATCTCGATGCATATCCACGTTCGCCCGGAGAAAATATTCTCTGAGATTGCACACCTCGCGATTGTGTAGGGTCTTGACATTCAGAAAGCCGCGACCCCCGCACTTTCGCGGGATGTACAACCTCATCACGGATGAACGTGGATGATGCATACGATATGCCGTCAACAAAGTGCGAACTCTTCTGTCCAGGGCGTCCAATTCAGACTGAGTCCACTTGTTTATTATTATTATTATTATAATAGGTAATGTTTTAGGTAGCCTTCCGTTTTTTAAAAAATCCTACAAAACATCGATAATTATAATTATTTGGGACGATGTAACCATCTGTCATCATTTGAATGTTTGTGGCCATACGTAGCTGAATTTTATTTCTGAAATTGTATATAAGTATCAATATTTTTTAAAAGAAACTGAACAGTTTATGAAACATTGGTAAATATAAATACGCCTCAGCTTGGACTTAACAGCACACGCAATAATTTTGCTGTTTTTATTGTGTATATAGGTACTTCCTGTCTTTACGAGAATTGTATAAGTTGACGACCGGTTGGCGCAGAGGGAGTATAAGCGACTGCTACGTTGAAGGTCGCGGGTTCGGTTCCCACTCAAGTCAAACAGTTGTGTGCATGATCATGAATGTTTGTCTTGGTCTGGGTGTTTCTATGTAAAATATGTATGTTTCTCCATTATCTAGTACCCATAACACAAGCTCTGCTTAGCTTGGGACTAGATGGTGATGTGTGTATGTGGTAGAATATTATTATTATTATATTATTATATAGGTACCTGCTAATGCCATTATTTCATAGCATCACGAAATTCGTGTCGTGACAATATTTACGTAATTTACCTACGTTTGCGTGACTAGAAAAAAAAATATTTCTGCGAAATGTTTTGCTTTAAAGTACTCACTGACAATTTGCATTAATGTTACCAATTTTAATAAATAGCCACCTAGAATTGCCTACCTAGGAAGGAAAGTCCGTAATTTTATGAAACGCTGAAAAGGCGATAACCTCTTGTGATACTTAAAAATAACTACCTTTAAGTGTTGCTGCATTATGGTTTTGTTTTTAAACGTGCAATTAACTACCTTCCTACCTCAATACGGCAATTTAAATTATAGTATTACAAGACAATGTTCTTGTAAGTATTCCTATTATGCTTTGGTGTTTTGTCTTTTGCTTAGACATCTATAGATACTTATTTGTATTCAAACGCGTATTTATTTGTAATGTAACATTTGCTTAGGCACATAATAAAAACAATAACAACAATGAATACTTTTAAACCTTCGCAACTTGTACACGTATAGAGTACATATAATTATTTGTAACCTACGACCTACATAAAAATAAAAACAATGCTAACCGGTATGAGATTTTTACAGGCACAGATAAAAAATTACTGGTAAGTGCTGATCCAAGATCAAATTTATAATTAATTTCATTTAGGTCATAAAGCAACACTTATTAATGCCAAAACATGATTTAAACCCCGATACAGATAGATAGCAGGGCTATTAAATTAGGAGATTTGCAGAACTCTCGCCACTGTTAATCGACTGCACAGAGTTGCAGAACTCCACACGTAGATCTTTTCGGTTATAGACTACCAACGTATAATCTCTCTCGCCCGTAGCTCGTCGTTGAAAGTGGAAGCGTGGCGTGGCTGTAACGATATTGTTACGAATGGCGATATTTTAAAAATAACGCCATCTATGGGGAAAAGAGTGAATTAGAAGACAACGGATATGTTGATGGTTAAAATTGTTCCACCTATTCTCTACTAGATGGCGTTGCTGTTAAATACTGGAATAATCAATGTTGTGTCTGGGACGTACGAGAATATTCTAGGGAAGACTAGTATGCTCGAGTTATGTTATCCGATCCGTATAAATAGCGCTCGGATTCGCGCACTAGGAGTTCAGTTGAATAAACGGAGCGATAAACATCGAGCGAAGGATCTGAAGAGTCGGAAGTGTTTCCTAGTGTGGAAATAGAGTTTTTATTAGTGTGTAATTAGGTGTGTTTTTTGTGGTAAAATAAAGAACAGTTTTATTGGCATAGTGACTTTAATTTATGTCGAACCCCAGCTCGTAACAAATTGGTGTCAGACGTAAAGGGATAAATTATGCCAGTTACGCATAAGGAAGAAACTGAGGGAGTGCGTACCAGGAACCAGCGCCAGCAAAACCTGGACCAGAGAAGCTTCGGAGAGGTTCCTTCTCCAACGTCTGGTGGACCAGGTGACTCCGCGGCTGCAGTAGAGCCTGCAAGCACAACACACTCCGTGACGGTCCCCGACATCGCGGCTCTGATGGCGTTCACGCTCGCCGTCAAGAGGAGCAGGCCCGCCGTCAGGAGGAGCAGGCTCGCCGTCAAGAGGAGCACGCGCGCCGCCTGGAGGAACAGCTACAGCGCGACAAGGTGGAGAAGGCTCGCCGTCAAGAGGAGCAGGCTCGCCGTCAGGAGGAACACGCGCGCCGCTTAGAGGAACAGCTCCAGTACGACAAGGAGGAGCACGCCCGCCGTCAAGAGGAGCAGGACCGCCGTCAACAGGACTCCTGTTTGCTCCTGTTACAGGAGCAGGCTCTTCGTCAAGAGGAGCATGCGCGCCGCCTAGACGAACAGCTGCAGCGCGACAAGGAGAAGCACGCCCGCCATCTGGAGGAACAGCTGGTGCTCATGAAGGACCTCAGCGCCCCTGTAGGGAAGGCCCTGAAGGCGGTCAAGGAGGAACTTCAGCAGCACGAGGCCCGTATCAGCTACGTGGAGATGCTCGTACACGACAAGCTTGAGCCTCTCGTCGCCTCTATAGAGAAGCGTGTACATGACCACCACGAGACCTGTGTTGCTGAAGTGGAGGAGAAATTGCGTGAGCTCGAAGTGGTATCAGCGGCTGTGGCGCCCTCGCCTCGTGGGTTTAAGGTTCCACCATTTGATGGCTCGTCATCATGGTCAGCATACAATTTCCAGTTTGCGGCTGTGATGCGATCAAATGGGTGGAAAAAAGAACAGGCCTTAACCGCCCTAACCTTGAGCCTTCATGATCGGGCTTTGACGGTGTTGGAGGCACTCAGGCAAGACGTCTCCTACGAGAAGCTTCTGGAGGCGCTGGAGGCGAGATACGGTGACGCGCACCTCGAACATGTGTATCGTGCTCAGTTGAAGGACAGGACACAACGCACCGGAGAAACTCTGCAGCAGTGGGCTCTGGAGGTGGAAAAGCTGGTCAGGAAGGAATGGCAGTCATCGCCTGCGCCAATAGATGGGAACCTTGTATAGGTATTTACAGATGGGATCCGCGACCTGGAGGTTAGAGCAGCAGTAAGACTTGGGCACTTCAAGAACCTGAAGGACGCCTTAGCCCACGCTCTGGAGGTGGAAGCAGTACGACGTGACGAGTGAAGTCACCGCATCAGGGAAGTTGTATCGTCAACTCGGTGCTGCAACTGCGGGGAAAGAGGCCATATACGCTTGAGCTGCCCAAAGCATAGGAAACTTGGTGGCACCCTGTCTCCACCAATGTCGCCTGATGTGCCTGCCAGGCAGTGAGAGCAGGGAAACGAGTAGAAGCCAGGACTGCGGGGCGGGTGCTGGCTGGTAATGGAAGAGCCCAAGTATCTCGATCTCGCAATCATGTGACGGGAACAGCCTGATCATTGAAGTCGAAATTAATAGAACACCATGCAAGCTGACATTGGACACGGGTGCTTCTCGGACAGACGTCGGTTGCCATCTGGCAAGACGGGTTCTTAGGGGCTGCTTCAGGAACAATGAATGTGTGAATCTGAGAACAGCTACCAGTCAACACATAACCGTCCGAGGTGAAAAGGAGGTGGATCTGAAGCTAGGCAACAAAGTTTACCGTCACAAAGTCGTCGTGGCCGATATAATAATAATAATAATATGAATAAAACTATCCTTCCTAAGTTTTTAAATATGGACCAAGATTTTGCAACTTTCCAAACTATTTTGTACTCAGCAGCATACACAGCGATGATGTGTAACGGTTAACAAATCAATTTGAACAAAGGAAACTCAGGGGTATTTAAACCACCATGGCAACTAAGATTAGAAACAAAGATAGAAAAATTTCGATCTGAAATATCTCGACTGACACATTACAGTAATGGCATTAGAAGTGAACGCATCAAAGCAGCAGTAGAGACAATCAAAAATAAATACCGGACGCACGCACAATACGAAAGTGAAAATTCTGAAATAGAACATTTCTTAGATACAATGATATAAAAATTAAATACAGCAGCTAGTAGATTAAAAAGATACCTTGCATGCACCATGCGAAAAACACAAAACTCGCAGTTTACTAACAATGAAAGAGTATTCTACAGAAGGCTTACTACATCTAACAGACAAGTTGTAAACACGCAAGAACAGGAATTGCCAACAATGGATAACCTACGGAAATACTGGTCAAACATCTGGGAAGTCCCACTGCAACACAATGAAAATGCTGAGTGGATTAATTTTGTTAAAGAAGCATCAGATCACATCCCTGAAATGGAGTTCGAAAATATAACAATAGATACAATAATAACTGTTATTAGGCGTTCATATGATTGGAAATCGTAGACAAATGTAAAATCTTATCAGCAAGTAACGGCAAAATCAACAGTAACAATTACTTTTTAGGTACCGACGAAACTATTGAACCAATGGATGATTTCACAGGGTTTAGACAGTCTCGAAAGATACTGCAGAAGAAAACTAAAACAGACCTCACAAATAGATTTAAGATTTGATTAAACCTAATATTAAAATCCCAACTTAATGCAAAAAATTGATAAAAGCCATCAATACATATGCCATTCCTATCCTCACATACTCGTTTGGAGTTATCAACTGGACACAAACAGATTTTAAGAACTTACAGCAAATTATAAACACAATGATGACAAAACATCGTAAACACCATCCAAAATCGTCAATAGAACGGCTCACATTACCACGTAGGGAAGAAGGAAGAGGTTTAAAACACATACAAAACTTATATAACAAGCAAATAACCACACTCAGACACTATTTCCACACTAAATCACAGCTCTCTGCTCTACATAAACATATTTCTGAACTAGATAAAAAGTTTACTCCTTTAAATTTACAAGACAAAAGTTTACAGAATAATGAAAAGTTAACTAATGCAGAACAAAATATTACCAAGTTGGCAGCAAAAAGTCTACATGGTAGACACCGCAGCGATTTGAGTCAAACCTACGTCGACAAAGAAAAGTCGAACGAATGGCTCATAAAAGGCGAATTGTTTCCAGAAACGGAAGGCTTTATGCTTGCCCTACAAGATCAGATTATTAGCACCAGAAACTTCAAAAAGTTCATTATTAAGGACTCCAATTTAATCAGAACTCGGATTTATGCAGACACTGTCACTCAGCCTCAGAAACAATACAGCACATAACTGGCGCTTGTAAATTTCTTGTTCAATCAGACTACAAACATCGCCATGACTAAGTAGCCGCAATAGTTCATCAACACCTAGCACATCAATATAATTTTATCAATAACAAAACCCCATATTATAAATATAAACCAGACACTACTCGACAATAGAACTTGTAAGATATACTGGGATCGGACAATAATTACAGCCAAGACGATACATTTCAACAGACCTGACATAACTTTACACGACAAAATCGACAACACTGTGTATATTATTTTATTTTATTTATTTTTTATTTATTAAACTTCCTGCACAATATTGTACATAAGCGGACTTAATGCCTTAGGCATTGTCTAACAGTCTACCTTAGGGTGATGCAGAGATAGTTAAGGCAGGTATTAGGTGGAAGTATTTTATAATTGAATTTATATATAACTAGATACTTTAGTAAATAATATACATAACACTTTTATACAATACACATATAAACTTAATAATTAATATACTATATTATATAATATAATATATATTAATATATTATAACATATATATTTATATATATATATATACACATATATATTCAATAAAATATTATATATACATACATAATCCAGTGATGATTACGATGCTTCAGCCAATGACCCACGTTGAATGCATTGACGAGCTTTGTTTTTAAATATCCCACGACTGTCTGCCGTCCTGACTTCCAGAGGGAGCGCGTTCCATAGGAGTATAGCTTGAACGTAGAGGGAAGAATGTACAAGGCCAGAGCTATGTTGAGGACATAGAAGTAAAAGGTTGTGGGAAGAACGAAGAGCTTTATCATGCGAAGAGCATAAGTATTGAAAGTGGGATGTTAGATAGGCTGGAGGAGTGGGTGAGTGAAGTAGGGAGTAGAGAGTAGTGAGAGCACGCAAGCTACGGCGTTGACGAATGGGAAGCCATCTCAGTTGAGAACGATAAGTAGACACATGGTCATACTTGCGAAGATTGAAAACGAATCGAATGCAGTTATTGAGAAGCCGGTCGAGTTTGTTGAGAAGGTCTGCATTCAGGTCATAATAACACACATCACCATAATCGATGATAGGGAACACTAAAGATTGCACTAGCATAGTCTTTGTTTTGGAGGGGAGGAAATTCTTCAGACGATAGAGACATCGCAGGGTCCCAGTGACACTTTGACACACGTTAGTGACTTGCGTTCTCCAGTTAAGTGTGTCGTCAATGTGAAGTCCTAGATCCTTAACGCTCGAAGTGATCTTAATGTTTAACCCGTCAAAGATGATTGGAGGGTGTGCTGTAGTATCCACTCTGCACATCATGCGGTTACCACCCACGATAATAGCTTGACATTTTGACGGGTTAACTGATAGTCCAAACTGATCGGACCAATGCTTTATTGCCTTTAAGTCTTGGTTCACTTCGTTGATGGCCCGAGTTAGATCCTCAACCCTCGCCTGAGAATACAGCTGCAGGTCGTCTGCATACAGATGATACGAACACCGAAGATTGTGAGTTAAGAGATTAATAAATAGAGAAAAAGAAGTGGAGAAAGAATGCCGCCTTGTGGGACGCCAGAGTCAAGATCACACCAAACGAGATAACGACTCATCAATCCGAACAGACTGTTGACGCCCACGAAGATAGGATGAGAACCATTCCAAAGCTTCAGGTGCGATCGAAAGGTGGGATAGTATGGAGAGGAGGATATCGTGACTGACGGTATTAAAAGCGTTCGAGAAATCTACCAAGACCAACACAGTGACCTTGGTGTCCTCCACTCCCGCTCTAATATCGCCAGTCACTTTAAGGAGGGCTGAGGTTGTGCTGTGTCCCGATCTGAATCCTGATTGAAAAGGACTCAACAGGTCATTAATATGTACAAATCGGGTCAGCTGCTGGTGGACACAAGCCTCGAGCACTTTGGATAGGAAAGGAAGAATGGATATAGGGCGAAAATGACTAGGTAAAGTTGGGTTGGGAATCTTGGGTAGAGGACGAATATAGGCTTTACGCCATACCGAGGGGAAAACGCCAGACACGAGTGAAAAATTTATAATATGAACAATTGGGGATAGGAGTTCATCTAAGGCTGCGACAATCATATGACGACTAATGTTATCGCAACCCACCGCCTTAGACTTTATGGATAGGATAACCTTTCTGACCTCACCTTCAGCGACTGGAGAAAACTGAAAAGAACTTGCGTTTGGCCGTGGCAAACTGGCGACATAATTGACCGTCTGATCCCTGGTTTGGCGATCCAAGGCAGGCGTGGTGGCGAAATGTTGATTAATATCATCCAAACTAACGACTTTTGGCAGGTCAATCTGTCGCTGCCTGCCAATGCCTAGAGTTCCTAAAAACTTCCAGACATTTGCAGCAGAACTAGATGAAATATTTTCGAGAATATGACGGCGTTTGGCGTTACGTATCATCTGGTTGCAACGATTCCTTGCAGCCTTGAAAACGACCCAGTTGGTGACACAGCGATCTCTTTTATATTTTCGGAAAGCTCGGTCCCTGCGCCTCATAGCCATCCGAATCCCTTCCGTCATCCATGGCGCTGGTGGGCGCTTCAGTTTGACTCGCTTGACCGGAGCATGAGCGTCGTAAATGTCTAAGACAGCTTTGTTGAAGACTTGAAGCTTATCATCGACCGTGGTGGCTGCAATCATAGGTTGCCAGTTAATCTTAGATGCATCTTCTAACAATTTTATCCAGTCAACACGGGCAAAACTACGCAATTGCAATACTTTAGGCTGAGGTTTGGGTGGCTTAAGGATATACGAAAGGAAAATAAGGTCGTGATGGGAGAAACCAGGAGCGGGAAATTGACCATGGGTAGAGACAAGGGAAGGATCAGCAGTGAGGATTAAATCCAACCAGGTATCTTCCCCATTGGTGTTGTGATGTGTGGCTAGAAGGGGTAAGATATGGAGACTGGCAGATTCTACTATGTGGGTAAGTTTACGGGACCGAAAGGAATTTGGGATTAGGAGATTGGTATTAAAATCACCCATTATGATGAGATGTGCATATTCAGACCCTATAGATTCCAGCACCGATTCGATACTGGAGAAGTAATCAGCAGATGGCGGACAGTATACAACACCAAGAACGGCTTTCGCACCCTTGACACAAACCTCAATAAATAAGAATTCAGCAGCAGGAGCGGAACCAGAGGAAGACGCAGCAATGATCTTATACGAGAACTCACTGCGAAGATATATAGCAACACCCCCTCCCCTCTTATCAGGTCGGTCATTCCGAATAAGCACGAAACCGGGAAGAGGGTATGTTGTAGAAAGTATGTGAGGTTTGAGCCATGTCTCGGAAATCAGGACGGCATGGATATTTACATTAGTAAATGCTTCGAGTAAGTCACTAAAGTGACTTGGCACACTCTGAGCATTTATGTGACATACATTTAATAGACGGTTCTGTTGTAATTTAAATTTATCACGCACGAATTCACCTAGTGTAATATCAGGCGCTGAGCAAAAACTATTATTCTAACCCGATTCAATTGACTCATTAGCAGAGTGGAAGGATGCATCATCATCATCAGATAACATTATCATCAAATAATATAAGTAATAAAAATATAAATAAAACAATAAATAATATAATATAATAAATAAAATATGTATAAATAAATATCAAAATACGCAATATACACTATAAAAGTACAAACCCGTGCTAGGCTAGTTTACCTCTGCACCACCCGCCAGTGTACACTTAACATTTTATGATATAATAATAATAGTAATATCTAAAAGATAAAATGTAAGGGAGCATCATTTGAAAAAAATAAAAATACAACTTTGGAATCAATGCATATCCAGCGGAGAAACTAAACATGTTGTTCTAGTTAACAAATGTCAATTAGACAAGTGACAATTCTGTCTTTGACGTTTGACGGGAAAATAAAATAACATTGAAATCTAACCAACAAAGCCGGAACAATAAATGTGTAAATTAATATAAAGCTAACAAAATTAGTGTTTATACGGTACATATCCAATAATTAATACGAAATGACAGTGAAGTGGGTAATTAGATATTAACATAGTAGTGTGAGTCTTAAATAGTGCGATACATGTGAACTATGTACCTACTAACAGATATAAACAATAAGGAATCAAAATTTACTACCTATATCGCATTGAGAGCTTCAGTTAGTTTCGCCGAGACCCGCTGTTAGAAGGTTTTGCTGTCCCGGAACTACCAGTACTGCTTCCAGTGGCTTGCGCCTCGCCAGGCATCTTTGGATACTTCGCTATTAGAGCACTTAATTCATCCACTGAAGTAATCTTGTATCGATGACCATCTGAAGCCTTTACTACTATGACGCCGTCCTGTGTCCAGCACGACCGCATCCCAAAGTGCAGACGAGCCTTGGCAAACGTTGTCTGACGGACTTTTGTCAAAAACTCCCTGACTGAAATTTGAGAGCCTTTAAGTCCCGTCTTGGCCTTCCAGGCTGTTGACTTTTGGTCATAGGTGCAGAACCGGACGAGAATCGGACGATGTCGATCATTGGTAGAATTACCAAGCCGGTGCGCTGACTTTATTGAAGATGCTGACATATCCTTCAAGCCAAGTTTTTTGTTAAGGATATCCACGATGATGTTGACGCAGTTCTCCTCCTTAGCCTCAGCGATACCCGTGAAGATCAGTGCCTTCCGTCGTTGTCTAGTTTCCATGACATCGCACATTCTAGAACAGTCGGCAATCTGGCTCCGTAGCAATCCCAACATTTTGAAGACAAGCTCCCTAAAAGTGCGGAACTCCTCGGCTACTTTTGCCACAGTGTCCTTGGCCGGTCCGCTGCCTTGTATTTGTGCTTCTAGTTCATCCATCCTCTTCATGAAGCATTCCTCCAAGTCCCTCTGAGCAGATTGGATATCAGAGAGCTGAGACATTGTTCCAAAGTTTTCTCGATGTGAAGTGAGTGTGCAAACAGCTGGCAGGTGGTGTTAGATATAAGACGCTAGTTGAGTTACATGTACTGTGTGTCCTCAAACGTGAGTACTGACTTTACTATATGTATACTAGCAAATAAATTAATAATAAGCCGTACTATTTGTGTAAATTAATATAAAATAATTTTTCAAAAACTTTGATGTGTCCTACTTTTTTGCGCACCTACCCGCGAAAAACAAAAATTTAAAAATATTATTGATGTAGCCATCCCTAACAGTCACAACATCCAACCAACAATAGCTGAAAAACTCTCAAAATACCAAGACCTAGCTATTGAATTGAAAACACAATGGAAAGCTTGTACAGTCCATATCGTCGATATCAAACAAATTTTCAGGCACTTTGTCTTTGACAATCCCAAACATAAGAGTGGCCAAGTGAACACCCCTTCTCCACTTCATTTTCAATATATTGCCTGCATTTAAAAATGGTGTTACATGACCACGTCTCGGGATGTCAAAACAGAACCGCGCACATGCGTTCTGCACTCTTTGAATGAGGCTGGAGGTTTTCGCCAATAATCTGGGCCCGTACACCACGACGAGGTAATTGAACTTGGAAAGAACAAGCGAGTCAGTTAGTTGCATACGAAGATCAGTGCTAAGATATTGTCTTAGTCTATACAATAACTTAATACGGTAAAAACAATTGCGAACTACATCTGAGACATGTCGCTCAAACCTCAACGCATCATCCATAATAAGTCCAAGATTACGCGCTTCTAGGACTCGTTCTATTACAGAGCCATTCATAATAATGTAGGGATTTTTTGGCTTACTTTATTGGTCTGATCCTTAGATCCCAAAATCATATATTTCGTTTTGGAAGCATTGGGAACCAAGGAATTATTAGATGCCCAATTAAAAATGTTACACAAATCTGCATTAATCCTATCCACAGCTAATTACGTTTCGTGAGGTTTAAAAGATAAATAAATCTGAACATCGTCCGCATATATATGAAAATTACAATATTTTATCGTATGTATTATGTCCGCACTATAAATGTTAAATAAAATTGGTCCTAGCACAGAACCTTGAGCTACACCCCTATTTAAGGGTTTAGCATCTGACCGAGAAGTCGATCCATCACTATTGCGTACCTCTACGAATTGAAAGCGGTTACTCAGATATGAGTTAAACCATCGTACCGTAGAATGATCAAAACTGTAGTATGACAACTTGCACATTAAAAGTGAAATATTTAAGGCATCAAAGGCTCTAGAAAAGTCGAGTAATACCAGTATCGTGGCTTGTCCTAAATCCTGAGCAGCTATGATGTTATCAGTAAAGTCGAGCAACGCTGTAGTCGTACTCCTCTTCTTTCTAAAGCCAGATTGTTTGACTGGCAAAATGCTGTGCGTTTCTAGATAACTAGTAAGCTGTAAACTAACTACTTTCTCAAGTACTTTTGACAGGCAAGGCAAAATGCTGATCGGCCTCAAGTCCTTAACTGAAGTTATATTATTCTTCTTTGGTAAAGGTCTAACAATAGCCGTCTACCATAGTATTGGAAACTTTGCAGTCGAGATGGATTTATTCACTATAGTAGTGATTAAATCAAGTCCCTGTGGCAAAATTAAGTTAATCATGTCAATAGACAGACCGTCTATACCTGTAGCAGAATATCTTATACCCTGCAATACTTTAAGAACGTCACTTGAATCAACTGGCTTGAGAGAAAATGTTTTATCTCCAAAACGATTGAATTCGTAATAACATAGTTGGGATATCAAGTTATACAAATTGCCAGGAATATTTAAGAAATTATTATTTATGAGGTTAGAGTCGCTTAAATGCATAGAAAGAGCTATGGCAGATTTTTAGTTCAGTGCACTAAAAGCATCTTAAAAACTCATTACAACCAAAATTCATGAAATATTTTAATACGATTTTCTATATTTTAGTCTAATTTAGATAAGGCTAGGTAAAAAAGTATAAAATTAAAAATAGCTATTATGTTTATTGATTGCCGGCTTTTCGTAATGGCCATTTCTTTGGTTTGTCAGAAAGCACATCCAATCTCTTTGTCAGAAAGCCACAAGGTTGCCAGAGTAAATAATTATTTTTATAAGATAGAATCATGAATGTTTTTATAGATTAAGAGATTTAAATAGTTAATTAATATTAATAATACAATTTTTTTGCTTGTTACGTTTATTTCTATGCGGATTTTAAATAAAGTACAGTATTAATAACTTCTTTCGACATTTAAATTAAAACTGGGCGCTGGCTAAAAGATTCAGAGCTATAAAAAAAATACAACATGACATTTGACATTTCGATTTTTTCACATCATCTCGCTGTCGCCCGCGCTTGTTTGTTTGTGTTCTGAGTGTTTTCGCTGCTTTTCCCCTGTTTTCAGTATTCTTTTTGACCCGGATTGCCCAAGGACTCTGTTTTCGCTTCTTGTTATATGACTCAAACTGTTTATGGACCTGTGCGTGCTTAAGGATTCCGATACTGCCCTGTTTCTTGGATATTGTTTTGTACCCGGTTTCTACAGCCAAAATGAGAGTTCGTAGTCGTGGCCACGGCAGTTGAAGTCCGTAGGGAACATAATATAGAAACAACTGAATATAATCTCAGAGGCAGTGATGACGCTATTTTAATAAGAGGTAGAATAAAATCAAGACACATAAGTCGGAAACAATATTATGTTTATGTTTTGATTGAAAATATATACCTGGACGAATAGGAATCACTGAATATTGCTGTAGTTGCCTCGTTGGTCGGCGTACGCTAGGATGTTGCGCTCATGTAATGATCATCGTTTGGTATTTGGGATGGGCTAGACATCAACAAAATATCTTTGCACCAGCTGCCTTTTTCTATGATGTGCTAGTTATAGAGGATGATGAATAATAAAATATTGTAAAATGAAATCTTGTGTTTTTACTATTCACCAAACCTTTTTCATTCATTAAGAAACCTGAAACATCTTTTTATCCTTGGTAATCCTATGTAAGTAACACGTTAAGTAACCGTCGTGGGCTCACTGTTTTACACGACTGCCCAAAAAAGTAGTGTAAGTATTGTTTTTTTTTTTAATAATTATAAATCATATTTCATTTATTCATGCACCATGAAATAAAAATATACATACGGTTATCCGCAATAGGCTTCATCAAAATGTCACAGAGAATTGCAATATGAAAGTGAGTTTTTTTATTCCGCCATAACTTCTAAATGGCTGAACCGATTTCGGTGAGGGGGCTATTGTTGGAATCCTCACGTGCCATAGGCTATATATTTTTTGGGAAATCAGTCGTGTTTTATTTTTCTTTGAAAAAACGTTCAGTATGTAAATAAATAGTCAACATTGATAGCATAAGTTTAAAGCTGCATAAGAACCTCTGATTTTAACGACTGATATCTAAATATGTCATGATAACAGACTGGTCTCTATATGCATAGAGGAGCTTAAGGCAAATCCAAGTGGTGCCCACACCTGGGGTTGCTTAACTTGCGTAATCGTTAATAATGTTTACTAGTGGGCATAAATAGTATTATGCTATCGAGCTTCTTCAGTTTTATATAGGTACCAATTAATTATTATTTGATGCAGCAATATACTAAATAGATGGTTATTAATGACATAACCTTTAAAACTTCTAAGCATAATAACTCAAAAACCTGGCATCCTACAGTTACGATTTTTTTACCTTTAGAATCAGCAATATATATTCTATCAAACAAGGTATATTTCATTTATAGATGCTAAATTTGGTCATTAACTAAAATGATGTATGGGAAGCTGCCATAGCTCTTTCCGTCATTTTATGGGATTTTAGCTGGGTTTTTAATTTTTTCCATAAAGCTTTTGGGTTCTTAATATTAGAATTAATATTAAGATGAAAGTAACATTTCTTTTCATTAAAAATCGCCACATCGACTTGCTTTTTAAGGTCCTTATAAAACTGCTTGTGAACGGGATCCCGAGTAATACGCATTCTTTTTAATGCGCTATCTCGCAGTCGCATCATAAATTTCACACTGTCGGTAAGCCAAGGAGCAGACAGCTCACGAATAACCCTCGTGGTCATAGGCGCATGTAGATCGAACACAAAATTTACCACTTTTGTAAAATCCTCAACAATGTCGTCAATATCGCTCAACAACCCCATTCTGTGCCAGTTGATATTGGCTATATCTTGCTCCAATAGGTCCCTATTAATTTCCTTGGCATCCCGGTTTCAATCAGCCATAGAATCTGGTTCGATCCCAGATTTTATGACAACTGGAGTAAGCCATTTGCTCCATAAGACAAGATAGACAGTACCACAGAGCCCGGTAATTATAAACCGATTACATGTTTTCCATCGATCTATAAACTTCTTACATCTCTCTTCATCATTCTGAATGCTAAAATATCAAAACATGTTGAATCGAATTCAATTATGTCAGACACTCAGAATGGATGTAGGAAGGGGGCTCGTGGTACTAAGGAGTTTCTCCTCATTGATATGACCATTACCCAGCAAGTTCGTCGTAAACGAAAGAATCTGGCGGCATGTTGGATAGATTACAAAAAGCGTACGATTCTGTGCCTAACACGTGGCTTTTGAGGGTGTTGGAGTTGTATAAAATAAATACAATTCTACGCACCATCTTAAAGTCATGTATGGGGCAATGGAAAACGGTTCTTGGCTATCCAGGGTGCCGACGGATCCAGGGGAATGGCGAACTGGTGAAGATTGAGCCAGGTATCTTCCAGGGTGATAGTCTGAGTCCGTTATGGTTTTGCTTAGCGCTGAATCCACTCAGTACCTTGCTGGAGGGTTCAGGGCTAGGTTACAGGTTACGAAGAAGAGGTCGGGCAATGTCCCACTTGTTGTTCATGGATGACTTAAAACTGTTTGCACACACCAATCCTCAATTGATAGATTTACTAAAAATAACTGAAAGTTTTAGTAATTCTATCAACATGAAATTTGGTGCTGATAAATGTGCTGTGATTCATGTAAAGCAAGGAAGGATGGTGGAATCTGAAGGGATTCAACTCTCAGATTTCCATTAACCTAAGATCACTTCTTCGAACCGACACCTACAAATACTTGGGTATGTCACAGGCTTTAAGTAATAATGAGGCTGACATGAAACAATCGTTGCAAGAGCGGTTCTTTGACCGCCTGAAAAAGGTACTGAATAGTCTTTTATCTGGTGCAGTTAAGTGGCAATAAAGTTCGAGCTTGCAACGGTTGGGTCATGCCGGTTCTTATGTACTCCTTTGGCATACTCATGTGGACTCAGACTGAACTGGACACTTTAGAACGAAAGGTCCGTACACTGCTGACGGCACATCGGATGCATCATCCACGCTCATCCGTAATAAAGTTGTATATTCCGCGGCAGTGTGGGGGTCGTGGCTTTTTAAATGTCAAATCCCTGCACAACTGCGAGGTATGCAACTTCAGAGAATATTTTCTCAACGCGAACGTGGATGTGCATCGCGATGTTGTAGCAGTGGCCGCCGGGTTTACCCCGCTCAGTCTTTCTAAGGACAACTGGCGCAGACCTGGAGTACTTAGCACTGATGATCGCAGGCTTGTATGCCAGAGCAAGAAGCTTCATGGCAGGTTCTACCGGGCCTTGCATGGGCCAGATGTAGACCTTTTAGCCTCGGTGAACTGGCTACGCATCGGTGACCTTTTTGGGGAAACCGAAGAGTTTGTTTGTGATATTGTGGTGGTAGATCGATTAGAGCGCCGCGCAATAATTGTTGATGTTGCCATCCCTCATGACGAGAATCTCGTGAAAGCTGAGAAAGATAAGCAGATTAAATATCTGGACTTGGGTCACGAGATGGTCGACATGTATTTTTATAATTCGATTCAGCAATTATTGTGCCGATAATCGTCACAGTGACTGGTCTTATAGCCAAGAGCCTCGACCACCATCTTAAGAGGCTCGCGTTGGATCCTTGGGTCAAGGGTCTGATACAGAAGGCGGTACTTTTGGACACGGCACGCATGGTGAGGCGGTCCCTGTCTCTGAAGCCCACCAGTAGCTTGGAGCCCTATTCCCGATACTGGTGGGTCTCCATAATGATTTTTATATTTTTTAATGTATTTTTATAATCAATGTATTTAAAAATGTACCTATTTATTATGGGATTATATTAAAGATGCATGTGAATAATAATAATTGCCGCGCAACGAATAGCTGACCAGCTGACCAAAGAAGGGTTATTGTTAAAAATAAAATGTTATCTGATGATATTATGCAAAGGTTAAAACAGGAATTCACTGAACAGCTAAGACTAGATGAATTAGAACACACGCAACAGCTCTTTTTGCCAGATACAGTACAACCACCCAACACTCAAGAATATATTTCGCAGGCTACACCAATCCCACTATCACCAAATATTCCAGTTTTAGATGCATCGTCGAGTACGATTACTAATCAACATATGATATCACAGACTTAATCAAACGTTGCTACTCAGACAGGCTCACTACTCACTGTATTACAAGATTCAAGTACACAGCCATCAGAATACACAATGATCCAGGACATAACTCAACAGGACACAATGAAATCTGAATTCATAAATCATTTACAGACAGCACTTATACTATACACCGGTACTGACCCGACAGCCCGTACAAAACTACCAAAACTGAAAGCATGCAAAAAGCTTTACACTTATTTAGATATTTTCAGTAATCAAATATTACACAGATTTTTCTCAATTGGTATATTTACGTATATACCAGTCTAATATTATCAACCACACACAAATTAAAGAACAGCTAGTATCAGAATACACCAAGAGACTTAATCTAATATGTAAGAAACAGTTATACTCTAAGAATTTGTCTAAAGCAATAAACACTTTTGCTATACCCGTATTAACGTATTCTTTCGGTTTAATTAAATGGACGCGCACTGATATAAGCAGACTAGAAATTAAGACAAGAACTACACTAACTAAACATAACTATGCTCACCCTAAATCAGCAATAGAGATATTTTCAGTAAGTAGGCAAAAAGGCGGCAGTGGATTAATATATCTATCCATACTGTGGGAAGGACAAATCCGAAAGCTAAGAGACTTTTTCTACGATAAATTCCAATATAGTAAAATTCACGCATCAATAACAGAAATAGATACGACCTTTACTCCTTTGAACTTAACTAAGAAAGACATCATTTTTAAAAATGTAGATGAACACAGGCTTGAAAAAATATGTAGATGGCGAACGAAAGAATTACATGGCAGACAGATAGTTCCAATAGGTGGCTTAAATTAGGACCCGTCTTCCCTGAAACCGAAGGATTCATGTTAGTAATACAAGATCAGGTAATTAATACAAAAATATATAGTAAATTCATTCAAGACCCTAACATACAAAATGATAAATGCAGAAAATGCCAACGCGCAACTGAAACCATCCAACATATCACTGGTGCCTGCCCAGCCTTAGCACAAACAGATTACACTCACAGACACAATCAAATCGCAAATATTGTCCACCAAAAACTTATAATCAATTCTCCCAAAAACCAGTATTGGAGAGTGGCAACCACAAAATATACTTTGACAGAGCGATACTTACAGACAGATAAAACTATACATTACAATAGACCGGACATAACTGTTTTAGACAAACCAAACAAAATTGTACATTTAAGAGACTTAACAGTACCCAATACTCATAATTTACAGAAAACAATAACTGAAAAAATACACAAAAAAATGCCCCAAATGAACTCCATTTGTCTTAGACCCGTGGTTTTCATTACATACCGAATTTATTCCAGAAGTAACAAATTTTACCAACTAAAAATAATAATAATAAATTTTATTCACAGTAATACAAAAAGCATAAATACAAACAATAATTTTCTAAAATATTAATACTCTGAATGCTGTGGATTTTCAATTGGTTGGAAAGAACAGCATACCCCTGTACTAGAAAGAAACTGTATCACAGGTGGTTAGGTCTTTCTTTACAAATTTGAAAGATAATGGTCAGTATAAAACTTAGTTAATAATTAATAGCTACATACATATAATTAAGATGATCATGTAATATACAATATAACTGCGTGTCGAGCATTTTAGAGAACTCACGAGCGTAACTTCTAAAACTGTGGGTCAGCAGTATCGTGACTGATGTCAATGTTATTAAGCCTTCAGTATTTACTTTTACGTACATAACTCCTGTGTGCATTTTATGAAACTAGATGATTGATGTTAGTAGGTCAATATTCTTTTGAGGTGTGTCAAGTGAAACACAAAATGAAATATTAAGTCTTAAATAATAAAGATGAAAAATAGTAGATTAAAGGTCGAAAATACGATAATACGTCGCTCCTAGGCGCCTTCATAATCCACTGAGTTTATATATATACCTCTTTTCCGCCATTGTTCTTGCTGGGCAGTCATTAGAACCTGTGTTGTGGTTACTGGGCTTCTTGAAGTGTAAGCAGATTGCGCATTTTGGGTCTTCGGATTTTCTAGTGCAGTCCTTTATCGTGTGTCTTTGGTTACCGCAATGACCGCATGTATATTGAGACTCTCTGCAAGACTTAGCCGCATGGCCATACTGCTGACACTTATAACAGCGAGTATCTACGGTGAAATCCTTCACCGGGCAAGATGACCAATTTATAAAGATCCTGTCTTGGACAATCAGTGCCTTACGTATGGCTGCAGATACTTCTATTACATAGTTACAGGTCTCAGCATCTTTACGGTCTGATTTATGACTCAGCTTGAGTTTCTCTGCTAAATTTAGACAGATATAGTGGACGACTGCATCTTGGGCCTAGACTTCATGCGAAAACATCGCTGCGAGATCGATTTTAATCAGGGAGTGTTGAAGTGTGGCTCAGAAGACGTATTCATGGAAGGTGCAACTTCAGGAAAAGTGTACTGCCTGAAGAATGTCATTCTTCAACCGCGGTCGGAAACAGTCGTACCAGTTTGTCTACCAGGGAATTCTGGTCGGGGGAACCGCTGCGTACTTATTGAAGGCCTAGAGAAAGATGCCTCATGGTAGATTGCACGAACCATGTTAAGGGGTACCAAAGTTTCATCAGTACGCGCACTGAATGCAAGTGACAAGGAAGTGTTACCCAAGAAAAGGACGGAATTGGGCACCTATGAAGGAGCGGCTTGGATGCGTAGGTTCAAGGTGCACGATTCGACTTGTCTTCACTTTAAGAGGACTGCCAAAGTACCAGTGTCAGAAGAAGAGAAGACCAAGGCTGAGAAGATGTTAAACCGGTTCGCTGATATTTTCTCGACCAGTGATGCCGACGATGGGAAGACAGCACTAGTGCAGCACAAAATAAACACGGGAAGTGAAGCACCGATTCCCCAGCGGCCAAGACGTGTGCTAGTGGCACGGGAGCGTGAAGTGGAAGCTATGATCGACGGTATGGTGAAGGAAGGCGTAATCGAGCCTTCGTCCAGCCCGTGGTGCTCTCCGGTGGTATTAGTTAAGAAAAAAGATGGCAGCATGCGCTTCTGTGTAGACTACCGTCGATTAAACGACATCACGAAGAAGGACAGCTACCCACTGCCGAGTATCGATGACACACTGGATACGCTGACGGGGATGAAGTGGTTTTCTACTAGATCTAAAAAGTGGCTACTGGCAGGTTGAAATAGATCCTCGAGACAAGAAGAAGACGGCATTCTCCACGGGCAAAGGATTATGATAATTTAACGTCATGCCCTTTGGATTGTGCAACTCTCCGGCTACTTTTGAGAGACTGATGGAGCGAGTGCTTATGGGATTGATTGGAGACGCCTGCCTGGTCTACTTAGATGACATCATTATCGTGGGCGCACCTTTTAGGATCACCTTCGAAACTTGGAGCAAGTGCTGTCAAAGATACGAGGAGCTAATTTAAAGCTGAGTCCTAAGAAATGCGCGTTATTCAGACGGCAAGTGAACTTTCTAGGACATGTGGTCTCGGAGAAAGTTATTCAAACCGACCCGTATAAGATCATTGCCGTGAAGGAATGGCCAGTTCCGAAGAACAAAACGCAGGTCAGAGCAATCCTCGGATTATGCTCCTACTAACGACGGTTTGTGAAGAACTTTGCTGACATTGCTCGACCTCTTCATAAGCTCACCGAAGACAAAGTACAGTTCTGTTGGAAATGAGAGCTGTGACGTTGCATTCCAGAAGCTCAAGGAACATCTGTGTACTGCACCTATCCTAGGCTACCCTGACAATGAGCATTTTATAGTTGACACAGATGACAGTAACACTGGCATTGGCGGCGTGCTGTCACAAAAGAAAGGTGATTAAGAAGTTGTTACAGCATACTTCAGCAAGGCCTTATCCAAACCCGAAAGAAACTACTGTGTCACCCGGCGGAAACATTTGGCTGTAGAAAAGACATTAAAGCATTTCAACAAATATATGTTGGGGCGTAAATTCCACCTGTGAACCGACCACGCTGCGCTGAAATGGCTACTTCAATTTAAGAACCCTGAAGTACAAGTAACCAGATGGATTGAACTGCTGCAAGAGTTTGATTTTGAAATACAACATCGCAGCGGCAAAACCCATGGTAACGCAGATGCTCTATCGCGTAGGCCGTGTCCCGACCAATGCAAGCAATGTGCCCGATAGGAAGCGAAGGCAGGCAGCCTTAGTGAGGATGTTGAAGACGGATCTGAGCGACGAATGGAAAGAAGCTTTGCAGAGTGCTCAGCAAGACGACAAGGACGTACAGCTGATTCTCGAATGGAAGAAATCAGGCGCTCCTAGGCCCAAATGGAGTGATATCGCAGCAATGAGGCCTATCTCCAAAGGTGATTGGGCACAGTGGGAAAGCGGGTGGTTGTTCAGGATGGAGTTCTGTGCCGCAAATGGGAAAACCGTAGGAACCAGTGCCATCTGCAAATGGTAGTGCCCAATACTAAGGTGCCGGAAGTCTGCGGCTCTATCACGATGGTGCTTCGGGAGGTCACATGGGAGTTCAGAAGACTCTTACTAGGATCCGAGAGAGGTTTCATTGGCTCCACTGTCGAGATGACGTCGAGGATTGCACAAGTTGTGCAGCTGTGAAGGGACCACACTCTCGTAGCAGGGGTGCATTGAAGGTGTACAATGTAGGAGCTCCATGGGAGCGCATAGCATTGGATGTCGCTGGACCGTTTCCTGAGAGCCAGGACGGAAACAAATACTTCTTGGTTGTGATAGATTATTTCACGAAGTATTTGCTATCCCAAATCAAGAAGCTACCACGGTGGCCGATAAGCTGGTGCATGAAGTCTTTTGTCGGTTCGGGGTGCCCTTGGAAATCCACAGCGATCAAGGCCGGAACTTCGAATCTGAGGTATTCGAGGAGACTTAATTGTCGCGTGATGGGTGCCCATAAAACTAGGACCACAGCTTATCATCCGCATTCTGATGGCATGGTTGAGCGATTTAACCAATCCCTGGAAAGGTACCTGGCGCATGTCGTGGAGAGCAAACAAAGAGATTGGGACAAGCACATTCAACCATTTCTCCTGTCATATCGCAGTGCGGTCCACGAAACTACAAGAGCAACACCAGCTTTTGCCAATTTCGGTAGAGAACTACGTTTACCTGCAGACTTAATCACCAGTATTCCACCAGAATCTCCACGCAATATAACGGATTACGCGACCGAGCTACGCAACAAGATGAACGACGTATACGAGCACATCAGGGAATCTGAACAACAGATGTCTGAAAAGAAGAAGACTCGCTACGACCGGAAGGCAAATAACAAAGGCTTCGATGAGGGGTCATTGGTGTGGCTTCATAACCCAGTACGAAGCAAAAGTAAATCACCTTAATTACAAGCCAGATGGGACGGGCCATATCGCATAATTACCAGGATGAACGACGTGACCTATCGACTCCAGAAGGGGCCGCGAGGTGCACCGAAGATAGTTCATGTGGACCGGTTGGCTCGTTACTATGGGTCTAACGATCTTCGGGACGAACACGTCTACGAGGGAGGCAGTGTTACGAATAGCGATATTTTAAGAATAACACCATCTATCGGACAAAGAGAGAACTAGAAGAGAAGGGATATAGTGAGGGTATAAATTGTTCCACCTATTCTCTACTAGATGACGTTGCTGTTAAATACTGGAATGTTCGTTGAGCTTCTGGAATGCAACGTCACAGCTCTCATTTCCAACAGAACTGTACTTTGTCTTCGGTGAGCTTATGAAGAGGTCGAGCAATGTCAGCAAAGTTCTTCACAAACCGTCGATAGTAGGAGCATAATCCGAGGATTGCTCTGACCTGCGTTTTGTTCTTCGGAACTGGCCATTCCTTCACGGCAATGATCTTATACGGGTCGGTTTGAATACCTTTCTCCGAGAGCACTTGTCCTAGAAAGTTCACTTGCCGTCTGAATAACGCGCATTTCTTAGGACTCAGCTTTAAATTAGCTCCTCGTATCTTTGACAGCACTTGCTCCAAGTTTCGAAGGTGATCCTAAAAGGTGCGCCCACGATAATGATGTCATCTAAGTAGACCAGGCAGGCGTCTCCAATCAATCCCATAAGCACTCGCTCCATCAGTCTCTCAAAAGTAGCCGGAGAGTTGCACAATCCAAAGGGCATGACGTTAAATTGTCATAATCCTTTGCCTGTGGAGAATGCCTTCTTTTCCTTATCTCGAGGATCTATTTCGACCTGCCAGTAGCCACTTTTTAGATCGAGTAGAAAACCACTTCATCCCTGTCAGCGTATCCAATGTGTCATCGATATTCGGCAGTGGGTAGCTGTCCTTCTTCGTGATGTCGTTTAATCGGCGGTAGTCTACACAGAAGCGCATGCTGCCATGTTTTTTCTTAACTAATACCACCGGAGAGCACCACGGGCTGGACGAAGGCTCGATTACGCCTTCCTTCACCATACCGTCGATCATAGCTTCCACTTCACGCTCCCGTGCCACTAGCACACGTCTTGGCCGCTGGGGAATCGGTGCTTCTCTTCCCATGTTTATTTTGTGCTGTACTAGTGCTGTCTTCCCATCGTCGGCATCACTGGTCGAGAAAATATCAGCGAACCGGTTTAACATCTTCTCAGCCTTGGTCTTCTCTTCATCTGACACTGGGACTTTGGCAGTCCTCTTAAAGTGAAGACAAGTCGAATCGTGCACCTTGAACCTACACATCCAAGCCGCTCCTTCATAGGTGCCCAATTCCGTCCTTTTCTTGAGTAACACTTCCTTGTCACTTGCATTCAGTGCGCGTACTGATGAAACTTTGGTACCCCTTAACAAGGTTCGTGCAATCTTCCATGAGGCATCTTTCTCTAGGCCTTCAATAAGTACGCAGCGCTTCCCCCGACCAGAATTCCCTGGTAGACAAACTGGTACGACTGTTTCCGACCGCGGTTGAAAAATGACATTCTTCAGGCAGTACACTTTTCCTGAAGTTGCACCTTCCATGAATACGTCTTCTGAGCCACACTTCAACACTCCCTGATTAACATCGATCTCGCAGCGATGCTTTCGCATGAAGTCAAGGCCCAAGATGCAGTCGTACACTATATCTGTCTAAATTTTGCAGAGAAACTCAAGCTGAGTCATAAATCGGACCGTAAAAATGCTGAGACCTGTAACTATGTAATAGAAGTATCTGCAGCCATACGTAAGGCACTGATTGTCCAAGACAGGATCTTTATAAATTGGTCATCTTACCTGGTGAATGATTTCACCCTAGTTACTCGCTGTTATAAGTGTCAGCAGTATGGTCATGCGGCTAAGTCTTGCAGTGAGTCTCAATATACATGCGGTCATTGTGGCAACCAAAGACACACGATGAAGGACTGTACTAGAAAATCCGGAGACCCAAAATGCGCGATCTGCTTACACTTCTAGAAACCCAGTAACTACAACACCGGTAGGTGCAGTATACAGATGTTCCTTGAGCTTCTGGAATGCAACGTCACTGCTCTCATTTCCAACAGAACTGTACTCTGTCTTCGGTGAGCTTATGAAGAGGTCGAGCAATGTCAGCAAAGTTCTTCACAAACCGTCGATAGTAGGAGCATAATCCGAGGATTGCTCTGACCTGCGTTTTGTTCTTCGGAACTGGCCATTCCTTCACGGCAATGATCTTATACGGGTCGGTTTGAATACCTTTCTCCGAGAGCACTTGTCCTAGAAAGTTCACTTGCCGTCTGAATAACGCGCATTTCTTAGGACTCAGCTTTAACTTAGCTCCTCGTATCTTTGACAGCACTTGCTCCAAGTTTCGAAGGTGATCCTAAAAGGTGCGACCACGATAATGATGTCATCTAAATAGACCAGGCAGGCGTCTCCAATCAATCCCATAAGCACTCGCTCCATCAGTGTCTCAAAAGGTGCCGAAGCGTTGCACAATCCAAAGGGCATGACGTTAAATTGCCATAATCCTTTGCCTGAAGAATATCATATATTTTTCTGATTGTGTTAACTGCATTGAATCATATACTTTAAAGCATTATAAAACTCGCGTTTAGCTCTTGTAGTCCGTTAGTTAGTTAATCATGTGACAGTGAACACCAATCAGAAAGCATTACGTCAAAAAGTGCGTCCGCCATTGTTGTTGTTGTCGTTTTGGTAGTAGTTACAACTAAAACGTGAAAATAAAAGTAGGTTCACCAGACCAGACGTCATTCACGAGTTGTTTTGTGCAAGTAGTTATATTGAGTGGCCCTTATATATATATATATATATATATATATATATATATATATATATATATATATATATATATACGATATCCACATAAATCCGTTTTGTCTTAGTGATATCTCTGTCAGAAAAAAGAGATAGTTTACTAAATTCACTCATCACGGCAATATTTTAATAGAAATGTCAACTGTGCCCGTGTCGCTATATTCTTTGCCGAGTTTTGTGGTATATCTGCTGTCAAATCGTTATGTGGCCAACATAAATTTTGTTTTTATGTTTATGTAAAATTGTAAATAAATGTCTAAAAACCAGATTAATCAGTACTTCAGGCTTTGTTAGAGATCGTAAAAATGATTTTACATGATGAAAAATGATTTTCATGCCTATGTGTTGAATTAAACTGTGCAGTGCAAGATAAAGCTATAATCAAAATATTTTACAATAACATTACATGTTAGACAAAAGTACTGTTATTTAAATACTTGTGATACGATATTCTGTCAGAATTATTTTTCACGTTTGAATTGTTTGTGCACCATTGAACTACACAAGTCGACATATTTTTGGCAAACCTATTGTGTCTGTATTTGTCTACTGCGTTTGTGTGCATGGCTAGTGTAATCACAGAGTCATGCCATGACTCTGCCAATTTTTTGGCTTCAATCGTAATGTAGGGCGTGCTGTATCTACCTGCTTTTACTTGATCTGAGACCCTCTCTTGGTATTTCTGTGTGGCTGTGTCTTTCGTTTTGGTATGTATGGCACCATTCATGCCTGGTATTTTTCAGCGACACTGTATCAATTTTGATTACTAGAGAATAAAATTTGTTACATGTTTGATCAAAGCACGTTTTTCGCTTAAGCATGTTCGCCCGTATTATCATTTTGGAATAAACTAATCTGGCGAATGATTTAGTTAGAAAGTAACTAAAGTAACGTACTACATAGGTATATCAATCTACAAAAATGTCTTGAAATCTACAATTATCAATGCCGATATCGATTATATTCCGGAATACAACCCAGGCGGCTTACTCAGTAGGGCCAGTCCATAGTATTCATAGGTCAATGGTTTTGTTTTGCACATACTGACGTCAACCACCCGCCATGATGTTTTACAGCGCAGCGTTTTCACGTCAAACTCAAATGGGTTTTCAAAAAGCCGTAATTAGTAATGTTGCTGATCGCTTTTTGAAGTAAAAATCAGATATTTCGGTTTAACATCTAATAAAGGAACGAATCAATCGCTAATTACATTTTAGGACACAAGCCTACTTTGGTAGCGAAACTTAATGCAGTCATAAAAAATCCGTAACTGAAACTCAAAGCATTTGCCGAGTTGTGATCCTTCTTCATCTTCCTTGACCTTCAAGCTGAGGTCTTGTATTTGAAAATATAGGTAAAATACCTTTTATTTCCCTCCACGTTTCGGCATGGGTTACACCAGCCGCGAGCCATGGTCACGAGATGACTGATACTCCCCTGTCGATGGATGCTACTCTATTGTCTTTAAAAATATATATCATTCACTTTATTATGAAACTTAAATTTACAACTGTGCGTGGACGTAATCCACACTTTTCGCTGTTATAATATTTTATAACAGCGAAAGTGTATTTCTTTATTTGTCCTTGTTTGACATCGAATAGTACCTGATCTGTTATTCATGTGATTTTTGGTTGAGAGCAGTTGAAAAGCTTTCGAACGACATCGGGATTTCGCAGAAAAATCTCGATTGCCGTATGACCACAGGTCTAATCCAGACGATACAGGCGTCCACGTAGGTAGATTTGGCAGACAAAACGAATTTTGGTTGATGAAGCTGTGGGTGAAAGCTAGTAAATAAATATAATTCAAAACTTATGCTACATACGCACCGTGACATACATTTTATGTACACTAGCTTTCGATTGCTACTTTGAGCGTACGGAGTACAACATGCATACTGCATCGCTTTCTGGTCTAACCAGATTTGACAGAATATTATAAGCTTTCCCGCTGAGTGATTGCCATCTAACCTCCGCAACCCAATGAGATAGCGATATATTCAAGGGTACAAACATGGCACAACGATTGTCAAAGATCTTCATGACAGCCGGGAACGGCGACTTAACTTACCTAGGTATAATTAACAATTTAAGACACACTTATCTTCAAAAGTCAGCGGTGCGTCGTTGGTTTGAACCTGATACCCTCTGAGAGCACTGGGCTATCGCTGTCTCAATCAAAATTCTCTTAAAACCTGAAGTAACCTGCACAAACACTTAATAGTTCTCACAATCTCGTCGTTGGAATTTTTTGCGGTTGTTTTAAAAATTACAACCTCGGAATGCCTAATTATATTAGTATTTTAAGACTGTATTAAGTATAAGAGTGCTGGCATAAATCGCATTTATAATTATAGTCTGCCGCGTTTATTATACAGAAAAATGTCGTATTCAGGTGCCGCCTAAGGCGCTTGTTTCACCGTCCACCGGCAACGACGAAGCAATTAGTTATTATTGAAAATTTTTGTCAATATTTTGTTCAGAATGTTCTGACATTACATCGCATTGCCAATATATAAATCAATAAGCCTATTGTAGTCCACTGCTGGACATAGGGCTTTCCTAACATGCTCATCGAGCCCACCTAGTCGGGGTTTCCCTCCCCCCTTCGTTTGCCGAAATGTGGTTTTCACTCGAATACTCGTCTGCTCCATTGTTTGTCAGTCCTTCAGCAGATGTGGCCAGTGCATTCCCACTTCAGCCTGCTTATACGGTGAGCTATGTCGATAACCCTAGTTCTCTTCCGGATGCTCTCGTTAAGAATTTGATCCTTTAAGGAGAAACCGCCGGGCATAGGTCGTTTCATGGCACGCTCAGCCACCTTACTCGTAAATTTATTAACCAGCTCGACTTTGAGTGTCCAGTTGTCCACGTTTCGACACCGTAATTAATGTTTGAACGCATTGGTCGAGGACATTTGTCTTGAAGCATTAGGAAATAGGCGACAAGAAGATCCGACGTACTTACCGAATGTGGCTCATCCCAGCTGAATCCTCCTATTGATTTTCTTCTCCAAGCAGTTTCGACCCAACTGTATTACTTACCCTCTCCGTTATACTTACTTCAGATTAAATGCTTTGCAGTTTCTAATCCGGTGCCTTCTATAGTCACTGCTGCTAAACCTGGCTTACAGTAGAGAGATAGAGAGCGGAACTAGTCTAAATAAGATAACAGATTGGAAAGGGTTCATGTATCGGTTCTCATTAGAGCTACCAAAGAAGACATGCTTCCCTGCTTCGTTTCTATAGAGACTAGATAGATATCGTATAAATGCTACAGGATTTTTTACTGTTATTTGAAATAATATTCTACCACTTACTCACATCACAATCTAGTCCCAAACTAATCAGAGCTTAAACTAGATAATATATAAACATATATATTATGTACCTTCTTTTTTTTGGTAAATAATAAACATCTTCTTCCTCTTAGCGGTATCCCAATTTTTTTTTTAATCTGGGGTCCGCTTTCTAGTCTAACCGGATTTGGCTGAATATTAGCTTTTCCACAGAGCGACTGCTTGTCTGACCTCCGCGACCCGAAGGGATAGCGATATTCCATGGTTTAGACTAGTGTCAGTTAATTTAGAAGGTACTGACGCCCTGTAACGACTGTCAAAGATCTTCATGACAACCGGGACCGACGGCTTAACGTGCTCTCCGAGGCACGGGACAAGCGATAATTAACAATTCAATACGCACATAACTCCGAAAAGTCATTGGTGCGCGCCGTGGATTCGAACCCGATACCCTCTGCATTTCAGTCTGTTTGTATATCCACTCGGCTATCGCTGTAAATAATAAACATATTATACAATAAGTAACATACATATTATACATAGAAACACTCAGACCAATACTAACAAACAAAGGTTTGACTTCAGCGGGAATCAAACCCGCGACCTTCGGCGTAGCTGTCGTTCGCACTCCCGCTGCACCAACTGGTCGTCGAAAATTAATGGGTATTCAAGTGGTTTTAGTTGTGCCGTCCAATCAAGTTTTTTCCACCTGCTTGAACGGTAGGGTAAAAATGTGAATCATCCGTTATAACCCCACGAGGTTAGCTTTCTCATTTACGTAAGTTTTATAGTACCTACTAGTTTTACTTACTAGTTTTATTTAAAGACAACAATTTTATTCGGATGCGATGGTGATAACATCTATGTATATTATTTTGTGGATCACACAAAATAAGATGTTCTGTTTGGGCATGGAACCCCAATCTTTTCAGTCACTAGCGCGTAACTCATCAATATAAGTATTTAATTATATGAGGGTGAATTCTATACCCAAACTTGTTTCTGATATCGCTTTCTGTTCCAGAATATTTATATGACTAATTCCTCGCTACTAGTAGGCAGTAGGAAAATTGCCTTATAAAATGTAGTGAAAATTTTAACGAGGCCTAGTGGACTATAGATATGGATTATAAAATAAATATGTGATGCTAATTAATTATGGAGCAATTTATGATTTACTTGGCTTTAAATAATTAATATTTGCCTGCATAGCGGAGAGACAGATACAAATAATAATAAGTACACTCAAGCAAAAAATTGTATCCCTTTCTTCGATAAATGAGACATTTAGCACACTAACATTAATGTTTACATGTAAAAGGTGCGCCATAAGTTAAAATTTTTACATAATTAATGCATTAGCTATACACAAGGTGTTACAAGACCCATCACCAAGCCGAAGTCCACTCGTTTTGAACATCGTGCCAAGTCACACTGACCAAAAATAATACCTGGGAAATCACTTTTTCAAATCATATTAAGGAGATTAACAACCTAATAAGTGTTCAATGGTAACATAACCGTTAAGTAATTAGAGCGCAATGCTCCATCCTCTTATATGTTGTGTGCTAATAATCTAACATTCATTGATTTAAACCATAGCGTAAGGTTTTAGGCGGTAAATGGAAATGGATATTATGCTTCACTTTTGGCTTAACGAGCTCGTCTTCCTCCTTTTGGACAGGCAGAGATATGAGGGCGTATTTAAGTCACCCCTGAAAGCGTTCTGGGCCTTCCTACTAAAATCATCATGGTGTCGGTCTACGTCTAATAAAATATGCGATTCGTCTCGGTGCGACGGCGCGGCGGCACCACGCGAATCATGGGTAGAGTGTACTTTGCCGCGATCCCGCCGAAATGAATGTTTTGCGTGAGTTCTTCTTACACTAGGTAAGGGCAACTACGGCACCTTACATTGTGCGTGACACGCACTAGACTGCTTTTTTCCGCAACTTTAAATGACGCCAAAGGCCGCTTAGTTTTTTTCTAAAACCCAATAAAGAACCCAGAAACATAATTTAGATCTAATACTATCTCATGTTTCCAGAAAACATGGTCGCAGATTTATTTAACGGTTGAGGAATATATTTTAAAGATCAATGACTGTTAGTCTAAATATACTTCCTTTAGAATTGTCCACGGTTTTTGAACAATGGCTATCACCATTTAAATATCACTCCTCAAAAGGAGTGTTGAACGTGTCTATTTTGATAGTGGACGTAACTTGCAATGTATGTACATATTTGTTCGAACCGATTAATGAATTGGTATGCATCAACAGTTATATTCTATGAATACATGAGCCACTACTTATTTATAGGTACACACTATAAAGCTAGATCATATTTGGCACAGAAGACGAAGAAGAAAGTATAGTACCTAGATAGCTTACATATTGAACTTGAGCGTATGAAAAATTTTATAGTAAAATAAGAAGCTGAAAAAGGCGGCCTAGTGGCGATACCAACAGACTGCCATGCAGAGGGTATCGGGTTCCAATCCACGGCGTGCACCATTGACTTTTCGGAGTTATACATACATACATACATAACGTCACGCCTTTTCTCCCCGAAGGGGTAGGCAGAGGTGTATTTCTACACCCACTTTTCGCCAGATATACTTTAGTCCCACGTAATAAGGGGCGAGCCTATTGCCGTACCGGGCAAATTTCCAGACTCCGTGCTGCTACTGAGAATTTCGTGACAGAAAAACCCAATAACACTGCCCGACCCAGGAATCGAACCCGGGACCTACCGATCTCACGCGCACATTTATGCGCGAGACCAACGAGGCAGTCGTATAGAGTTTGATGTCGAGTTTTCCGTCTCTACGCAAAGATGGTATTTGTATCGTGTTATCCCTTAGTCGCCTCTTACGACACCCACGGGAAGATAGGGGGTGGTGACACTTGTATTAAATTGCGTATTAAATTGTTAATTATCGCTTGCAAGCGATAATTAACAATTTAATACGCACATATCCCACATAACCGACTTAACGGGCTCTCCGAAGCCCTGTGCTTCTTTACTGCGTTGCAATTAACCTAACGTTATTGTGCAGCAGAGCATTCTGTTCAGCAGAAATGCAAGTCTCATATAAGTGAATAAAACGGTGTTATTTTCACTTTTTAAACGACTACTCAAAACTAAAATCTCTTCGATTGGAAAAGAGAACGTCATTTATATTCCGTGCTAAAATTATGCAAGCAAAATATGCTTTGCGAGATTAATTTGGCTGAGAGGCCGTTGCTGGAGAAACTTAGAACAAAGGACACTTTTAATCAAGAGCCTACGCCGGCGCGGGAATGCACAAGTTCCGGAAATAGATGGCATAAACAAAAGTGGATGTAGGTAAATAACAGACCTATTCATAACTGACGAATGCTCATCAGGCGAAGTGCTTTATTTACTTAGTTGTTTTGCAGTTGCATCCAAGACTTTTTGTCTTGGAGTCCGAATTAAAAACAAAATACCCACTGGTCAAATATGATTTGACAGAGTATTAGCTTACCGCAGGGCAACTCCGTTAGGCGGTTTACACATTATGCCGCACCGGCAGCGGCACCGCCGCCGCCGCGGCGCCGCTGCGCTAGTCGCCCTTGGATTTGTATGGAGCCTTACATACGACGCCGTGGCGGCGGCGGCAAGTTTATGTACCGCGGCGGTAGCGGCGAGCGGTGCCGTAGTTCTCAACCAATGTACGAGTTTAGTTGATCGTTTACACTCGGAGCCGGAAGGACGTCGCGCACGCTACCTGTCAAAGATTTTTTCGCAGAAAGGATATACCTGAATTTATTAATTACTTAGATATGGACCATTTAATCTCACTGGTTCGTGAAACCAGTCTTGTGGGACAAACCTTAAGAAGAGTTTAAATATAAGAACGTTTCGAATGCCGCGTGGAAAGATATATGCTTAATATTATATTCCGATTTCGACAAGCTCAGTGACAAAGAAAAGGATATTTTTGGTAAGATTTATTTATTGTTTGTACAAAAGTAATAGGGTATTTAAGAATATGAATATATATACGGGAATTAACGCGAACATGCATTAGGTATTTACATACCTTATTTTGCTTGACGTTTCGAGACGGTTGCACGCCCCGTGGTCGCAAGCTGACTGGTGTAGCGGTGTCACGTCGCCGAGTGCGAGGTAGAAGCTTCCATTTCTACCCCCGGGTCTTTTATTTTCGAAGTACCGGCGGAAAACACACTAACCGTATCTGTATATTGAACATTCGCCGACTGCGCATTAAAGTGGGGTGTTGTTAGTCGAATCACTGGATTCCACGCCGATGACAATTTGAAGCCCTCTTCCCGATTAAAATTTTTATGTTTTCTGATTTCGATCGCTTCACGCACAACTCTTGGGTAAAAGTGGCGTTCCGTGGAGAGGACTTGGGGACGATGAAATTCAATCCAGTGATTGGTGCCCGATTGAAGTAAATGTTCCGCAATCGCCGATTTGTTCGTTTGACGGTTCTTTACAGCTGCGATGTGTTCATTTATACGTTCAGCGATAGTCCGCTTCGTTTGACGAAGAACTTCTACTACTATTCTTCGTTTAAACATGCAACGCGAGTGTTTAAAAGTTTCTAATAGTGTCATTGTAAAACCTCAGTCGTTGCCCATCGCTCCTGAGGATGCCTCGTGCAGAGGCGAAACACGTGTCGAAGAATAGTCGACGCATACAGCGGGATACTGCAACTCAGGTATCTTCCTGGAACCCATACCATTCCTATATCCCTTATCCTTTTAGAGGAGTTCGGTATTGTCAACCTTTTTCTATTGCAATAGTTGGGGTAGTCAATCCAAGGGTGCGTGGTGGGTTCCTCTTTCCTTCCATTAGGAAACAGCTCTTATTATAATTGTTGACATTTTTTTTTCAGTGCAATATAGTTTAAAATTATAGATAATGGTACCGATTCCCTTGTTCACAAACTAAACTAAATTTAAGTTCAGCGCATCTTTTTCTTTGTATTTCATTAAGAAGAGGATAAAAGAAAAATGTTAGTTTAGTCCTGTCAAATTAATCAGCGCCTGCTGACTACTACTACTCCATACAAGTTTAGACGTGATTAAAAACTTGCCTACTAAAATTACGTCAATTTAGGTCAAGCGCTGATTAATTTGACAGGACTAAACTAAAATGTATCTTCTGTCCTTTCCTTAATGAAATAGAAAGAAAAAGATGCACTGAACTTAAATTTAATTTAGTTTGTGAATAAGGGAATCGGCACCATTGGGCGAGGTTATAATTATTACAGTTGGGTAGGTATTAAATTACATTCAACTGCCAAGGTAATGCACCTTCTTCGCTCATAAAATAGTCTGAAAACATATCTCGTATCGCTGCTGGAACTCTCCTTATAGCTTTTGATTGTGTAATGTCTATGATCACGTCTTCATCGTCTACAATTGCCATTGAATCTCTGGAATGACCTCCGTTTCTGGCTCTAACAAAATTATGCAAAACGCAGCAACATTTAACAATGTCAATTGCTAAATCTGTATTCACGTTTAAGGGACGATGAAAAATTCTCCATTTATGGGACAATATGCCAAAGGCACATTCTACGTACCGCCTGGCTCTATAGAGGCGATAATTAAACACACGTTTTGGTGTGGACAAGTTCCTACCACTATAAGGTCGTATTATATATGGACTTAAACCAAAAGCCTCGTCAGCAACGAAAACAAAAGGCATAGCTTCACTTTGAGTGCTCGATAATGGTTCTAGGTGCGGTAGTATTATTTGGTTCTCTTGTAGATGCTCATATAATGTAGAATTTTGAAAAATTGTTGAGTCACACTCTTTACCATATGAGCCCACATCTATATAAATAAACCTGTAATCTGCATCAACTACAGCAAACAATACTATTGAGAAAAACTCTTTGTAGTTGAAAAAAAGCGGTCCACTATTGTTAGGTTTAATTATTCTGATATGTTTGCCGTCCATGGCGCCAATGCAATGAGGGAAGTTAGCTTTAGACTTGTATTCTCTTGCGATTTCTTTTAAGCTGCGCGTCCACAGCATCGGAATCGGAGCGTACGGAGCGGACGGAGCGTCGTCATTTACAAAATGCCGATGGGGTGCGTCCACTGCATTTGGATTCAGCATCGGCAATTTAGGTATTTTTAAAGCAGGAGGATAGTGACGAGGATATTGTTGTAGATTAATTTTCGGAGAATATTATACATTTGATGAATATCATAAATAATGAATATCATAGATTTTTGGGTACATTCATATGACTCTACTAAAGTAATTAAAACATCGTCGTTCATCGTGAATAAGTATTTTTGCCTACAGTTTAATGCCGCAAACACGTCAGAACTTGAAACGCTCGGAATCCGAATGATGCGTTCACTGCGGATGACGTCATCAGCACAAATACCGGTCTCTGGCGCAGAAATGCCGATCCAGTGCACGCAGTTTCATAGAAATTAATACAAAGCAACAAATCCTTCCGCTCCGTACGCTCCGATTCCGATCCGGTGGACGCACAGCTTTAATCGCTGTTCTGTCAATTTTGGCATACATTCTTGAGATAGTTCATTCCAAATCACTTTACATGTGCTTCTTATTATTTTAGCTATAGTAGATATACCAAGCTTAAAATTTTCGTGCAGGTCTGTGAATGTATGTTTGGCCAAATATCTGAAAAAGAAATAAAGACTAATCTGGGGTAAGTGTCACTTAACTAAATTATTTATTTTTTTCAGGTAAATCAGTCTTTAATAAATGGAAGAATGTGAAGGACAATTTTTTCAAATACCTAACAAAGATCAAAACAAAGAGATCAGGATCAGCTACAAGTACTATTAAGAAATATCATTTGTTTGAACAATTATCGTTTTTGAAAAAAAATGCTCCGTCCGAGACAGATTCGAGTATTGCAAGAAATAGTGAACTAGACGAACCATCCGAACAACTACAAGAAGAATCTCCTAATGAACAGCAAGCTTCAGTACAAATTTATAAAACGAGTACTTCAAATACATCGCGTCGCAAACGCAAACTAGATGACTTTGAAACAGAAGTTTTGAATATCTTAAAAAAAGAAAAAAATAATAGACATTTATCTTTTTTTAATAGTCTTTTGCCAAGTCTCGAAAAATTTAATGATCAACAAGTATTACAGTTTCAGAGTAGAGTACTACAAAGTATAACAGAAATTCAGTTCCCTACTAATGTATGGCAAAATCAATCTAATTACGGCTACCAGACTGGATATAATACATCGGCATATGATCATCATCAGAGCACACCGTCTACAAGTTCTCTGAATTCTTATGCACAGATCACATCACTAACGTCCGACGATTCATTACCTAATTTTAATTAATATTAGCCTTAGTACTACTTAAACTTTGTGTGCCTTACTGTGAATTATATAAAACTTGATTACATATATGCAGTTTTTTTTACTTACGTTAATGTCACCATTAACATTTCAGGAGGTGAAATACATTCCCTCATTTTCGTATCCTTGCGCTGTAAACCGTTGTGGACACGTTCTAATATTTGGTCGAATGTATCAATACTCATACGGAAACAATTACGGAATTTCTTAGGATTTCTTCTCAAGCTCTCATAATCACAATAAAACTTTCCGTTAATTTTCCTTGAAGATATAAATGGATCAATCCAAACTGTTCTTCTTTTTCTCTTTTACGACGACGCAGAACACAAAGAAGCACCGCAATAGTTTCGGTGCTGTCCATTCTGTCCGACTGACCGAGTGAGACTGTTCTTCAATAGCGCCGCATAAGCCGCATTTGTGTCGCTGGTTCTGCGGCGAAACGCCGCAGCTCATACGGCACCGCGGCGGCGATAAACGCTGGCGCAGCGGCATAATGTGTAAACAGCCTTACATAGCGATAGTTCTATTCGATTGTTTAGACCAATACCAGAATATTCATAGGTTCAGACTCTATATACGTTTTTCAAATATTTTCGTGTCAGCCGGGTCCTACATAGTTACCTTAACATGTTCTCCGGTTCGGAGCAAGCGATAAAAATAGTTTTTCTTTCGAGGGGAAGTCTTCTAAAAGTCTAAGCGGTCTCCTAGGGGGAAGGCCGGGGTGTGTGGGATTTTTACCGCACGAAAACAGCCTCGGTGGCCATCTTCTGCACAATAGAGAGAGGGTTCCGAGGAGTATGGTTAATCAAAACTTCTAACTTTGCGAGTATAAGTGTTGAAGCGAAACTCGAAAATTTGTAAAATCTCTGTCGTCTTACTTCTATAGTACTTCTACCACCTGCACGTGGCCATCGTAGTAGGCTCTTAGTGCTCTAATCTTTCGATAGGGCGATACCCAGTTAATATATTCAATACGAATAGGTTCTGTGTCCTCACGCATTTAATGAACGAAAAGGTGCGAAGTAACCTGATCCTATCTGCTTACATTGAATAAAATCACAGACTCTCAGTTAATAACATGTATACGCGTGTTGTCTTTTTGGTGAAACCAAATAGTGGCCAACTGACGCCGAAAACGAAGTCGGCATATGCACTCAATTTTTACGACTTACATGGTACGTTATCAGTTTCCGTGAATTATATATGATTCATAACAATTGTTTTTCTGTTGTCTCTCGGTGGACGTTGAACAGGTTGATATAAGATTCAAATCTGTAGGTATCCTAAGAGAACATAATAATGCCTACACATCTCAGGCTACATTATAGGCTAATATGCATAGGTATAGAGCCTAACTCTATCCTGCGTAGAATACCCACACGTAATTTTTGGCAATAAAACCTATGATTTCATAGATTCAGAGTGGTAGAGCCTTGCTATTTCAACATGAATATGCAAAGCTTATCTGGTAAGTACATGGGTATTACTCTAACTCATACACACAATATTGGCGTAAGTACCAGTATCCGCAAAGTTGCGTGTCGCTCAATAAATAAGCAATTTTACTCCTTAGGCTTCCTCGTGATAGTCTTGGGCATTTTTCTTCAACAAAATGAAAAATATAAGCGACATTGCGAAACTTATTGCGTGCGCTATTTCAGCCGATTATTTGTAATCTGCGTGCTCGTTTATTAGACTTATTTCAGTACAGATGTTTGGAAACCTTCTAATTGTATTATCGGACGGTCGACTTATTGTCAAACTTTTTAAGTTTGCACTTGTGTTGTTTATTACACCTAAGATGGGATTATATGAAAGTAATTCAAACTGACCTTGAATACGATAGTTCTACATATACTTAAATATATGAAAATTTTGGTAAGATTTATTTACTATATATGTATAACTTTGATAACCAAACGTAATGGCATAAATTCAACACTTTATCGGCATCTGAAAACTAAACCACAAAGACAACATAAAGTAGATGCCTATCTACGTAATAAAAGCCAATAAAACAAATACCGTGGCCCGGATGTAATCCACTTCCGATCACGAAATCTGTGCGTTTATCGGACTGGTTCCAATTATTATCCGCGGCTTCAGCGGTATCACGTCGATAATAGATCCACGACCTGTCATAAATTTCATTGCAATCGAGGATCCGGCTGATCAATTAGGTGGGAGGTCGGGGGCGGCGCGCGAGCCCTCGGGCGCGTGCGCGGGCCCGGGCTCCGGCGGAGCGGGCGCGGCCGCGCGGCGGCAGTGCGCGAGTCGCCGCCGAAGCCGCGCCGCCGCCGCCGCCATGGCCGCGCCGCGCCGCGACCGCTGACCGCCGAGCGACCGCGCCCGACTCCACCGCGCCCCCCGCGCCCCCCGGCCGCCGCGGCGCTCCGCCGGCGCCGTGTCTCGCCAGCGCCGCCGCCGCCGCCGTCTCCCTCGCCCAGTGCTGGGCCGCGCTTTGTTCAGCGGAGTCGCCGTCGAGTTCGGCGTCGCGCGTACCACCGCGCCCCGCGCTAACCGCCCGCCCGCCGTTTATGACGATACGTAGGTAACTTTATCGAGTACGAAAACAGTTGTTATAATCCTGCCGAGGTGTACCTTGCTACGTCACGATCCCTGCGACTGTCTGGACTGTACCTGTTTTTGAGCCCCGGTGTGTACCCGTAACCGACGGTCGTGTGTTGCGCATCCGACTGCTCCGATGCTCTATCGGTTAGTTTTTAAACACTGTATTTTTATTTATTCCTAGAAGTCTAGTGCTTGTATCACGATAATATTACGATTAGAATATCTCGCTAGCTGGTAGTTGGGTATTTAAGTTAGTGCTTAAGTAGCGGTCCTTAGATGGGTGTTACATAATGGAATATCGGTCGATCTCGTGGAGCGAGTTGAGCGCTGAGCGCTGAGCGCGCGCTGCCCGGACACCTACGAGATCGTTACGGCACGCGGCACAACAAACTGTTACGGAACGCTGATTTTCGTCACACAGATTTGCGCTACCACTTTATACTTACTTAATAGTTATTTAGCTCGACTTTTTAAACGATGTATCGACTAAAACACGAATGAAACTAGCTTTGTCTCTGCGAAGTCTTGCAGGTTTTCGTAACAAAAGAATTTGTGAGTCAAATAGAAAAGATTATCGATTTGTCAATGTCCTAGAATGCTAAGATATTTGGAGATGGCGCGTTACAGCTGCTTATTATTCCCAAAGGCAGTCGAAGCGATGCACACAATGGAGACACACAGAGGTCGAGTTAGCGGTAATCAGTGTTAATTGACTCGTAACGAGTCCACCGGGGCCGGGTGTAGACATGTGCGAAAGCGTCCATGGGAAGAGACGTCCCTCTCGTCAGGCGCGTGTCGCTGTGCGGGATCGGAGGAACCCCTCCCAGATGCGAGGTACCACACTTACTTATACCTACTATCACTTATGTGTGCTGCTGTTTCTTTCTTCTCTACATCTGCCAGCAAACGACTCTACACCCATTGCTTCAGTGTTATCTGTGGACAACTATGATAATATACTTCACAGTCAACCACTCGATGTTTAGTGTGTAGTTTGTTAATAAGATAAACATGAACTCGGTGAGGTTAATCCTTATCGTAGATATACTTCTGACATATCGCTTCATGTACATTGCCTTAATATTTTGTAATCGACTCATCGACTGGGAGATTTAATAATACTATTATAATACGCTCGACTGTTTATTTACTGCGCATTCATATGAAACCGTAACGTTTGATTAATATTTCCCAGAAAGAAATATTTATATTTGAAGAGCAGTTGAATAACAGTTATTAAACCTCGTAGTTAACCAAGCTTTTTAGTTCTAAGAAACATATACATATTTAGGTACAGTTAAATTGAACTATGTAAAGAAAAATAACCCCTTCACAATATAGATAATAATAAATAGATTAATTTCCGTCACCATATGTTTATTAAAATGAAAACCATTCGATCATTGCATCATTTTCCACCGATTTTACTGCGTGTCGAACGAGCGATCTTAGGCAACTATCTGCAGGAATCGTTCATGTTTTCCATCCGTCTATATGTTTCGATACTTTTATTTTGATAACATTTGGTTTAATGTGGTAGTTAAAAGAAAGTATTTATTACGATTATTTACGATTTGGCCAGTTCCACGGTTGATTTGCCCACACGTAAACATTGGTGGATAAACAACTTGTATGTAATCCATAACGATCAGTAACTAATGTGATGTTTTAGCATGTACGTGTACGCAACTAAACATTTTATTATCTGCTTAATAACATGCGCTTTTTACGACTATCACTTGAGATTTCCGGTGATCGGGCAAAAACAGATTTACTTCACGGCATACGGTTTTATGTGATTACTTCGGACTTACGAGCCGTGATTATACACTCAAGTTGCAATTACTATAATTAAAAGTAATTTATTGCTTAGAAAATGTCTCAGTTTTTCATTTAGGGTTTTGGTAAATGAGCCATGCTGCTGTATTCTGTATTTAATGTATTGGAACACTATTTATTAGTTAATATTTATAAGGTATTGTTAGTTACAACAGGACATAGTATAAAATGTTATTAGAATTATGTAAATTTAAAATGGGTTAATAACTGTCCCTATCATATCCTATTCCACTAGACATTGTTCATGAAATTCAGTCTTTAGTTCGTTACGTTCCCTGTTCCCACCAGGGCTATTTAGACTAGCCGAATATGTAGTCTTATCAAATTTTACACACACAGGTTCTACTCGTATCAAAATCAAGTCTCTCAAATTATCATTCTTTATTCCATAAATTAAAGTCCGTAAAATATATACAATTAAATACGAATTAACAGGCTAGGTAGTCAAAAACTGGCAATTTGAAGAAAGAACATAAAATATTTGAATGTGGTCACTTATTTGACGCAATAAAGTCCTTCCCTTTAAAGTTACATTTAAAGTTTAAATTCAAATTGGCTAAAAGCACACTAATCAACTAATCTGTCACTTTTTGCGATCCCTACTTGCTGTCTAAATTGCAATCTTCTCAATGGTACTTCAAATTTCCTTCCGCTGCAAATTAAACAGGAACCGGATTCACAAAATTACGTAACTTTTGAAGTAAAATATCTTTAGATAGGCTACTTTTACAAACTTCTACAATTTTGTGCGCGACGTCGCACGGCGCTCTCAACGTTTGTCCAGATGTTGACGTCATCCAACAAAATTATATTGTGTGGACAGTTTTATAGTTTTTTGTTTTTAAACCTTTTTCCACCTTTCACTTATCAAGTCATCTTTACTATTGCGGAATCAGAAAATATTTAATACTTTTTGGATTAGGCAGGTACTTAAATATTATTTGCTAGCTTAAGGTGAGCATCCGTAACTTAAGTGCGATAGCAATGACTTCATCATGGAGCCCGGTCCCGCTTCCTTGTCTTATCATATTTGATGTATTGATAGTATTAGTTTTAATACATTAAAATATTGGGCCGAGCATCGCCAACTTTGGATATACTATAAAAAATTATCATTATGCCAACTTTTATTAACTAATATTTCTTAATCATTAATAGTTGAGTTATAAATTATAGGGAATGCAATTTCGGCCTTTTAGCGAAATTAATCTCGGTCGAAAAATGGGCAAGATCTCGCGAGATTAACGAGATTGCACTCGAGCTGAAAAACGTTTTATTCGAAGCGGGGACTGACTGGGACGGAGTTGCAATCTGTCGGTATCGGCATTAATAAAAAATTAAATGAGTTTATACGAGTCCAAAGGTCCAAAGTCAAAAGGCAAACCTTTACAGTTTGTGGATGTCTGCCTGAGATTTGCGGTTCCAACTAGCGTTGAATCCGAAAGGGCCCTCTCTGTGGCTCGTTGTTTTCTTTTGTTACTACATAAATGATTTATTACTAAAAGATATTTGTTTGATATTAGTAGCAAAGACTGGTTGTTTCTATCATATTATTATGTTATTTGTTAGATCCGTCCGTAAAAGTTTACTACTTAGAAGTTTATTAAAAAAATATAGACAGATACGTCAAACAATGTTTGATGCATAAAAGTCTATTGAAAAAATTGGAAAAATAAATGTTTATTTTATAATACTTAAAATGGTTATTACTTTTGTCCTAATTTATTCAAATATTGCGATTATTTGCGAAAAAACATACAAAGCTGCCAATCTCGCGAGATCTCGAAATTGACGAGATCTCGCAGTATTGTTATTTATAATCTCGCGAGATCTCACTTGAGCCCGAATCTCGCGAGATTTGCATTCTCTACTAAATTATGACTTAGTCTACTAATTATGACTGCTATGAAAAAATGAGACAAACATTTGAAATAATAAAATATATAGTTAAGAATTGAGCATATGTGGCTATATGAAACGAACTTATGTAGCAGTATTAATTTTTGAAGATATAGGTGTTATGTAGATGACACAGCGACCTTCTGGAGTTAGGATTACGGCGGCAACGATAGTTCGTATGTTTGTTTATGTAACTATGCATCAAAGATCGCCAGGTTCGTGATGCTCTTTGATCTACTAGAGCGATATCAAATTGAGTTTGTCGCAAAGTAAACCAGTGAAGTCCGTTCAAAAGAAAGCTTGTGGTTATTTTTAAATTCCTCGAAATCTCTTAGTCATCAATTTTTCGAAGACAGTTTCATTTTACTTGTTTATTAATAGTTATTAATAGTGAATTGTTAGACAATTTCATTATTTTACTTTTTTTTCGAATAGGTAATTATAACTCTTTATCCCAAAACGGAAAGTGTAATCCTTGATTCCATTACAACATGTTTCATGACATAATTATTTAGATTACTTATTTCTAGCCTTGGCTAAGAGATGTTTCTTAATAAACAGTCCTCCATTACTCTGATAATGTGAATGGTATACGAGCAATGACCATCGATCCTTATAAGTGAGTGCTGTGATTGACGCAACGATTGTTACATGCCCATACACAAACTCATTTCATTTATTGCACTACACCATTGCTTTTACACCATATTTGTAGCAACTAAGCGATTGTAACACTGCTGTAGATAGTATACCATCAATAGTATTGATTCGACGATTTCAAAACTTAAATATTCTAAAGGCGAATATGCTTGTAACCATAGAAATTGTTATGGATATAGGTATACATAAGTACGTCACATTTCGTGCGATTCAATTCGCGCTAACAAAACAGAACATGCAAATTGCCTGAAACGCCAAAGTACCAGAGAATATTAAGACAGAATCAAATATTTATACTGATGTTTATTTAGTAAACGCGCAGACACTATTAGTTAACACTGTAACGCGAACTGCATTATTTCTGCTAACGCGTTAAACAATTTACATTTCCACGGAGAATAATCAATCAATCAATAATGCTACTCTATATTCAAATTCGAAACTACTGCAGTAGTTAGGTACGTCCTAAATATCAAAACAACTAGAGATTTAGATAAAATAGAACTGGATTCAGATAGCGGCAAGTGTGAAAAAATAAATAATAAACAAGGCCATGATTTTAATATGTATAGTGGATGTCAAACGTTGCGCAGTGAGCAACGTAATGTGTTAGTGAGGAGGAGGCGCTCGGTCGGGGTGCCTCTCGTGACGTGCACCACTTATCTTACTTATCTTAAGGTGGTTAAGCCTCCTAAAATTCCCCATGACTAGAAATATACGACTTGAGGAGATTTAACGGATGCGCCGTTATCTGTTTTATCAGAAGATATAGTGAGTCAGTCGGCGTGTGTCGGTTGCTGAACAATAGAGTTGTCGAACGCAGTGGCGTGTCAGTGGCGCAGCGGTGGCGGCGCGGGCGCAGTGGCACCCAGATCTATATTTATGTCAATCGTTTAACTCGACGTGTATAAACACCGAGTACACATGTTTGGAATCGCGCCGCCGACCTGCTGGATTTCTGGCCATGATTGTTTGGATTCAATCAATGAGCTCTATCACAGTGACGCACGATGCCTGATGTTTTTGATCCCAATTGTTGGATGAGGTTAGTGATATTTTTTATACAAAACACATCGATTGACTTTACTTGTCTCACAGTTATGCAAATAAATTTCAATGATCTCAATAGCTTTTTGAATTAGTGATATTTATACCTTAAATAAAGTTTACGGGATTAAGACCCGCTGCATTATTTTGTATGATTCGTGATACGCTTTTACGTACATTACGTCTAAAACAACCGCTACCTTGACTTTCACTGTTCACAATTATGAAAAAGAAAGTAAATTGCTTAGTTAATTTAAATACAGAGAGTGCATAAATAATAAATTCTATAAAATTTGAGAGGATGTACAAAACACACTTATGGAATATCACCGTGTAACATTTCAGAGAAACGATAAATATCTAAATATGACTTCGATAGACGAGTTCGTGAATTCTCCGGCGTGGCTTACCAAGGTACTTAGTCGATGATCACGATGCCGGTGGTTTATTGCCGCCGCATAATCTGTGAGTACTAGGTACATCAGGTAGGTGCAATGTTTAAACATACACAAAGTAATCAAGCTCTACATAGATAGATCTACTTCAAAAGGGTACGTGTATATTTGATATCAAACTACTGGTAGTTAGATCTTAAATACACGTTCCCCTACGAATCTGGATTCGTAGTTGTAATTTCTACTTCTCAGCTGATTTCACTACTGAGCTGACTTAGGTATCTAAATATCTGTATTTAACTTTTAAATGTTTAGTTTTCAATTGCATCTTTTATGCCAGATGAAAATATTTTTTATTTAAAGAATGATCTGACAAAAAAATCAATAACTCTGAGTTTGTTTCGGCCTTTCTTCTCAAGAAGTTATTTAGTTAGGAAAGCAAGCAGACTTATATAAGTGTTGTAAACAACCAAAATGCAGAAATAAATATGTCCTTGATCTGTGTGATCAACACCGAATTAACGCTTTTTGGAGTCATACTAATATCAAAACAGTAGATATCAAAAAAGAAAGACATCCTTTGTGGTTTTCTAAGATGGAATATACGAGTTTCCTGTTGTTATTTAATGAAAATAATACATTATACAAAATGTATTTTTAACAAAATTCATAACTACTTTTTTAAGTTGGTAGGTGCTTCAAGAAAATAATCTGTATTACTCGTATGTAGAAATTATTCATAACATACCTAAGTGCAATACTATAACACTAAGGACGATCAATGTCGATAGATATGCCCGGATTCCTCAAAGTACCTCTAACACAATTGACTGCACGGTTGGCGTAGTGGTTTAAGCGGTCGCCTCGCCGCTTGGTACAGCGCCGCGTGTCGTGGGTTCGATTCCCACACGAGACAACACTTTGTGTGATCTACAAATTGTTGTCTCGAGTCTGGGCGTTCTTTGTGTCCGTTGATTGCATGTTTGTAAAGTCCCCCGCGACACAGGAATTTCTTCCTAGTGCGGGAGATGTCTTTTAAAAAATAGAAAAGAGAATTAGCCCTTAGGAAGCCATTATGAAATCTGCAGTTATATTGTCATACAGCGTTCTATCATTTATTTTATGACTAAACACTAATGAGGTTAAATGACATACTATTAGGCGCTAACAGCACGCTAACACGGCTCTATGTCTGTCTTGCATAACCGACAGTCATACTGTAAACTCTCATTATAATCTTAATATATAAAATCCTTGCGTTACTGACTAACTGACAGACACGCTACAGCTGAAACTATTGGGCGCAGGAAGCTGAAATTTAGCATGTATGTTCCTTGGGGACCGTAGGGGTGCACTAAGAAGGGATTTCCCGAAATTCCCACGGGATCGGCCTAAACGGGTAAATTAAAAAAAAATGCAGGCGTTGCTGCTGGCGTCCTCTAGTACTCTATAATTTTCCGCATATGGTGTAACATTGATTTTGTTACAACAGAGAAACCTACTGTCAAATAAACATTATTTTAATTACAGTCATACGCTTAAGGCGTGACTAAGAAATATTGGGACGATTAAAATAGAAATTCATCATAAAGTGACATCACTCTTTAGAACTATGCGTTCAGGAAATATTAAATATTATGTTCAATAGCGCAGTCGCAATAAATCACTGTGTGTGGCGTGGTCCACATGAACACTGACGGTATTTTAACTTTATGTTGTTTCAATAATGTAAGATATTGCCGATTCAACATTCTTAAATCATTCAGTTTGCCTGCTCTATGCTTTATTGTAGACAATTTGGTCACACCTGTAGAACGAGTACGAGTGAGTAGGTACTTAAGAGCGTTTAATCCGTCGGAGGCGATTTTGCGGGTTTTTATTGTTCTATTACGTTATGGATAAATGACAATTAATGGAAAAGATATAGAAAATATGAAAGTTCAGTTCTTTGTCAAGAGAGTGCTGGAGAAAAATATATGGGTTACTGTAGTAAATATTTTAAAACGGATGAATTTAAAAAAGTCATTTTCGTCATTTCTGTAGTTTAGGCCAGCATTAATGGTCGCTAGTGCTATGAAAACTTATCGTTCTATAATTCTGTAAATGTAAACTGTACGAGCAAAAGCTATACAAGCGAGTCCCTAAAAAAGAAATTGTACTTTCATTCATAATTTTCAAGAAAATCGGAGAACAAAACAGTGCATTTTGCTTAATTTTAGCCCGCAAATTTGCATTTATATCTAAAAAACTACTGTGATTATTAAAAAGATATATACATATTTACAAACCTTAAGATTTATTTTAAGTCATATAAAAAAATTGGAATCTAAACTTTTCGTTTGTAATTAATATGATTTTTTTAAAAAGACCTATAAAACTCGAAGCGCGATGCTCATGCTACGTCCGCCATTCAGCGCTGAGCGCTCTCAGAGGACGGACCTGTCACTCGCGTCCGCGTCCGCCATTTTACGTAAATATTGCATTCCGAAACGCTTATAGCGCGGCTAAAGCTTCTTGATCCTTATTTTTTTCTCAACGTATTTTGTTTTATAAATATGAAAAGTTGATGTACTTAACTTTATTTATGTATTACGTATTAAACTAGTGTGTTAGTTGAGACATCTGGAGTCTAGTGGTTACTGGTTAGTATAGTAGCGCGGTCAACTAGGGGCTGGGCGAGACTGACAGAAACGGACCGTTAGATATAATACCTTGCTGCAAAAATCAAGTGGCAATATACAGTATAAACAGGTACAGTAGTTAGACGCATTTGATCTTTGATGGGTGACCATGGGATTGGCTTGCAAAGCCTTTATCGCAGGTTTATTTTCGTACAAACTACATAAGTTAAGGTAAAGTAATTGACATCACGGTCATAGTATGGATGGGTGACCGACCGATGAATTTACAGAGCCCATGTATGAGGTTCTTAATGGGGGCAAAATTATGGTTATTTTTAAGCTAGGACGCGCCGTCGTTAGCATGATACCAATGTAATAGGTATTTACCTAAAACGTACTATGCAATGCAATTAAAAGCACACTTGAATCGAATATTATCTTACAAACCGCCGCAGCTCAGCTGATCCCCACGAGCTCGCATTGCAGGTACCTAACACACACAAGCCCACCTAACTACTGTGCAGTCTTATTCTGCACCAGTTAACAGTTTATTTTGACTCAATTCTTCTAACTATATTTGTTCAAAATGCAGTTTCGATCTAATGTCAGTGTCATACTCATGTCACAAATGGTATTCTCCTAAATAAACTGATATTGGAATGTTATCGTGTCTAGATCGTTAATTGAACAATGTCATCACCATCGTTCTAGCATACCGTGGATTCGAACCCGATACCTTCTGCATAGCAGTCCGTTGGTATCTCCAGTAGGCTATCGCTGCCTGTTGTTAATTAAACAATGTGTCAACGTCAGTGAGAACAATAGAAGTCAAATTATAGTTGGTGCCACGAGAAGATAGACTTTTTGTAAACAAACATTCAGAGCTTCACAACCTTTTTTCGAACAGTGGCGTTTTAGATTTTATGCTTTTGAACAGTCTTTTTTTTCAATGCCTAATTATGCCACTATGTTTTTAAATTTATATTGTTAAATTTTACTGAAATTAAAATATTTGATTTTGTGTTTTAGTGGTCGAATGTTCATAAATTGGCCGATTTTTTTGTTGTTTTACACGTAATAATCTGTAAATTAATGAAAAATAGAGTACCATGTATGTTAATTATAGAGTAGGTACATACATGTTACTTTATTATTGACACGATTTTTAAAAAATCACTACGCAATAAATAATATTGCTCAAAGTAGCATATCTATTCTAAAATATTAAATTATTGACCAACAATGAATAATATAACAGATAACTAGCTAATACATTGCATAAACATTTCTAGGCATAGAGATTTTACGTTGTCTGTGAATGAAGAATGTGTCGTCAGAATGAACTTAAACAAAAACCATTAAACGTTACGGTAGTCTGAAAACGCAATTTCTTTTTGAGGTATAAATAATTTTCTGCCATCTGATATTCTGCACGCGCTTTTTCGAGATGCCGGCAGCGAGAAGAGCGTTGCAATCCTATAAACTTGTATTTAACTTAACACCAACCCTTTCCTGATAACTAAAAAAATAATTGTATCCTCTGATAAAAAGATGTTAAGCCCAAGAATGTATCATTTCAATGAACTAACGCCAAATGTTGACACTCTAGGCGTCAGTACCTCAAAACATTAAAAGATCCGTTTGACAGCGCATAATATCGATAAAAACCCGATCCATTGACATATTAGTTTCCAATGACACGTATCTATGTATAGGTCGGTTCACGAAAGTTGACCAGAAATGGCGGCCGTCGCGCATATGTACATTCGTGCACCAATGGCGTGGCTCCATTCTTGACGCACTCCACACCGCGCCTCGCCCCGCACCTCCACGGAGACCTAAAAAATGATTTCTGCGCAGTGGTCATCTTTCGTGAACCCGACCTATACCGTTGCGCTCATTGATTTGAAATTATTTATTTTTGACAGAACTATCGCTAAGTCACTTAGTAAAAATTCTTTGTTTACAAAATGTCTATATTCTCGTGACACAGACTCTAGATGATAATGACATTTAAATTAGAAGAATACCAATTCTGAGTCAATTTAAAATCTAATCTCATTTCGTTCAAAATATAATTTCAATGTCATATAAAATACGAGAATTGGCCTTATCTATGTAAAATTTTATAAAAAGAGGGATTTATATCATCGCAAACTGTGTGAAATAATTTTAGGTGAATATGTATTGTATAATTACAATATTTTGTAAATACAAATCAACATATTGTATATTTTTTTTCTTTCTTTTAATTAATTAAGTATTTTCTTTTACCCGACTCTTTTGGTTTTGTATTTAGTGTCATTCGTGGGTTTTCATGCATTAATAACAAAATAGATGTATATTTGAAATCTAACAATTATGTAGATGACAATTATAAATTATTTCTATCATATAATAAAACTGCGCCAAATTATTATAAATAGTCGTTGTTATCCTGAGGAACATCATCCTACTAAACAAATATGTAATATCTATCGTTATTTGATACCTTTAAATGCATGTGCATTGAAAATAATTAATTTGAATACTTTCATATCATAATCGACGTATTACATAAACGAATACTGTTCATGTATGGCAAGAAGGATCAAGATTATTATTCCACGCGATACCGTCATAGTGCGCCGGGTCTCGCATGCGCGGTGTGCGGGCGACCGCGGTACTATAAAAACCTAAACTCGAGCCGCCGCTCGAGGCGTATACGCTCTTAAACCATTTACTACTAGAATGTACAATATGACACTTGTGAAAGTACGGCTAGATAAATTGCAAAAATCTCCTTGCTATGTATATTTAAGTAAGTATATTATATAAACAAACATGTGTTGATACTTTTGCTTCCCGATGTTTAATTATGAACACCCTTTTGTGTTAGCTTTTATGTTAGTCCAAATAATTTTAGGTTGTACTGTTTAGTTTAGAAAAGGATTATATGCGTAAGCGTGAGCAAGGCTGCAGTGATTGCTTATGTGCTTCCATATGTGTATCGTGATTAGCATGACTTGTAGTTGGTATGCGCCGACGAACTAGTATGTTGTTCTTAATGGCTGAGCTAACGAGCCGCACACGAACATATATAATTAAATGCAAGTGATCGATGCATTTATACATTTGAACGGTGTGTGATCTCATCAATCGGCGTCGACGCGCAGCGTGTTCGACGTCCGCACGGAGAAAGCTAGTTTCATTGGGCAATGAGTTTGATTAGTCCTAGCTTTGGTTGGACGCTGGCACGGTAATATAATCTAACAGTATTGTAACTCGGCCGTCTTCGTGAGTTATATACCTACCAGATGCGCCGCATGCGAGCTGCGGCACGATAGCGGCTGCGGGTACTGTAGGCACAGTCCGCCCAGTCTAATGGGTACTCTGCTCGAGGCGCGTAGGTATAACTCGAGTTTCGTATGGAGTTACAATACTGTTAGATATTATTACCGTGACGCTGGACAGTAGTAGTATGTTTGTATGTGTAACGCGTGGTGTGTTGTATGTCGGCTGGTGGACAGGTGTCGGGGGTGCAGCGCGGGCGCGAGCGGCATGCGGCCCCGGCGGCAGACGCCCATGGAGGTCGGCTAGCGGCGCGCGCGCAGCCCCCGCGCCCGCTCCCCACGACCCGCCCCGCAGACGCCATGGAACTCGCTGACGTGCCGCGACACCGACCCCTCGCCTTCGACAAGGTAACACTCGCACTTTCATTTACCTACTATTTTTAAGTCTATACTAATAGAATAAAGTTTGTTTTTTATTTGTTTGGTTGAACGTACTAGTCTCAGAAAGTACTTTTCCCATATGAGTTATTCCTTTTGTTTTGGATAACCCTTTTATCAAGAAATGCTGTATAACATCACGTTATGAGCCTTAGGTGCCACGCAGTAGCACCCTAAATAATAACTGATGTAACCGCGGCCTCAGATAGTATCTTATAAGCGCATGCAGTAGGTACTAAGTTATCTATGTACTATACTCAAAGAAATACCTACACGCCTACTCTTTTTTACATCACGCCCACGGTTCACTGAAAAGCGATCCGTAATAACGGTAGTTACGTACAAGTGGTATACAGGCGCTCTATGTATGTCCGTACTGCCGACTGCCAAGTGCCGTACAACACTTCTTACATTATGCATCGTTCACTCGGCGAGGCAGTGCTTTCACTTGTTTTATTTTTAAAACATTCGTCGCCTACCGCCCGTGACTCAACTTCTCTGAACTCAGAAAATCGATAGGGTTATATTACCTCTAACGATATCTGGCGATTTTAAGGCAGGACATGCATTATTTGAGCTAGAGACACGGTGATATCATTAGAATACACTGTCATTAAAATAAATTATTGTTGTGTTATGCATCTATTAATCTACATACCTAGTTTTTAGTAAATTTTTTTTTGTGAAAGTCGATCTCATCAAGAAAGAAAGAAGTCTCTGAAAGGTTTTGTTTCGATTGCCTTAAGAAATATGCATTTAATAATATCAAGAAATCTTAAAACATCTGCATTGCTTATTTCTGATTTATAAATATTGTTATAGTAGTTTTTTGGTTAGTTCTATGTATTATACATACATACATAGACTCACGCCTGTTTCCCCGAAGGGGTAGGCAGAGGCATATTAAACGCCCACTTTTCGCCAGTGTTTTGATCCCACGTAATAGGTGGCGAGCCTATTGCCGCTTATTGGGACATTTTGTTTGCCAGAGCCTCGTCGGTTGATCGGCAGGTGCACCACTTGCAGGTGAGGTTGGCTTGGGACCCTAAGTTCTTGGTGGGAACCCTATGCACCCTATCTATGTATTATATGGGTCATATTTATCAAATTTTAATAAAACTGCTGAATGCCAAATCGTTGCATTCCAAAAAGTATTTCTATAAACATTACCTGCTATTTGGTATTCTAACCCACCACAGTTGGCAGGACCTAAGCCGGTCGACGATCGGATTGTCAATATTATATGACCAAAGTAGGTATCTACACCTGCCAGGCAAGTCGATATCGGGCTTTTCCACGCTTGATTCTAAGAAGTCTGGATAAAATGATGCTTTCGCCGTATTCCCGACAATTATGCTGACACATATGTAGGTTTAGGTAGGCACAAACTTGCACTGGCACCACCTATAGATCAGTAGATAATTATGATGCTATTGTTACTTTTAAGCTAGTCTCATGACTATAATGAAATAAGTATTATATTTACTAAAATGACCTGTTCTAGAGAGTTATAACTCCCTGACATAAATAATTTATCGCCTAGGTTTACTATGGAATGGATTCAATACTCTACCTACCTACTCAAAATCACTTTATTCCTGGTAGAGTAGTATATTTGAGTTATCACTTGGGCTATTCTTAACTGACACTTGAATGAGATCGGGACTACATCGAAAGTTGAACCAAGTGTGAACTAGTGTGAACGGTATTCTGCTAATTATTAGTAGAGCAGGTAAGATATTTCTAGTTTTTTCACAATGATACCATCGTACATAATATAACCACATGAGTAAATAAACCGAACAGAGAAACAGCTTCTTAAGAGCTTGTAAATTTGTTACCTATTTTGGTAGGGTTGTCACATTAGGTTAAGACAAATCGCTTGTTCGGTATACGACAGATTCTGGATTGGACAGATTCGTGATTCGGCAGATTCCCAACTCGACAGATTCGTGGATTGGGCAGATTCTTGGACTCGACCGATTCGCTATACGGCAGAAGTACAGTTGTAAATAAAATAGCGAGTGGAACCAAAAAAGCATGCACCTGAAACTTTTAAAAGCACGGAATAAAAATATACATTTGTTACCAAGGACACGACGTGATGACGTGATTTATTTGACATTCCCAACGATACCACTAAGTGTTGAATATTTTTCTGGTAATATTTATGATCTATTTTGCTAATAAACAGAGGAATCTCCTTTAGCTATTATGTGCCACTAGTTTTACCACGGGGATAGGTATCTAAAATAAGTTTAAAAAGAAATTGTGTAAGACAAATTCATGTCTACAAAACAATTATGACTATAAAATGATCAACCATCGATAGGGCTTACAAAAAACAGGTGCATGCGATTTTCGACCTTATTGACAATTCATGACAAACTTCTTTTTGGTATTTTCTTGCTTTTTGACATTGATACGTTAGTAAAATTATAAATTCTGAGTTACGTCAATAAAGTCGAAAATCGCATGCACCTGATTTTTTTGTTATCCCTATCGATGGCTGATAACTTTCTGATAGTCACTGGTTTTGTAAACGTTAATTGCTTTTATACAATTTCACAACTAATGAGTTCACGAGAATCCTCTGGGGGATCTGGCTAGGAGATCCTGGTGGACAACATGCAATTAAGTATTTCGTTGCCAACATTGACAATATTTATTTCAAGATCGAAATATTCGCGAAACTTTTGCTCGAGAAATTCAACAAATGAGATAAAATTATCAGGAGGAAAAAACTAATTAAAATCTCTATAATGTCTGAATTATTTCATCGAATATTATTCATACACACAGTACAATAAACAACCATTATAAATAATAAAATACCACGTTTTTACATTAAAATATTAAAACTTACAACGTACAAAACAAACAACGTGCGTCGTAATAACCCTGCGATTGTCAACTGCCTGTGCCTACGTAAACCGGTTTTTTCCAGTCTCGCCGCGTACAAGACAAGCGGCCAGTGGTCACGCACACATGAGCAGCGTGCTTGTAGTAGTGCAACCGATTCGCGCTGTTGTATGAAGCTGTCTCTGATATAACTGAACTATGTAGGTACTTAATAGTAATTTAAGCGACATCTCCAAAGTTGTTTCAAACTTTTAAAAATAAATAATAAACAAGTTTCGCGCAAATAAAAAATTCAAAACCTTAGACCATATTACTATAAGCCCCACGCAAAATATAAAATTGACATTTATATATTATTATATTCAATTTTATATTAATAATATAAAATTGACGTTTCGTTCGTTGCGTGATGCGTGGGGTAATTTTGCGGCATAGTCAAAACACCCATATTTTTATAATGTTCTATTTTTATCTAAAATTATTGAATACCTATTGAAAATAATTCACACGATCCAAGGAACCAATATATTTACTTACTGAAATTTTATTACTTAGTTGTATATTAATTTTAATTTGGCATGGAAACGTATTGGCATCCAATAACCATTCCTATTTATGTATTTTCCCATACAATGGCAAAATTCATGTTTTTTTTTTTGAGTTTTTGACATTACCTCTGAGATTAACAAGAGATTATAAATTGGTTATATCGAAATTATACTGTAAGGAGATCAAGTGGAGCAGAATACCAATTGTGAGTCAATTCAAAATTAAATCGCAGTTCAGTCAAAATTCAGTGTCAGTGTCTGTTAAATACGAGAATTGGCCTTCAGATGGCTGGATATTTTTAATGTCAGTAAAGGCCCATCCCATGAGGGATTTCGATGGAGGAGTTTAATTAATTTGACGACAAAGTCTAGAACTAGAGTTTTTTTTTTGTCATTTGTTCAGCAGCAGTTTAGAAAAATGATACAAACTGTTTAGTTGAAGGACTAAAAGTGGTTGCTAATGCGGAATTCATCGCGTATTGATGAAACAAGTTAACGTTTCATTGAGTGGCAAGTAGTTACCGTAACCGGAACGCAAAGAAACGCTTGTGTACTTTGCACGATACGGTTCAGGGAGCAGATGGCGCAAAAAGTATACATGTTTGATCAAATCATTTGTAACTATAATGTCCCAAAAGAGCAGACAGAGCAATTTTGCAATGTCTGTATTTGTATCACATATTGATCACATCCTTTCTTTACTGCAATCAAATTAAAACTAACATAGCTAAATGACTATTTACACATAAAATAAAACAATAATTTCTATACTTAAATAACTTAAAATACATTAAAAGAAAAAAAAAAGAAAGGAAAATTAAATTTAGAGGGCGTCATGGGAATCCTCCACATCGCCGTCAATTGGGAGCGTGCCCAGAATGCTGGCAGCATTGCCACGTTGTATGGCAATGCTGATCTTTTGCGCCAAATACAGGCCACGCGAGGCGTCGACCAGTCTCTTTGAGAGATCTCTAAAAAGAGATCGCGCACTTGGACCCCATGGTCCCGTTTCGACTCCAAACGGCTCAAATACATAATCTCCTATTAGATTGATGTATTTGCGCCGTTTGAGAGTCTCCGCTGTAGCTGCAGCAGCGCCCGCACAACCCGCTGTGCTAGGAAGATGAGATGGCGCAAGGGTGTCGACACAAGTTGCGTCCCACACCAAAGGCCTACCCAGCTTCCACGGCAGTAAAGACATACCGTCTGGTCTTTTGCCATCGTCGCGTGCCAAGCCCTGAGGTTCAAGTTGGGCTGGAACGCCAGCGGTGACAAGAGCCCGGCGAAGTATGTTATTAAGGTTGGCGTGTCGTGAAATACGACCTGCGCTCCTGCAGCATGACAGACCATGATGACCAAGGCTGTCGACAGCCTCTCCACAGTGACAGCGATGCGGAGAGACACATTGCGCACCTAAACGAAGGACTTTCTTTACTACTTATTCTATATAAGAGATAGGGCGTTAAATCCCACGTTTAAATAATTTTGCGTTAGGCATTTTTTATATCGTTCTGGAACCAGTAATAGGAGTCCCTTAGCCCCTTCCAGAAGGAGAGCTTCTTTGACGTGTAAACCATGTGCACTATACCTAAAGGAAGCTATATAAATATTGTTTGAAATATATTTATTAAATCTGAAGATTTACCATGCATCAGGGTTTACTTCAAAACGACATATATACATAATTATTGACTGCCTCGTTGGGCTCGCGGCATAAATGTGCGCGTGGGTTTGGGAGGTCTCGGGTTCGATTCCCGGGTCGGGCAAAAGTGTTACTGGGTTTTCCGAATACTCTGTAGCAGCCCGGAGTCTGGTGATGTGCCCGGTAACGGCAATAGGCTCGCCCCCTATTACGAGGGAGCTTAAAAATTCATGCCGAAATGTGGGTGTAATATTTACACCTCTACCTACCCCTTCGGGGATACAGGAGTGAGAATATAAATAAAAAAAAACTTAAATTAAAAATATAATTATTGATGGACAATTAAAAACTCCACTACAGACAAAACATAAAATAATAAGTATCGGTTAGGGTTTCAAATAGCCAGTGCATAATCTCGTTATTGTCCAGCTAACTAGCCTACTATAATAAATGCTTGTTTTAGATGCGCATATACGTCATTAAGCGAGGGGTTCGAATCTATTTTCTCGCGATCATCCGATTCATTAGCCGTATGTAAAGTCCCCCGCGACACACGAATTTATTCCTAGTGCGGAGATGTTTTAAAAAAAAAAAAACACTAGGCTAATGGTGTAGTGGTGAGCAAGATTCGCAAAACACTACTAACCCAACAATATGGAACAGGTTATAAACTTCATTTAATGGCCTTACAAAGCATTTAGATGCGAACGTGGCAGTAAATGTGGAGTCTTTAAGTAATTATTTTATAAATTTATTATTTTGACGTTCATAAGCGTCACATTGTGACCCAAATGAATAAAGGATTTTGAATTTGAATTTGAATTTTACCTACACCACCGTATAGTAAAAGTAACAAATCAATAAAACAAATTATTGCGTCAGAAGATCGATCGTAAGCTTTAGGTAAGGGCAGCGTCAAACTCTTATGTTGTTTCATTTTGATTTAAGCAGTAATCCATACCATACAAGATCTAAGTGCCTATTGTTTAGTTTTTTGATATAATCAAGGGTTGATACATGTAGAATTTTATCACCTTCATTTCATCGGCATAAATCGGAGACCTCGCAGGCTGTAACGTTTTCACGTAACCTTCATACGTCCTTGGCCCATCCCCCATCCCGGGACTTCTACCTGCAATATATATGTTTCATCCTAGCTCTTACTTTTCTCCAACCTGAACGGGGCTTTGTATGTTCTAAGAGCGATTTTGCTTGTCTTCTAATTTCATCTTGCTTCTCAGCATTTTGGATTCGTCGTAGATTTATTCTTGCTTTTATATTTTCCCCTTCTAAGAGTCTACACTGATCGTATTAATACGACGGTAAAATATGCACATACACCAGCCGACATTGATTTACGGCCTTTCTCGATTATTACTATTGTAATAAACTCCACACGTCCCATTGCCCATTATTACATATGTGTCATGTCGTACGACAACAATGCAGGTACAATATTACATATTATTTGATTTCAAGAATCGCCTAATAAGCTGGCCATGTCGCACCCAAAATGTTTATTTGATTTACCTTTATTGTGTCCAATCCCTGAAATGCTTCGTTAAATTTCTAACAATATTTTGTCAATATTTAGAATGAATGAATTGCAGAGAGTGCATAAATACTGTGTTAACCAGAGATTGAAATCTCTGACGTTAACGATTAGAGTCAAGCATAGCTGTGTAGCGATCTAATTTTGTGGCGATAGCAATATAAAACTATAAAACCAGTCAATTCATCTATACTAATATTATAAATACGAAAGTTTGCTTGTTTGGCCTTCTTTCACGTCGCAACGGGGTGAAGTTATGGTATATTTTTTATGTATCACTGTGTGTCACTCAAGTGCTTAGAGAGGAGAAGCAAACATATGTTTTTTGAGGGTGCTATAGCTCACCCCAAAATTATGTTTTTCCTCAACTCTTCTTTTCAAAGCCCCAAAAAGATTGTTGGTGTTTCCCTGGTTAACCCACTCATCGAGTTCAAGCTCCCTTATACCAAAATAAGCCCCTCCCCTTAATATAATAGTATATATTTCCCAGCTCAGGTAGTTAGTCGCAGCTCAACATGATCAACTTATTTATACGATATTAAATGTAAAGTTGCCGTAAGGGTCTAGATAGACCCTAGGCAGAATACAACGCATTTGAAATTCCTTATTTTGGCAAATAAACTGTTCTATTCTATTTTAGTTTTCGCATGAGTAACTAGTAGGTAGGTACTCAGACTTTCGCAGTCTACTGCTAGACGTTGGCCTCTCTAAATTGGAGACGAATGGAGATTATTAAGAGGATTTGGCCTACTCTAGTAGGCTGGTCAGACGATTTGATGCCAAGTTGCCCGTGTTTTAACAAATATATTATTTGCTTAATGTATTTTCCTGAGGCGCGTCATACGACGCCAGCGGAATATAATGGAGTAGTGACACTTCGTATTTTTAATCCAGCACTGGAAGTCACTAAGCGGATAGACTACATGCGTAAAACGTCTGTAATTAATAATGCCTCGTATATAAACGACTTTCTTTCATTTTTATTTGAATTGAAATTAAAAATAGACCAAAAATATGTTTTAATTTTCGCTCTCCCCACTTCCATTTCAATTTCGATTCTCCGCTAGATTTTATTTCACCATGGTGAAAATATTTCATTAATTGAACTAGACTCAGCGAAAATCCAAAAAGGGCTCGAGGTCGCCCGTTCCTCCCACACACGCCAGAACCGCCCCACACCATCCACCCAAACCTAATGCATTAGCGAGCATTTGCGATTCACTTTTATTTTACGCTTGCTGTTACTTACTTACATAATTAAATAATGTTATTCACACGTACGAGGTACCTACGTAAGGCTAAGAATTTTCATAAGTTGCTTGAGAGAATCATAAATTTACTAGCATGGAGATGAAGGCGTGCCTAATTCAGTAATTTTAACCTAACGAGAAAAACCGTTCTTATAACCGAATTTTGCAGAGAAGCCACAAAGTAATACAGATGAATGCAAAAATTTCCTACTTGTGAGCAGTTTCAGTTGATAATCTAAAATAGAGACGATTTTGAAGGTCAAATCAAACGACTTCAAATAAGCGAAACGTGGGTTCCAAACAATTCGTAGGTGTAATGAATCGTACGTAGATTCGGTCGTGGCGAAGGCTGCCGAGGTTGCGACGAAGACGGAGCTCGCAGCCTCGGGACACAGAGATGTGAGCCTCCTCTCCTCCCCCCTCCTCACCCTTACACCGCCGCGGCGCTGGTGGATCGATCGCGCCCGTGACGTCACCGCCTTAGCCTTCCAGCTCCCATCTTCGAGGACGAATAGACGATTCACCGTCCACCCTGCGCTTTATCCCTCATAACATAACAAATATTATGCCAACTGATTATCTATGCCTATGCCTTAATAAGATCGTTAAAAAACATGTTTTCATCGAAAATAACCTATCTCATCGTTACGCAAAGTAGAACTGATCAATAAGAATATCCTTTTCACAAAAGAATATTATGCCAAAACTATCCACAAACGCATCTATTTTGAACGTATCCAAATTATTAAGTCACGAATACGTAGGTGATACGTGCAATTCAGTTGACAGATGCAATTTGTTTTCGTTGCTCAGTTTCCATCGCTTGCTGTGGAAAATTCTACTTGAATATAAAATCAATCTTGGTGGGGCATGAGCGTTCTCGATCGTATTAAATTGAGTTAAGCTCGATGCATCCATCCGCTTTGTGCGGATTGTAGGCGGGCCATCGATACAGTGGAGAGGCTCTCGGTGGCATTCAGCGCAGGGTCAGCCACTTGCGACTGTGGACAGCCCTCGACACCTCTAGAGACCAGCTCGAGTGCACGTTGACCTAAAAGGACGCGAATGACGTCATCAACGAGCCATCTTTAAAACCTCTTGCTCAGATTTAGCCTACTTTGTTGCATAATCGGTTTTAGCTCAGGGGATATCTTTCGATTTTTAAACGAGGTCAAGTTAATGTAACAAAGTACATGTAATTTAAAGATTAATGTTAAATTCATCTTAGTAATTGTTACATCAATTTTCTATATTTTTCAGAGACGCACAAAATATTTAAAACCAAACGTTGCTGCTTTCAAAGCAATCATATCGCTTGTCTTAAAAGCGACAGCATTTACAAATATTTATAGTTTACCAGCTACGGGATCATTATAATTATAGAGCTCGACAGTATGTTATGCTTCGAATATATCACCGGTGTACTTATATTATTATCAGTGTAGGCACTTACAGATCTTTTTTTACATAGGCATGATGATTTATAGGTATTTTTTAATTAATTTGGGGTCTGTCAATTGTTATGTCAATTCAATCAATTACGGTACTCCTTTCCCTGGACTTATGTGTAATATATATATAATCGATATTTCATTAATAGATAGTATATAGTCTAATTATGTATTAACACAAGGTTTTTATTTTTTTACAGATGGAAAGTTTGATTAGAGAAATGCAAGATCCAGAAACAGGTGTACCTGTAAGAAGTCAGAAACTATTTCTTAGCGTTATTCCATCAGCTTTTATGGGTATGATTATAATTATATTTCATCATCATGAGTTAATTAATTATAGCGATCTTTTCTACCACGTACGTGTAGGCTCTGGAATGAACTACCTGCTGCGGTGTTTCCCGAGCACTATGACTTGTCCTTCTTCAAACGAGGTTTAAAGAGAGCATTACTTTCACGGTAGGCAGCGGCTTTGCTGTGTATACCCTGACATTAGCGAAGTCCATGAGCAGCGGTTACCGTTTACCATCAGATGGGCCGTTCGCTCGTCTGCCACTAGCAGCAATAAAAAAAAAAAAAAACTAAATACTTCTAATCCAATTTTATTTTTGATAAAAGATAGCGTACAGTTCTTGATTACCAATTTTTTCGACATTAGTTTCGTGTAGCTCCAAAAATAACTTGTCAAAACCACAAATAGTTTTGTTGTAGTTTTTTATTTAAAACAGTGTCTTAATGTCTATTATTTAATTTTCCGTATTGATGTCCTATTTCCATTTACAAATTATCAAAAACTATAAGCTCAATATGGTTTTGAATGAAGCTAAGAACTGAATCAACCCCGTCCGAGGGTGTGTCTACGTCTTGATTGTAAAATCAATATCAAGCGCACACTGATATACTTTTAGAACATATCTAGAGGATTACTTTCTTATTCACTTGAATATTTACAACTGACCGTTGCTGTGGCTATTATTAAGCAATCGCAACTAACACTTTGTTTCTATATGAAGGTTTGAGAGCGAATATACCTACTGACAGTTAAGTTGTGGCAATTTTTGAGTTGTGAATTTGAATTTTGGTTTTCTTGGTCACGTCTCTACAACTTCTTTAACTTTTCCCTTATTTAAACGAAACTTTGAAACAATTGATGATGATGACATGTGTGCCAGTCGGCCAGCAAAAGGGTGTATGTGGAAAGTCGTGCGATGTGGAGGCACCACAGCCGTAAAGTGGAGCTTTAGCTCCAAGGCGAAAGTATTACTTTGCTACTGCGTACGCTAAGTTGAAAATGACTGATTCAGCAGATTTATCTGTATCATTATTTTGTGTAAATGAGAAAAATAAACCGGCCAAGTGCGTGTCGGGCCACGCGCAATGTAGGGTTCCGTAGTTGCCCATAATGGCCATTATTGATAGTAACTTCTGTTTCACATGGGACTAAAAACGGGCATCTTTAAGATTAAGCCAGCGCTCCCAATGTAAACTCACAGAAATAGGTATTTATAAGTTAACGTAAACTAGTGATGTCTACTAAGCCGTGATAGTTTTCCTTTTAAATACGTTATATGTACTACATTTGTGATTTTTTTCACCTCTTCCAAATTAATAGTTTAGCCGGCAGAGGGGAGGGGGGACACTTGAGTCTAACAATTTTTCACTTCAAAGCTTGATATTTGACAAACCAATCACTTGATCGAAAAATGATTTGAGCAAACTAATAATATTTTTTTAAAACCTATCCAATGATACCCCACATAATGGAGTACTCAACCAAAAAAAAATCAACCCCACTATATTATGTAGGGGAGATACCCTTAAAAAAAATATTTTCCTAAGTTTTATTCTACAGTTTTGTTGCAATATCTTATGTCTATATGTATGTCAAATATCAGCTCTCTAGCACCAGGCGTCTTTGAGCTAGGCTGCGGACGGACAGACGGACGGACATGACGAAACTCATTACATAATATTGTGCACGTGTTTTCTATTATGTTTACATCGCCTGTTTTGTTTGCCGGATATTTTTGATTACATGACAGCTATATATACCTACCTACCTACTTCATTTTCCGACTAGCAGCACCAATTATCAATAAAAAAGTGTCTAGTACTACTTTTTTACTCATATAATCATTATAGTTTATTTATTTTGAGTTTCATTTCATCATTCAATTGTACAGTTATGTAAAAAAGTATATACCAATCCGTATTAATTTGTTACCTTTGAAATCAAACTATGGTTTACGGATTCTATCGTGATGTATTGGTTTAAGATACATTACATTGAAACCGAATGATCTAGAAACTACATTTTTTATTACTAGCCGACGTTTCAGTTTCTTAACAGGAACCGTGGTCACGGCAATTTGTTAGCTTCTAAACCTCGAACGTCTCAAGAAAACTTGCACGTTGAACTAATGGATGGTATTATTTGTTTGCAGGTTACGATCTTGTCGAATGGCTTATGGATCGGTTTAATCTTGATGAAACTAGCAACGGTGAGTGTTTAGTAAGCGGGTTGGTGGGGCCGTGGGCCTGGTCGCGTCGCCGCCCCGTAGACACTAGCAATAACGAGAGAACCACCGTCGGTATATGTAGGTTACATGTTGCAATACTACGCATCGTACGCATGCCTGCTACTACTTCCATAATAACATGTCGAGGGCGTCTCACGTTTCGCTGAAGCGAAGATGACCGGAGGCTTAAGTAACCAATTGGCAGCGCGACATAGGCTGACAACGAAACAAACTCTACTACCCACGGATTAGCGCTCGTTCAAAATTATTTTGACCAAGGAAAGGCAAATGGGGTAGTTACGTTCACATTGTCTATTTCTGAAATCCAAATATTCTTGACAAATACTACAAATTATTTAGGTACTGAATTTTTCAAGCAATGAATGATTGCCTGTGTCTTCACTAAATGTATTAGATCAAATTTAAACACACGCAAAAATTTGAAGATTTAAGTTAATATCACACATAATAAACATCACAATAGTTAGACGACATAATATATGCTGCTTTAAAAATGTTTGGTTTTCCGAAAATCCAAATTATGCAGTTCTCCTCTGCAATGGATGTAATATACATACAAACATGGGCAGGATCCTTTAGAGAATATTCTTAAATTATTTTCCTTACATATCACAAAAGACATGTCAGACAAGGAATATTTTGAACACGCTCTTGATATTGCGTAACTGATTTGCTTTTTGGCGACATTTATACAACCATTACAAGATGAGCCTGGCTGTTTTTTAAACGTGATATATTGTTTTGTCGTCTTATGTAATATTACTAAAATGTCATCTAAAAGGCGTTCTAAGCAACTGACAGCTGTTCTAGGATGCCAAAATACAAGTTTTTACGTGGTAATATACTGGGTATGTCGACTTTCCGAGATTTTCTCCAAATTTGGCCTAAAATTACTGGACTATGAGTAATATATTACGTATATTAGCTACAAGCAGTAGCAAAGCCAGCATGTGCATTAACTTTAATGTTGTAGCTGTAACTAACGGCTTGAAATGACTGATGTGTTGTAATAATATAATGATGTTAGGAAGGTACCTTACGGTGTTTCTATTGGATTTTAGTTAATATAATGTCACATGTGACTTACCTTACGAAATACAAAGAGAAAAGTATGACTCAAGTTTCTGTACCAATGTTTACGGCAATCTAAAATCTCGTTAATCCCGCTAAATGAACATAAAATCATAATACCTTCTCATCAGTGATAATAGTATTACGAAAATTATTAATGAAGTTTACGATAACCCTTTAGTATTTAAGTATGTTATAAGCTTTCGAAATTAACAACTGCAACTGGTTGTAAGGTTAAGCTGTACGGTTAAGCTGTATGGTTATTTTCATGCTATTTAGTGCAGTAGGAGGCAATAACTTCTCCACCGAACGCGTTGAATATCAAACTTTAATCTTTATACAACTAAAATATTATTTTATCTTTAAGGCCTTGTTCTGTATTCAGTATTATCTACCTCATGTAATTTTGAAAGCTTAGTAACAATATTACTGTACTAAATGTTTGGCCGTTAAGGGTGATTATCTAAAATGTATTCTTGTATTTTCAGTTGAAGCAATAAATTTAGCCAATCAGCTCTGCCAATATGGTTATTTCTTCCCTGTCAACGATTTGAAAAACCTTGTGTTAAAGGACGATTCTTCACTTTATCGATTTCAAGTAAGTATACGCCTCTTCATGTATCTTTTGGTTTCTCAACCTGCTCCAGGTAGATAAACCAAAAAAGGTCACTACTGATAACAAACATATATTGTGTTGCCATTCTACTCAACTCAACTTAAAACGTTCTGTCACTAAGATTGTCTAGAAGAAATAATTAAGGTACCATGCAGACAAAATGAACCTAATTATATATGTATAGGATATTGGCCGATTGTTTCATTCAAGAGCAAAATAAATTAGGAATATTGCTTAAGAGAGAGCCTTTGCAGCTGATCGAAATACTGATTTTATCATATTTCTCTACTTTTGGGCAGATAGTACCGTGACATATCTAAAAGTTAATTATTTTGATTTTATGTGTAGCGGGTTTAAACGATCATCTGACCGTTTAGTACTGCGCTGAAATTCTTGGGTTCGAGCCCCACTCGAGACAACGCTTTGTATGATCTACTTACTAATAGTTATTACTGATCTGGGTGTTCTTAGTGTCCATTGATTGCTTGTTATGACCACCGCCACACAGGATTTACCTAGAGCGAGAGTAGTAAAAATCAGAATTTAGGCTAGATTAGCGCTAATACCTACCTACATTGTTACATCGCTAATATACGCTTACATACATTTTAAGCAACTTCAAAAAGGAGGATTCTCGATGCGACGTTTATATATTCCCTCGATTTCTTCATTATTTGTGAACCAATTTAAAAGTATTTTTATTCTTCATATTCATGAGTGCCTCCGTCGTCCAGTGGATAGCGTATGCATCTGCGAATCGGGAGGTCCCGTGTTCGATTCACGGGTCGGACAAAAAGTATTACTGCTTTTTACAAATTCTCAGTAGCAGCACGCAGTCTGGCAAAGTGCCCGGTAACGGCAATAGGCTCGCCCCTTACTACGTGGGACCCATAAATTTATGGCGAAATGTGGGTGTAGTATTATAAGCTCTGCCTACACTTTCGGGGACACAGTATGATATGAATCTAAAAAAAAAATGAAGAGTGAACGTCATTTTACAACAGCCAACTTTTTTTACGGCAGAGTCCATATTACTGGCCATGGCAAGCGCCGAGGGTGGGAGGGGGAGGGGCGAGCGCGCCGACCCTCGGGCCGGACAACGTGGAGTACGCCATCTACCTGGTGAAGCGCACGCTGCGCAACAAGCAGCGCCATGGACTCGAGGAGTACGAGCAGGAGGCGCTCACCAACCTAAAGAAGAACCTCGCTGCCAAGTGGGACTTCATCACCATGCAGGCGGAGGAACAGGTTAGTACGACGTCGATTTCGCGTCATGTCCAGAAAGTGCGAGGCAGCTGGGCTGTGTCGTATATATGAGCATAGCATTTGCACGACATCATTAAACTTCCTTCCGCAGCCCGCTGCTGCACTTAAGCCTCTCCTCATTTGCTTCACAAAAGCACTGTGACCCAATAACAGGATTCGGCTTTGTATAGGTACCTGAGGCCAGGGTTGATGCAAGATTTCCTTTGTCACTTCGCAAAGGCGCTATTTGCTTCGTGTATTTATTTTCCTTAGTTGTCTCTTACGACACTCAAGGAATAGATACATACATACATAGACTCACGCCTGTTTCTCGGAGGGGTAGGTAGAGACTACGGAACGCCATTTGCAACGATCCTGACATACCTCTCTTGCTTCATTCACTCCCATCAAGTTTCTCATGCATGCTCTTCTGTTTAGGGTACTTCTGAGCTGTCCTTTTTTTAGGATGTCTCCAATCTGGTCAGGGAAGGTCCGCCTAGGTTTTCCCCTTCGTCCTGTCCCATTCACACTTGCCTTATATATCTTCTTTGTCAGTCTTTCGTCATCCATCCTCTCCATGTGCCCAAACCATTTTAACATGCCTTTCTCGATGCTTGTCACTACATCTTCTTTTACCCCACACCACTCTCGTATCACACAATTCTTTACTCTGTCGGTCAAAGACACACCACACATACTTCTCAGTGCTCTCATTTCTACAGCATTTATTCTACTTTCAAGTCTCTTCTGCCATACCCTTTCCCTACTTTCACTACCATACATATGGGTAGGCACTAACACCCCTCTATGCACAGCCAAACGCGCCTTTTTGTACACGTTTTGACTGTTCATAAACGCCTTCAGGAATAATATGGGCTCTTTGCATTCTTAATCATCACCATATAGAGGTTGCATGACCTGTTAGATACGCTTCATGCTGCGTACACTGAAACTGTATATTTTCACCTATGAGCATTTAATGTGACGCGATTTCTGGATTGTATTGTTGACTTCACCAGCGACTCTACCCCGTGGAACTTTTTACTACCCTTAAGGGAAGAAAAATCTTCTCTTAACGCTCCCCTGAATTCCCTAATGAACATACGTATAAAATTTCAGCTTCTTACGACCAGTACTTTCGACTGTGCCTTGTCTGTCAGATAGTCAGGCCACAGAATAGATAGTTCTTACGAACAGAAGCACCACTTCGCAAACCAATTTAAAGAAATGGCGACTCTTACTACTAAGCAAGAAAGTGCAATTCAGCTCGCATGAGCATTCAGTACCTAACGCGATATTGACCTAACTGTTCCCGCTCTTTTCTAACACATAACGCTGTCGCTGTCTGGCGCGGAGCGGTGCGCTAGGGTTGTCGACTTGCCGCTGCTACTATAATATTTATTCATCGTCTATCTACCTACTTGACCACGTACCTAATAATAAATATTTATACTATAAGTGTCCTATCCCACTATTTGAGCTCGTAGAACGAAAACCACAAAAATTATGGTGGTTTACATTTTCACTATACTAATTCTTAGTTATTTCCTAAACGCGTAGACCGATTTACATGACTCAAACAGATAAAATGGTTTTTGAACTAGACCTTTAATTTGACACCATAATCGTTGAGATATCTCAACAAATAAAAAGTACAATTTTCAAGTTGCTCTCGTAAACTAAATAAAATCAAAATTTCAAGTTGCTTCCGACACACATCCGTTAAATGAGCAATAGTTCGCACCAGACTTGTGATGTGAACATTTTTGTTGTTCACTATTAAAATTCACGTTATTAGCTAGCCCTGCGCGCGAGCGGTGACAACGCGGCGTGGAAGCCGCGCCAAAGTGTAGGCACTTATCGCTGTAGGTACGGCCGAGTGAAGGAGGCCTGGTCAGGCGCGCAATTTAATATTATATTGATCAAATGTTTTCCAGTAACTAGTTCCATTTATATCAATATAAAAGTGTATTGATAGCACTTTAATAAGGTCACACACCATCTTTTCTGGTCCTTCGAGCCGGATCATGTCGGTCTCATGTTCAACGCGAGTAGCTACTCCGACAACACCTACATAAATTATATTTAGTTTACTAAATCATCCCTCAAATCGTATTTGTACGCTACTTTAGACGCAACATCGAGTACGCCACGAACTGTACCAATGATTAAATACAATTTTACTATTGAGTTTCGGGTACAAAACATCGTTAAGTTATGACAGCATACTTATGCACTTGAGCTATCTTATTAGGGTAACTTGCTACACTAAGTGCCTCTATTAGATTGAAGGAACTTGAAAATTGAAAATTTTACTAATCAAATGTTTCCAAGGGGCCCCGACTGTGAGTCGTTCTGTTCTGCATTAGAATTCTAAACTACTAGGCTTGTTTCTTTCTTTTTAGTTTTTATTTAAGTTATTTTTGTCACGTATTTTTTTAAATTATTTTTTACGCAGTCGGGTTTTTTGTTTTTCTTTAAATATTTTTTTTATTTTATACTTTTTAGTTTATCGTTTATACTTGAAGTAAAAACTTAAATCAATAAGTAACAACATTAGCGAGAATGATTTTTGTTAAACAACTTTAAATCGTTATATATCCTAAACTATTATTTTAAATGAAAAGTGATAAAAGAAACCTAAAGATGATTTTAAAATACCTATTCAACGACACCCCACATGACATAGTTCATCGACATTTATTTTTTTCATTTTGACAATATGGCGTCTGGTTGACGCTGTGGTGAATTTTGATAACTGTCATGTCTTTAGTGACACTCGCAAGGTTAAGACGAATCGATTGACGTAAGAATCATCAAAATCGGCCTACGCATTTGGTCTCTAGAACGCCACATAGAAACAAACATACATACACACATACATACATGTATACATACATACATACATACATAGACTGATAAACACATTACCCTCCTTTGCGTCGCGCAGTCGGGTAAAAAAAAGTAAAAAGACTCGCAAGTGTTCCAATACGATAAAAGATATAAATTAAACCAGTCAAGTAGGTGTATATAAATAAAATGAAGATTATACTCAGGAGCTGCTGGCATGTTCCAGGTGCGTCTAGCGAAGGAGCGTAAGAAAGGTGACAAGATAGTGAGCGACAGTCAGGAGCGCGCGTACTGGCGCGTGGCGCGGCCGCCGCCCGGCGTGGCCAGCGCGCTGGAGCCCTGCCCCGTGCCCGTGCGCGCCAGGCACCACCGCAACAAGAAGCGGACCATACACCAGGTCACCAGAGAGGTCAGCACACTACGTGAACGTATAGCCTTCTCCTCATAGTCTTGGTAGATCCACACTCGAACTAACTCGCCAATGTACCAACTGCTTCCTCAACATCAGAATGCTGTGGACCTTTCATAAGATTTTTGATGGAGATAAACCGTCAGAATGTGTGCCTAAAATCATGTCTAAAAATGGGTACCAAGGTGAAAGTCTTGGACCGCAACTGGACAGCGCTGGGATGATGATGATCATATCTAAAAATCTTACTCTTTGTACTATGTCACCCCTCTAATTACGCTTTACGTAGACTTGTTGCAGTTTTGGTGTAGTTCTTTCTACTAAACTTTCAGACTTTTGTAGATGTAAATATTCTTTAGTACTTATTACCTCGAGTAGAAGTATATTGTCTACTTTGATCTTCTCGTTAACTTTCTACTTGTAATTCTTCTAGATTGAGCATCTAAGAGCGAGCCTGGACCGTACGAGAGTGAAGACTTCAATTGCCCTAGAGGCCCTCGTGGCCTACTCGGAGACCTTCGCTCCCTACGATCCCTGGCTCACCCCGCCGCAGCCCTCCAACCCTTGGGTCAGCGACGACATCCTATTCTGGCAAATTAACAGCCCTCTGTGAGTTTAGTACTGCTCCTGTACAAAGTAGCCCCACACCCCCTGTGCCTTTCTCTTTGTAGATACCATCTACGAATTCTATTTTAACATCTTTAGCAGCAGTTGCGCTTATTTTATATTTTATATCAAATAAAACTTACAATACGTTTCCTTTCTTTTTGATAATCAATATAAATACTATCAAAAAGTATAATCTATGCTATCTGCTAGATGCAGACAAAAATACGTTAACTACCAGACTAGAAAAGGATAAATAGGATAAAAGAAAGCGAAAGAAAATTTTTTTTTGCAGTTGATTCAATACTTTACATTATTTAAACATTGTGAGTAATCATTGCTGATCTTCCATTGGGACCATATTTGGTGGTAGCATGATAAATTCAACCAATGCAACAGATGCAATGTTATAAAACTAATCAATAACAATTTGGGTAAAAATATGGCTAACACACATTCTTTATATAATATTGGCGCTAAGCAATACCTTGACCTTTCCAAATCCATACATAAATATAGGTAACTCTTTAAAATATCGTTTAACTTAATGGTTGATTGCGTGCGCAGGGTGGAAGTGCCCAGCGAGAAGCGAGTGCAACGCTGGGCTCTGTCGATGGAGGAGCTGGTGGCAGACCCGACTGGCCTGCAAGAGTTCACCAGCTTCCTTCGGAAGGAGTACTCGCACGAGAACATCAGGTTTTGGCTTGCAGTCATGGATTTGAGACGTAGCAGCACCAAACAGATACCAAAGAAACTTGAAGATATTTATGAGTACGTACTTTTTTATTATAGTTGGAAAGAAAGCAAGAAGAATGTGTAGCGGCATGTGTGTGGTGATCCAGAATTAAGTTTAGGGTTAGGTTAGGAGGCCTTGAACCTGGTTAAAGAAAGTTTTATCCAGTAAAACACTAAAGTCCAGTAAAAAATTTTATCCTTAGAAGAAAACAGATGTTTGAGCCCCTTAGCCGCACCCTGAATTTCCATGCTGTGAATAGTAAAATAATTAACTGGTTATGTATAAAAACAATAATAAAGGTATACCCATTTAGATCCGAAACTAGAGGTCATCAGTTTCACTAAGCATACAGATAAAAATGCACCTACGGATACAGCGCAGCGAATAGAGAAAACTCAATACATTGTTGAAGAAAGCTTTGGCTATAGGTTCGAAATCCCCTTTATCAATATTTTGAGGAAGTTGTGTTTAGTAAACTATTATGACAAAGGTTACCTGTTTCTCTGATCTAGACTAGTTTATGTAGCCCTACACTCGTGTGATGACTAGAAAATAGTGCTATGTGACATTAGTTCTGTAAATTGTAACATACAATACACATAATATTCTACCACATACACATAAATCATACATTTGTAGAATATGTTATTTTACGAGTCAGGCAAAAGTGTTACCGGGTTCTTCCGAATTGTCAGTAAGCAATAGGCTCGCCTCTTATTACGTGGGACCTAAAATTCACAAGGTGAAATGTGGGTGTAATATCTATAGAATAGTCCTCATAATCCTTCGCCTAGACGCTATAAAAAAGATACATTTATAGAATATGGCATCTTACGGTAACGTAAAAATAATCAACAGAGAATTCCTGAAGCCGGGCGCGCCGTGCGAGATCAACATCGACGGCGCGACGGCGGAACGCGTGTCGGAGGGGCTGCGCAGCGGGTCGCGGTACGCGCTGGACCACGCCGCCGACCACGTGTACGGCCTGCTGCTCAAGAAGGACTGCTACCCGCGCTTCGTGCGCTCTGACCACTTCCAGCGCCTGCTCGCCGAGGGCAAGAATGTGCACCAGAAGAAGGCCAAGTCAGTCGCTTTTGTGTTAAGTCTACTCTAGCTTGTCTGATGGTCAATTACACAAAACTTGAAAGTTTTCCAACTGTGCACTGGATGTGAATAACCTATTAATTAAGTGGTAACCTCGGTGTATGAGACACATGGCTGTGTGTGAAAACACATCCAAGCCCCTGTCTGTCGTGGAGTGTCACACCTACCTACTATTGCTTTATGTGGATAGTCTGTGAGTGTGTTACTACCCCGGTCGTGCTGGCCCGTTTATGCTGAAAGCAGCAAGGCTCTACTACCTACTCAACTCCTTATTAAGTCTATATACAAGAGTTGAACAAAACTGTTTGTCGGCAGATTCTTCAACTTCGGTGGTCAAGTGAAGAAGAAGCCTGGCGGCGCGGTGTCGGGCGGAGGCGCGGGTGGGGCCCTGGCGCGGCGGCGCGGCTCCGACCGCTCGCTGTCGGGCTCCGCGCACGAGCTCGCCGTGTGCGCCGCGCAGCCGCCGCGCGCGCCCGACCAGCCCAGCCACAGCCACTCGCAGTCCAACCTCTGCGACATACCATTCAGGTAAAACGCACATACATGCACCTCTATCGCCATTAAGGCCTCTTGATACTTAATAGAAATGATGGGACTATTTTTTATTCTGAAACAAATATTTTACCCAATATGATCTTATCACTTTTAGAGGAAATGTAGAGATAAATAACTTCTTGTTTAGTGTAGCATCCGCAACATCCAAGTTCCGTAGCCAATTGTTCTGTGAACGTAATAAGTGTAGAAATAATCCTTACTTGATTCTCTTCTGTTTAAATTCAAGTTATTCCGTGTTACTATCTCGTTTGGTTTGTTCGCTCAGAGACCCGCTGGACGACGACACCGCTGACGTGTTACCGTGGGAGAGCTCGTCGCGCGACTACGGCGGCACGAGCCGGCGGCGCCAGGACTCGGCCGCGGACTCGGGCAGCTCGTCGTCCGACGTGAGCGCCGCCGTGTCGGTGGGCGAGCGCATGCGCCGCCTGCCGCAGCAGAGCACGCTCGACGGCGGGCTGCGCGGCGCGCCGCCGCCCCTGCGCCGCCTGTCCGCAGTGGAGCCGCGCCACCTCACCCCTCTCGCCTCTCCCCCCCACTCACCGCGACCGCCGCGCCCCGTGCAACACCCGCCGCCACCTGTTCCGCCGCCCCTCGCACACCCTACTCCTACCATCAGCGTCAGTTCCGCTCCTGACGACGAGTCTGGCACTGGATCGCCCGAGGAGCCCCGATCCATCGCCCAGTCCGACGAGCCTTCCTCCGTGTTCGCATCAGCGGACGCGACGCCCACGGAGCCGATGCGCCACGCGTTCAAGTCCGAGGCGTCCCCGAGCGACGGACCCGGCGAGAGCTCGCAGGAAACTCTGCAAGAGAGCGCTCCCATGAGGCCGGTAGCGTCAGTCGTCGGCGCTCGCTCAGTTGACTCCTGTGACGACTCGGGCGTCTCCGACTCCAGGGATTCGACCGACCGAACGAAATCGTCCGAGGACGACGTCGTGTCCGTTAAGCGTGTGCTATCCCGGGAACCGTCAACGACAAAGGAAACCAGTCCGGCCTCAACTAAAGATACTTGCAACAAAAGTGATATACCTGAGATCGACGACGACGCCGTTACGGAATGCGTGCCGATCGTCGCGCTGACCGTGACAAAGCCGGAGCAGGCCGAGAAAGTTGAATGTGTTGCGCCGCCGATGCCAGAGACGTCCGCCACTGTTCCGGTCACCTCCATGCCAGTCCCAGAATCGTCTGGTTCGGCGCCGGACACGCCAGGCCCGGCGCCGCTCGCTGTCTGCGAGGACATCGGAGTAGATGACGACAACGTAGACAAAGTGCCTTCGGCGCCACTGCAAAGGGTCTCGGAAGATTCCAGGGCGTCCGACGTGGACGCGACGAAAACTATTGCTCACAAAGACGAACTGACGTCGGTCTCTGAAACCACTATTGTTAAGCGTGGTAATAAAGGCATCGGGGAGCATAAGCAGCGGAACGACATATGTCCATGGGAGGACGAGTAAGTACTCGTGAGTTTTAGTTTGTGCATCGTTTAGCTGGCAGTTGTGTCGCCTGCGCACGTAGACACCGCGACACCGTGTTGTACCGCGGCGCGGGGACTGTGCAGTAGCGCACCGTGTTTGGATATCTCGGCTCAAGACGATTGTAGACGATAACGCGTAGGATTAGCTTGTAGTCATTCAGTCACCCCTAGTGTAATCAGGTTGTTTTGCATGATAGTTCCTGCATCCGAGTTGAATGAAGTGCTTGGTTCGATCGTTACACGATTATATTTTTTGAGATTATGCACAATTTTTAATTATATTTCTGTTAAGTAGAGCGATGTATGTATCTAAAATATGAATTTATTTTTATAATTTGTTACTTTGGTTTACTTGTGAATTTTCTTTGTATATACTGAAAGAAATGTAGATATAAAAATTAAATTAAATATTTTTTATGTCCGTTATGATTTTGGTTTGTATTATTTTCGCACGAATTGGCACGTAGTTATCAACATTAATTTATCATTCAAATTGCCTAGTGCATGATTGATAAACCCGAAAGATATGAGAAATATGACTTGTTTTTACGTAGTTATTGGTATCGTAATCAGACCTAGAAGGAATGCAGGCAGGTATCACAAAACATTAGAAACTGATAAACACTATCGATCAAAAAAGTGAATGGTACAAAATTTATTACTGTTTTGATGATTTGATTGGCAATATTGGCATGACTGAATTAAAATTGCATTGCAAGGTCACAGGGTGGAAACACATCAATATCAAGTGCTACCTCAAGGTCCTAATAGACAGAACTATGGGAAGAACCTAGGAGAAACTTATGCCATTAATTTTATAGAGAAGAAAACTTATTTACATATTATGCGATCTATTGACACCGTAATACCACACGATTGCTTCATAAAGTAGGTAGGCATCACATAACATTCACAAGGTTAAGGATGACATTTTCAAACAAGATGTGAGTACCAGTTATATGGCGTTATTTACTCCGCTGCGGTATATACCACTCAATCATCATTTTGAATTTATTTATTATCCCTTTGCCACTTTACATACCTATGTACGTCAATCGTTTGTAAAATATTTTAACAGTATGTAAAGTAGCACTATAGTTGAAAATTATGTACGCGTACAGAGGCACCATTATATCCCTACACTTCAGCAGTCAAGACTACGATGGCACATAATTAAACAGCAAGTAGGTATGTCTAACACAAACTTTTTCCCAAAATATTAATAACATGGAATTTTAAAATAGAAAGAAATATCAATGGATGTTAAAATTACCCAGATAATACCGATATGTAACAAAAGGATTAAAAAAAAAATATCAACACAAATTGCAAAGGTAACTAATGATTATGGTATGATACTCTTTGCTATAAATAATTATTCACCAAATCTGGTTCATCGTCAAAATGGGTTTCATCTAAATTAATTAATTTTACTTAGCCATCCAGAGATTCCTTGCAACATTTTAAGACCTTGACTGTTGCGCTTAGTAAGTATTCACATTCTAAATCAAATACTAACATGTCGCGGTAGTAAGGCTAACGTAGTTCACGTGACCCCGCCATTCAATGGGATCGGATAGAGGAACAACATGGTGGTTTTAGTGGGTAGTCCCGGCGCTTCTCGTTGGGGAGTCAACACGCCAGCCGGGGAGGGTAAGCCCGTAAATTGTTTGATTTCCATCATGAGTCAAAAAAAAATAAAAAAAATCAAATACCTCCGTGCGTGCTGGACTGAATTGAATTAGAATAACAGATTAGTCTTTCTTTCTCATCTATAGTGATAACTATACATTTTACAATTTAGCAACCTCTTTTAACTACGCGCACCGATCATACCGTACCTAACTAGGGCTTCGCTAAACCGATTACCTAGTCGCCACGCGCCACCTAATTTCCTTAGATTTGGCATTAGTATTCAGCCTAAATAAACATCTATAATCTTACTACTATTAAAAACGCGAAAGTTTATGAGGATGGATGTACATTTGTTACTCTTTGTTATCTACTTATTGCTTACTCATTAGAGTAGACTATTTATTTATCCCTTTATGCCGTTGGACATCAAAGTGCGTGAAAGCTCGGACAGAAGCTTGTAGGTACTGCAACTGTGTGTGTATTTATAAGTATAGTTTTCATACATTTTGGCCCCTAGGTCAAGCCTATCATCTACTTATTCACCGTGCTAGGTTAGCTCTACCTTTCTATAAGTAGGTATTACGCATAAGCAATACATGTACTTGAATAACGACGATCAAGAAAACATTTATATAATTATATTAAGTTTATTTATGAGTATACGAGTACATTGAAGTACCTATGCTAATTGATTCTCAAATGTGACTACACCTTTAAGTTATCTTTATGTATGCAAGTCAATATAATTATAGGATTTCCTTATTATTTTTCCTCAACCGGCGACTCGTGACATAATAAAAAAATACTGTTATAAATAAAGACAACAGGAATGCCATAATATTTTAATAGGCACAGTCTGATGCGAGCGCAGAATACATTTCTTTATCCAAGGTTCAGTTGTTTACAAAATTACCGTCAGTATGAATATAGGTACATTGTTCAATTTGTTCAGTATGTATATACAAATGATCCCGCAATATGTTAATCTGTATCCTTCAAATGAACATTGTGAAAATATTCCATGATTTATGATATATTATTCTAATTATTGTTTACATTTTACTCTTCATAATAATCCTTTATCCATTTAGCGACATAGTTTTTCAAACGTAAATACTTCATCCATTATTAGGTAAATTGGAATTTTTTGTACACAATGTTTTTTTCATTTGTTAACGTAGGTACATAAAATAAATTCGAAGCAACCAATAAGAAGATTAAAGCTTTTTAAATGTTAAAATCGAATCTAAGAATTCCGCCTTGACTCTAGGCACGTGTATGAAAGACATGTACCTAGTTATATAAGGTATAGGGATATAAATGTAGTATTATTAAATACACCATATATCAATAAAAATGCTTTTATCCGCATTTGATTAATTCAAACTTAAGATTACTATTTACAAACCAATAACTTCAAGGTTACAATGACACTTCCACCTACATTGTAGATGTTTTATGAACTCTTTGTGTTCTCTACCAAGAAATACTGCTCTTTTAGTACATTATTATCATCCAATAAAATCGTTATATCAATCCTATAACGTTGCCTCTTATCTGTTGTCGATATCTCGACTCAACACGAAATACAACGTGGCCGGTTATCCCGCTTGCGTATACAATCATTCGCATGACAAGTTAAGCTGATTATAGAACACTCATAGTTTTATGACCCTTAAGATTAAACGTAGTTGTAGTAACACTTTTTGTAGTTGTACCTAGTAAAAATTGTCGTAAACAAAGGAGTTCCTTATCTAAAGAAAAGTAAGAACTATATGTTGTATATGTTAATAACATAATATATAAAGTCTAAGATGTTAATACTATTTTCTCTTTTTCAGGAATTCCTGTGAGAGTGATGCTCCATTTGTTAAAACTTATGCAACGCTCGGTTATTTATAATTTTGTAGGCGAATATCAACAATATTTTATGATGTCAGGGTTATAGGAACAAATAATATTTAATTTTTTAACTTAGACCCTATGTTTTAATTATCACAGAGTTAGGCCATTATTATGTAATTATATGAATATTTTAAAGTAAATGATCGTTAATTATTAGAAAATATAATGGTTTTATTTTACGTCACAAATAGTTTATATATTGATTCGTACATTTTTCGTGAATCGTCACGATAATATCATAGCGAAATAGATCGTGACTCAGTTGTTGCAGATAAATGCTTGCCCATGATGATTTGTTCGTTTGTATTTACCCACCATATTAAAAATACATTAGGTTAATTCGTCGAAGCGCCTTGGGAGGCGATTTATCTGATCCCACCTCGTGACCCCCCAATCACCTAAAGAGGACAAGGACGACGCGTTGATACTATTGGTAGTGCTGATCTCTTCACCGACCTGCTTGTCTTCGTCAACGTGGAACCAGTGTCAAGGATACTACCAGCTGCAGCCGATACTTGATTTCTACAGCCTTAGTCTACTAGACTTACATTCAACTTCTACCTACTTCGTCAACGAACGCAATGTGGAATCATGTTGCAAGTAGGTAATGTAAGTAAAGTTGTATGTCAAATTTACAAAACGAAACACATTTCTAAAAAAATATTTGAACAGATCACCCTTTCTAGTGTTATCCAGTTGTAACCACCTTATTTACTAGTCTAATCGGGTTTTACTTTTTACACCAAGTGATTTTACTCTACTCAGGGCCACATACTCCTGTCCAGCCGCAAAAGTACGGGACCCTAACTACACCACTGTGTCTACAATATATAATTGGTTTGTTATAACCTTGAAACCTGATTGTGTTCGAAGTCCATTACATGCCCTTTCTCACAAGTGCAAACACGACTATGATACGATATTCCATCATGGAATGCCAGTGCCTATCTTCCGGCTTCATCATCAAAACTCGAAACCTAAGTCATAGTTCTTTACAAGATTTGTCTAAGAAATCCAACACAGCTATGATACGATTTTCCATCATGAAGTTCCAGTTCATGTCTTCCAGCTCAAATAATCATCAGATCAGTTTGACAGTAACATATTATTGTATTGTCATCAGAACTACATACAACTGCCAATTTTCATTACGTTACGACTCTTGGAAGATGGTAAAATTAGTAAGCTTAGATTCCATTACATAGTTACATACACGACGACCTAATAAAAGCGTGTTAAAAATAACAGTCTTACGAAATATGGCATTAGGTACAAATCACACTATCCCGGAACGGTGACATGTCAGACCAGCGTTTTGTTGGAACGGCGATTTGATGGACCGGCGAAGTAACACTCGGATTCGCATGACATATTAATTATGTGTAGAGTACATTGATTTACCTACATCTGGCACAAACGCCGAGCCCGGTGTTTCTGCAGATACGAAGTGAGGCCTAAAACACCCGGTTCAGTATAATGTGAATGATTTCGCTGAACCCTCTATACAACCAACCTTTATTTAATGTGTACGGTGACGAAATCTGGTGACACCTTCGGCCCGATGTAATAGGAACAGCGCTTGAATTAAGCTAAAATCTGAGTATGAATATTTTAAAAACTTTGTTTAGAAGTGTATAGCATCTGTTTTTTCAAACGTTCTTGTTTAGTTTTTTTCCATCTAGATGAGTAAGCATGCCTTTTTTGTACCTTTTAATGTTCATAACCATAGTGGTAGGTAAGTATAGTGGCATCTCAATCATAAGATTGAGATGCCACTATACTTATACCAGTAATAGGAAACCCCAGCATAAGCTGGGCTTTCCTATTACTGGTCTATCGAGAGTCTTTTAAAGCTTTTTTCGTGTGATTCGAGTATTATTAATTCCAGGGCGTGTTTTGTTGTTTGGATATTGTTTAGTACGTACTTAGACTCTATTAGTAAATCAGAACCTGAGAGTAACGTTTGCCATGCAGGTATTTACTAGCTGTGATTAAAGATGATTATATGGTTTTCTAACCCTAAGTATTCTTTTAAGTTTATCTTTGTTCAGATAGAAGGCTACAATAGCCTAGTGGCAATACCCTCAGTCTGCCATGCAGTGGGTATCGGGTTCGAATCCACGGTGCGCATCACTGACTTTTCGGTGTTATGTGCGTATTGAATTTTTAATTATCCCTTGCCCTGCGCCTCGGCGAGTAGGTACGTTAAGCCGTCGGTCCCGGTTGTAATGAAGAACTTTGACATCGTCGAATTGTCGTTATAGGGAGTCAGTTCCTCTGAATAAATTAGCACTAGTCTCGAGTCGGTTTATTCTAGTAACTAAACTATGGAATATCGCTATCCTTTTGGGTTGCGGAGATCAGACTGGCAGTCGTTCTTCGGAAAAGCTTATATTTAGTAAAGTTAGGGTCCCGTACTTTTGCGGCAGGACAGGAGTATGTGGCCCTGAGTAGAGTAAAATCACTTGGTGGTCTCCTGATTGAACAACTAGATTGTTTTAAGCTGAAAGATAAAACACCATGTAATACAGACGCACAGGCGGAGATGGAGAGGATGCGGGCTCATTCGCCTACTTAAAATAAATGTATAAATAAATGTTACAAATATTTCGTTATCAAAGACCAAAAAGTATAAAATAAATAAATAGTAAAAAAAAACACTACGAAAATACGCTTTTATGAATGCACATAAAAACGAAAAAATAATTATGGATCGTTCAAGTTGTCTCTATTTCAAGGCTGAAGTGTAAACTATGTGCTTTTAATATTTGATTGTAAAAGCGTGGGGCGCTGGAACAGGAAAGACTTTATTGTTAACAAATACTAATGCTACCTTCCTGGCGGAAGCTGCATGAGGTTGCACAAGAGCATAGCATTTATACCGCCAAAGCGTTACCAAAGGGAACCAAAGATATCTCGTCCACGAACAAGAACTCTACATTTTGCCACTGTTAACGGACTACCCTTATGTACTTAATTTCCTGAAATAAAAAGCATTAAAAATGTCGGTGAATGTCGTCTTCCTCGCTAATGGCGCATGTTTTGTCTGAGTTCGACAAACTGGTAATTTGAACAGACTGTTTAATGTAGAGCCACTTACTACTCGTGCAGCAACTCCAGTTAGAGCGCCAATCTGTGTTACCTGCTTCCCTTAACATCTGTTCACTTTACTTGTGAATAAGTTAAACAAGAACGTCTTTCCTGTTCCAGCGCCCCATACGTTTACAATCAAATATTATAATTAAAAGCACATTGTTTACACTTCAGCCCAGAAATAGAGACAACTTGAACGATCCATAATTGTTTTCTCGTTTTTGTGTGCATTTATAAAAGCGTGTTTTCCTAGTGTTTTTTAAACTATTAATTTATTTATTTGAGCTTACGTCACGATCTTTTAGCTACGAGAAACAACTACAATTTTGCACTTTTGAACAAAAACTACTCGCAGACCACAAAAAATGCTAAGAGTAAAAAATTGTATCAGCTATTTAGTACAAAGTAAGGTTCGCGGTAAAATTGATCAATTTGGAAGCCTCTGCTTACTATTTTTGTTGATACATCATATTGTTATGTTTATTTTCAAAATCTACGATTTTCAGTAGTTACTTTACGCTTTTAAAGTATAAATTAAGAGTATTCAGTGAAATGCTACGAGTTAACTAATGCTAACGTCACCATTACACAATTTGCCGAATAAGTAATTAGATACTCTTAAAATTCATATGCATAAACATTACTGACTGTAGGTAGAGTTAAATTTGATTGTGTGTTATATTCATGAACTAAATGTAGTTAAGTAGCTACATTTATGCAAACGAAATTATAAAACATAAATACTGTGTGCATTACGTATGCACTCAGTAGTTTAAATAATAAATTTGGCAAGCACGTGACAAATCCTTTCAACACCAGTAAATATCCTACAAATGTAAGAGATGTAAAAATAAGTATAGTCCTTAAGAATTATTTGCAGACCGACACCTAATATTATTACAAAAAACAACTGATAAAAAATGAATACACCTAAATACATTTACATTATAAATACAGGAACCCGATTGCGAAACAAATAACCCGACTTATCAAATAGAGATTTCTTAATTTAAAATAAATAACACAAACACTGTATACTCACAACGTTTATTAATTTTCGAATTTGATCCAAACAACACACAACATCACAGACGCATTACAAAGACATCAATTGAATTCGAAATCACTAATACTGATACAAATAAATTTAAATGTTCCTTAACCTAAAGGTGCACTGTGCATGTAGAATGCGTGAACTCAGATATTAAAATATATTAATCTAGATTATTTTATGATATGACTAGTCGAAAACCTCGCGGCATACGCCGTCGGGTCCCATCTTGTAACCTTCGGGACAGTTAGCCGGGACTTGCACCATATTCCTGCTAGTGATGGTGACTTCAGGCGGGGTCTCAATCGTGTTGGTCTCTCCGCCTACATCCTTCTTTGCGTCTGCTGCCGCAGCCTTGGCGTCAGCAACTTCATCGGGGTATACCACGCGGTCGGAGTCAGCCATTCTGCAGATTCAACAAGAATAATTGTATTGTTACAGATTGTTTAATGAACTAAAAGCATCTAAGCTTTACTTGTATTTAATTATTCTCAACTTGAGAATTACGAGCGCTATGAAACAAAATTTGACTATTCGGGCGATATCGTTTTGATATTTTACTTTTTAAAGGCTTTTTTGTTGATAAAATATTTATTCAATGTAAGCTTACATTTAAAAAATGAGACAACTGTTTCACAACATAAAACGGCATTTTGTACGTTGTAAAATTCAGGTTCTGAGACTTTCAAGGCTCCTAAAGCCCTTCAAGCATTCCTGAACGAAACCTGTTTGAGATGTGTGTTAATGGCGATATAATTTTAAGCAACGGTAACTTTGCCGAATTCGCGTCTTAACCTTCACACAACCATCAGTTCAGCAGTATAGGAACCTTGAGACATTGAACAAAATAGTTCTAACAATACATTTATTTTGCCACTTGATATCCTAGTAGCTCCGGGAGAGTTGTGACGAATTCCTAGAATTCATAAAGAAACATTATCTGCAACTGGCAAAAAATGGAAGCGTCACGAGTCGTGGACATCGAAGGCCACTGTTAATATGTCGTTGACGTTTTTGTTCGCTATTATTATGTTCAATGAGTTTATTTTAGTTTAATTAATTATTATTTCCTTCTCATAATATTATTTCATAATACATAATAATTATGTATTGGGAAAAAATATTATGATACTCACTTCATAATATTAGATGTGGTCATAGTATGACCACATCGCAATAATCAGGTAAGTATCCCCAATGGCCTATAAAATAATATATATTTGACATAAGTTGACTCGATATATTATATGACGATATAAATTTTAATGACCCTTGTAAACGTTGTAGCAAAACAATATAAGAATGTAATGTTATTATTTTATTATTGTAAATTATGTAGGAATTTACTGCGAATGACATATTATTCTCATGTGCATCAATCATAATAAAGCCTCTTAAATATTTTCATAATATTATTATTGTCTCAAACAATACTCGATAAATAACAACCAGACAAATTATTTTAATAATGGATAAAAATATAAACATAAGATCGAATTCTAACGGTACGATTTTCTTTATAAAAGTAATGTTTACTTACATTGAATGAAAGTGATTTATATAAATCTGCACTAGTTTCTCACAAAGCACACGTTTTACTCCTGGCACAGAGCACGACTGATGCGGTTGCCGGCCGGCACACTGTTATATACGAACATTCCGCAGGACTTTATCGTAAACAAGCCCACCGAATGACGTCTACATGATTCACTGATTTATTTAATTTCTACGCCAAACCTACCTGGAATATTTACAGTTTTCTCTTATCAATATTTCCTGCAGCCGTCGATGACTTCACCTTATCAGCCAATATATTTATACCCTCTAGACGCTCCTTAAAGAAACCCACTGTAATCATACGTATTTTAATGATTCATTATATTATCACAGAAACACAAAGTTTTTGATGCAATTGCGCAACCGGATGGAACTAGACTAGGTATTATAAGAACAAGTAATTCGCATCTTATATTAAATTTACTGTCATATATGGCATCTATGGGACCTTAATCTAGAAAGTTTGTTATAGAAAGCTACTCTAGAAAGTGGTTAAGCTTGGTTAACCTCAATGATAATACCTAGAGCTGGTTGATTGTTGCTTGGCTTATAAAAAGCTTTACGTCCAAAGTTAGAGTCTGACATTACATGTTTTATAACTTAATGGGAACAATTTTAGTGTTAGTGGACACAATTTTGAATTCTTATCAGCTACCGTCAAGGTCGTATTAAGTAAAGTTTGATGGACAAATTGTCTGTATCCTGAAATAACAACTAGTCTGCGTAACATTGTAAACAAAATACATAATATTGTCGGCCACATTTTGAGTTATGAATTATGAGTAAACATTAGCATGCACACTATAAGTATTTAACATAGCAACAAGCCTTCAAACGACACAGATTACCCCATCAATGCCCCATTTAATCTGTTGATAATATTAACTGGAATGTCGATAACGAATCGAAGGATATATATTCCACATTTACCTTCGTGAATTACTTGTATAATAAATACTGTCGCAAATTTTATGGCGGAAGTAATTGTAAATATTTGCGTAATGCCATGTTATGAACTTGTCAAATTTTAAAATTTATCTGGATTATTAGGATTTATTGGCAATATTGGATTTATTTAGGAAGTACGCATGAGCTATTTCTCAGTACAATGTCACATATGACGTCGTTGGAATTACGCTGTAGTTTTTGCCTAACATGTGCGAATTTCACCCACAAGACAGTAGACATGTAGGCATATTTCTTAGAAACTAAATAAACATTTAGTAACAATAAGTATATTTTAATGTTTGCCTTGTTAACTATGTTTCTCCACTCGTAGTATTATCATGAATTCGTCAACATATTAGGTAGATGTGGTACAGAGTAGCAAAGCTAAAATTTCAACATTACCTTTGATAAGGCTTCCGTCTTAAATAAAATAGATGTTTTGTATTTTAATTTTTACTAACGATCCAATAGAGTTGATACAATAAGGTGTCTTAATCTTTTGCTATAATGAACACGAGTTCTGTCATTAGAATTCTTAGGATAATATGTCAAAGTTAGCATGTGTAAATACTTCGACAACAAGTTTTAAAGAGATGCATCTTTGTATCTATTCTGTCCCCAGAAAACTACCTCGCGAGCATGTTACCAACGATGGAAAGCGCGCGCCGATACTACTCAATGTCGGCTACGTACGTACTTCATGTTACACGTTAGAATGTGACCAAGAGACTTGAAGGTCTTCACAACCATTTTGGCCCCTACACAGACAGGTGGAACAGGCTGGGGTCGTCGTCTCGATTTAAATACCATTATTTCAGTTATTGATTTGTTTCGGCATATTGTTCACATATTGTCAATAACTTCCTTAAGTCCTTGATAGAGGGACTGATCACAAGAAAATATCATCAACATAGCTCAGATTGCTCACTGAGAGTCCGCCTCGTCTTACTCTGCAGGATAGTCTGTAACTCTCGGTAACGATACTTTCCCACCTGACATTGTTGTGCTTAGTGTATGTAGAGATACCAGTATCTTATTAGCCCAACATGTTACTGTTGTCTAACTTCTGCCAAAGAGTTTGTAGTTGATGGTGTCAAAAGTGCGGCTAAGATCTAGGAAGCAAGCATAAAAAACTTGTGCCTTGATCAACATTATTGGAATGAAATAATAGGCATGTCAGTGGTAACCTGTGCCCAAAAACCAAACTGACTATCATCGATATTAATTGACATACATATTTCTTTGTGTATAAGACGTTCAAGCACCTTGGCCACGATTGTTGCGAACGAAATAGGCCTGTAGTTGGTTATACTCGAGATGTCACCAGTTTTATTTTTAGCGATGGGAACTACTATTGTACGCGTTAAGTCCGTCGGTAAGCAGCAGGTAGAGGTTAAAAACCTGCGCCAATATCTCGCAGATATAGGTACTCACCCGCATACAGGAATGCTCAATACTAAGGCCATCATGGCCCGAACACTTGCCGTACTTCATGCTTTTTAATACAGATCAGAGTCAGAAGTGACTTGAAAAATTCTCTTCTCTTTTACCAAAAGAGACTTTCGACGTTCCATTATTTTCTAGCCCGTGCGCCATGATGTGATACATCAAAATTATGCCTGCGTTTACTAGCAATTTTTACTTTATAAGTCTCGCCTTCTTCGATGACTTCCTCTTCTACACACCACCTAAATAAGGTTGAATAGTATAACTTGTTAAATGACTATTCAACTAACGACGCAGTAGATAAATTTTTTTCTATACTAAATTAATATATTTTACAGTTTGTTCCTCTAAATAAAAACACGAACAGTTGTAAATTTACCGAATGGTATGACCGGGCCCTCGGGCATATAATGCTAGAAAAAGATAAGGTTGGCGCGTTGGCTAAAGTATAACAACCCTCGAGATTATATCGAATTGCGCTCCTTCGTGCACGTCAACATAAGATGCAAAAGGATAGAATTGTCAAGCATAATGCACAAATAGAGGACAGTATAGCGCGACAACCTAAATTATTTTGGACTTATGTTAAATCCAAACGCAAGGGAAGCCAATATCCGAAGCATTTTAACTTAGACGGTGTGGCTTACAGAGATGGAAGCAGGATTAGTACTGCATTTAACAAATTCTTCCAAAGCATGTTCTCTCAGACTTTGAATCCCGCGTTAGTAAGCAATATCATGGAATATAACTTTAATACTATAACAAATATGTCCATTACGGTAAATACTGTGGAGAGTATGTTGCTGTCACTGGATAAATCAAAAGGGCCTGGCTGTGACGGAATACCAGCTATATGTTTATCTAATTGTGCAAAAAAATCTAGCATATCCTATAACGCTGCTATTCAATAAATCAATGTAAGACTGCGTTTTCCCACATGTATGGAAAAAGCACATATAATACCAATACATAAGAAAGGATCAAAATTTGATATAAAAAAATTATCGCCCTATCTCAATTCTCAGCACTCTAGGAATATTTGTTTGAAAAAAATGTTTAAAATCGTATTTATCCTGTTATATCAGCCGGTATTCCTCACAATCAGCACGGTTCTCTTAAAGGCCGGTCAACCACAGCGAATCTGGGAACCTTTTCCCATTATGTTCTGTGTGGTATGGATAGTTCAGGGCAGGTGGATGTCATATACACAGATTTTGAGAAGGCCTTCGACCGCGTCGACCACCTGTTCTTATTGAAAATATTACAAAGTCTGGGTATCCGTGGCGATCTGCTTCGGTGAGTCCGTTCCTATCTCTCGAATCACTCCCAGGCAGTGGTCATAGGTGGTTTTAAATCAGATTTCGTTGATGTTCCCTCCGGCGTGGCACAAGGCTCACACATGTGTCCTCTTTTTTATTGTGCGTATATACATATATGACATAGGTTAGGCTGCTTTAGGTACGCTAACCATCTCGTTACGCAGATGATACAAAAATATATTTACAGATTCGTACTCGTACTGACTGTGAAATGGTACAGAGAGATTTAAACGCATTATTTAAGTACTATGAATCAAATAATATATCGGTGAACATCGACAAATATCAAGTAATCAATTTTAGTCGTAAGAACAACCCCATAAAATACGGTTACAGATTCGGCAACTGCTTGATTGAAAGATCACAGTCTGTGTGCGATCTGGGAGTTCTGCTGGACTCAAAGATGCTACTTGCACAACATATTGAAGCCATAACACAAAAAGGAATGCGTAATTTAGGGTTTGTCATACGCACATGTGCACCGTTTAAAAATTCTAGTTCATTCAAAACTGTTTTCTTCGCCTATGTCCGTAGCATCTTAGAGTACGGCAGCCAGGTCTGGTCCCCTCAGTATAATGTCTATATCAAACAAATTGAACTCATTAAAAAATGTTTTATAAAGCATCTTAACTTCAAAACACGTAAGCGCCATACCGGTTACATAGAAGACGTTACTTGTTGACAGACGCGTCATGCTAGATGATATGTGCTTTTTATTTGATGTCCTTTGGATTTGTCCTCAGCTCTTATCTACCATTCCGTTCAATACACCACACGTGCCAGAAATACTAGTTTTTTTTTTCGGTACCTCCTCATCGCACTAATTATAATAATAATAATAATATTCATTTATTTCAGGTAACAATAACCCATATAGATATATACCTTAAAGACTAACATACATAAAATAATAATATAAAATTAAAACAGGGTGTTGTTGTTTACGTTGTTTTCAAGTTAGGCTGAGTGTTATTTCGTAACCTCCCGTGAAAACGCCGATACACTACACCCTTCGGCCAAAACTCTTCCTTGAGGAAAGTGTCAAGATGATTAGTCGGCACTCGAACCACGTACGACTTGAAGTTCGTATCATGGCGAGACTCCAATCTCTCGACTCTCAAGGTCTAGTTAGTCTTCGTGCGTAGATACTCCACGACCTCTTCGTCTTTCGTAGAGTGCTGCAGCCGGGACAAGTACATCAGTGTGGTGGGTATTGCGGGACGCAGCAGCATGTTAGGTCCTGCTAACCCAGTACCCAGTAGCGGCTTTAGGGGGGGGCGACCGGGGCGGTCGCCCGGGGCGCCAGGATCCAGGGGCGCCGCAGGCGCCCGGGCCTTGTCAAGTGCGGGGTTAAAGGGTACACTAAATGTGTCCGTTTATAAGATTTTTAAAGATGCCTGAAATAGTAGATATACTATGAATTGCGGGGTATGGTAAAGTGAGTGAAGAAAGAATCGCAATGGGCGCTAGGCTAATCATCGGAAATTAAAGAATTAAGTAAAGAATTTATCTCCCTGACAAACAGATATATTTTTAATTAAATATAAAGTTATAGACGTTTTCTTCATGTAGATAAAATGTTTTAACTGATTATGTTATACTATTGGTCGGCAAGGCTTAGAATAACAACACCATATTCCCTTCCATTGGTGAATGTATGAGGCGAATAACGGATTGTCAGCGGAAAAGGTGCAGCAGCGTTATTTGTGCAGGCCAACCTGCATAATATCCAACGTAGTGATTATGGGCAAAGCCTACCATGAAAAGTAACCAAAAAATACGGTGCCTAGTCCATAGCCATATTATGCCTGCTCACGGCAGCGGCCTTGGTCATGGTAGTTTAAGGGATGCTAAGAATCCCCGGGCTATGGATAGCTGCCAACATCAATTGAACCTAGCTACAGACAAGGAACTTAGTTGACGGCTGGAATTGAGTGGAAAGTCATGATAGCCCTTGTATCGGGCGGGCTGCCTACTTTACTTCAGGCATGTAAGCTAACGACCCTATGGTGACGTGGTTATCTCGACAATAAACAACTGTCTGTGACAACGGAACTGAGATCTGGAACGTCTAGACCCAGGTAGAGTACCTTGCACTGAATTAGGGTTATCGCGTGGAGAATCATGTTTGGGACCGCATATAGCGCATAATTATGGGAACATAAGAAGCCATAGGAGGCAAATGCTAAACAAGTTCAAGCAGGAGATGACGGTTTTTCCTGGGTCATCTATCTATTCATATAAGTATATAAAATTCAATCTTCGTTTGTTTGTATAACTTCGTAAAGTCTGAAATTTTAGATTAAGCATTGGAGGCTTTGGTAACTTCGTTCAGAATTTCCTGGAAAAGTCGTTTGAACAAAAAAAAGGAATAAGCAAAAAGACCTTTAAAAGGCGATGCAGGGTTCGCCGGGACAGCTAGTAAATAAATAAATAAAATTCTACTATTAAGTGGTTTTACCTCTTGCTAGAAGCTTGTCAAAATATAACCAGTTTAGTACTTTACTTTGTCATATTTCAAGGACATAAATAACAGCCTGAGTTTGGCTTCTTGATATACATATTTAACATATTTTGTATGAAACTTATTTCATGACATAACAATACTGATGTGCATGGGCATGACGAGAATATTTGTGCATTTCACAAATTGTTGTTTTGAGTCTGGGTGTCTTTTTGTTCTCGTTAGGAATTTTTGTAACGTCGGTACTTGCGTTGTCTGCTTTGAATCGAAAAAGTTCGATAAGAATAAAATTTTGAACATTTTCGTACAATACTCTAACTCCGTAAATTCAAGTTTCCCGTAAATTCGGTAATACCACGAAGATTGAAATCAAGCTCTCCATGTGAAACATACATAATCCTAGATCCGCCATTACCTATGGTTAAAATCCTTAAACAAAAACCCTATGATCTCATGATAGATTACTTGTGAGATAAACTTAAGTCGAGGCATTGATTATTGTATTAACGAGGCAAACAAAATCAAGTAAGCGTAATAATAAAAGGTCGGTATACACGTGATGGCGCGGTGGCAGCTGGTTTACTGTGTATCCTTGGCTTATACACCAAAGAACGAATAAAATATTCAGCATCAAGATAAGTAAGTTTACTTGATAATCGAATATTTTCCATAGCTTGCGTCATTCACCGTACCGGTGCAAATACTCCGAGCACTAGATTATGGGTCGGTCACTTTGCTTAGTATTTCAGTTAGCCGAGCCTGCCGACAGCACCACGTGTGGGGACGGATGATTGCACTCCACGCCGCGCGGGTCGTGCAGATGGCCCATGGTTACAACACTTACGACGCAATTACTTGTATAACAACATTCTGTGCTTGTGATCATTGTGTCTGTCTGTATACAAAATAAGGTGAAATATTAAGAAGAAGTTATATAACTGAATGGTGACTGCAATAAAATCATAGGCAACCTAGGCTGCATAGAACCAAATATGTTACAGATATTATTGAGGCAGGAACGTACATGTATTTATAGTATTACTATCGGCTATACTAGGCTATCGGCTCTTTTCCGTATACTTGCTTGCTTCGTATACTTTCCTTAGTTGCCTCATACAACACCAACGGAATGAATTGGGGTAGAGACATTGCATTCTTAAGCCTCGCGGACGACCACACTCGGCGTAGTCACAAATGGCGAGACGGGCTTTAACCAGTACACCATCCGCGCAGTCAATTATCTCTTTGGCTCGTATCGTTTCAGGCTGTCGTAAAGCATGGCGTCCGTCTACGTTGTCATGTCAATGTTTGGAATTTGTTTTTAATATTGACAAGTTTTATGAAACGACATCAACATCAATTGTCAAAAATTTTAAAGGAGTCCTGGGAATTTATAATAAACTTAAAAACAATACTGTTTACAATATGGTTCATGTTATTGCATTACTGTTTTATTGATTTGGAAATGCAAAGGAGTATTAGTTTGGATAAAGTAAGTAGATCACATAAAATGTTAAAGTTGCCAGCAAATAAGAGACACTCGATGAATGATTACTTGTTTTTCTGCAGATAAATGGTACTGAAGTGGTGTCAAATGCAAGAAACAGTGCACACAATAACTCACCCGAGTAAGTATTTACAATTTACTCGTCCTAAATATTGATTAGCTACGATTTGTAAACTAAACATATAAAGTGGATAACGTTCATACAGGTGGTAATTAAGGAGTTTTAGTTTAAATAAATAATAGTAGGTCATAGGTACACTTTGTAGTCATCATAAATTATGATAGGTAGAAACCTACCTATGTTCAAGTTCTTTCTAATATTTTTGTATCAAATAGATATACACATACTCTTTGAAACGTCATGGATTTTCTCTATGCATACTGTTTGCATACTGCCAAAGGGTGTGGATCCATGACATAGACTTCAGCGAACAGCTCATACCTATGTAGATACTCTATTAAAACACCTAGATTTCTACTCTTCCGTAACAAAGAGCAATAATTTTAAGTTGCGGGCATTTTAAGTAACATTTAGTTGTTCGGAAGTACAATATATCAGGTACTTATTATTATGGTTCAGCGCGGCTTTGAGATGCTGTTTGCTACTATAGCGCCCTATTCGTTTGCGAGTGCTGTCATGAAGATAGCATGCTGCGGGTTCGTAGTGCGCACGCCTCGAGATAGTCCTTCATTCTCAATCATTCCCCTAGCGTTATCCTAGTTGCAGCCCGGGTCCGCTTACAAGTCTAACCAGATCTGGCTTTTCCACAGAGCGACTCGTCTGACCTCTCAACCCAAATTGTATTTAGACTAGGTATTGTCAGTTTATTCAGAGGTACCTACTGACTTCCCTATAACAACTGCCAAAGACCTGCATGAAAGCCGAGACCGACAGCTCAACGTGCTCCCCCAAAGCATAGGGCAAGCGAAATTAAATACTCACATGACTTCGAAAAGTCAGTCGTGCTGGCCGAGGACTTTAACCAAATACCCTCTGCATAGCAGTCCGTTGATATCTCTACTAGGCTATTGTGGCCTTTGCAAATTCGCTTCTCAAAGCCTTATGTTAGTAATGTTTCGTAAACATGTATTAAACTAAAGAAACTCAAATCAGTAGAATAGAAACATCTTTACATTTACAAGGATAAAATTAAAGCAATAATCTTAATATTATTTCCTCTAGTATTATCATACCTCAAAGAAAACGCTTGCGGCCGGTGGGCAGCATATTCGAGCATTACTGTATAACTATTAAGCCGAAATTGTACAGGAGCAGCTCTTTATCCGAACTAACTGCACAGACAAGTGATTTCAGTGAGTGAATCGTTCGTTAGTATTCCTTTCCTGAAGTTTATTCCATCGCGCACTCTATTATTTGCTGTAGTCATATTTAAGCAACTCATAGGCCTAGTTTCACCACCTCTGAATAAGTCTTATCCACTAGATAAATTCGGACAGGAACGAAACTTATAAATTATAAATTCAAACTAGAACGAAATTGATATGGTTTATCTGACAAATAATGTAACAGGAACTTATCAGACAGCTGTGAAACTGGGCAATAGTAGAAGTAGATATTCGTTGACCACAATAGACAATTAGTATCAGTGACGTCGCGTCTGCGTCCGAGCATTTACTAATTATGGAAAAGTAGGAGGTGCTGTCCGATGTTAGCAGCATAGCACTAATTTTGATCTCCTTCAGTAGTGTGAAGGGAGCAAAATTAGTTAGTACTCTAGAAATTCGTGAATGCACATATTGCAATAAATGTGCTTCATTTAAATGCTGTCTTATGAATAGTATAGCAAATAAATGATGAGTATGAAGCTGTATGGTACCTATACGTTGTTTGTTGCAAAACTCCTAAGAGGCTTTTTAACTTTTGACAATATTTAGTTGTTGTGAAAACGTACATCGTTTGCAATACAATAGAATCATTACCCAAATAAGTCAACAATATTGAACAGTTGACTATATAATTTGAAGTACCGAGAATCACCAAGGCTTCGTATCTACTTGCATTAGACAATTATTGATAAGCACTTTAGACGGGTTTTCCCTGTAGCTTATCGTTACATCGAAACGCTGAGTACCTACTGATAAAAATACTTTGATCCCAAATTGTTCTGAAACGAACTATAAAATTGAATGCCAGTAAATGCTTACAGCCTGTGACCTCTTCGACAAGACGGCTGTATTCTCGGTTCGTCTAAATATAAACAGTATCATATGTACTGACACTGGCAAGTTCGTCTCTTTAGACGAACTGGGAAAACAGCCAGACTTTTTAAGTGAGAACGGGTTCTTACAGGACTGGAGTAGATTGCTGGATAGGATAGCAACGTCATTATTCCTGCGGGATGGTGAATGAACTATAACGGCCGTTTCTTTACAGATTTAAACTATTTTAAGACGTGTTGTTTGACTAACAATAAACTGCAGCAAAATTATTACAACAGTGGCGGCGACGCTGTCACGCACTATTGCGGACGACAGACTAAACCATTAATGTCGTGGAACTTCAAAGGCAAGTAAGTATTAATTTCTATACCATCTTTAAAAATAGGAATAAAGTTCAACCTCTCTAGCGGTGAACCAATTATTTTATATTTATCGTACAAATGGATAACCTGACCTGAGTGTAATTTTATCGCAAAGCCTCTAGAAACATCAAAGATGTCAAACTTTTTGTTATATTTGTCTCCCATTGGCCGATTTCAATGTTTCTTTGAAAATCTTGCGATTGTGAACCTATCACTATGAAAATGCTCAATTAAAGTTTTCAAACAATAAAACATTTTCACAATGATTGAACTAAACAAATAGCTGCTACTAAAAATGCCTGTTAAACTATTTAACAATAAGTTACATTCATAGAAAGCCTAAGAAGAAGTCAGAAATGTCGCCTGAGTCTTATGCGTCCAAGTTCGCGACGGAGTTCCTCACGAATTTCCAAAGAGACAGAGATGAGACCGACGCAAATCCGTCATCTTGCGTAGACAACTCCAGGTAGCGTTATATACTTATTTGATTTGAAACATCCTGAGAAACATTCGTCACATTTTATACTCTCATAGATAGCACAAAGGGCGTAGTCATCTTAGCAAGTGTTATAAGTTCGATCCTCACATGGGACGTTCCTAAAGATTCTGATGGTTTTTAGGTTGTCCAGTAACTATCTTCGTAAATTTTCTCACAGCATAGGAATTATTACTATTGCGAAAGTCGTTTTTTACCTGATCTTACTTTTCATAATGTTTAATGTGCATCAAATTATCCACATATTTACACTCTTACTCTTTGTGGTGCTTAGTAATAACTTTTCTTGCTTATTTTTCAGTATTGACAGCACTGATAATGTACCCAGCCAAAAAGTTGCAGCGTTCCCTTTCAAATCAACCCCCAGTGGTAATTTGAAAGTTCAATCAAATCAAGTAAACCTTTTTCATTTATTCGTCATCTACACTTATTTAGTTTAATTAGATAGGTAACAAATAAGGCCAACATTTAAACATAAATACTACGTTGCAATAAAAAAGCAGTCAGTCTTGGTTAGCGCATTCCGTTTTTATTATTCTACCCCAGTCAATCAATTTGTCATAGAAACTATGAGACAAACAGTAAAAATGTTTCCGTCCATTTATTTACGAAATAAATCAAGTCTCGAACTCAAGACTGCTCTTGTAAGACTCCAAATGTCAACTGATTAAATTTTTAATCAATATTTTAGTGTCACTGATTTAGCGTGTGTTTTCCAGGTAGTATTCCAATCATCTACAGTTGGGGTACTATTAGCAGATCCGACACAAGCAAAAGTAAAAGTGAAATTCGAAGGCAAAGCTGGAGATGATGCTGACGATGACATAGGACAGCCTTTTGTTAGTTTGTAAAAAAATATGTACATTGAATAATCCATGATATTGAGTTATACATGATATTCGATAGAAATACTCATAAGCTAATTCTCGGTTTTAAGGAGAATGAAGACGATTCAGAACCACAGCTACAGTTTGGCCCAAGAGACATACAAAATTCTAATTTTGTAACGAAAACTACTGCTGCACCTAGTGATCGCAGCAAACCAAAAGCACCAGAACCAAAGGAAGAATTGGGCAAAGATCTAAACAGTCTAGGCTACACGTCTGCGGAACCTATCGATTGGATGCGAGTACAATTACCAAAAAAGCAAGACTTATTTCAGGAATTTTACCGTAGAGTCCACAATTATATGTAAGTCAAATGTATAACTAATGAATTTAAATGTATTTCATAAAATATGGTATTTTTTTCAGAAATAGATAATTGAAATCCGCAGGATTCAGTGTACGAGGTTATTTTTCATTTTACAGAAACACTGACACAGTTATTCACATCGGCGATGAAGAATTTCACTGTCACTACATAGTGTTACAAGTTTACTCCTCCTTCTTTGACATGAATCCACATAGGGAACTCGAATTACCTATTGTAAGTAAAGACACATTGAATAAAAATGCCAAATGGTTACCTGTTTATTCGCCTTATTTGGTGATACTTTAATTTCAAAATATCAGTCGGTACCTACATCATTAAAAAGCAAGGTATAAATATTATTGCTTAAGTCACAACTTTCATAAGTTACAGGTATCGGTCATAAGGGATAGCTACCAAAAATTAAATTACTTGGAATCATGAGGTTACTTTATCTATGTTATCGCGTCACTCACACTGCACCGTGCCCTTCCCATGGCCCAAAGAATTTGTCACACTTTAGCCCACAACCTGTAATATCACTAAATAAATGATACTTTTACAGGCAAATGTCACACCAGTTGCTTTTCAAACAATTTATGAATGGATGATCTTCAATGGTATTGAAAGTAACAAACTGCTAAAGAGAAGCAATATTTTAGATTTATTCTGCGCTGCACAGTATCTTGCTATTAAAGGTGCAGTCATCATTCCTAATTATTTATATAATTGGTTATACTTAAATTGTGAGTAAGTGCCTATTACTTCATTGTTGAATGTGTTAAACAGATTTGGAAGACCAATGTTGGTCTTTTATCGTGAATGAAAATTTATTTTGTGAAGATACTGCATTCACGCTTTTTAGAGAAGCGAGGAAAAGGGGTATGACACCTGTTATGGATCTGATGGTAAAGTAAACCTTATATATATAATCATAAGTATGTATTTAGATAAATCAGTCCTTTATCAGTTTATTAATTTCAGGTACCACGTGTGATGAGATTCTTTTTACCTCTTGTTGCTTCAAAGGATTTCATTGCACTAGACCCTGAAGAGTTAATGACATTTCTAAAGTCAAACTACATATCTGTAACGAGGTATCTATTTACATTACTCTTTGTTCAAGCCAATGATCTTTATCGTTTTAAAATATAAGTTAAACCTAAAAGTGGACATAATGTCTTGTGGCATTGTACTGTTTTCTTGGGTTTACGCGAATGTTACGACACGAGAAACAAGATTTCCAGATATTGTTAAGATGAGTACTTGAAGCACGTGCTCTATAGTACGTAGGTACTTACATATTAACTGGTGCACAAGTTTTCCTTATGTTTTCTAATATATAAGAATTCTACTACCTTATTATAAATCTTTAAGATAATTTTATGGACTCCCCATTAGATAGTAGGTTTATATATTCTTAAGCATAGGAACGCCTTACATTGATTACAATGCGTCAAATAATAGCGTTACTGTCAATATTTTCCACAGGATATTTTGGCGAGGATTGGCATTTTACGGTACTGTAGGATTTGTGAACTTTTGTTTCAACATGACCATGCCACTTTAGACAACGTTTGAATTGACCCAACTTGGCGTCGAGATATTCTAAAATATTTCTACTTGAGTGATTAATATCCAGGAATATGAACAATTTCTGTCTCCGCTACTGATATAGAAAAGACTAGATGCACAGTCTCGAACTAAAGTGACATTCAAAACCGTCCACGTTGTGTTAAACTACATAGTTACAGTTATAATAATTTACGTCGTAACATTTTGTCATTTAACGCCTGCACCGTGCGATGAACGATACAGTACTATTTGAAAAAACATACAAAATGCATGTATTTTTCCGGGCGGTTTTGAGACGCTGACTGTGGGTCTATGATTAATTTATCAATGTTCTTCGCCTAATTCTAGTGAGATTGAAGTACTGATGGCTGGAGTACGATGGTTGTACGGCGACTGGTCCGCGCGCCGGCGGTACGCAGTGGATGTGATGCGATGCGTCCGCTTCGGCCTCATCTCCCCGTGGCAGCTGGTGGACATCAAGCGCAACCCAGACAACGCCGAAATATTGGAAATAGTCAATGAGCCTGAAGTACAGCAGATGGTCGATGATGGTCTTGCGTAAGTGTCTGTAAATCAATGGACGATTTGATAAGTTTTTTGACCGTCACAATCATGTGTCGACATACTTGCTACTGCAGGGTATACCTAGTACGGTAGGTGCTACTCCCAATTTAGTTTGTCATTATTGTCACCTATAGATGACAATGGCGCTCATAACATTACTGAGCAGATTTTTTTATTGCTGTCAGAGGCCCAAGAGGTAGGCCAGAGGCGTCATTATAAGTATAAAAAGTAAAGACATTGATATCTTACCATTATAAAAGAAATATTAAAAAGCACTTAACTATCTCATCTACAAATTATCACGAAGAAGAAAATTTGAAGAAAACGACAATGAATGGGATGTGGATTAGTAAATTTAATGCGTCAATATCTACAGGTACTGTTATTGCCGATATTAGGTGGATGTGAGCTTTACAATTAGTTCACAATAGTACAATGACCATAATTTTAATCATCATCGTTAGCGTTATCCGGGTTGCATTCCAAACTTTCGGCTTGAAGCTCAAGATCCGCTTTCGACCTTCCAATTCAGATGCCTCAGAATATTAGCTTTTTAATTAGGTACAATAATATCATACGAGGGGCGATTGAAAAGTTCTCGGCCTAAGGTACTTAACGAAAGAAAATATAATTTTTTAATATAATCCACCTCAAGTGAAATTCACTTCCCCACTTTAAACCATTGAAATAATACTTTAAAGATTTTTCTTGAAAAAGGCCGACTTCATGTCTTTGTCATCCGACAATCTTCGCCCCCGTAACTCCTTTTTCAATTTTGAAAAAAGGAGAAAGTCACTGGGGCCTGGTCCGGACAATAGGGGGATGATACATTTTTGCGAACCCAGTGGCTCTTAAAGCATCCATTGCAACGCAGGCGGTGTAAACGGGCGCGTTGTCTTGCAGAAACAGCACTCCGCGCGCCAACTTGCCACGTCTCTTCTGTTCGGCTGCTTCACGTGACTGGCCCAATAAATTGGCTTAGTATTGACTGTTCATAGTAGTTCCTAAACGCAAGTAATCAATTCATAAGATTCCCCCGCTATCCCAGAAAAAGATCTCCATAATCTTATAGGTCGATTTTACCACTTTAAACTTCTTTGGTAGTTTTTCTTCTTTTTTATCCACTGCATAGACTCTTGTTTGGACTCTGGATCATACTGACGAATCCAGGTTTCGTCTACTGTCACAATGCGGTTACAGATTACATCCAAATCGCTCTGACACAACTCCAAAAAATCTTTACAACGCGCCAGTCGTCGTTGTTTGCCGAGTGGTCTGAGCATTCGCGGTACCCACCGGGCACAAATTTTTTTCAAGTGTATATTTTGGTGTAAAATATCTACGATTCACTCTTCACTTAACTCTTTAGCTATTTTATTCTTTGATCGGCCATTACAAATTTTCAACCTTTTAACATTTTCTTGTCACTACTGTCACAGGGCGGCCTTGGCGAGCGTCGTCTTGACAGCTCTCTCTTGCTTGATAAAAAAGTCGAGCCCATTTTTACCATGGTATATGATGGTCCAGAATCCTGAAAAACCGATGAAATTTCTTCAAACATTTCTTTCGCCGAGTTTCCTTTTTTTACAAGAAATGTAATCTCTGCTCAGTGCTAGTAATTTTCAGTTTCGGTCGACATGGTGTTGTTGTTTATTCCAGGGATATGAAGTATTAATGAACCAAATTGAACAAATGGGTGTTGCCGCAAGTAGAGCTATCAGTAACGAGATGATGCCGTATCGCTAAGTACCTTAGGCCGAGAACTTTTCAATCGCTCCTAGTATTTGCATTTAATTTTATATATTGCAGATCTAGAATGGAATCTGCGGTTCGCTGTTGACTTTGACTTTGACTTTGACTACCCCAGGGTTCCCATCTCAGCCCAGTATTTTGGTTTTTATAAACGATTTGTGTAATAATGTCACGTCAAATCACCAAATGTTTGCTGATGACCTTAAGTTGTACCGAGTGATTCGCGATCATAATGACGTATTGTCCTTGCAAAGCAACATAAATAATATTAGCGAGTGGTGCTCCAAAAACAGGATGTTACTAAATACTTCTAAGTGCTTCCATATAAAGTTTACAAGAAACAAACGCTAGCTATTATATAAATGATGAGGTCATCACTGAAGTCGCCTGCACACGCGAACTAGGTGTAAAAATAGACCAAAAAATGGATTTCCGCGATCACATGCATGCGCAGGCTGTAATCAGGCAAGCTAAATTTTTTAAAGATCCCGAAATCGCAATACTTCTTTTCAACTGCTTTGTCAGGTCTTTCTTCGAATACTGCTGTCCTGTTTGGAGCTCTTCGTATGCCGTACATATTAACTGCTTAGAACATATCTAAAACAGTTTATCACTTGGCGTACGTAAACAACCTTTCCCGCAGTTTAAATTATTACGATTCTAAACTCTTACATTTTAAAATGATTCCTTTAGTTTAGAACATAGACGAAATTTAGCAGATATCAATTATTACTACAAAAAATATTAAAAGGGAAAGTTGATTATCTAAAATTATTAGGACAATGTAACCTTGTCCCAAGGGCCAACAGTCGTCTCCACAATAGAAAAACTTTCAGCCTACCACTCCGTCGTACTACTTACAGCCAACATTCGCCAATGTACCGCTTGTTATCATCTTACAACCAAGTCAGTAATAAGTTGGATATTTTCTACAAAACAAAAGCCTCTAAAAATCTTTCATATTATGAACAAAATTGATTTGTTAATTAACTTGTTCGTTAGCGTAAATATAATATTAACAAGCAGTTAATGTAACCTTCATATGCACGCAGTGTTCACTTCGAGAAGGTAGTGCTTGCCCATGTATCTTTTGTCAATATAAATTGTGTATTGTAACTTGCTACGGCCAGTTTAGTGAACCTAATAAAAAATAAATTAATAGTTTAAAAAACACTAGGAAAACACGCTTTTATAAATGCACGTAAAAACAAACAATAAATTATTGGATCGTTCAAGTTGTCTCTATTTCTGGGCTAAACTATGTGTTTTAATAATAATATTTGATTGTAAAAGCGTGGGGCGCTGCATTAGAAAGACGTTCTTGTTTAACTTGTTGAAATATCAAGCGAACAGATGTTACAGGAAGCAGGTAACTCAGATTGGCGCTCTAACTGGAGTTACAGCATGACTAGTAGGTGGCTCTACATTAAACAGTCTGTTGAAAGTATCAGTTTGTCAAACTCAGACAAAACATGCGCCAGCAGCAAGGAGAGACGACATTCAGCGACATTTTTAACGCCTCTTCTTTCAGGAAATTAAGTACATAAGAGTAATGCGTCAACAGTGGCAAAATGTAGAGTTCTTGTTCGTGGATGAGATATCTTGGGTTTCCTTTGGTAACTCTTTGGCGACATAAACGTTATGCTCTTGTGCGACCTCATGTAGCTTCCGCCAGGAAATAGATAGTATTAGTATTTGTTAACAAGAAAGTCTTTCCTATTCCAGCGCCCCACGCTTTTACAATCAAATATTATAATTAAAACTCATAGTTTAGCCCAGAAATAGAGAAAACTTGAACGATCCATAATTTATTGTTTGTTTTTACGTGCATTTATAAAAGCGTGTTTTTCTAGTGTTTTTTAAACTATTAATTTATTTTATACTTTTTAGTCTTTGATAATGAAATATTTTTAACATACATTTATTTTAAGCAGGCGAATGAGCCCGCATCTTCTCCATCTCCGCCAGTGCGTCTGTATTCTATGGTGTTTTAAATGGCAACTTAGAATAATCTAGCTGTTCAATCTGGAGACCACTAAGCAATTTTACTCTACTCAGGGCCACATACGCCTGTCCAGCCGCAAAAATACGGGTCCCTAAGTACACCACTGCGTGGTCTACCGTACAGCCTTGCATCTTGTGGACGGCAGATGCCAACTTAAAATCACTGGGAGCATGCGCCTTTCCACCGTACCGTAGCTATACTTTGCCGGATACTCGATGCCTATAGGCTGAATTAGGTGCTCACCGTCGTTTCCAAAATTAACTTTCATGGACGGAATGTCGGTTTCATACATTTGGTCACGTCTAAAGTGCGGCCAGACAATGTCCGAGATGAATCCGATGCTTCCATTTACTAGCCCCTTCTCCACGTCTATATTGGATCGCAACATGATTTTAGCCAGGCATCAGACCTAGAAACCTAATTGAAGTCAAAGTTCACTACGTGGCCTTTCTCACAAGTGCAAACACGACTACGATACGATATTCCATCATGGAATGCCAATGCCTATCTTCCGGCTTCATCATCAGACCTTTAAACCTAATTGTAGTCAAATTTCACTAGGTGGCCTTTCTCACAAGTGCAAACACAACTATGATACGTATTCCATCATGGAATGCCAGTGCCTATCTTCCGGCTTCATCATTAGACCTAGACACTTAATTGAAGTCAAAGTTTTCTACGTGGCCTTTCTCCCAAGTGCAAACACGACTATGATACGATATTCCATCATGGAATGCCAGTGCCTATCTGCCGGTTTCATCATCAGACCTAGAAACCTAATTGTAGTCAAAGTTCACTACGTGGCCTTTCTCACAAGTGCAAATACGACTATGATACGATATTCCATCATGCAATGCCAGTGCCTATCTTCTGGCTTCATCATCAGACCTAGAAACCTAATTGAAGTCAAAGCTCACTACGTGGCCTTTCTCATAAGTGCAAACACGACTATGATACGATACTCCATCATGGAATGCTAGTGCCTATCTTCCGGCTTCATCATCAGACCTTGAAACCTAATTGTAGTCAAAGTTTATTACAAGACTTTTATAAGAAATCCAAAACAGCTATGATACGTTTTTCCATCATGAAGTTCCAGGTCATATCTGCCGGCTCCATCATCAGAGCAGTTTGACAGTACCATATTATTGAATGTTCATCAGAACTACATACAGCTGCCAATTTTCACTACGCTACGAATCTTGGAAGATGGTTAAATTAGTTAGCTTAGATTCCATTACATAGTTAGTTACATACACGACGACCTAATAAAAGCGTGTTAAAAAGATGTAAAATAATTATGTACTTACTAATTTCATTCCGCTAGATAAAATCAAATGCATAAATATATAAACGATCAATAGATATGGGTTTTACCTAAATCCTTGTTCCGGCTCAGAATATTCATATGTACTGAGTATGCGTGCACTGCAGCAGAGTGATAAGCCACGGCACAAAATAAAGAGAGTAGCCACGGCCAAAGAGCGTCGTCACTGTACGACGCATAAATATTTATAACTAGCTGATTTTTGTCTGAATGATTATACCCAAATAAAATATTGGTGTAGTAGGAGCTAGCTGGATCTTACCAGAACACTTATAATTGTTGTCCTGATCGCGATCCATAAAAGAACCCGAGGTCCACTTAGATACCAATAACAAGTCTAGCCACATCGGATTTACCTACGGACTTACCGACCTATGCAACACAGAAAAAACGTAACATTCTATGGGGACCAATGACAGAATAGTTAGACCAACAACAGCCGGAATCGAATGGTTAACGTGCTTCCCGGTGGTTGGTCACGGATGTGTAACGAGACAAGGACGAGCAATGTAGATTTCGGTTGACGGTCGTCACTATGTCACGAACGTCTCTAATTCACTAAAACCTATACTTGGTTCATTGTAGGCGTTGGCAAACATAATGTTAAAAAACAATACCAAATTAGTGCAAGATTCATTTGCCGCCCGCGGCTCCACCCGCGTGGATGTCTGTTATCGCGATAAAAACTATCCTATGGCTTTCCTCGGGTCTTTGATTGATCCAAGAATTTGTTATAAATATTGCTCTCTCAACAGAAAATCGTGATCATACTGGACATCTACTGCTTAGCCGTCAAATCTGTATATGGTATAGTGCAGATGGGCTCTTATAGTTCCTCATCAGATGTTGCAGATCTTTGATTTTTATAAAGCAACAGAAAATGCTCATCAGACTGAACAACTTTTGCTAAGACGGCAAGTCTGTATATGTGTATAATTATAGTGTAGTTGGGCTCTTAGAGTTCCACATCAGATGTTCGAGATCTTCAAATATTAATCTCTCATCAGAAAATTCTCATCAAGCGTAATGTTTTTTGCCAAACCGCATTTTTCTATGCCTTATAGTTTCGCTGGCCTGTTGTGGTTCTGCATCAGATGTTCCACTTTCCAAAATCAAATATCTATAGCCTATGTGTTGCCCAGACCTAATATCAATATAACAAAAAAAGTTTCATTCAAATCCATCCAGTAACTTCGGAGATTAGCGTGTACAAACAGACAAACTGATAAACAGACAAACAGACATATTTTTTTTAGATTCTTTGTCCTTTACTTATTGCCTAAATGAGTATTTTTTTGTAAATATATTCAATGTACAGAAATTTTTGGTACTGTCTTATTATATGTATAGATATAGAGGATATGTCACCGCAAAATAATACGAAACGTGAATTTATAAATTTCCTAGGAAATTTATAATCTTTCGTAGGATTCTAAACGAGAGATAAATTGTATATTTTACGGATAAATTTACCGAATTCATTCGTAAAATAATACGTAAGCAATAACCAAACGCCATGTGCGCTCTGATTGGTTGAAAAGTCACGTGTTTCATTTCCTTCCTCGCCACCTCCATTCTTCGCCACTTTTACGAATAAACTGGAACTTTAGCAATGTTAATAAGGCTAAGTTGAGGAAGCAGGGCTCCTATTTTTGTGTTCAGGGTTACAAGAAAACCCAACATAACCTATTAAGTTGAACTGATAGTGACCTTCAGTATCACCGGCCGACCAATCAGATAGCAGTGTGTGATTTGCCGTATTTTAAAGAAGCGTTGGTCGAACCGTGTAGAATCTTACTAATGGATTTCCGTCGGTTTATATATTTACGAGGAGGAGTCGCAAATTGATAAATTTACGGTTATGTTAAAGAAATAATTTATCTCCCGTTTAGAATCCTACGAAAGATTATAAATTTCCTAGAAAATTTATAAATTTACGGTTACTTATTATTTTCCGGTGATATATACATAAGATTTGAACTGAAATGTTGATTACCAGGTAACAAAAACATAGGTACTGTTACATAACATGGAGAATGGAGAAAAATTAAAAGAATAGTCACTCAATCACAAGGTCGGCCATTTCATACGATGTTGGCAGACCTATGTATATAATCACTTATAATCTATAATATAAAAATGAATCGTTGAATGTGTTGCTAAGCGCTAATCTCGAGAGCAGCTGAACCGATTTCGCTAATTCTTTTTTTATAATATTCCTTGAAGTACGAGGATGGTTCTTACGGTGAGAATAATAAAAAAATATAAAAAAATGAAGAATCGACTGTTAGACGGAATAGACGGTACGAAGTTTGCCGGGCCAGCTAATTATGTATCATAATATATAATATTAATAAACTGATAAGTTGTCTTATCACATCATCAGCCCTTTATTATTTTATACTGTACCACTGCTGGGCACGGGCCTCTTCTCACTATGAAAATTGTAAGGCCATAGTCCACCACGCTGGCCAAGTGCGGGTTGGAAGACTTCACATGTCTTTCGAGAACATTATGGAGAACTCTCAGACATGCAGGTTTCCTCACGATGATTTCCTTCACCGTTAAGTAAGCGATAATTAACCATTTAATACGCACATATCTAGCTTAGAAAAGTCATTATTGCGCGCCGTGGATGCGAGCCCGAGACCCTCTGCATAGCAGTCCGTCGGTCTCTCCACTCAGCTATCGCAGCTTTTTTATATACGAAATTATAAGTATAAGAAAACTTATCAGTTCATTGATTTGTAAATGCCTACTCGTTTCCGCGCCACTGCATGGGCTCATTTTTCTAAAACGCTCAACTGCGTCCCATTACCGACTCTAGTAATCTGCAGTATCTTGTATTATTATAAGCATCGTCTGCGTTAACCCGATTTCCTCCTTAGATTGTGATTTGATGTACACAAACTTAAGAGGTTGAGAGACTTACAAAACTGTTTTATATACTATTTTTATCTCTACGGAGTAACTACCATCTAAGCTCTGCGAAAGATAAACAACATCGTCCTAAGGTTAGACAAGTACCTACCTAAACAATTTTTTTGGCATACTAACGTAGGTGTCTATGTCACCCGGACCCATGGTCTAAGGCATTTCTTGCTGCTCGAGGATAAAATACTGCCAATTACCTAACTTTAGGCTAATTATTGAGAATATCATGGCAGACATTTCTATATTTCTAATAGCTTTTGAACTCGCGAATTATAACCATGGCGCAAAGGCAAGCAACAAATTGGCAAAGTCAGACGTATCACAATCGAATGAACAAAAACAAATTTTTATTTAATAACAGAATAGAACAAAGAACAAATAATGAACAATGTTTTAAAATGTAATATTGGAGAATTACTTAAGATTTTTATTATGTAAGGATATTATTAATATTTTCAGATACGTCATTATAAAGTATTGGTACGGGAACAACTCAAAAAACTATTATCACTGGATTGATGTCCTGGGTCTCATAGAACCAGCTGAAAGAAATTGGATCGGTGAAGAAAAGGTAATAAAAAATATTTACAAAATTTATATATTTACTAAATATATAATAATTATATTATTATCATCAAGTTCTATGTTTATTGTTTAATCTGATAGAGTCGATGCGTATTAGATTCTTATAAAACTAGTAGTGCCCGATGTTGGTTCCACGTTGTACCAAATTGTTTATGGTTACTGCCCACACCCATGGTGGTTATAAAAACTATAGCCTTCTTCGATATATGGATAAACTATCGCCAACATATTTTAATACGGACCAGTAGCTGTTGACAACCCTGAGAATAACGCGTTCAACCAATTATACTATGTGCGCTGTAGCATGGTGCGGGGGTGGCAGTTTCAGTAACGTTTCATTTCACTCTTGAAAGTTGCTGCGATTCACAAATTATGACTTAGTATTCCAGCAGTACTACCTTCGTAATAAATTAAATCAGTAATTACTGTAGTAAATTAAATTAAACCCAACCAGAATAATATGCTCGTCTACAAATAAAATCCAATGGAAAGAAAAATTAAGCAAAGTGTTATGCGTCTAACGTAACGCCATAGACGTATTTAGTGATGGGATGTACTGCTACGATGCTTAGTCGATGTTTTTAAGTATAATTAAAAAACGTATATTGGGTGCAGTTCAACTATTATTGTAAAAAGTCTATATATAGCTATAGTAATGAAACAATGGAACATAAGTATATAAAAAAAAAATGATTTTATTCGTCTAAACTCATATCATGCCGTGTAGTTGACGGCATAGAATACAAGTGTCACCACCCCCTATCTTCCCGTGGGTATCATAAGAGGCGACTAAGGGATAACACGATGCAAATACCATCTTTGCGTAGAGACGGAAAACTTGACATCAAACCCTATACGACTGCCTCGTTGGTCTCGCGGCATAAATGTGCGTGTGGGATCGGGAGGTCCCGGGTTCGATTCCTGGGTCGGGCAGTGTTATTGGGTTTTTCTGTCACGAAATTCTCAGTAGCCGCACGGAGTCTGGAAATGTGCCCGGTACGGCAATAGGCTCGCCCCTTATTACCGGCGGGACTAAAGTACATCTGGCGAAAAGTGGGTGTAGAAATACACCTCTGCCTACCCCTTCGGGGATAAAAGGCGTGACGTTATGTATGTATGTAAACTCATATCAGAATAAGGAACAAACATTATGTCCCTTTTTGTTTTATTCATAACCTTCGACCAGTCTTTACGTTGAACATTGTTGATAGCCTCCTGTAATAGGGCCAACATCTTATTTGCCGTAAATGGCGGCGAAGTATTATTTCTTGTGGCGTGACCTTTTATTTGGGCCTAAATCAGCTTAATAGCGTTATAATGGTAATGGTAGGGTGGCATTCGAAGGACTTTGTGGTCTTTTTCTTTTGCCATTTCGTCCAGAGCATAGGTAGGAGTTGGTGGCTTATGACGCCTTACTAAGGCAATAAGCTTTGCCTTTAACTTTTCTATATCTGCTGTAACTTCGTTTTCATTCAGCCGCTTCACCAATGAGAACTAGATGCTTTTTTCACACTATTCATGTGAACTAGATATATGCTGCGAGTATCGTTAGATCGATAAATATGAATTGCATAAGGTCCCATCCCTAGTCATGTGGTACTGACGGATGTGAACGTCGTTTAGGCAACTATCATCCTCACCATGCTACAGCGCACATAGATAATACATATTATCATTATATTTAGTAAGTACGTACATATTAGAGTGACTTTCAATTATTTCAAGTATACATCCAAGGCGTACTTTTATAATCAGAAAATCTTAAATACCGTCCTCTACATTTAGGTACATCATGTCTTTTGCCCAGTATGTGGGTGTAATATTACACCTCTGCCTACCCCTTAGGGATAAAGGCGTGAGTCTATTAAAAAAATCTCAGAAACAAAAAGTTTCGTTGGTACGTTTTACGTTCCACCGGAGTGGAGCATTCCCAAACCAAAACCTTTTATCCGCCACTATCTAAATCTGCTTTTTTACAGAACCACGTCACATATAAAGATTTCTTGAAGTACTTAGAACAATACATGGTGCCAAAGGATCAAATGTACCAACAGATGGCCATGATGCAACCGCTTCGAAGAACTGATGACGTACCAGGTATATTCCAACACCACATCTTTCGATTTCTATTGACATAGACAACAATCTCCACGTCCGGGCTCCGGTACAAAAATATAATGGCAGTGAATCATGTGCTAATACGTAACAGTAAGTGTTTTATAGAACTACTAGAGGACGTCAGCAGCTACGCCTGCATTTTTTTTAGTTTACCCGTTTTGGCCGATCCCGTGGTAATTTCGGGAAATCCCTTCTTAGTGCACCCCTACGGTCCCCAAGAAACATACATGCCAAATTTCAGCTTCCTGCGCCCAATAGTTTTGGCTGTAGCGTGTCTGTCAGTCAGTCAGTAACGCAAGGATTTTATATATTAAGATGGTAATAGTGGTACGGTAATAAAAACTGTAATTTGCACGGATATAGTGATGTATGCCTTGGCGTAGCGCAATCGCTTTTTATAAACCACTATAGGATACCCGCAGCTACGCATATTTTTGTCCGATACCGTGGGCATTTTGGCTATACTGTGGCCATTAGTGCTGTGCACTCCCTGAGGTATGCGCGCGGCGAGACGGGGGGGGAGAATCGGCTGCTGCGCTCTGTCAGTGCGCTGTCAACCATAGACTTATATATTATAACTGGAAATAGATTGGCAACTTTGACATTTTAGGCGACGCAAGCGCCACCTTTTTAACTTACAGGCTACTTTTTGCCGTCTGTTTTACAAAAATTGCCGCTTGATGTTGTTTATGTTAGTCAAGTATTATAATTATAGTCAAAATTATTTTAGAAATATAAATAAAATAATATAAATTATCACCAAATAAAAAAAAATGATGTACCCATTTATTAATTTGTTTATTATTTTATTTATTTAACTTTAATCATTTATTTAATTTGTTTTGTATTAGTCTAAGAGCCAGTGTTCCGCAGACTTACGGTATAGTAGCAAAGTTCATATTAATGCTAGTTGTACTAATTCATCTGCCGTAGATCAAATGGGGGTTCACTATTCCAATAGAGGGTTCCTTTAGGCGTGCCTAGAGGTCGAAAAGCATAAAAATCGACTTTCAAAACGTGTTCACAGCATGTATGCCGTTTTGATACTTAAAGTAAAATATATATATATATATATATATATATATATATCTTTTTTTAAAGAAAAACTTAATGGCAGACACTGGTTCCGGTTCGTACTATATTTTATATAATATCATAGTTTCGAAAATTTCATAAAATTTGTGTTAATTTAGCAAAGCTTAAAATTATATATGTTACTAGCTGACCCGGCAAACGTTGTTTTGCAAAATATATTTTTTTTTTTTTGAAAAATAGATGTTGGCCGATTCTCATAGATACCGGATAAGCACAAAAAATTTCATCAAAATCGGTCAAGCCGTTTCGGAGGAGTATGGGAACGAAAACTGTGACACGAGAATTTTATATATTAGATTTATATTTGTTTCTCTTTCACGGGTATTATTCTTGTAAGAACAATAATTGGCCCTTTGGCAGGCGTACTTGGAGACATAGGTCGAACGCGCAGGTGCCCTTTGAGAGTTTTAATCTAGAATGTGATGGGACACCAACTTAGGAGCGTCCATAACTGCACTATTAAGTACAGTCACGGATTAGCCGCAACAGGTGAGGGACTATTGCTACATTTATGGAAACTAATTGAAGGGGTAAGTGGACAAAGGTGTTATCTGACTAAACTGAAAAAATCGAGTTTGTAAGCTTTCTTTTCAGCTTGTAATACATTTTTTGTTTATATCGCAGGATGAAGGTGATGTTTGAAAGCTGTTACTCTGCCCACTGAGATTGCGTTAGTCTCATGGTGAGATAACGACTGCCCCAGAGGGGTATTATTTATTATTATTTATTTTTTGTTTCTCTTTCTCGGTTATTCTTCAAACTTATGATGTAAGAAGAAAAACCGGTCCATTGGTAGGCGTACACGGAGACAGGTCCAACGCGCAGAGGCCCTTTGAGAGTTTTAATCTAGAATGTGATGGGACACCTACTAAGGAGCCTCCATAACTGCACTATTAAGTGTAGACACGGATTAGCCGCAGCAGGTGCAAGACAATTGCTATGTTTATTTTTCATCAATAATGTATCGAAATCCATGTACTTGCGAACATTCAGGAACGAATTTAGTTACGTGCGAAGAATAAAGAGGGAGCTAGTTTCAATGATTTTACATTAATGTAGGCAAGATTCCGACGCATGTATCGGACTGTCAATGTCAGAGGCACATGAGATAAATATTCAAAGATGGGTTGTGCGTTATCTCGTGATATGAAGACTGTAATTTTTTTTTTTAATTCAGAACTGGTTGCTACGCCATAATATAGAATTTTCAGGAACCATGTCAACGGCTCAACTCCTACTTCTTATCAAAAATACACAAAAAGAACCCGTGTATAGAATTGACGAACTCCTGAAAGCCAGTAGACACACTGTTCTTCGTTTACCTCCGTATCCGTACCATCCAGATTTAAATCCAATTGAGTTGGTCTGGGCTGATATTAAAAACAACATAGCCCAAAACTATATTAATTCGTCTCTTGACGAAAAGATCATCTTATTGGATAAATTGTTTTCGGAATTCACGACGGAAAAATGGCAGAGATGCGACGATCATGTCCAGAAAAATGAAAATGATTACTGGACTCGCGATAGTAGGTTCGATAATGTTATCGATTCATTCATAATAAGTTTGCAAGACTCTGATTCAAGTTCCGGTGGCGAAGTGGAAGATGAAGATGATGACAAAATGGCAGATGAAGTTGAAACAGAATCGATTTCAGAATAACTTTCGTTAGAATATATAATTGTTTGTAAATATAAAAAATGTTCAATAAAACAAGTCCTGCTTTGAATTATAAGTTTAGTTCTTATTTGTCACCTACATATTTTTAATAAAATATGAGTAAATTTGGGTTACATTTTAATCAACTAAGTAAGTATAATATATTACAGATAGATAGCCTCCGACGTTATAGAAGTCTTGCCTTAGAAATGCAAACTGATATCGTAAGATCTGTCCGACATGTATCGATCTCATGTGAACTCATGCACTTTTTTCTTCGCCTCCCACCTCGCCGCGCATACCTCAGGGAGTGCACAGCACTAATGGCCACACTATAATTCTTTTTTAATGCATTCTGGCGCTCCTTTGGACCAAATTTCAGCTACTAGCGCCTGTTAGTTTTGGCTGTAGCTTATATGTCAGTCAGTTACACACTGTATGGGCTCTATAAAGCGAGACGCACGTAATGGCAAAGCAAGTCAATAAGCTATGTCAAGTCATGTGTCACTTCACAATACACAAGCAGAATCAAGCATACACTAAGCTTACAATGCAGAATCACTTGCATATGTATGATAATATGACTACCACAGAGCAAAACGGTATTATATATACGTAGGAACAAGTCCGGGGTAACTGAGGATCGAACCCGAGATCATAGTCGCGGCAGTCCGTTACGTACCGGGCACATTGTTAAGCGAGCGATAATTAACATTTTAAGCGAGTTTAACAATGTGCCCGGTAGATAGGCTCGCCCCCTATTACATTAGGACCGAAACATAACTGGCGAAGTGTGGGTCGGTAATACACATCTGCCTATCCCTTCGGAGATAAAGTCGTGAAGTTATATGTAAACAATCCTTTTAAGTCACTTTTGACCTAAATCAGCAGTAAAAAACACGGTCTAAAATTATGAAAGGAATGCACAACTATCCTTCACACAGTAGGGCCCATGATAATGCGATTTCAGGGTATGTTTAGGTACACTTCAAAATTCTCATACTTTTATTTCATATATAAAACTGCTAAGAATCCTCTTAACTAAAATACCTACTCGTATTTAAAAGACACCTACTACATTTATATCGGCAATAAACGTCGAGTAATAAAAAAAAATGTTATCAGGCAATATGCGGAGCATGGACGCTGACAAAATCGATATGCGGAGGCCTAAAATGGATTTTCCCCTACCAGCCACTCTTAGAGGACTCACTGGCGAAAAGGACAAATCTTTTCCAACAATGAGCGAATTTTTTGACAATAGAAGAATGGTACTGCCCTTTATATATTTTTTTAAAATAAAGTTCCTTTATATCGATTTTATTTCACTTTAAGTCTATTCTGAATTTTCCAAAAGCATGGTTTCTGTAGAGAGTGACCCAATAATTAAGAATATCTTCCGGTTGAGTATAACTTCCACAAGACAAAGAGCGATAAAATCCCTAAGAAGAATATTAATTTCAGAGAAAAAGATAATAAACAACAATTTTAGGAGCATCTTTTGATAGCTTTAATTTTTACGTTCGTTTTAGTCGCTTAGTTTATGAGATGCAGATTGCTATCTCAATGACAAAAAAGGAAATAAATGTTTCATTTAATTATTAATTGTGTATACTGCCTAGCTAATTAAGTCGTACTTGTTAAGCTATAAATCGTTTTTACTTTCACAGACGCAAGAGGGCGCTCAATCAATATCCAGGTCGCCTACTTCAGTGGACATGGATATGTCAGTCCAGATGCCTATAATTACTGAATTTAGGCGAAGCCCGGAGGCGACATGTAAACATCAGAAACAACTAGAAGTGTGTTGACATTACTATATAAATTATGATTCGATTTCTTTTATTTTATTATTTTCTTTTATTTTATCATAATTTTAGGAGCAAAGGAAGTTCGTAGAACATCAGACGCAACAGTTGCAAATGGCTCAGCAAGAGCGGCGGAAACAAATACAACAGATTCACTTGTGCGCCGCTGAACAGGCTAAAGTACTATTTACTTTGTAACGATATTTTGTACTTACATATAGTACCTATTTAGTAGATACATTGAACGTACCTTTTGCAAAATACAACTTTTCCTCGAATCGTCCCCCTTTCGTCCTGTCTGTCTGTTTGAACGCGATAAACTCGAAACTACTTACTGAACGGATTTTAGTAGAGTTTTCACTAATAGATAGAAATATCCTGGAGAAGGATTAGCTGTATTATAACTCTAGTTTATAACATAACATAATGCAAAAAATTCTCACTATGTTTCAATAAAAAAACGAATAAATCGCTATAATCCCTTTCTTATAAATAACAGCAATCATTCACGTTCGTAAGTTGCATTGCATTGCATCGCATCGCATTGGCCTTATACATAATTAGGTATATATCTAATCATTTTTGTCGATGATACCTATCATCAAATCTTTTTGGCGTACTATGTATTTTTTACTGCTTACCTAACTTTTACCAATAATTTTGTTCTGGTTTCTGTGGTAACTGTTTATGCTTGTGTAGCAGGAGTCAAAGAAAACCGAGCAAATATACGACCCACCCGAGAAGGACTCTGCAGAGGACGCGGAGGATTCCGCTTCAGGACAAGTTCAGGACACAACCAACAGTGAAACGAGCAGTGCCACCGTCGAGACTAGCATTACTGACAAAGTATGTACTTAGCGTTACATAACATTATCATTTAGAGATTTGGAATGGTTAGTTATGACTGCTAGACATAGGCTTCCCTAAAGGTTTTGACGCTGATTCTGAGTCACCCGCATCCAAGCGCTTCTGCGACACATACCAGATCGTTGGAAAGGCACCCAAATGGGAATAAAGCCAGTCTCTCTATGAACGGGTTATTATTACTTTTTGAATGAATTGCGTATTGTGCGCCTGTAATTTAAATCATTCTCAATATACATTTGTGCCAAATGCTATAAAGGTAATTATTTAGCTACTGATTCATTCAAACAGTTGCAATCCTTCATACAAGGGTATATAGCGGTTCTTACTCGCAATAAATAATATATTTAAGGCATAAACCTTGGTTTTTACCAACGTTTAGACTGACTTGCTTCAGTCGTGGTCGCGGCGGGACTGGTGAGCTCAGCGCCGTCCTTGTTTTGTGCGGGTTTTGGCACCTACCCTCACTTGATTTTTATTTTTGCTTTTAACCGCACTGTCGGTACCTTGACGAACTACACTTATGACGTCTACACACTGTTGAGCTGTATCATTGCGGTGGTGTTTACACTTATTGATGACTGGATTTCAAGTTGTTGATAATCTAAATCCATCCTCCCGGTTGAGATTCTTGTTTTTTTTTTTATTTCAGCCGCTTCACGCACTATCCTGGAGTAGGTAATAGTGACGTTCGGTGGACAAGACCTGGGTTGATGTAGTTCTATCCAGTGGTTTGGTCCAGACTCCAATAAATGTTCAGCTATAGCGGACTTATTTACTTGTCAATTTTTCACAGCTGCGATATGTTCCTTGACCCTTTCCGCAATTGTTCGCTTAGTCAGTCTGATATAGGAACTACCACAACTACCAAAACCAAAGTATTAATGCCTTAAATATATTATTGATCGCGAGTTAGACCCGCTATTATATTGTATGTAATCGCGAAAGTTTAAAATCGTTAGTTGCAATCCTAATATAAATCTAAGCTCTCTTAGCTCGTATTTGATGAACCGTTTGCAATTTCTTCATATTTAGAAAATTCAAGAGTGCTAATATAGTTAATTGCATTTAGATTGTCATAACAATCTACGAATGAAAGTGCATATTTTATCGCTCAATTCTTGTGGACTAGTTCCATGAACAAAGTAACGAGCAAAATTGCTAATAAACTCTATCGTTCGAAGGTCGTAACTGCGCAGAACCTGTCTGAAAATAGACGAGGAAAATATTGACATGAGTATAACTACACATACATATTCGGTGCTTAGTATTTCACCAACTAATTTATCAATGACATTCTACTGACTTATGCCAAATATTTACGATGGTAAAAATTAATTACACTGATACTTGCCTTGCATACGGTCAAATGTTTCGATTCAACCGATTTATATAATCAGTTGAATCGAAACTAGAATATTATGAAACGTTGATAAAATGTTTCACTTTTTTTATGAAACTCTCTTTAAGAAACTCTTCTTCTTTTTCTCTGAAAAGTGGAATGGAAGCAAGTTGCACTTTAGCACTGTTGTTGTTAATTTAATATAGGTATTATATAAATATATTAAATCAAACTACAAAATCTTAAATAAGCTTCTTCTTCTTCTATTCAGCCTCAGCTTCTTATGTATTCTGTATTTAATAATTTTATAAGTTTTGAACAACTGAGTAGCATAGTATACGTAATAAATGATTAAATACTAACCAGAATTAGTATTAATAATTATATAATATAATAATTGACGACCGGTTGGCGCAGCGGGAGTGTAAGTGACTGCTACGCCGAAGGTCGCGGGTTCGATTCCCGCTCAAGTCAAACATTTGTGTGCATGAACATGGATGTTTGTCTTGGTCTGGGTGTTTCTTTGTATAATACGTATGTATTTAAAAAAAAGAAGTACATATATATGTTTATCCATTATCTAGTACCCATAGTACAAGCTCTGCATAGTTTGGGACTAGATGGTGATGTGTGTATGTGGTGGAATATTATTATATTATTATTATATATTACAGAATCAGTATTCAATGAGAAGATCTGAAAAGAGGCACAGCGTAGCAGCCACTTATTTGGCAGCGGCAACGGCAGCACTGGCGGGGACCAGAAGGCAAGTATCTTGAGTTTTCAAATATCTAATTTAAATTTCATAATATCTTGTTGGCATGGAAGATTTTTTTAGAACTTGCTAACAGTAGACACTCAATGCAGCTATCTGCGATAGACCAGGCTCTTTTTAAATTGTTTCTTGAGAATTGAAAATATTAATCCGCGAATTACGCGCCTTGTTTGGCTATCATACAGTGTCATTACGAATCATCATAACGATGATGACATTGCGCCTTTTATTTTTAGTTCCAAGTAAATTAATAAACAGTATTAATATAAAGTTGTGTCAAAATTCACTATACCTACTATGTGCGCTGTAGCATCGTGCGGGTAGCAGTTTCAGTAACGTTTCATTTCACTTTTGAAAGTTGCCGCGATTTACAAATTATGTATTATTATTACTTAGTATTTCAGTTGTACCACATTTGTAATATTTTAAATCATTTATTACATTGGTACATTAAATTATACCCAACCAGAATGTTCTAGTCTACAAATAAAATCGAATGGCAAGAAAAATTATGCGTATAACGTAACACCATAGACGTATCTAGTGATGGGATGTACTGCTACGATACATATTCGATGTTTTTATAATAAAAAAACGTATATTGGGCGTACTTCAAATCACATTATAAAAAGTCTATAATTATATTAATGAAACAACAGAGTATATACAGGATGTAAAAAGACCCTTAACGAAAACTGAAACCCCATATTATACCAATCATTACGAACATTTTTTACTTCAGCACAATACCGGGGAAATTACTGGTTCAAGAGATATTGAGGTTCAAAGTTACTATGGAATTTTTGTAATTAGGGAAAAAATCGATGCAATTACCATGCCCAACTGTTCTATGGATGTCCTATGCACCCATGGATAAGTAGGTATTTCGAAAATTGGACGCGCACAATTTTAATTGCAGTTAAAAAATGTCTTCTTTCTCTTAGCGTTATCCCAGTTTCAATCTGGGGTCCGCTTACTAGTCTAACCGGATTTGGCTGAATATTAGCTTTTCCACAGAGCGACTGCCTGTCTGACCTCCGCAACCCGAAGGGATAGCGATATTCCATGGTTTAGACTAGTGTCAGTTAATTTAGAAGGTACTGACGCCCTGTAACGACTGTCAAAGATCTTCATGACAACCGGGACCGACGGCTTAACGTGCTCTCCGAGGCACGGGACAAGCGATAATTAACAATTCAATACGCACATAACTCCGAAAAGTCATTGGTGCGCGCCGTGGATTCGAACCCGATACCCTCTGCATGCAGTCTGTTGGTATATCCACTCGGCTATCGCTGCCTTTGCAGTTAAAAAATGTGATTATTTGAAAAAAAAAAAATATCATTTCCCATGTTTTATTTTTTACTTAGTATGACTTGGCATGATGTCCAAAACGAGTAGACTTCGGCTTGATGATGGGTCTTGAGACAACCTGTATATAGAATAGATTTCATTCGTCTAAACTCATATCAGAGTCAGCAACATCTGAATTGTCACTAAATTCATCATCTGTATCTGTGACGGATATTATCAACGATGACTCCATTATATTGTCAATGTGGATGTCACCATCCCAATCAGACATAATGTCCCTCTTTGTTTTATTCACAACCTTCGACCAGTCTTCAGGTTGAACATTGTTGATGTCCGCTTGCAATAGGACCAACATTTTATTTGCTGTAAATGGCGGCGAAGTATTATTTCTTGCGGCCGTGACCTTTTATTTGGGCCCAAATCATCTCAATAGCATTATACTGGCAATGGTAGGGTGGTAGTCGAAGGACCTTGTGGCCTTTTTCTTTTGCCATTTCGTCCAGAGCATAGGTAGGAGTTGGTGGCTTATGACGCCGTACTAAGCCAATAAGCTCTGCCCTTAACATTTTTATATCTGCTGTAACTCCGTTTTCATTCAGCCACTTCACCAACTCGCTTTTGCGGTTGGATTGGGTTGGAGGTTTATTAACTTGTACCGAATGGTAGGGTGCGTTGTCCATTATTATAGTCATAGGCTCTCTCATACCTATGAACTATGAACCAATCTTTAAATTTTTCGTAGTTCATCTCATGATACTCTGTAGTCTTTTTTTACTTAAAAGCCAGCAAACAATTAGGGATGAATCCACTTGCTGTACCTGCGTGACAAATAATTAGGCGTTCGCCTTTGCCTTCAGGCACTTTGGTACACGATTGTGCTGTATCATCCGTCCAACTTTTACCCACTGTGTGGTTGGCGTTTAGCCACGTTTCATCCAAAAATACAACTTTGCTCCAATCACTTATGTTTATGCTGTGAGTATCGATAGATCGATAAAAATGAATTGCATAACGTCACATCCCTAGTCATGTGGTACTGACGGATGTCAACGTCATAAAGGCAACTATCATCCGCACCATGGTATAGCGCACAGGGTATAAGACTATGTAAAGTTGGCTAGATATACACTGTACCTAACTTTACATACTCTTGGAGATCAGTCATGTTTATCAGTGTATCGCACACTGATTAACAAAAGTTACACTATTTTCTGAAGATAATATGCAATGGTTACAGGGGCTCACAAAGTCCTTCGAGCCCAAATCCACAAGCCACAACGAACACGAATCGTCCTGAGCTGACGCCGCGGTGGAAGATGCCGTTTATCCTCAACAATATCTGTAGCCCTCAGATATCGCTCTTCAACCAGTCCAAGGAGTCTCTCGCTAAGGTCAAAATGTAAGCATCAGCGATGTTTAACAATTTTTACTTTACTTCTCGTTGCTATCTGGGGCCCATTTCTCCTAAATAAATACAGTTTCGATATAATATCAGTGTCATACTTACCTCACAAAAAGCGTATTCTTCTAAATTATCTGATATTTGAATAAAATAGTAACGAGATTGTAATTAAAACAAGTGTCAAAATATGTGTCAAAGACGAACTGTTTATTTCAAATTATACGATAACTAGAGAGTGCCTACGGCTACGCCCGAAATATTTTTTAATTTACCCGTTTTGTCCGATCCCGATGGTATTTCGAGAAATCCCTTCTTAGTGCACCCTTAACGTCCCCAAGGAATATTCATGCCAAATTTAAACTTATTGCACCCAATAGTTTTGGCTGTAGCTTGTCTGTCAGTCAGTCAGTAACGCAAGGATTTTATATACATACAGATGACATTAGGTTGGGATACACGTTTGACATATTTTGTCAAATATGTACCTGAAATTCATGCATGGTGGTCGCAGTTCTAACCTAACCTAACCAGCCATTGGGGCATGTTACACTTGTCAATATTATCATGATCCTAGTATCGCGATACCACAAGTATTGATATGGGCTATTACATTATCAATAATATCACCATCAGTACGCGTTTGAAACTACTAGAGAAAGTAGTGTTTAGTGCAAGATTAAATTTGAACAAATTTTAAAAAGAACATGGATTGTAAAGGGAAGCCGCTATAGCAATAATACGCGCATGCGCATTAAAAACTAAGCGCAAAAAGAGGAAGTTTTGGGTAAAAGCACGGTCTGTGGGTAAAAGACTGGATTTCAAAACGAAATCAATAAACACATTTACTAACATACTACAGTTAACCGTGTGATTGACGGCATAGAATACAATTGTCACCAACTCACCACCCCCTATTTTTCCGTGGGTGTCGTAAGAGGCGACTAAGGGATAACACGATGCAAATACTATCTTTGCGTAGAGACGGAAAACTCGACATCAAACCCTATACGACTGCCTGGTTGGTCTCGCGGCATAAATGTGCGCGTGGGATCGGGAGTTCCCGGGTTCGATTCCTGGGTCGGGCAGTGTTATTGGGTTTTTCTGTAACGAAATTCTCAGTAGCAGCACGGAGTCTGGAAATGTGCCCGGTACGGCAATAGGCTCGCCACTTATTACGTGGGACTAAAGTATATCTGGCGAAAAGTGGGTGTAAAAATACACCTTTGCCTACCTCTTCGAGGTTATAGGCGTGAGACTTTGTAATATGTATGTATACTAACATTCAGAAACAACAAGAACAACTTGCCGAAGTCTTCATTTTTATTAATTTTATTTAATTATTTTTTATCATTTGGGTTCCACAAGGACGGGCATGTTTCATGAAGAAGAATTAGGTAATTCCTCCAGACCATTTTTACCTCCTGCATCAACGATGGAGCGTAATTCATAATCGTCACTTTGACAAAGGACATAAGAATCGTCACAACTTTGACGTCGTTTCGCCATTGCTGCGAACGCATACTGACAGAAAAATATCTCAATGCGCTTACATTTCAATAATATTGAAGCCCCGCCCCCTGAGTATCGCGGATTTCAAGATGTTTGAATAATTTGTGATATTATCACGATACCGCGATACAGCCTATTACACCATCAATATTACCACGGTATCGTGATATTATTGACAATGTAACATGCCCCATTGTTTCAGTTGACCCTACACAAAGATTGTTGTATTAACGTAGATTTTGGTTAATAAAATATTTACCAAGCAATGCATTTTGTCAAATGTTATTTAAGCTTTACGTTGTTTTGCCAAATAACATGTTTAAAAAAATAATCAATTTGTAAATTAATGTTTTAGCATAACACTTTTTTATAGTAAATATATTGTCCAATGAGTAGTTTATTAAACAATAGTTTGTAAAATAATAAATTTATCAAGTATAATTTTGTCAAAAGTTATTTGTGAAATGAAAATTTTTCATTTGTTTTTTGTGAAATGATCGGACACCGTCCTATGCACACATGGATAAGTAGGTATTTCAAGCATTGCACGCGCGCACTTTTAATAATGCTGATTGAAAATGAGTCTACTTAAAAAATATAATTTTCCAGGTATTATTTTTGCTTAGTATGACTTGGCATGATGTCCTAAACGAATAGACTTCGACTTGGTGATGCTTGTGACACCCTGTATAACATTCTTGCGTTACTGACTGACTGACAGATAACGTACAAGCCAAAAGGATTGGGCGCATGAAGCTGAAATTTGGCATGTTCTTTGAAGACCGTCGAGGTGGTGAGAAGGGATTGCTATGGGATCAGGCAGAAAAGGTTAATTTAAAATAAAATTTGCAGGTGTAACTGCGGGCATTCTCAAATATATTATTCTGTATGAATTATTGCCTCCGTTGTAGAACGTGATTTCTCGTTAACATTTTTATTCAACAGTATCATGTTCAAAGTACATTTAAATGTTCTATAATATTGCATGCAAATATTTTTTCATGATGATAAAACAACCTTATAATAAACATGTCAGCAAGAATGTTTCCTGTTTCTACTATTGAGGTATTACACTACACTTTTAGTACACGAATTAATAAGTGTAATACACAATGAGTAAATTGAAAAGTTAGTTAAAGAAGCAGTAAATTACCTACACGGTTCAGTAAGCCAGAGAAATATTATAATTCTAAGGAATGAAAACCCTCACACATCTATTACTATAAACCTACACGTAAACTTACGGAGACTGTAATGCTAATTCTATACTCATACTTCACCAGGAACAAACTATCTACTTCTATCTTGGGTCCGTCAAATAAGAACTACATCGCTGAAGGATCACTGTTTAACTGGGATAGAGAAACAGTCTTAGTCTTTGGTGGCATTGACCCTCACACCACTTACGGGTTTGGAGGCAATACTGGCAAGTTCATTTACAGGTAAGGCTTCCGTGATCAGGCTCTTACTACTTAGTAGCAATTTTTCTAATAAGGTTTTTAAAATTAACCAGAGTTGAGGAGTTACCTGGATAAAACAAAATGTTACATGTTCGGGCTCTAATTTGATAGTTGTCCGTATGGCCTTTAGCCAATGGCTGTAAAAATACCAGCTGTCAAACTGTTTGATTATTTGAAATTTATTTTGTCATAAAGATAGGGTCACTGCATGTGATTTTCACATGAAGTATTGACACTGAGTGTTACTCGTACCTACAGATTTACTTCTATAAGTTAGTTTTCAGTAGTCTTTCAAGGGTCTTCGTGACATCGTTCTTGATTGTAACAATGGAGCATTTTTTAAATATTGCTAAATTTCAGGTTTGATCCTGTAACGAACGTGTGGGAGTATGTAGGGGACCTCCCAGAGCCAAGGCATCATCACTCAGTGGGATTCTTAAGAGGACGGGTGTATCTTGTTGGTTAGTATGTATGAGGATCTTTATTTTAAACGAGAAGGGCCGGAAACGAGTTACTACCTGTCTGATGGGCAGCGGGCTAAGTTGAGCTCCTAGACTTTAGAGACTAGTTACTGGCGTTTAGCCATTACTTGAGAAAAAAAAAGGAAATACGGTGCCATATTCGCCCTCGCGTCCCAAACTTACCTCAATCTCTACCCTTCCCCTGTGGATAATGAGACCTAATCAAGGCCTGGGCTTTTGCCGTTCTCAGTCATCGAATGAAGCGCAACTAACTACTAGTGAGGTCCGTAGCTTTAAGGCTATATTTGTGAATCATCGTGTTGCAAACAGCGTGGCTCTACCATTCGTTCATAAATGAATTAGACAAAAATGCTTCTAAATTTTTTAGTAACCCGTTTTAGTAAGCACAACATTAAAACGATTTCGGTTATCTTTAGTTAATCTGCAATTGTTTAGAAATACATATTGATTTGTTTCAAAGTTTGCAGTCCTACTTATTTAGGTGGCTGTTTTACTTATAAAATGGCAGATTTTTTGTTTGTTTCTTTTACTTCATTAACAAAATATGCCAAAAACACCAGGTAGAAAGATTAATAACTATAAAGAAATATTTAGGCGGTGCGGATCCTCGGGACGATGATATTCGAGGCAAGTCCGTGGTGGTGTCAACCGTGTGGAGCTTCGAGCCGGTGTCGCGCGCCTGGTTCAGCGAGAACGGCCTCATGACGCCCAGGAAGAACTTCGGACTCGTCGTTCACCGGATGGCCATGTACGCCATCGGAGGTCAGGACAAGAAGGGAAGGTGTGTAATTAAATGGATAGGAATTAAGTCAAGTCTTCAAGATTTGAGGCCACTGCTCTACGTAAAAACTAAGGGCCAGATTGAACAGTGTTTCAAAAGTACCAGTAAATAACCTGGCAGATAAAATTACACGAATAAAGTATTTATCAGGCAGATAGGGCCTAGCTAGAAGTGGTGAAACTGAGCCTTAATGATGTGTTAAACACAATTAGTCGAAGCCTTACTCATTTTGCCTTATAGTGGTTTAAGCGGCCGCCTCGTCGGTTGGCACTACGCCAAATGTCATGGGTTTGATCCCCACAGTCTATATGACCCATAAACTGGATCCCATTCTAGGTGTACTTCGTGTCCGCTGATTGATTGTTTGTAAAATTTTCTGCAGCAGGTGATTATTGCCTACTGCAAAAGTAGTTTTTTCAAATCGACTACAATGGTTTGAGTAAGCTCAATAAACTTAGATTTTCTGATAACAGGGTTCTACGGACAGTAGAAAAGTTTGACACGAAGACAGGATCATGGACGGAGGTTCGTTCAATGAGCGTAGCGCGCATGGCAGTGGCTTGCGCTAAGTACCGCGAGTACATCTGGGTGGCGGGAGGCATGACCGGCGAGAAGAAGAAGCCTGTCTGCAAGATCGTTGAGTGCTACAACTCCAAGACTAACGAGTAAGTGCTGTTCAATATTCAATACAATGGATGTAATAACTTGTCATGTGCTCAAATGGGGTGAGTTGCGTTTGGGCGACTCACACTGCTCTGAATGTAGGGTGTTCAATCCTCACCCATGAAAACACCTACAACAATTCACAAATAAAGGCTGTGCTAATGTGCCGAGTCTTGGTTAAATTTACGTTTATTCTGTTGCCTAGATGTGTGAACTGTAAACTCGTGTACAATTTTATATTTAGTCTGCGAGTGATTAGTATTTCTTAATAAAATACAAAAAATAATACGTGGTATGTTATACTTACTAATCCTATATTGTGCGGAACTGGCGGCGCGGTGTCAGTACGCAATAAATATATGTAAATCAGAATATAGAAGCCAATCTGACTAATATGAAAAAGTCATATTAAAAGCAACAATAGTGTTAACAATCTGTTTTCGATATTCTAGGTGGACAGAAATACACAGTCTGCGGTTTCCCAGATGTTTCTCAACGATGTTTGCAATGAACGATAAACTATACATTGTCGGCGGAGCTGGGAAAGTATCAGAAAAGGTAAGCACTAGAACACACGTGTGAGCGCTAAAAATACCGCACAAGATAATTTGGTTTGGTTATGGCAGTTTGTGCATTCTTTAAGGAATATCTATTTTATACAGGGTAAACTTAACGAAAACTGAAACCCCATATTGTACCAATCATTACGAACATTTTGTACTTCGGCACCATACCTGGGAAATTACTGGTTCAGGAGATATTGAGGCTCAAAGTTACCATACAACTTTTGTAACGAGGTACAAAATCGATGCATCTACCCCGCCAACCTGTTCTATGGATGTTCTATGCACCCATGGATAAGTAACTAGGTATTCCGAAAATTGCACGCGGGCACTTTTTATTGCGGTTTAAAGAATGTGTTTATTTGAAAAAAAAAGCATTTCCTAAGTTTTATTTTTGCTTAGTATGACTTGGTATAATGTCCAAAAGGAGTAGACTTCAGTTTGGTGATGGGTCTTGTGAGATTCTGTACATTAGGTTCTTTTATACTGTTTTGTTATTGTACAGAAGCTTACGATCGAAACGACTAAGGCCGATTGTGAGACTGGAATATATATACTAATTATACATGGCACAAGAGAAAATACTGCTACGTTCCCTATAAAGTGCACAGAAAGCTTCCGCGTCTCCTGAAAGTCTTTGACTACACTTATGACGTTTTGTTTGTACAGTCCAACACGATACAGGAACGATCAGAGGATCCCATACTATAGGCATAATCCTATAGTGTGAGAGTTGTCATTTTCAAAAGAAAAAACTGGGTATTAGTTCTTTCTTTTGAAAAAGACAACTTTCAGTCCCACGATGTAGATGAATCTAAGCAAAATGGTGATTGACCTCATGATTACAGGACAAAACAGCGAGCAGTGTGAGCGCGATCGACGTGTGGGACTGGCGAGAGCGCGAGTGGAGGCAAGAGACCGAGATGTCGATGCCGAGGCACGGACACGCTCTCGCCTACCTCGGCACACAGCTCATCATCATAGGTAAACTTAAAAGATTCTTCTGTACTGTCATCATCATCCATCATCGTCCTAGCGCTATCCCGGTTGCGATCCAAGACCATCACCTCGGAGCCCAGGGTCCGCTTTTTTAATATATCTCCTCCACTTCGCACGGTCTTCGGCATCCCTGGTGGATAGTCTATTTGATATCTATATAGGATAGAAGTGAAACACAATGAAGATGTCTTCTAGACTGCATTTAGGCCACGGTTACCAAACTCATAGGGGACTAGCCAATTGCCCGGATCATAGTGCAGAAGTGTTTGCGCAAACACAAGTGCACTTACTATTCCTGCACTCGCATAGTCCGATGTGCATATCAAACTCGAGATTGACCAGCGGTGTGCTTTCCGAAATATATTAGATAGTTCTGAACAGAAAAACCCAATGTTAGGTTTTGCTCGACCCGGGCATCCAACCCGAGTCTTCATGATCCGTAGTAGTACACTACCGCTGGACAAAGGAGGCATTCAAATAAACGGTAAATTACTTAGTTGGTAATCTCGTGTCGGCCCATCCTTCCTTCGGCTCATTGTGAAGTTTTAGCCAAGGGAGTTTAATTGATATTCAGTTGATGTAACTGTTGTCGTTCATACGATAACGAAACATCATGTCACCATATTTTATCTATTTTACAATTTTTCCTTTTGAGCTAATCTACATATTATCTGAAATGTCACTTTATCATCGACAGTTTTAGCCGTACAAACTATCATCATATTCCATGATTATCACACACACAAAATATGAACTCAATATCATCGACATAATAGCAATTAAGGTCGCAAATGGCAATGACCTCAATTACGTTTTACTATTTCCTTGATATATTTATAATGAATTGACGTAAACATCCGGCTTGGCGAAATGCTTAATCATGTATACCTGTTAAAATAGGCATACCTATGCTAGTTGGTATCGAACAAGAATTGATGACAAACTGTGAAAAAGTAAAACAGTGACAAAAATAAATCATTACATTACTACAATGATGTTAACTGTGGTAATGCTGGTGACTAAAATACCTATTGGAATATTGGTCTATTGCTATTTTTGGTAAAACTAAAACAATATAAAAGTAAATAATAATATGATTGTCAAGTTTATTTATGAGTACTTATATTTATTGTAGACTACCTTCGTGGTCCAGTGGATAGCGCATGCGACTGCTGATCGGAGGTCCCGGGTTCGATTCCCGGGTCGGGCAAAGTGTTACTGGGTTTTTCCAAATTCTCAGTAGCAGCACGGAGTCTGGTGATGTGCCCGGTAACGGCAATAGGCTCGCCCCCTATTACGTGAGACATAAAAATTCATGGCGAAATGTGTGTGTAATATTACACATCTGCCTACCCTTTCGGGGATACAGGCGTGAGTCTATAAATAAAAAAAAAAAATATATATTTATTGTAGAATAGTTGAGCTACTTTTGTTTTAATTTAACCAGTTCTGCCCGATCCCGTGAAAATTTCGGACAATCGCTTCTTAGTGCACCCCTACGGTCACCAAGGCATACGTAGGTTACGTAACATGCCAAATTTCAGCTTCTTGCACCCAGTGGTCTTGGCTGTCCATTGTAAGTTAGTCAGTTAGTAAAGCAAGAATTTTATAAATATACTAGCTGACCCGGCGAACTCCGTACTGCCTTTTTAAAGTTATTTTCTTTTTCCTTTTTTTATTCCAAAATATATCCGAAACAATTCGGAACAAAGCTACCAAGGGCATCAGTGCTTAATCTTATGATTGCCAGCCAAAGATTTATTGCCATAATTATAATTATAAATTAACTAGCGACCCGCCCCGGCTTCGCACGGGTGCAATGCTTATAAGCACGCAGTGCCGCATGCCTCGCCGCTCCGCCGCAACCGCTATGTCACTGCATTTTAAATCTGTAATATCTTTGAAAATATTAATTTTGATTACGTGCTGTAAAATGCCATATTGATCTACATTACATGCACAATGTTTTTAAGTACTTAATCGGATAAGGATTAATGTTGTATTGCATAAAATCGCATCGTAAATAAGCCATTATTCCTCGTAAAAAGTAAAAGATAAGAAATGGTTATTGTGGGTTATCCCTTAAAGATAGACATATACCATCTTGGACTTTTTTGTAGACTTTTTGGGTTAGACCTCCCTTATGACTTTATTTACTATGCCACATCATAATAAAATGTTGTGTAAAAATATTAAAAAAAAACATCTTTAGGTTGGACCTAGGGGTTTAAAAATAGATTACGACCGATTCTCAGAGCTACTGAATAAACATATAAAATTTCATACAAATCGCTCCAGCATCTTTTTTGACACCTGTAAGTTAAGTATGCACCTGGCGTGGATAACTGATCTACTGATTTGATTAAATTACTAATATGGCTTTTAAAAAACAGGGGTTGATGATAAAGGGTGAAAATTAAGGGATGAATTTATTTTTTATTGCCTTATAAAATAATAAAAAATACCAAGATATATATTTTTTTGGATTGGGCAACCCTTATGACTTGGAGGCTTGAAAAATAGATTAGGTACAACTGATTGTCCGACCTACCGAATATACATGCAAAATTTCATACAAATCTATACGAATACATTAAAATTACTTCCTATTTAAAAGGTTACTTAATAATACTAGTTGTCGCCTGCTAATCCCAAAAATTACAAACTACATGTGAAAACTATTACGACGACCTGTGTTATATGGAATCAAAACCAGACACTAGTTCTGCTGGCATTCGTGTCTTCAGCAATTATTTAGTTTGCCGATATAGGCTAAATAAATACAGTATTAAAAAAAGTATATTTTAAGACCCAACTATAGCTTTTACCATAGATACATATTTGAACTTCCATTTGTTAATAGGAATTTTCCTTAAGTATAAGACTGCTCATCTTTACGTAGCAGCCTGTATAAGTAAAACACCATAAACTACCTACTATCCGTTTATAGAACTACTTACACAATTAATTAAACAGCTGCAGCGCTAAAATAACTTTATGTAAACATCGCGAATTCTTTCTATTGAGCACAATCTATAGATAAACTTACTAAACGGCGAACTCCTAGAAAAGATGATGAGGCAATATATACAGACTACACATATTATGTATTAATACGAAATTTCCTTGTTCCTTCATAGATAATTTTTAGGGTTCTGTACCCGAAGGGACGGACATTTGTGCAGTGTGTATTTTTGCTTTAGCTCTTTCTCGTGCAAGGAAATAATAATAAATCTAATATAACCAATTTCGAAATAATTGCATTACCATTTGTATTCTTTTATATAAGTACTTTATTATGGCATAGTCTCTCTTGTGTATGGATGCAATTCTCACTTAACCAGTCATTTTCATCAATCTTGTTCATAGATATCGCAGTTATCTGTCTTCAATACAAAAGATTACACCCAACCTTGTTCTTATCAGTTAGACTTTGCATTGTTGTCTTGACTTTGCATCTTTGAAGTCCGATCCATGATTTTAGCTTCTAGCTTATCATATTTTGTTTATGGATTTCTGATACAGATACAGACATATACAGATATCAACGTTCTAAGTGACAGACGTATGTCCCATATAAAAAACACTATGTACCTACTTAGCACAAACAAATTTTGTCGTAAAGTTACTTGCGTCAAACCGAAAACAAATGTTTGCAATATTTAATATTGAAGATTTTGGTACAGGCTATAAAATATCAAAGGTAAGTCCCATTATTTAAATATCGTAAGTTTCCGTTCAATGCATCACACACGTTTAGATTACCGAAATAGGTATAATCTAAATAAAACTTGTTCATAAATGAGATAAGCTCTACAATTTTAGAGAAAACGATATGGAAGCATAGAACAACATGGAAGTTTAGAATGTGGTTATTGAGATGAATATATTGATACATATTTGTATTATGAATCACACCTTCTTAGAAGCACACAGATGTGCAATATTGAGTCATATTATCACTGCTTATTTCACTACATACTTAAATAACTCATCACTACTTTTTGAAAATGCTTAATTTCATTTTTTCAGGTAGTCATACTATTATTATAATACAGTCGTGTCATATTAGCTTCACCTGTACTTTTAAACGCCAGAAGACCTATATTAACAAATTTATAATTTACTAGACTTCGCCTGCGGCTCAGCCCGCGTAGAACCTTTTTACTCCCTTATGGGGAGAATTTCCAAAAATCCTCTGTTAGTGCGCCACAAGACAGCTTCTTACGCCACTTTCGGCTGTGCGTTGTCTGTCACTGAGTCAGTAACGGAAGCGTTTTACATCATCATCATCATCATCATATCTGAGGAAAGTCATCCGATGCTGGACATCGGCTTCCTCCAAGACTCCCCATATTGACCGATCCTGAGCCACCCGCATTCATCCGCTGCCCGCGATCCCAACAATATCGTCAGTCCACCTTGCGTGAGGCCTAGGTACCTCTGCTACAACGCGACCGCGACGTCCGGTGCGTGGCCGCCACTCCAGAACCTTTCTGCTCCAATGGCCATCGGTTCTCCTGGCTATGTGCCCTACCCACTGCCACTTCAGCGTTTTATATAGTTATTTATACACATGTATGTATTAAATATATAATATACCCTGTTTTAGTTCTGTCCTGGCACCTATGCATGAACTGCAGTGAACTGCACTTATATACTGGTGAAAACACAATATTTTGACGTAAAGGCAGATATTTTTTTAATTTAGGTAATGTATCGTATGTTTTGTCCCCAGGTGGCGTAACGACGATCTACATGCGCGCTCTAAACAATGTAGAGTCGTTTTGCTGCGAGCGCGGCGCGTGGATCCGCGGCGTGGCGACGCTGCCCACGCCTCTGTCCGGCCACGGCGCCGTCACGCTGCCGCCTGCCTCGCTCATGTGATGTCACACGCCGGTCAGTATCACACATTCTGCAGGTAACTCCAGTGGCAGGTCCAGGATTTCGTTCCGAGTTTACTTTGATTGGAGGGATTTAACCTTGTGAAGAGACCTTTTATCCTTGTAAATACTAAACAGTTATGTCTTTAGAAGAAAGCTTTTGGGGAGCATGAGCCCTCTAGCCTTCTGCCCCTAGATCCGCCCCTGGGTAACTAAGAAGCCGTTCTAGCAAGGCTTGAAACGTCGAAAGTGTTGGCACGGGCACCCCTGGTATAAGGTTGTGGCCACGGACGTAAATATAAGGCCAGCAACCGATATTATGAGTTGGCCTTCTAATAATCTCCGATTATAACACAAACGTTTCAAGAAAGCTGACAACATTTGAACAAAAGGTTATATTGAAAACAAAACTAACAATTGAAAGATTTCTCATCTTTGAATTGTCAGTTTCGCTTCACAATACTGTCTACCCCATCAATAATTAATAGGTACAATCTAAACTCTAAAGCATCTAAAAGGACCAAACCATCAAACGTAATCTGAGCATTAGTTTTATTATCTGCATGAACCAAGTAGTCAATATTAAAACTAGAATATGCAGTTCACATAAGCCAGTAGGTATAACACTATTTTGAAAAACTTTTTTTGACTTTAAAGATTGATTGGCGTTAACGGGATTAGCCGAAATAGCGCTGTAGTCGATATATTTAAAAACAATTCTAAGAAATGCAATTTTGTTATCGCTGAAAAGATAACAATATTTTATGAAAACCAATCTAGACTTTTTTAACGACAAAGAAAGTATCTTGAGTGCTTACAGAGTTTTGAAAACTATTTTATTTTCATTTGCATTATTCGAAAAATCGAAATCGATCTTTAAATCCAGACCACTAGGTCTGCACTTAAATATCATCCTTATGTTACATCCTCCTTGTTACGGGGAATCTGTGTAATTATGCACATATGAATTTTCATAATACTAGTTCACACTTTATAAGAAAAAGTTTGTCATAGTTAAAGGCCATCCATAGTCTTCTTCTAAACACACTGATTGGCTACTCGTACTTATTTTATATTTTACTTACAGTCGCCCGCGGCTTCGTCTGCCCCTGCAACCCTTATTATACATTCTTAGAGATGGAATATTTAAAAATCCTTTTTTAGTTAGGTGCGTCTTTGGTCACAAAGTATATTCGTCACGAAAAAAGTGTGTAAATTCGTCACAAATGTAATCATTGTTGAAAATTTTTCATATTATAATTTTAATCATTGTAAATCATTTTACCGCACGGATAGCAGCAAAAATTAAACTAGAGCGAGGTTGCAGTACTTTTTAAGATTTTTGAACGTCTGAAAGTCACATGAACTATGATATTTTTAATGAATAAAAATTAAATTATAAAAGTTGAACATATCTTCTAGTAAATCGTAAAGATAGAAACACGATTTGGAATGATTGGCTCGATAAAAAAAAATGTCAAACATGGCACTAAATCACAATTTTAAACGTGTACTGCTTAGACATTCCATAATGAATTTATATGAAAGTATTATCAATAGAAGCAGCTCTTTATTTTAAAATAAATGGTAAAAACAGATTTTGTAATTTCGTTATCATTTTTCTCCAAGAAAAAAAATAGTCAAAATGTTGGCATTATATCGCTCGCCGGCCGTTCATCAGTGCCTGTCTAGGCGTGATTGAGGGCGGACGTACGTCGTTGCTCCGCAAAATCCCCCTCCACCCCCGCATGTACGTTTTCGCAAAAGTACAAAGTAATTCGTATTCCAAACTCAATCGTTCAAACCATAGACATACTAGTAAGAAACCGTAGACAGGTTACTGACAAGGTAACATGACGGAGCTTACGAGTGGCACACTAATATAAATATGTCAAAACGACACACTAAGAATTAGATAAGAAGTGTAAGTGAGATAGCACATCTAATCGCAAGCGCGAAATAGAGATAAACATACTCTCTGGACCGACGCGCATTGTGACATCATGCTGACCGTTTCACAAACAATAATTTGACTCAGATGCGACATGATCACTTTGTCTGTCTTGAGTAAATTCAATTCGCCTCAAAGTAAATTTGATTAATTCATTTAAGGTAGGGAAATAAAAAGTCGATGTGATTTATTTATAACATTTATTAAAAAAGTACATTTTATTCTTCTCATTTCATTCAATGGAAACCTAAAACAGTACGTTAATATAAAAACTGTGCGCTGCGGACCCACCGTAGCCCTGGCAGGCAATACCCCTGGGGGTATGGTGGGTCTTTTAAAGCTTAACCGTACTCCTGGCTGAAATGCTCGTAGTGTTATACCAACGTGCTACGTGGACATTAAACTGAACAGTGTTATCTCTCGTATGATAATGACTTACTACTTACGTTTTTGTATTTTTAGACAAGCGAAGACAAGCGCTAGTACGATGATATAGTGCAACAAGGAGATAAATTAGAGAATAAAACGTTTAGGTATTACTGCTAATGGTTATAATGCTTTCTATATTATAGGTATAATCTGTGGTACTGTTGAAGACCTGTCATCATCATCATCCTTGCGCTGTCGAATCATTCCCACTAGTTCTATTGAACAGTTCTATGATAGAACTAGTGATACTTTTTTACCCACTAGTTCTATTAGCACAACTTAATGAGAAGAATAGAACTAATGGGAAACAATTATAGGAAATTTACCACTAGTTCTATGTATGTTTTACAAGGGTAGTGTCACAACATCGCGCTCACAAATCCGAATAAATATGTATTTATAAAAATGTGTTAAACGAATGAACGTCTACAAAACAAATGAACGTCTACAAAACAAATGAACGTCTACAAAACAAATGAACGTCTACAAAACAAATGACTACCAGAAAGTGATCAGCTATCGATAGTGATTGCAAAAAACAGGTGCATGCGATTTTCGACCTTATTGACAATTCATGACAAACTTTTTTTTTGTTTTTTCTCGCTTTCTGGCAATATTAGGGTAATAAAATTATAAATTCTGACTAATGTCAATTAGGTTGAAAATCGCATGCACCTGTTTTCTGCAATCACTATCGATAGCTGATCACTTTCTGTAAGTCATTTGTTTTGTAGGCGTTCATTTGTTTTGTAGACGTTCATTTGTTTTACACATTAAACAAATGAACGTCTACAAAACATATTTATTCGGATATATGAGCGCGATGTCGTGACACTACGGATCATTCTCAGTAGTTCTATTGAATACCCTTGTAAAAACATACATAGAACTAGACTGGGACATTTCCTATTACTTATCCCATTAGTTCTGTTCTCCTCATCAAGTTGTGCTAATAGAATTAGGACAGTTCTATCATGGAATTGTTCAATACTAGTACTATACTGGGAATGATCCCACAAAATAGTAGAACTTGAAATTAACGAACTGAAATTAATAAACTAATTACACAACAATATTATCTGGGAGTACGGTTAAGCATTGAAAGACCCACCATACCCCCAGGGGTACTGCCAAGGGTACGGTGGATCGGCAGCGAAAACTGTGCAGTACAATCTACTTAGTTGTTTAATACTAAAAGGAGAAAAACAAGAACAAGTGTATGGACTTTGATCATCCGTCAATGTTTGTAACTTACGTATGATTTTGTATTTCTATAATAATAATATATTGTGTTGATTCAGCCTCAAATCACTTTTATTACTTGACAAAAACACACATCAGTATTTTATTATTACGAATGTCCCATCTGGATTCTGTTTTTTAGTCTTTGAACACGCACAATACTGCTTCTCTTTTACACTCGCTAAATGCCAATTTTTTATTCACTCTATTATTTGTGATACTGAATATATTATAAATTGAAAATAAAACGTAATATTGTAATACTCATGAATGAGAAGTGATTCCATAACTTTTAGTCATTTTCCTACTATAGTTTAACTACTTTAGCAAAATCTCATTACACACGACGGCATTTTCAAATGTAACGTACATACACACCAGTAAAAGAGCGAGCGCTTCCGACCGCAGCGCGTGAGCGACTAAAGCCAAATGAGACATTTAGAAAAAAAAAGTTTGTCATGAATTTGTCAGTTTTTAATGTGCCACTTTTGAAGTTCGCATAACTCATCTACGGTTTTTTTATTCTGCGCTGTGGCACACGCACACACGAAACCCCCCCTCCCCTCCCCCCGCTCACTCGCTGACGCCACCGCCGTTTTTTTGTTTTTGCGGGGGGTGAGGTCGAGCTACGCACTGTACTGCAACCTCGCCTTAAGGCGAGGTTGCAGTACTTTTTAAGATTTTTAAACGTCTGAAAGACCCATGAACTATGATATTTTTAATGAATAAAAAATTAAAGTATAAAAGTTGAACATATTTTCTAGTAATTCGTAAAGATAGAAACACGATTTAGAATGATTGGCTCGATAAAAAAAAATGTCAAACATGGCACTAAATCATAATTTTAAACGTGTACTGCTTAGAGATTCCATAATGAATTTATATGAAAGTATTATCAATAGAAACAGCTTTTTATTTTAAAATAAATGGTAAAAACAGATTTCGTAATTTCGTTATCATTTTTCTCCAAGAAAAAAAATAGTCAAAATGTTGGCATTATATCGCTCGCCGGCCGTTCATCAGTGCCTGTCTAGGCGTGATTGATAGTGTTGTACCAACGTGCTACGTGGACATTAAACTGAACAGTGTTATCTCTCGTATGATAATGAGTCTTACTACTTACGTTTTTGTATTTTTAGACAAGCGAAGACAAGCGCTAGTACGATGATATAGAGCAACAAGGAGATAAATTAGAGAATAAAACGTTTAGATATTACTGCTAATGGTTATAATGCTTTGTATATTAAAGGTATAATCTGTGGTACTGTTGAAGACCCGTCATCATCATCATCCTAGCGCTGTCAGATCATTCCCACTAGTTCTATTGAACAGTTCTATGATAGAACTAGTGATACTTTTTTCCCACTAGTTCTATTAGCACAACTTGATGAGAAGAATAGAACTAATGGGAAACAGTTATAGAAAATTTCCCACTATTTCTATGTATGTTTTACAAGGGTAGTGTCACAACATTGCGCTCACAATCCGAATAAATATGTATGTATAAAAAAGTGTTAAACGAATGAACGTCTACAAAACAAATGACTACCAGAAAGTGATCAGCTATCGATAGTGATTGCAGAAAACAGGTGCATGCGATTTTCGACCTCATTGACAATTCATGACAAACGTTGTAATATTGTAATACTCATGAATGAGAAGTGATTCCATAACTTTTAGTCATTTTTCTACTATAGTTTGTACAAAATCTCATTACACACGACGGCTCTTTTACTCGCGTGTGCGAGTAAAAGAGCGAGCGCTTCCGACCGCAGCGCGTACGCGACTAAAGCCAAATGAGACATTTAGCCTGTTTTTAATGTGCCACTAAAGCCAAATGAGACATTTAGCCTGTTTTTAATGTGCCACTTTTGAAGTTCGCATAACTTATCTACGGTTTTTTTACGCTGCGCTGTGGCACACGCACACGAAACCCTCCCCTCTCCCCGCTCATTCGCTGACGCCACCCCCGTGTTTTTGTTTTTGCGGGGGGTGAAGTCGAGCTACGCACTGTACTGCAACCTCGCCTTAAATGAGAAACAAAGGCAGTGAATTGCAACAGCAATTTTAAAGTAATAAATAATTTACCTTATCATAAAAATTACCGTTCTCACAACATTACAATTTTATAATAAGAAAAACATTAGAAAGATAAATAAATCACAGTAAAAATGACCCTTTATTTTATTGTAATCACATAAATTAATCAATTTTAGGCTTATACCCACGTAAAAATCACAGGGTGGGTGACTGATTTGTCTACAATTTACATAAAAGTCGCGATAGTGTGTACAGGAATATGTACCTATGTAAAAAGGTACTTCAAGTAGAGTGCTAAAACCAATAATTTTGTTTGCTACCGCTACTATAAGCAAAAGAAATTATGTAAAATGAAGAGTTGTGATGTGACGATGGGGTATTCCTGAAAGCGCAACCATTTTTGAGCGCAACTAAAAAAGCGCAACTACTTTATTCCACAAAGCGCAACCACGTCGAAAAATAGTGAAGGGGCGTAACAGATTCTTAAAGGACTATTAATAAATAATATATCGATAGGATTTGTAAATCGTCGGCCCATTTTTTATCAATATAGATGGTTTTTAAAAGTACCAGGATAACAGAAATGAACAGAGGTTAGAAGTGTTTATAGAATCTGGTAACAATCAGTAAAATGTTTTGAAAAGTACCAGGGTAACATAAATGAACAGAAGTTAGTAGCCTAATAAAAACCTGATTTTAGGGTCATGAATCAGAAATAAAGCACTGGATGGTATAGGTAAAACTCAGGCGCACAGCAATAGCTAAGGTATACTAAAATGTCCTGTCTTATCAACTACTTATCGATATTTTCCGTTTGTTATTAACCAGCACTATTGCATCTTGATATTTAGTTGCGCTTTGTGGAATAAAGTAGTTGCGCTTTTTTAGTTGCGCTCAAAAATAGTTGCGCTTTCAGGAATACCCCGTGACGATTTTACGTACATACGACGAATATACACTTATTTTTGTTGCACGTAGCGAATTTACTTTCACTGTATGGAGTTTTAAAAATGTAACGAATTAACTTTGTAACGGATGTACAACAACCCCGATGGCTAAATTGATTTCTGAGCAAAGTTTAAGTGAACGTTCACGCGGGTGAAGCTGCGACGAAGTCTAGTCTTATATATGTATATGATTGTTAGATCTAATTTTAATATATTTGACATGATTCAAATGTATACGGTGAATTTAATAAAATATTTTCTTGAAAGTATTTTTTTTTTTGACATTATGCTATGAAACAACAACAAAATGAATTAATTGATTCTACAAGTGATAATAAAACTGTGCTAGCTTAAGATAAGACCGGTTTAAAAAATATCAATGATTTTAATCTGGCCTACAATTAAGCAAAAAAAATTGTTGTCATGATAAAAACAGTGAATGTTTTCTTTATTTATGTTCATTCCTTTTGTAGCAAAGGTAATATGTAGGTACACAATATCGACAAATGTCTACATGTAGTCAATGAGCGATTTAGCCCAAGAGCCCACGACTGCCAGACCTTCATTATTTTATAAAAACTGAAAGTTTGCCTGTGCATGCCCCCTACAAAGGTAAGAACGACCACCGATTATAGAGTTTGGGTTGTGGTTACTTTGGCAGTTATCAGGTAGTAAAGGTGGATAAAATGGTACCTACAACTCGGTTTAGTATAAAAGCTAAAGGAGAAAGACCAAATACGGCCTGTAGCGGCCAGAAAGTTGTGAATCGTTGAAATTAAACATATAATTTTTTTAAATTTTACATCGTTTTCGTTTCTTGATAGAGTATCGGTGAAAGAATTTAGTTTTTAAAGATTAATTATTTTGAATAAGTTATGGTAATAGCGGATGAATGTCTTATGTTGCCAGCATTAAAAATAAAATGAAGTATGGTAGGCAGAAATTGTTTTAAGGAAATAATATTTTTATTTCTATATTAGAAAACAATATATTTTATTAACTTTATAAGTATATTTGTAAAAAGAATCAAGAAATATATAATTTATTATACATTCCATAATTATTAATCGGTAAAAATCGTTTTGTTTTTTAATCGATAGTAGAAATATTTTTTCAAACCATTTGCAACACTTTTTTTATCTGTTATGTCATTCGTGTTACTGCTGTGTATCGTAAATATTTTGTTCTGATTTATTGGTGTTTTCGTACGGTTTTAATGTAATGTAATTGAATATAAATTCAATAATAATGATCAGTACCTTCTACCCATGCTAAGAATATGCAGCGGTGTCTGTGATTGTGGTTAGCTTTTTTGGACGAGTATACATAGTACGAGGTTCCCTAGTACACAGGTGATTATTCATTATTATTGGCCACTCTTTATGTAGTCTTTGTTCTTTATGACGCAAAGACATACTTTTATTTACATCTAGTTATTATATTTACGTTAAAATTCAATTTTGAGGTATATTTAGTTGCGGAATAATTTCCATTTCAAATATCTCGTATCTTATTTCCACCAAAAGTTATTTAAAAAGAAATAATACAGGTTAATAGAGTAGTCATTTATCTTCAAAACACACATGGTGTTGTGTTTGGCCGTGCCAGGCCCATAATGTATGGCCAAATGGTACATCTCCTGGGCTGAAATGAATAAATAAAAATGTTGACGACGATAATTTTATGAACAGTAAAATATTTTTTTACATGTTGTAATACTCTTTTTAGATTTTTATAATATTAAAATAACATTTTTACTTTATTTAACATGACTATGGACGTAATCATTTTTATTTTATTGGATATCTTAAAAGATCGCAATCGGCTAAGCTCTCGCGCTCGTACCTACAGCGGACTTTCAAAGTGTCTGGCAAGATGTTAAAACCATTGAAACTGTCCGGCTGTAAGGCTAACATCTTTTTATAGGTCTACAAGTAACATATTTAAAATTTAGCTTTTATACTATACCGAGTTTTAGGTACCATTTTATCCACCTTTACTACCTGATAACTGCCAAAGTAACCACAACCCAAACTCTATAATCGGTGTTCGTTCTTACCTTTGTAGGGGGCATGCACAGGCAAACTTTCAGCATTTATAAAATAACGAAGGTCTGGCAGTCGTGGGCTCTTGCTCTAATTATCATGGAGTTAAAAAACGAGTCGTACTTGTAAACACATGTCAAAAGAGAATGTATATAAGATTAGATAGAGTTTTCTTTTCCTCCAAAGCAAATACGTTGAAAGCTTAGGATTAAAAAAAATTGTATTACAATTACATATCCGTGAGTTAACGGATTTTGAATACAAATGTTATCACCCACTTTAATACGTGAGTGTCGTAAGAGGCGACTTTCTGGCCGAAATAGTTGAAGTTATGAATTTGGTAATCAAGATTGTAAACAGCATCTTTTCAAAAACACTCTACATCTCGTCAGTTTAAAGGTATCAGTTCGTAGCCGGCTGTATTCCGCATCAGCACACGACATGTCGCCGTATTCCTATTGAGACATAATTGGCAATACTAATGTGCGGTCGGGTAATACGGCTGTGCAGCAGCTATGGAAGGTTTTATAGCAATACATAGAAACCAGTAATGTAGCGTTGACACTTCGTGTGCATCTGTGGTCTGCGTCGGCTTCCAACTTGTACCTTAAACACTCTTAAGGGAAATATAGTTTTAGTATTCCTACCTCCATCTAATAAAAACTTTAAATTTTGTGTTTTTTGGCTCTTCCTACTCAAAAGATTACCGATCCCTGCCCTATACCATCGCGTCTGGTCAGCGTGGTATAGTAGGCCCAATCCTGTTATTGATTCCTTGCAGTCTATTGCTGGACATAGAGCCCTATGTTTTATGAAAGCTGTATGGTAATAGTATTACATATCGTATTACAGGTGGAGATTCCTCGGCTACTTCGTACCGTCACGCCCCTGAAATGACTCTACGAACTGAATGCAGACATAACTTCTACCGTGGACAACGTAGGGGTCCTTAAGTGCACTGTAACTGTAGTATTTAATGATTTTGTAGTGGACGTCTAAATTGTGATTGTGAATGTGATGTTATAGTAAGTTAGGGCTGTGAACACGACGTTTTCACGCGCTAGTTATGTATGATTACCGCTGAAATAGGTTCATGGTAACTGCGTTTATGTCGATGAGATCGTGGGATAGGACATTCACGCTGACATAAAAGCATTACCAGCATGCATCCATGCAATCGACGTTCGTATCGATATTTGTACGCATGCCAGATTTCAGGATGCGTGAAGGATGCCCTAGTGTATGTAGCGTGGTAGTCATTACGTTTCTCGCGCGTGTAATATGTCGTGTAAGCCTCTAACAGAAATCGTGTGTCGTTCTATTGTGTAAGTTCTAAAAAATTATTGTGCTTGTTAAATTATTCACTAAACTATATATTTTTTATTGTCAAGTAATAAATTGTTAATATTCCATAAATTGTTTTCTTAATTTTAGTTCAATCTGAATAAAATTAAAAAGGTGAAGCCTTGGTTGACATTATTCAAATAAATATTATAGTACCTATCTGAGGATAATGAAGGGTGCCTTTTATAATGACCGAAGACAACAATAATTCTCAACGGGCCTTAGAGTCTAGGGCAACGAAAGATTTGGATTTCAACATGTGAGAGCTCATTTGAGATTAATATTGGGCGATTGCGAAAAAATAAACGAAAAGCTACTATCATGTTTGTTAAATAGGTTAATATTGCTTTCGCTGTAAAGGGCTCATACAGTTTCAAAGGTAGATTTTTGTTAGCTACTATGCAATATTGAGTAGTTAGTAAGTAAGACATGAAGAAGTACTGAATTAGTTGAGAGGGGCGTATGGGCCCACACCCTTGAGAGTAGGGAATGTAATACCTACCATCAACTTCTCAAACTCTCGACCTCTCAATTTAAGACGATCACACAAGTATTAATTAATTGCTGTTACTATCGTATTGCAGTAAATAATAATATGTATAATTAAACCATTTTTATATTTGGTTTCATTTTATTTTTTGTTTATGTAATATCAGTTACAAATCTTACAATATATCTTATCGAAACATTTCTCGTTCTAAAATTAGATCCAATCCACTCTTATCACAAGTCATAAAAGTATTATAAAGTAATAGTAATAATATCACAAGGAGAATATACTGTTTGATTTCTTGTCTTCAATGTTTTTCATGCACGAAGTTTTGATGATCCTTGATACCTAATCATAGTGTAGACGTATCATTTCCAAACCTCTCTACAGACACCTAGTAGATCTTTCTCGAAGCCGTCTTCACATTTCGTGAAGGAGGCTTCGTCGTTGACTGGGACAAATCTGCTGGGACTAATGTGGCTTATCACGTCCTGCAAGTAGAAAAGCTTTCGTCAGTAAATGATATTTAAGTAAGAACTAATTAGTTCATTGAAACAAACGTAAGATGAAGGTAAACAAGGTTATTTTTAGAATAGTGCAAAGCCGTTTCACACTTAATCGAACAGTAACTTCGGCAAAATGTATTGAACAATTGAGCTTGCGGCGAGTTCGGCTATTCTCATAAATAGGTAAGTTGTTCATAGTAACGAATGCAATCACCGCCTACTAGGCTTGCTCTATACCACAAATAACGTTGTGTTTGTACGTGTACAGTCACCCAAAATATATTATTATGATCTAACGGTCAAAATGTATTTGTACTTCATTAAACAAGTTTGATTTTACTTTGAAACAATATTCAGTCAGTTCTTAACACTTTACCGTTATTTTGATGACATTGGAAATTTTGTCAAAACTGGTAGACCACTTTCTTGGCTGACCGTACATTTATGTACATTCGCTTGCACGTGCTCAAAATCGTATGGCATCGATATCAAATAAGCGTTCTAGATACATTTCAGCTTAAGGGCGATTTCCTGATTTTATCAATAAATAGATAACGTATTTTGATCAATTGAAATTGTCAACACAAAACGAGTGTTTATCTCGTAATAAATAATATTAAAAGAAGGACATCAGCAAAACAAAGGAAATAGAAGTCAATGGAAAATAACTTGCTTATGTGATATATAATGAGATAGCAGACATTTGAGTGGCTAAGAAACGAACAGTAAGTACTTCAAATATAATGATACAGATTACAGATTCTAAACAAAAAGGAACACAGCATTATAAATTAAGTTTAGACGCTAAATACTTTAAACTTTCGAGACAAAGTAATATTTATGAAACCGATCTATGATGCGTACCTACGTTAAGTTTCGAGCAAGACATAAACAGCAAAGGGGAATCATATGTATCAATTACCAAGGATGATAGGAAAAAATGTCAATGAGAAATGAGAAGAGCATCACGAAAAGACTGGAATTTACTACGCACTGGAAACTCACAATTGATGGTAAGAGTTTAGACTAATAAAAGTTTAAATATAGAAAGACCTCAAGATCTCAATCTGCAGAACACCGACAAGAAAGCACTCATCGGGTCATTTAAAATAACTTTATGTTGAAGACATTCGAACTACAACACTCTTTCAGCCACATTCATTAATTACACACGATCCTTGATAAAATAATACTGAATGGCTATGTATACTACCACAAGGAAAGGATATGCGTCATGAAGGCCGATGTAGTAACCTTTAACGTAAAATCAGATGAGCATTTAGTCACAGGTAAGATAACAGTTATAATTGATGATAATAGGCCAAAACTTGATAAACAAAGGCAATGTTTTTGCTGAAAAGGCGACAAATGAATCATAATACTATCAAAACGATAAATAAACGCAGTTACTTTTATATCTTTTGAATCTAAAGAATAGTTTTATGTAACTTAAGCAGGTATATATTCCTTTATCTCTTAGTTTAGTTTTTGGTGTACGTTTGTTCAGTACTTAGATTTGTAAAACTATAAGCTCTCATGCCATTCCTAAAAACCCGCAAAACAAAATTAATTTAAGACAATACACCAATATCAGGGAGACAAATGAATTTATAGTCATTCAAGTTAACTGCGACAATGGTTTGGAGACAGCCTCTAGCCGAATTAAAAAATTAAAACAAAAAATAATAAGTATAACCACGTTACAATGAAAACGGTATTAGGCTGAATATATCCCCATAGATGAAACTAAACAAAGGTTAGTGAGAAAATATTGAATAAAATCATACTTACAATTATTATAGGTGCGTTTATATCACGCGCATCTTCCTCTAAATGCACTATGCTCCTCGGATGAATATGTTTGCCGAACACAGCAGTAACAAAAGTACAGAACACAAAAAGTACTACTAAAAATTTCTTCATTGTAATTGTATTTCGACGTGTGTATGTCAGACGCTCTCAAAAATGTTTGCTAGTGCTCGTCGGTATTGGCGCCTTTTAAACGTTGTATTGTTATCAATGGGCTCGTCGTTTTACGTCATGGATTCACAAGAGCCAAGCAGACTGGCCGATGTTTGCTTACTAGCTGACAGTCCCCTTTATTTACTTTTGATACCTAATGCATCAGAGGACATTGAAATCGTGGTCTGACTTATGCAATATGTATCAAAATATTTATGTTACGTGTGCTTATGTGTTTTGGCTACGTGATCAGCGACAGCATCAACCCTTTGCGTCACGTAGGTACAAGTATTCCAGATTTAAAAGACGTCATTATATTCATGGGGAATTATTTGCACAATTTCGGGGCATACATAGATGTTTAGCGATAAATACGCCTTTTTTCACAATTGTCGTCTGATACTTGCATTCGCTTTTAATATTATTAAGTAGCTCGAGCCTCCCAGACAATTTAGTTTAATAATACGTATGTATATCTGTTCTGCTGATTAGTTGTGGCATAATCCTGCATTAACTCATCATAATATTTTGTATTTTAAGATGACCCTTCTTTTAGGTTAACAGGATGTCAACTTGATAATGATTAATTTGATAATTGCTAGTCCAACCTCTCTGGATAATTGGTTAGATATAAAGCACAAAATATTTTATAGGAATGTATTTATCGTAAGTTACATTACATTTAATTACTAAAAGTTTAATCAACATTAGCACACATTAACAACAAAAAGGCACGAAATCTACATTTTTAAAGTACAAAATAGGGGCATAGTTAAAATATACATTAGCCCTTGTAAAATTCTCAAAACAACCGCTATAACTCTTAAGTATTTAAAAAAATACTAATTGTTTATTCTACCATAGTAAACTCCGTTCAACTGTTAGTAATATTTACACAAAATAATAAAAACAAACCTGTCGTTACCAAGAAACAACGACCAAGTGTGTTGACCATTGGAAGCACCTGATGCATGACACATGGGTCAACCTCCACCATCGGGAGGAAAAAACCCAGAGTGTGACGCCAATACCATCACAAACAATCACATTTAAAGTAATTAGTATGAGTTATAAGAAATGTCCTTCTTTAGAGAGCCTGGAAAGGAATCAGGAAAGATGTTTAGTAAAATCGGTCGTTCAAAGAGACCTTAAAAAGCAAAAGACTACATTATATTTCACTTGTTTCTTTGTTTGTCAGCTGCATCACTATTCCCATATCCCATTTTTTAAGATTAGTTACTGATTGATTCAAATTTTTTTTATACTATCCTATCTCGATCTTCCTTCATCCTAATATCTCAGCCAAATCTGATAGAACAAGGGCCTAAAACTTCATTCTTGTGATGTCTAGCTATGTTATATACGTAAAAGCGATACTAACTATACTTAGGCATAACGACATTTCTAAGAGAACATACTTTCGGTTATGAGGGCAATCAATGGCTGTCACCTCGGCCTAGAGCCAGCCAAGAGCCAGCGATGTAGTAGCTTAAGGAGGCGTATTTTTATTATCACGTTTATAATACAGCACATTAACATTATACATACAGGCTGTAAAAAGACCGGTAACGAAAACTGAAATCCCATATTGTACCAATCAATACGAATATTTTTACTTCGGCACCATAACTGGGAAATAACTGGTTCAGGAGATATTGAGGCTCAAAGTAACCATATTTTTTTTTCTAATTAAGTACACAATCAATGCAGTTGCCACACCAATTTGTTATATGGACGTCCTATGCACCCATGGATAAGTTGCACTTTTAATTGCGGTTTATAAAATCTGTCAACTTAAAAAATCCTCGTAACCCAGGTAATTTTTACTTAGTATGAGTTGGCATGATGTACAAAACGAGTAGACTTCGGCTTGGTAATGGGTCTTGTGACACCCTGTATACAGGTTGATTAGTAATTCGACATTGCATCCAAGGATTTACAATATTTTAGGATTTATAAATTAACTTCGATCAATAAAAGGTCAGTAAAGAGCGATTTCTAATATATCGAGCTTCAAAGATATTTTGATTTTTTTGACATTGTTAACTAGTTACAAAGGTAAGTTTTAGTTACAAATCTTTGAAAACACAAATCCGGTAATAAAGTAACAATAGTTTATAAAAATAACTAATGACAACTTTTTCAAAAATGTTGACATTTTTATTCAGAAGAAGCGGTACTTAAAAAAGTTTAAAAAAGGGGTTTGGGTAACATTGTATGGACCAGTGGCATCATTCTTTTTTCCAGCGCCCACGAATAATTTTAATAATGCTTCGTAGTACTATATTAAATATATACATAACTTCAATTATTTTTGTCCTAAGTAATATCGGAGCTGAGATTTTAGCATTTGAAGATTTTCAGAATGTCGTCAATATAAACTAATATAGAGTTGCGCTTAGTGTTTTACTTAAGATTATTTACGTTTTAAGATCGTTCACTGACATGACATCAATGGAATAGGACATAAACGAAATAATAAAACTATATGTTCATGCTTTAAAATATTATATTACACAGTTTGTTATCTTCGTACATTTCATTCTCAATATCCTGTCTTATAATTGTATCTAAGAATTGCGCCGGTGGAGATAGGCTATTTTGATACCTGCCCCATCCCACGTACCATATAATTGACATTACATGGGAACAACAGCCCAAGGTCCGTTTCCCAACCACGCATGAACAATAATGCCCTAACAGCGCATTTAACCCTTGCGCAGCTCTCTCGGTGAGTATTTACATAGTCCCGATTGGATTCTACCTCTAAGAAGCCACAGATCAATCCAACTGAAGCTCGTCATCGTTTCGGAAAAATCAGTGTTAGGTTCTTTGTATACTTCGTTCGTCGGAAGGGAGTGGCTTTGGCTGTCAGTATTGACATAATCAACGCCTTCAACTCCCTTCCGTGGCTAGCAATTTGGGAGGCACGATTACATCACAACATGCCTCCATATCTGCGTAAAATCGTCGGGACGTATCTTCGCGACAGGTCCATTACGTATACTAGTATGGGCTTTGAACACCGGAGGGAGGTCACGTGTGGGGTTCTCCATTGGTCAGTGTTAGGACCCCTGCTATGGAACCTCGCATACGATGCAGTTCTGAGGACCAGTCTACATTCAGCTCGCGGTATTGGGAGTGGCTTGTGTCGTCCGACAGATAAGCGGGCTGGGCCTACAGGTAGCGCCTCATAAGACCGAGGCGCTGTGGTTCCACAGGAAACGACAGAGTGTGGTTCCATCTAGTTCGCTTATTAGAGTGGATGGTGTGGAGGTCCGAGTAGACCGGTACATTAAGTACCTCGGGCTCACCCTCGACAGCCGCTGGAGCTTCAAGGAGCATTTCGAGCGTATGGTCCCTTGAGTTCGCGGATCAGCAGGAGTCCATCAAAGGCTGCTTCTGAACCTCGGGGGTCCCTGAGAAGAAGTTCGCCGTCTCTATTGTGCGGTCGTACGACCCATCGCCCTTTACGGAGCGCCTATATAGGCCACACACCTAGCGGCCTCCTCACGCTGTAAAGCCAAGCTCAATAGCGTGCGTGCAACGGGTGGCGGCAAATCGGATCGTACGAGGATACCGCACAATTTCATCAGAAGCGGCGACAGTTCTGGCTCGTTGCCGGCCCTTTGATATCCTGGCGGACTTGGACGCGAAGGTCTATGACCAGACTCGCGTAGGTCACCGGGAAGCGAACTTGGATATCCAGGACGCGCTCGAAATGCGGCGCAATGCTCACCGACAGGATCTGCGGCAATGGCAAAGCGCTGTCAGTGGCATTCTGCCAAGCTTTGAAGCGTGGGTTGGACGGAAACGCGGCCGCATCACCTACTGATTGACTCAGATACCCACCGGGCACGGGTACTTCGGTCAGTATCTGATTCGAATCGGACGCGAAAGAACGGCACAATATAACCACTGTGCAGGCGACCTGGACTCCGCCCAGCATAATAACGTTGGAGGTTTGCCCGGCATGGGTGTGAAGTCCTTGTCGACCAGATCGGACACGATCTGTCCCCGCCAGCAGTGTTGTTACTGCCATGCTGGCGAGCGAGGAAGGCTGGCAAGCAGTGGACTCCTTTTGTGAAACTGATTTGCTCCAAAAAGTGGCTGCAGAGCGGGATCGGGATCGGGAGAGGGCCGATCCTGCCCGACGACAGGGGCGGCGTCGCAGAGAGCCGCCAATGGGGCTGCGGGCCCCCAGAGCATGGGGAGCTCTGGTCGCTGATTAGGATTCGTTGCTCCGGGAAGCCGCCAGTAAGGGTAATAGAGGGGCGTTTAGCCTTCCCTAAGAATAGGTTCCATTGAACATGGCGCCATAGGCGGAAGACTAGACAGCTCTTGTACCCAGTGGTCCTCCCGTAAGGCGTCTTTGGTTGGCAGTGGAGGTGGTTTTTAGTGGTAACACCACATACTCCGGCTCTCATTTCCCTAAGAGTCGGGGATCCGAAGGGATTTTCCACCTCGTAAAACAAAAAAAAAACGTTGTATACTTAGATCAGATACGAACCGACGTTTTTTGTCGCTTGTTCTACGTACTTGTTCAAGTGCGTATAATACCAAATCATCGGATCTCACAGAAATGGGAAATTCATATAGGCGAGGCATTCATTATTTCAAAATCAACCCTTCTTCTATTTGGATTATGCGCAATTACAAATTCACCTAAATGATTTTGACTGCTATAATTAGGTATACGAACGTAATTAAACTATTTAACGTAAACTATTTTAAAGGATTAGGAATTATTTTTCTGTGATTATCAATGATTAAGAAAGAGAATCTAAAATAGTGCAGTTAAGTGTGATAACTTATTCGATTTTACTAAGAAATGTAAAACCGAATATCTCAGATTCGAGATGGTTTAGACTTTAGAGAAATGTGGCCATAATAACTTTTGATCGTTTCATCCTGATGTTTAATAATATATAAATTTCATTGATGGCCGCAAAAGTTCAGAATGACGCCAACTTTACCCAAACCCCTTTACCTATTAATTTTTTTTAATAATGAAAAACTTACCAGCGCAATTCATCACGACATGCATTTTGAATGTCAAAACCTAAGCAATATAAAACAAGAAGGTTTTCAACACTGTGAAATGAAGTAAAATGACAATTTTGTTCGGACATATACCCTTGCATATAAGTTTGAAAAACAAAGCGACAACATACACAGAAATAAATTGTTGGAATAAAAAAAAATTATGCCACAGAAATATTACGAGATTTTGTGGTTTATGTTAGTGTCAGGGCTTTATTCTTTCAAGTATTTATATCTTTGTGGAACCTGACCTCCCCTTTGAAGGGAATACGAGCAATTAAAAATCAGTCAAAGTATTTATACAATTACAATAACTCAATCATAATAATATGACAGATCAGCAAAACACTTGTAAGAGGCGCAACACGTGACAGTACTTGATTATATAATTCAAATGATGTCCACTACTTGCACTTCTCACATATCAAGAGAATTTATCTCTACATTCATGTCCTGCTCACACGAGCTGAAGTGACAATTGGAGTAGGCATGTTCTGGAGTGGCGAGGCTTAGGCCTCCAAGGTATCTAAAAACAACTAATGACTCTTGTTGGGATCACGAGAAACGTGGACAGCCTTGAGGGAGGTCTATGCTCAGCCGGGGACGTCTGTAGAATAAGATGATAATCCGCCACATGTAATTTTGTATACATTTCCCTGACCGTGATGTTATACCACTTTGGTTCGTCTTTTCTCTTTTTAGTGAGGGCAGCGCCCTCACACATTGTAGCACACCAGATAATGTACTTAATGATAAGAAAACAGGTTAACGGGCCTTATTATATGAAATCACTGCGATACTTTTCTTAAACATAGTAGTTAGCAAGTTGATTATTTATGTAAATGACTCGTCAACTGTTTTGCAGTGACATAATTACCGTCAAGCATACAATCATAAAAGCCTTCAGCCTCGCTTGCCTAACTTGGAACTACGGCCCTGCTCTTAATAGATTATAATGTCTTAACAAGTACTCTAGTTAAAGAGCCTTGTCGTGTAATGTGGTAATCATTAGTCAGGAACACCTTTTATCGTTGGCGTGGTTATAAATGTTTCCAAAAAATGGCGATTGGGATTGCTGACTGAAATATTGGATGTAACTGATTACTATTAAGCAATTTCCACTAACAAGTTATTTATAGATCTGTTTTATAAACCAACACACAAGTTATTGATAGATTTGTTTTATGAAATTGGGTGGCTACCGAAGAACGACTTGGTAGCTTCTAATAAAATATCCTATCCCCACCCTCTTCTCCAAAAGTTCTTTCCCCTTCTCCGTCTCGCAGGAAAAGGGTACCTCCCTTTTCCTGCAAGTAAGAGAAAGAAGATGATGAGAATGGCATAGGTGCTGTTATTCACCAAAACAAACACATCAATAGGAATTTGTAACGGGCGTTCCCAGTGGTATAAATGGTCGCCTCACCATTCAGTATTGCGCCGTGAGTTGAAGATTTGGTCCCACTAAGTATCTGAAGGACAAATAATTGTGTTCATACTGAAGTAGCTTGACATTTACAATTGTAATAATTAGGATAAATATACTGGGTGTTGATATGCATTTGCGAAATATTTTAATAATACAACATAAACAGTATACTTATTATGATAATAATGATGATATAAGACCCCATTTTCATTAAATGTTACTTAAATAGAAAATCAGAATAGTCACTGTACGTGTGCTTGTGTGTGTTAGGCACCTGCAATGGCGATCAGCTGAGCGGTGGCGGCGGACGAAATTTTTTTTAAACTTTTAGTGACTAATTTTTCATTCAGTTATAGTAGTATATTCATCCCTTAAAATATTTTGTTAATACAAATCAACACACTGTATAAGCCTATTACAATACCCTTACTGGGAATTGAAATATAAGTCTAGTGGTCTCCGTCGCATATTTGATTATAATTTTAAATAAATTAAAAATCAAAAAAATACTTAAGTCTGTTTTTTGGCAATTTTTTTTTCAAATCCTCATAACCACCCCGAAACGGTTCCAAATAGATAAGGCAATTGTTGCGCCACCCCCCCGTGGGATCTCCACCTTGTCGTGGTGGGGGGGCTTAGTAACCGTGGATTGGTGACCCGCGGTGAAGCTAAGAGGGATCCAGGAGGGGACGCTCCGCGTGGGCTTGACGGAGGCCTGCGCAGGATGCGTCCAAAGGGCGGGTGTCAGGTGCGGTCGCGGGAGGAGAGGCGTGTCGGTGTTGCGTTGCCGCGCGCCCTATCTCCCGCGACCAAATGGAGGCGCACCATCGTTGCGTTGCGGTGGGGCCGCAGAGGAAGAGGAGATGCGGTGTTGCGTTGCCGTCCTCCCTATCCTCTGCGGCCGCTGAGTGTTTTGGCGGCGGAGCCCAACACCTTCATCCGCCGCCAAGGGGGTTTTGTTCGGGGCCCGCCTGACCATCTGGCGGGCCAATAGGTACCCGTCGGGGGGTAGTGACGAATGCTTATGCGAATCCCTACCCTCTGACACACGGGTACGTGAGGAACACGGGTTGGTTTTTAGTCAGTAAGAGTCTGACAGTCCCCTTCGTCCTTCCCCCGGGGCGGAGGGACTCCATGAGGATTTTCCAACCCGATACCAAAAAAAAAAAAAAAAAAATTGTTGCGCCACCGACAACATGAAAGTACTAAAATAAATAGTATTTATTTCTGGTAATTTTTTAATCAAATAATATGTAACATTATTACTAGACTATATTAATAGATTTTATTAATTAGATAATGCTATAAGTATAGGTAATACTTGTTTGACGCATCGATGTGAAAAATAAAGACGTCGCTTGTATTGTGCTATCAATTTCCCATCTCATATCATTTACAATCAAACTACTTTAGGTATATAATATATTGCGTAGTATTCTAATACGAAATCGTACATTCAAAATAAACACTAGAAGTTTTCGCGGAAGGGACCGTCCTATTTATTTAGTATCAATTGTTCTGAGAATTTCAATCGCGCCATAGATTACGTCGCAAATTATAATCGCAGAGTTACAGGAGTTACAAGAAGTACTAATAATATTTGCATGGATATATCAAGTCATGTTTATTACATCGTATCTTGGAGGTTACCGCGTGATTACAGTTTGAAAAGAGTATCACCCACTTACACTATCTCTCTTATCATTCTTCCCTCTCTTTCTCGTCCGAGAGGAAAAATAGTGAAAATAAAAGTTTCTCATTATTTTATGGTGCACCAGTCATTATCTTGGTGTTTAATCTATTCTGGCTAGTTAATTTAAATGTCTATCTGGATATACATAAATTATGCACATATCACGAAACGAGTTTTGAGGCACCCACCGACATTTCCTAGAGATTTCCTACTTTCTGGAGATTTGTCATACAGGTGTTGAAGCTAGTAAAGATGCCAGCTCTCACTAAGATTTGAATTTATTTAACAATATTTTTTTATATGTATTATGTACCTTGTGACATGAAATAATGTTGCGCGTGTATGATACTTACTTACGAGCAAAATAAGCGAGTTAACCTGCTCTACATAAAATTTTCAGTGGTACTAGTGAACTTGTTTAACGTTAAAATAAAAATGTGTCTAAGCACACAAAATGAAATATAAATAGCGATATTAATATCGCATTTAATGCATTGCTTAAAAAATACACTTGTAAGGTTACAATTAGTGTAAATGTACTTCTTATTACAAAATCAGAATCTTCTTACAACAATATATTTACTCAATAAGTAGCACAAATTCATCTTTCGGCCTCACTCCAAAAACTCGCATCGTATTCTAGTCATAGAACTGCCAGTGTGACTCGTTGGTGTTGACTCTGTTCCGGCGCGGGATGCACTGCAGGTTTGAGCCCATGTACTCACCCGGGGGACATCTCGGCGTATCTGTCAATACAAAACAATGATTGTTTGCGTATGTAGCAATTAACCGCTAATATTCAGAGACATACATTCTCAGCATTTGATAACATAACTTCACGCCTTTATCCCCGAAGGGGTAGGTAGAGGTGTATTACTCACCCCCACTTCGCCAGTTATGTTTCGGTCCCAATGTAATAGGGGCGAGCCTATTGCCACCTACCGGGCACATTATTAAGCGAGCGACAATTAACATTTTTAATGCACGTATAGCTTCGAAAAGACAGAGGTGTGCGCCCGGGGTACCTGGGGATCGAACCCGAGACCATAGTCTCGGCAGTCCGTTACGTACACCACTGGGCTATCGCCGCGTGTAGCATTTTATAACTGAAACTAGATGAGCCCGCGGGTATACCCGCCTTATTGAAGGCTACTGCTCCGCTCCCGTGGCTCATAGCGTGATGTTATATAGCCTATAGCTTTTCTCAATAAATGGGCTATCTGACACTGAAAGAATTTTTGAAATCGGTCTGGTAGTTCCTGACATTAGCGTGTTCAACCAAACAAACAAGCTCTTCAGCTTTATATATTAGTATAAGATAATACATGCCAATGTGAGTCTGTTTGTCATGCTTTTGCTCTATGAGTAGCTACTCAACAAATTGTAGTAAACATTTGAACAATGAACTTCAGGAATACAGAATAGGACGCAGGATATACAGCTAGCTCTACCCGCGGTTTCAGTCATAGTACCATCATATAATTAATTGGATTTTTATAGGCATAGCTAACATCCATTGAATATGTTAGGAGCTCCTGAGACATCTGCTTTTGTTCACATTTATTACCATCTACACATACATGATAAACATACGAGTAGTACTAAGCATGTTGTAATTTAGTGCACTAGCATACGATGCACGTTGTATCTACTTATAGTCAATGGGATCATATTTCATAGATATTATGAATAAGAGTTCAAATAAAAGAAACACTGTTCAATTTACGATAATATATTTATTTTAGTGCAATTTATAAGGGTTATGTGACATATTTTAGCCAACTGGTTGTTTGATTAGTAATGTTTATTCAAATTTGTGAAATCAAATGTTTCTTATTGCTTGCACCCTGATCTCCTCTAAGCGGCATGTCTGGTGCTACCGGAGGGATATACTCCGGATAAGAACTGGATAACATACCACGTACCACGTTGGGATTACAATTCAAAAGTATTGGCAGACCACAGCCATTCACTACGCCTCTTGGGAACACCGCGGTCTGCAAAGGACGATATGATGGGAATTCTTCAACACCACGCACAAAGGACATCGTCGGAACAATGTTACTGAGGATTGTATCATGCGTCAGGTCAGCCATAAAGTCATCGGCTCTCGAACGTGTAGGTCTCACGTTCGGCGGCACAAATTCTGTATTTTCGGAGTTATAAACATCGATTCCATAGCCTCCTCGAGCTGGTATAGAAGGTTGAGCCTCATGGACATACGTGGAATATATGTTAGGTAGAGATTCCAAAGGCAGGATAGGATTTGGCAAACTGTTATCGGTGTCATCATAATTGTCCGTGTCGATATCCATCACAACTTTAGTCGGATCTAGGTCTTCGTATAACACATCATCCCTGTCTTGAGCCGATTGCAGGTATTCTAGTTCTTTCCACGGCACGTAATCCTGATTGGTTAAACCATAATTCGTTGCCAACGCACTATCCACAGCATTTTGAATGTAAAATGTCCTCGCAGCAGCGTCACCAGCAAATGGTGATGGCATCTGAATGACGTCATTATATGCACTTATGTCGCCTGTATTGTCTTCTAGCGCACCAATTTGATGTTCCTGGATTGGGGTATTAGAGCTTGCACTTATCCAACTATTCTGGTCAGAATTTAAAGTTAAAGGTCCAATATAATGTGGAGGAAAAGCATAAGCTAATCCGAAGTTAAAACAAACTATAAAGTACACGTCGAACATTTTGATTGAATGCTATTGTATTGAATACTAAATTCATATTTTGATTTCGAACAATGCATTATACTTTGTCTTAGCAAATTAAGCATAATTTTCAAGTCAATGAACAACGATTTCGGTATCAAGTTTCCAGTATGAAAAATTGCATCACGACACTTCAGTATTTTTGCTGGCTTATATCTGTATCCATATATATACAATTCATGCGTTACTGACTGACTGACAGACAAGCTGCAGTCAAAACTACTGAGCGTAAGAAGTTAACATTTGGCATGTATGTTCCTTGGGGATCGTAGGGGTGCACCACAGACATATACATACGTCTGTGGTGCACTAAGAAAGGAACTGCCCGAAATTCTCACGGGATCGGAAAGAAACGCTTACATTCAAATAAATTGTGAGGGCGTAGCTGCGGTCTTCCTCTCGTATGTATAAAATTCTTGCGTCGGTGACTGACTTATAGACAAGCTACAACCAAAACTATTAGGAACAAGAAACTGAAATTTGGCAAGTATGTTATTTGAGGACCGCAGGGCTACACTAACAAGGGATTTCATGAAATTTCCACGGGGCAGAAAAAGATTTAAAAAAAAATATGTGCGGGTGTAGCTGCGGGCATCCTCTAGTATGTAAGACATAATAATTTACTACGGCAAAATGTCGATAAATGCTTTGTTGTGAATAAAAACATTTTAATGACACGATATATACGTAATGCATACTTACCTGTTTTGTTATATTATATACAACAGTATCTCAAAAAAGAATCTTTGATTTGTCCATCGCTATGGGCCTTATCAGAAAACTCATTCTCTCAGGTTGACAAAAATGTCTGTAATCGTTTCTTCATAATCTCTATTTTAATTTCTTGATGATCGCACTCAATAAATTCTAAAACCGAGCACCTTAACGCCGATGCGAATCCGGAGTGTCACGTTGTGATACAAGCATGAGTAAACTATTTAGTTAAGGAGAACCCTAGTTAAAACAAGCCTGCTACTACCAGATTGGTCAGATGAATGATTTAAGAGGTCGCCTAATAGCAATTGTTGTGAGTTCGACCTCACACGAGCAAAACAGAGTAAACCAAAAAAATGTTTTTCGAGTCTGGGAGATTTGAGTCATTAATTGAATTTTAGTAAAGTTATCTAGGACACATAGGTACATTTTTAATATTATGTTTAGTTGCGTTAAAATACCGATCCTTTAAAACACTTTACGAAGCAAACGCATTTGACATTTATAAGCAAATTTTTGATTGAGCTATTGGTCTTCTGGTTAGTCGACAGCTAAGCCGGCGTGGATTCGATTTCCACGACAGATCTTTGTTTACGAAAACCTATCCAAGTATGTTTATCACTTATTTAGTTACCATAGTAAATGCCTAGTCCCTTGTCCTAGGATATTATATTAGTTATTATTATTTATTGTATACAAAATATCACAATTTTCCAACCTATGCTCATAAAAGCTGTGTATTTGGATTCAATATTCTAGAATGGAAGGAATTAAGTAGTATAATATATTATTAAAAGGATAATTATTCAATTATACGACACACGTTTTAAGTAAATGCTTTATTATTTTTGTGATGTTTTACAAACATTGTCAGTATAAAATTTATAAAAATACAAGTCATAATTTCGTCAGCCACTCGTTTTCATAGGATTACAATTGGTTTTCTAACATTGTTCCAGTCTTCTGTTTGATGATCGGGGGCGTCCGTGATACACTGGTGCTTCTCATCTCGTTAGTCTTCTTGATATCACGTTTGTTGTGGAAGCCGAACTCGTCTTCGCTTCTGTATGAAGATCCAGAGTATGCTTGACCGGTCGGGTGAGCTTTCGCCAAGCTACCAGACACAACGGAAGGCGAGCAACTCAGCAACAGAGGGATGCCGCAGCCTCCAGTGTTAGCATTGGGGAACACGCCAACTGCTCCTCCTGACGAACCGATAGAACCGGAGATACTGCCGCCGTACGCGTTCCTGTACTCGTGAGAAGGCGCCCACCGGTACATGTGCTCAGATCCAAAACCGTCCATTGCCTCTCTCATGCTCGGGTGGAATTTTGACGCAAGGGTACTGTCAGATATACCGCTGATGTCATGAGTCTTGTGATTGTGATACCTCACTGGAGCGTGGGCGTGTTGATGGGCATGTTGATGGGCATGTTGTGACATTTCGTAGTCGTGTGTGACGCCCATTTTCGTTGGAGTAAAGCGGTGGTCAATAGGTTGAGAATTTCGCATATGGTCAATGCCATTAAAACCTTTTCTGTGGATATCCTCGGTGCCGTCATTTGATGCCAAATGTCTGTGTTCTGGAGCCCAGTGTCCATTAGTCGCTACAGCTTCATGATGACGCAAGTGGCTTTCGGCTGAATTCATAGATGCCATGTGATGCTGTAAATTACTTTCCGCTGCTTTCATTGATGGCATATCATGATGCAAGTGATGTTCAGCTGATTTCAATGATGTTAAGTGATGATGTGAATTATCCTCAGCTGGCATCATTGCTGGTATCGTCGCTGGTAATGTCACCGATAAGTCAACTAGCTGATGTTCAGCTGACTTCATTCCATTCAAAGAAGTCACGTGATCAGGATCTGATTCGTTGTAATCAATCTTTAACAAGTTGTTCTGCCCATTAAGGTCACTATCCGATGCTCTCATTGAATTTTCCATTTGTTCTGGAACCTTATGTAATTTATGCAGATGTGTGTCTTGAACCGATTTGATCAAACTATTGTTTTCTTCACTTGACACATCTGAACTAGCATCCTTTGGTTTGGTCTCAGAGGACTCAGCGACATGGTTTTCAGCCTGGGGTTTAACCTCTTCAGAAGATTTGCCAATTTCTTGATGCAGATTAAAATTTTGATGTCCATTTTCTTTAAGATCCTCATCAATGTGTTTTACAGATTTAGCATGGAGTCCCATAAAATTGTCGGTTTCATCTGAGTTTTTCTCATGCACATCGTGATGTTTGGTATTATCGTCTAACACCTTTTCTTCTATATTTCTTAGCTGATCGATAACCGTTTCAGAAGATAATGTCATAATTGGGTCTGCTAGGGAAGTCTTGTGCTTGTCAGATTCCTCAATATCTCTTAGATGATCGGTAACTTCATCTGAAGATAACGTCTTAGTTGTGCCTGTAGATGAAGTCTTATGCTGTTCAGGTTCATTTTCCGATGCTTTAAATAAAACGTTTTTGTCATGCATCATTGTTTCCAACTGTTCGTCAGCTTCTTTCATGATGAGCGAAGATTGATGCTGAATGAAAGAAGAGTCAGTTGGTGCAACCGCATGCAGAGTATTATGAGTATCTGTTTCATGTGTTTCGATGTGTCCTTTTACGGTATTCTCATGTCCATGGTGCTCATGATTCTCGCTTCTTAAAATGTGGTGGTTATCAATATCTATAGCCTTCATTTCGATAGCCTCAGATGCAGATGGATTCATATCAGCGTCCATGTGGTGTTCCTCTTCTCTAGCATGGTTATTAGTCAAATGTTCTATTTTCATTTTTTCGGTAACGTCATCTTCACTGTGTTTTGTATCCTCTGTTTGTAGACCCAGGTGCGATGTTGTAGCATCACGCAACTGGTGTGCCTCATTCGACACTACATGAGAAGTACTGGCTTCCAGCGTGTGTTCATTGTTCGTAGATGCAGAGCCAGACTGCTCTAAATGTAGCAAACTGTCCTGGTGGTTGGCAGATTTAAAACTGTCTTCAATATTTCTGGCAATTTCGAAATTTCTGTGAATGTTTTCTATAGCTTCCTTCCACTGCGCCATTTTTTCTTCTTCCGACTTCGCTACTGTGATGTGTACATCATGCAGAGCTTCTGCGTCCTTTGATGCTGTCGCATGTAAACTCATCGAATCTAAATCTCCAAAATTCGTGTGAATATGTTCTAAAGCTTGTCTGGCAACTTCAATGTCTTCATGTAAATCCGTATCAGATTCTGAATCATGGGCCATTTTCATAGCAGCATTTCTATGTTCGATTTTCATAAGGTCTCGTTGCAAATTCTCAACAGCTTCCTTAGCCATTTGAATACTGAGCTTCATATCATCTGACGAGGAGTGGACATTGTTGATTCCATGGGCAGAACTCCTTAGCATTTCCCTGAACTTGCCATCTTCATCACACAGCTTCACCTTCACTTGTCTACCGCAGGTCTCTTGGGAGTCAGCATGAGCCTTCTCTTCTTCAGAATCACGATACAGCCGGTAACCAAATTTCTTCTTAACAATGAGTGGTTTTTTCAATGGTGCAGTTCTAGCCATAAGCGAAGAAGTCAGTGTGTCACTGTGAACTTCAGTGTTGGTTGCGCCAGTATGTGGAATGGTACCCGAAGACAGCTCGGTAGTCGATTTCTTCTCTCTCTTCATGAGTTCCGGGATTCCTGGATGTGTTTGGACGTGCCATTCGGGAACATTGTGGTTGTCTGCAAAGCCGTCCTCAGGGAGAGTCGGAGCCGCTAGTGCGAACGAAGTCAAAGCACAAAGCACCAGTAGTGTCTTCATCGTGAGTGTTGGCACGATTGATGCTGGAGATGATCTGTATAGGGCATTTATACTAATTTAGTCCCAATACATTTGTTCGGTCGTCGCTGAATAAAACAATACGTGCTTGTCGTCATTGACTCACAAATGCTGAGACAACACTTTCCGGTTGTGAGCGAATAAGTCGTACGTTAATTTATATATTCTAAGAATATAATATGATTTACTAATGGTGTCATCTACTACAATAGTATCTATGTATTTTTGATAACATATCAATAACATTTTCCTGTATGAATAAACCCTTAAGGACTTAATTAGGTATAGAGTAGAGCATATATTTTTTAATAGTCTACGCAGTCCCTCTGCTAAGCAAAGGCCTCTCTCAAATCTTTCCTAACCTGCATATTCCAGATTTTTTTACATTCAATAAATTATATGATTAAAAAGCATCATAATATCATATACACATTATCTATATAAATATACATTATCATATATGCGTATATCATATATCCATATATCATATATACATTAAACCCCTTTTATTTTAAAATTGCAGCAGATGCACTTTACTGCTTGATCAACTATATAAATTAGATTCCGTATATCCATTAATAATAATAACATAATATTATACCACATTCACACAACACCATCTAGTTCCAAACTAAGCAGAGCTATGGGTACTAGACAATGGATAAACATACATATATACTTTTATTTTTTTGTTAATACATACATATTATACATAGAAACACCCAGACCAAGATAAACATCCATGTTCACGCACACAAATGTTTGACTTGAACGGGAATCGATCCCGCGACCTTGGGCATGGCAGTCGACTGCACTACCATTTTACAGAATCTAATTCATATGGACTAATATTATTGTGATGTCACAGAATTCCCTAGTTGTTGTAAGACTCATTTTAGGCAACGCTAAATATTATAAACTCAACAAGCCTAACCTGATAGTCTTAAATCAAGCTATAATCAAAAAAATATGATTTTACGACGTCAATTTTTAAGAGACACTAGGAATAAATCCTATCTCTCAGGTGAACAAGAACATAATTTCAACAGACAAAAATAGCACGACTCGAAACAACAATTTGTGGATCACACAAAAGTGTTGCCCAGTATTGGGATCCAACCCATAACACTCGGCGCGAGCAAAACGGCAAGGTGGCCACTGAAACCACTACGCCATAGGTGCAGTCATTATTATTACACTAGAGGATGCCCGCGGTTACACCCGCGTTATTTAAGGCTACTGCTCCGCTCCCGTCACTCATAGCGTGATGTTATAGATGATTTTTTCAAATCGGACCTGTAGTTCCTGAGATCAGCGCGTTCAACCAAACAAACAAACAAACAAACTCTTCAGCTTTATATATTAGTATAAGATTAGTAGTTACCATACACACTTACATTACACGATTCGTATCTGTATATATAAAATTATTTCGTTACTGACTGATTGTCTACCAGACAATGCGCAGCCATAACTATGAGGTTGAAATTTGGCATGTATGTTTTTTGGAGACCGTTGACACTACGAGATAAGGACATCTTGAAATTCCTAGGGGATTGGAAAGAAACGGTTAGGTTAAAAAAAACGTGCGGACAATAAATGAAAAAAACACACTTTCCACAATCCGTGCGACTGTGGATAAATTCTATTCTATTGAATATTCGAAATTTTCAGTTAATAATTATTATTAAACACTGGAATGCCGAAGATTTTAACTCGTACCGAGTTTTGCTAACATACAACAGTGAATCTGATAACACAGCTGAGGTTCTACAAGAATAAACTTTGCTAGAGACAACCTACAAAATAACCACAATCAAAACACTAATTTATATCCTAATTTTAAAAGGGTAGGTAGTTAACAAACTAGCCTTTCTTTTTTTCTTCGGCTGAAGAGTGTCCTTGGTTATAATTTCCAACCAGGATGAACAATCACACCAATTTGTGGAGGAGAGATAACAGCCGCAGCTTTGCATTTGATATAATGCATGTCAAACATTACATGGTGTAATCCAGATCAAACAGCATCTCTAATGCTAGGTTTTACCTTCCTTTATTACGAAATTTAAATTTATTTCTTATCACAATATGTAATCTAATTTTTAATTTGTATAGTAATACACAATGATGTTAACTTAATAGTATGCTAGTATGCTTCCGATTTATCAGAGACTTGATTGTATTAAGTTAATACAATCAAGTCTCTGATAAATCGGAAGCATTAATAAAATAATAAAGATCGTATGAATTGGAGGAGTTAATGTAATTTATATTAAATTATCAGACATCTATGCGTGCCACTTTGCCTAAATATACCATTGGCATTCACCAACCAGTGAAGTACGTATCCATAGAGTTTCATGAAGTGAACATCTGTTATTTTGGTACCACAAACAGACACTTCATCTTTTAGAAGATTGCACATAAGGCTCGTCACCTATTACGTGGGATCAAAACACTGGCGAAAAGTGGGCGTTTAATATGCCTCTGCCTACCCCTTCGTGGAAACAGGCGTGAGTCTATGTATGTATGTATGTATGCACATAAAATTAAATACGTTTCATAAAATGTCAAATATTTGATTAAATGAATGAGGATATATGGCATAAGTAATAATATAATAATAATAACATTCTACGACATACACACATCACCATCTAGTCCCAAACTAAGCAGAGCTTGTACTTACTAGATAATGGATAAACATAACATATTATACACTTTTTTTGTAAATACATACATATTATACATAGAAACACCCAGACCAAGAAAAACATCTATGTTTATGCATACAAATGTTTGACTTGAGAGGAAATCGAACCCGCGACCTTCGGCGTAGCAGTCGCTTACACTCCCGCTGCGCCAACAGGTCGCCTGATAAAATATAAGTAATCGCCTTGCTTTAATCAAGTGTCTTGAACCTATCCCTTTAATCCCTACATACTGAATGGAGTAGCTAGATGTTAGCTACTCTTTCACGCTAAAACTACTAAACGGATTTTGATGAAACAGAAACTGCAGTAAATTGACACCGCAGTTTACACCTACATCAAAATCGCACAACACCACACACTTACACTTTGTCTCGATAACAGACACCTACGTGGTCCAAGCTGCCACAAGTAAAAGTTAGAAGTATTCAGCCGCAGGTTTCCTTTTAGTACATTTCTGTCAAAAAAATCATACAAAATTTTCTGTTTCGCCAGCATTGCGTAGCCTCTAAGCCAGGTTCATAAAAATGAATCACCGGAATGTTTGACGTACAAATCTTTCAAACGACTGCACCAAATTGGATAAATGTTCTTATGTGTTTGTTATTGTCAGGAGAGTTTGTGTGAAAAATAATTAAAAAAAAAACATAGCAAAAGAATATTCTTTTGTGGTGGTACCAAGTTTGCCGGGTAAGCTAGTAACAAATATAAATTAAAGTGTCCCTTGTATTTGTAAGGATTCCGTTTAGTGGATTCAATTTTACAATTGGCTCATGTTAATAAAAATGTAAAGAAACCCCGCTCTACGTGTCTAATGAAACTGTTTATAAAATTTCCATATTGGAAAATCTTAGGTAACATTCCTCAAAATGGAATCGAACTCAATATCTCATATCATAAGATTTTGTTATTCATTCGAATGCATGAATATGCTCACGTTCGTTAACGATGCTAATAAGGTATTTCTACAACATAAACATCACATTCATGAAAAATGCATTGTAAGCTATACATCGACCATACTAAAATGGAATAATATATAACTACAACTGCAAATTTGTTTGTTTGTTGAATTATATGACTTAACATGTAATATTTTAGGTTTAGCTGTAAACGGCTTGCGTCTAGATGGATTTTATAATATTACACGTTGTTTTATTCGAAAAACTTAAAGGCCGTGTGGTAATTTTTAGTTTCAATGTATACCATGGTTTTCCGGTGAATATAACTAGTATAGGAAAATGTTTTAAAATACATGTCAATATATTGGCACACTGAAATGAAAATGAAAATGAAATGAAATTAAAATGAAAATGAAATGAAAAATATGAAATGAAATGAAAAAACACTGCAGTGGCTACTAAATAAATAGAAAAGGCTAAGGGTCATGACATCAATGATAATTAGTTGATCACATCGATGATAAGTTGCAGTAAACGATAATTATATTTATGTCTCACTTAAAAAGTTAATCATTTTCTTTCTATTTCCTAAGGTCGTTAGTCGGTCCTCAGCTCACAGTAAAGAGTAGCCATATTCGGTTTTGATCCTTGGGATATATTTCCTAACCCAGAACAATAGCTAGTTTACTAGTTTCGTATAACTTTTGAAACTTTCGAGTAGTAGAGCCACCTAGAGAGAATTTGGAAGGAACGGCCAATACAAATCGGAAGCAAAAGTGTTGATGTGTAATTGTTGTTATGAATAAACACGTATTGATATTCTTTTTCGTGTAACTTTAGCGACTCACAGATTACCCGTGGTCCCGTACCTCTGCCGTATGCTTTTAACACAGCGAGAAAACGTCACCAGACGTCCCATAATCAAATCACAAAGATTCGCAAGCGACGCTGTGAGCAAACCATAGTTAACTTAAACATGCAGTAAACCATGTCAATCGAATATTTATGCAAGTCACGTATAATGAAAACTCATTGAAACATGATTATATTGTGTAAATAATATTTGTTTGTTCCTCAGAACACGTACATAACATCACGCTTCAAATTTTGCATGGATGAGACAGAAGTGTATGACAACTGTATTATACACACTACTTGAAAATTTCATGAAATTGCTTTCTGTGGGTTTTTCGTTGTTATATAATACTAGAAAATATTTTTCATCATTTTCCTAGCGCTATTACGGCTGCATCCAAAAGTTTCACCTTAGAGCCTTAAAGCAATAGCGATAGTCCGTGACCTAGACCAATATCAGTAAATAAAACAGTAGCTCATAATGACCGACGAATTAACGTGCTCAGAATTAGGTACAAGTATAGCTATGTCGTAGCAGAGGTAGGCCTCCCACAAAGTGGACTGAGGATCAGGGCCGGCTTAAGACGTGCCCTTGGGCGCAGAAGAATTAGGGGCCCTCGGGCACACAATAACGCCCAATAAAAGTAGAGAAAGTCTGTGATAACTAGAAACAGATTTTTACTAAGAATTTATTTTTACAATATTCTTAGTGAATAGTCACAAATCAAATAGTTATTTAATACAATGATTACTAGCTACATAAGTGTTTGATTAAAATATATGTGTCCCTTGAGTAGGCCCTGAGTGCGTGCCCCATGCCCGTGTGCCCATGTGGTAAAGACAGTAGGTATTGATCGAGATCCTAAGATCGGGGAGGACAAGCGTCAGGCCAACGACGCTTCCAGATTCAGCAAGAAGTCACAATAGACATAGTGCAGAGGACAAGGCGGTCCGTAGTCCAACTTTGCCACAAACTCGACTTTGGATAATAATGGAGCCACTCCACTCCCTATCCCATGGTCTGGGAGCTCCCTGCCTAAAATTACTACACAACATATGGGTCAGGCGGTGGCTAATCTCTTGGACATCCGCAAGTGGGCCGGATGGCATCCCAGCAGTGGTCCTGAAGACGTGCGCTACTGTGAGTTGTACCCCTTTCTAACGCGTCTGTACCGTATTTCGTAAGCAATCCAAAAGGTTCCAACCTCAATGAAATAAGCCCTCGTTTACGCGATCTCTAAAATGGGCTACCAGTCATACCTGTCAACTTACGGGCCCATAACAGTAACGTCTCTGTATTTCAAGGTGCGAATGAAGCGAATAATAATCACGAGACTCCTTTGTACTTATGCGGCTCAGCTGCCGTCATGGTCGTATATCTGGTAGTCTTTTAATGTATCTTACGCACCGGTGGGCGACATAGCCAAGGCTTTTCACAGAGTCTGACACAGGCCACTTCTATTGTCTCTGACAAAAATATTTTGAGAAAATATATAAATTGGAAGATTTTTTTCGGTCCTTCAGGGGCTCTCCTGAGGACGGGGCCACTGGGCACGGGCTCCATTTGCCCTGATGGTAAAGACGGTACTGCTGACGATCTTGTTGGGAAAGCGGGTAGCGGATGGATGTGGTTGGCTCATGATCGGTCCATTTGAAGAGACTTCGGGGAGGCCTATGTCCAGCAGTGGAGGTCTTTTGGCTGACATGATGATGACGATGATGATGATAACTTAGACGACCGGTTGGTGTAGCGGGAGTGTAAGCGACTGCTACGCCGAAGGTCGCGGGTTCGATTCCCGCTCAAGTCAAACATTTTGTGTGCATGAACATGGATGTTTGTCTTGGTCTGGGTGTTTCTATGTATAATATGTATGTATTTACAAAAAAAAAAGTATATATGTATGTTTATCCATTATCTAGTACAAGCTCTGCTTAGTTTGGGACTAGATGGTGTTGTGTGAATGTGAAAAAAAAAAAACCATGATTACTGCCTACCTAGGGAAGGAAATGCCGATATGAATACATCAAAGTATTCAAGTATATTGTATTCAAACAATTTTATTATCTTGCTAACGTTGCAACTTATGAATCCAATATTACAAGGTTGTGCAATATTACAATGTAGAGCATTTTATTTTTAATTTAGCAAAGATAGCGCAGTAGAGAGACTGACATAATGCTTAGAAAAGGGTTTCAGGTTCGAATTCACTGGGTGGCGGAAGGGTTCGTTTACTAGTCTAATCGGTATTGATTGGATATAAGCACAAATTAGCTTTTCCACAGAGTGACTTCCTGTCTAACCTCCACAATCCAAAGGGATAGCGATATTCCCTAGTTTAGCCTAGTTTAAGTTTATTCAGAGGTGCTAACCCCTACAACGACTGTCAACATCTTGATGGCAGCTGAGATCGACGGCTTAACGTGCTCTCCCAGGCACGGGGCGAGCGATTAATAAGTGAAATACTTATTAATCACCACATTACTGCGAAAAAACAGTCGTGCGCTTCGTGGATTCGAAACCCGATTCCCTGCATGGCAGTTTATTGGTAACTCTACTAGGCTATCCCTGCCTTGCCTTGCTTTAGCTAAAGTGACTAAAAAATACTTTTTCACAGGGCAGTAGTTAGAGCGCCCATCTCTTTGTTAAGTATTACTCCAAGTTAGGGCTGCCATACGTCCGGATTAGTCCTAGTTTGAAGGGCGTCCGGGGCCCGTCCGGCTGGGGTTTTGTTAGGGTTCACTGTTCGGGTGTAACAAAAAACTGGATTTCCCTGGACACTTTTGCTGTCCGGGGAAATCTAATTCTTTTATAGATAAGCGATAAATGGAACTTTTCAGAGGTGTCCGGGAAAAAAGCCATTTTTCGCCCAAGTGTCCAGGATTTTTGCCATGTTTATCCGGCGTTGGCAATTTAGGTGATGGCACTGTTAGTCACACTCTTTAGCAACAGTTAACATATAGGTACCTAAATACTCCGGTTTGGAAAATAGAGAGACATTTTGCAATTGGTGGTTTTTCCTAAATATTTCTCAAGCGGATCTCTAAATATTAAAACAGCGTAAGTAAACCACTGGCGTTTTTTAAATACCTCTCTAACGTTACCCCGTGCATACAATATTGGAGGACAAAACAGATCTCTTTCTCATTTATGTTTGTGTACTAGTTAGTATACGGCATGCTTTTTAAAATTTTATTATTCAGTTTTATCTGCGTGGTTGAAAACTACGCCAAATTTCAGCTCTCTTGGGCTTATATCGTTTTTGTGTAAAACCGCGCTCGTACAGACAGACGGATGGGCATAGCGCAACTATAAGGGTTCCTTGTAGTTTGCAAAACCCTAAGAATACGAGTAGTCCGCTGAAAATTATTTTTGGTTCTACGTCTAATTGCTTCGGCACCAAAGTTGTAGACAATTTAATTAGCTACTATAAATGCTTTGAATATTGTCTGTGGGCCAATAGTTTGCCAGATAAACCATAAAAGCCATTTGTCCCTCCCCTTTTAAGATGGCGGCCGCAGGACAAGGGTTGCGGTCCACGAACTTGGACTGTACTTTACATGTATTTTTAGATGTCAAGAGCGGGTGCTCTTGACATCTAAAAATAAAATTGCGTCGTCTGACAAACGCACGCTAATCACAAAAAAAGAACATTTCAATGGTCTATATAGACAAGTGAATGGCGGCCATCGATTGCAAAAAAACGAAACTTCAGAAATTGTGCGAGACGTAGGTACTTCAGCTAAATTTTATAACAGTCTTCGCAACCGCTCGTTCCTAAATTATGCTCTTTTTGTAGGATACGGAAGCCTAGAACCGAATAGCAGAACATTTTCTATAATGTTGTTAAAATCTTCTGCATGTAAGCAGTAAGATTTTGTTGTCTACAAATAAAAATCTAAGTATCATCATCAGCCCTTTATGCTGTCCCACAGCTGGGCTCGGGCTTCTTGTCACTATGAGAAGGGTAATGCCATACTCCACCATGCTGGCCAAGTGCGGGTTGGCAGACTTCACATGTCTTTCGAGAACTTTATGGAGAACTTTCAGACATGCAGGTTTCCTCACGATGTTTTCCTTCACCGATTAGCAAGCGATACTTAACAATTTAATACGCACTTAATTCCGAAAAGTCATTGGTGCGCGCCGTGGATTCGAACTCGACGCCCTCTGCGTAGCAGTCTGTCGGTCTCTCCACTCAGCTATCGCTGCTTTCCTATATTATGTATTATGTTTATATTATATGTAACTGCCTCTTTGGTCTCGCGGCATAAATGTGTGCGTGGGATTGGGTGGTCTTGGGTTTGATTCCCGGGTCGGGCAAAGTATTATTAGGTTTTCCGTTAGGAAATTCTCAACTAACAGCACGGAGTCTGGTAATGTGCCCAGTACGGCAATAGACTCGCCCCCTATTACATGGGACCTAAAATTCATGGCGAAATTTGGGTGTAATATTACACCTCTGCCACCCCTTCGGAGATACAGGCGTGAGTCTATAAAAAAAAATATTTGTTACTAATGTATAATATGTTTTTAATGTGAATGTATCTTTAGATCTACAATATTTGTGTTATTTCAAATTCATTTTTATTATATTACACCTAGGTACTTATTTTCTCTCTGCACCACTCTAAGGAAGACTGGGAGATAATGCCCATGGCATTAAAACTTTAATAAATAAATAAATAAAAACGACTGTGAGTATGAAAAATCACGCAACATCATATTTGAGTCAATAAGAGAAACAACATGTAAAATTAAAAAAAACAATAATCCGTAGGTTTTTTTAAGCCAAAAATACATTAACACAACAACATCAATCGTTTGCCTTTCGAAGGATCAGTCTCACTAAGTTGGACTGCGGGTAATCTCTGGATACCAAATGATGACAGCCTTCCTGCGGTTCCGGGAAGTCTACCGATACCCTGTGGTGGCTGGTAGCTTTATTATCCGTCCAAAAAGCATTTCTTGTCGAACGACTCCGGGAACCTTCCTCACTGCTCCACATTTTCACTTGCCTTGAATTTCTAAAACGGTCTTGAATTGACGGGCAAGAATTATAGACGTCGTTTGGAGTTTTAAAATCTCTTGCATGTGTATTAGATCTTTGCATATCCCTCGTTTCTAAAATACGTCTTGAGAAGACGTTACTAATTTGTAAAATTATAACAATTACGACGTACGTGATTTTCATATTGATGGCTATTTGATAGAACATGTAATGCTTTGTTAGCTGCGATTGCATTTTATTTATAGCATTTTACGTGTCTGACTGTTTCATCTAAAGGAGAAAACTCGTGACGTACCACTTTTAATTTCATCCCAAACGTTATGTCCTACTTATTGGTATGAAACTATGAAATGAATTTGGAAACAGTGTTTAAACAGTTTTCATAGTATAAACACGCGAAGGAAAAATGATAAATGTTACATAATGGAGATATAAGTAAGTATTTATTTCCAAAAATCAATTTACCATTGAGGTATTTATGGGCCCAAACTAGGCTAGGCCTGTACCTTGGGCATCATTTAACAGAATAAATATTATTTTTAAATAAAAAAACACCGACTTCAAAAACCACTAAGGAACTAAAAAACAAAAAATAATTGATTTTGGAGCAAACATTTTTGGAGTCGGTGCCATGCCAAGTATTTCTGATCCGACTATAAAACCTCTACACATTTTTATATTACTTTCGTTGTTGATAGAATAGGTATAGTCCGTTCACAGTTATTTTACCTCTAGCTGTTAGATTGGCCAACCTGGGCGTTGTGTTGCTATATTTGGTATATAATACCCCCATTTTAAATATACATTACTGCTAAAAATGTACTTATTTTTTTATTGCCTAAATATTTGGAAGTAATGTTTGTAACAAAACCTCTTGATATTGGCATGGCTATATGCATGTACATTTATTTTCTTACGAAATAACTAAGTTCCTATGAAGATAAGTAGTTATAATAAAAATGTTGTCTATTTAATATATAAAGGTAAATGCATCATAATTACGCCAACGTGAGGTTCTAATTATCAAATACAAAAACTGCAAATTTAATTTTCATATTTATTTTGAATAAGAATGAAGTGGGTGTAATATTACACCTCTGCCTACCCCTGCATGGAAACAGGCGTGAGTCTATAAGAATGATCCATGTGGACTGCCAATGTTATGATGATTCGTAACTGCTGTCATATTCTGTATCAGACTCAGAATTTAATTCTATTATGAACCTGTCCATTTCAGCATCCGTAGACCCATCTGTTTCACGAAGCTTGTCTTCAATGTGGCGCTCATGTTAGCATTGTTTTTGTCAGTCTTCTGCAGTGATAGATTGAAAAGCTTCTTCAGCTATAAATTCACAATGTTGGTTGCCTCTTGTCCTAAATTGTTGCTTGTGACTCGCTTTTTAATGAGACTCGACATAACTTCAATTGCGTTTAGCTCGCAGTGGTATGGCGGTAATCTAACCACTTTGCGGCCATGAGCTTCAAGCATTTGAATTTTTGAAGCATTTCCACTAATATTGGGTAAAATGTTATGCACGGGTAACCCTATTTTACATTCCTGTCATCACAGAGTACAATTCCAACATAAAGAAAATAAACACCGACATCTGTCAGAGGTAAAATAACTGTGAACGGACAGTAGTTTGTAATTTAGAAACTTTTTGCGTAAGGGCTTGGCACCGACTCCAAAAATTTTTGCTCCAAATTCAATTATTTTTTGTTTTTTAGTTCCTTAGTGGTTTTTGAAGTCGGTGTTTTTTTATTTAAAAATAATATTTATTTTTTGCTTTTTAGTGGTACTTATACTAATATAGGATAGGATAGTGTAGGTGGTACATGATGGGGAGGCCTTCCTTACGTGCCTCAATTCTGAAATGTAGACCTGTACCTTTTTGGCAATTTTAACTATTTTTTTTGTTTTCAACTAACTAGCCTAAACACGTTCGTTTCAGTTCCATCATCAGATCCCGGAAATCATCCAATAGCAAAGTGTTTGCCAAGACAAAACAAACGAGCCTAAACACGATGAGATTGCGTTATCGTATTACAAAGATCCCATGTCCACCTTCCTACTCCATCATCAGAGTTTGGTAAACATTCAGCACTAAAGTCCATGTAAAGACGAATCAAACGAGCCCAAACTCAATAGGATTGCGTCTTTGTATTACAAAGATCCCATGGCCACCTTCCTGCTCCATCATCAGACCCTGGAAAACATCCAGTACCAAAGTCCATGTAAAGACCAATCAAACGAACCTAAACTCGATGAGATTGGGTTACCTTCCAGCTCTATCAACAGACCATGGAAATCATCCAGCATCAAAGTATATGTAAAGACGACTCAAACGAGCCCAAACTCGATGGGATTGCGTAATTGTATTACAAATATCTCATGGCCTCCTTCCTGCTCCATCATCAGACCCTGGAAAACATCCAGCACCAAAGTCCATGTAAAGACCAATCAAACGAACCTAAACTCGATGAGATTGGGTTACCTTCCAGCTCTATCAACAGACCATGGAAATCATCCAGCATCAAAGTATATGTAAAGACGACTCAAACGAGCCTAAACTCGATGGGATTGCGTAATTGTATTACAAAGATCAATGGCCACCTTCCTGCTCCATCATCAGACCCTTGAAAACATCCAGTACCAAAGTCCATGTAAAGACTAATCAAACGACCCTAAACTCGACGAAATTGGGTTATTGTATCACAAAGATCTCATGGTTACCTTCCAACTCTATCATCAGACCATGGAAATCATCCAGCATCAAAGTCTATGTAAAGCCGACTCAAACGAGCCCAAACTCGACGGCATTGGGTTGTTATCGTCAAATCACTTCAAGTGTGCTTATAAAATTTGAAGAGTTCCTTCGATTTTTGCAGGATTCCTTCATCAGAACCTGACCTAATGATCATGGGACCAACTAGGAGATATACTCTTTCAATCAAAACAAGATTTTTCGAAATCGGCCCAGGCGTCTTAGAGAAATCGGGGAACATACATAAAAAAAAAAGATTCCTACGAATTGAGAACCTCCTCCTTTTTGAAGTCGGTTAAAAAACTGTGACAAAGTTTTTGGTACAAGATAAGAAGAGCTAAATATAAGCTGAACGAGGCAAGATAGGCACATTAAGATAGGTACATACTTTAATACTTTCAAATATTTTGCTGCCTAATATAAAGTTCGTAATAAAATCATGTCGAATGAGTACCTACTACATTATGGATTAAACGCGGTTGACGAATGCCATAAAAACGATGACGATAACACAATGACTCAAGCAATTAATCAAACACGTTAAATTGATGTTCATCTTAATAATCTTAATATATAAAATCCTTGCGTTACTGACTGACCGACAGACACGCTACAGCCGAAACTATTGGGCGCAGGAAGCTGAAATTTGGCATGTATGTTCCTTGGGGACCGTAGGGGTGCACTAAGAAGGGATTTCCCGAAATTCTCACGGGATCGGCCAAAACGGGAAAATTAAAAAAAAATGCAGGCGTAGCTGCTAGCGTCCTCTAGTATACTTATATTATTAGTTCTTAATCTAACTTTTCTGTAACTACTTAACCGATTTTAATAATTCTATCAGCATTAGAAAGTTGCTTTATCCGGTGTAAGATGAACAATATTTTATTTATGTTGATTATTGCACTTATTATCGTCTATACGGGTACGCAAAAAACATGTGAATAATATGTGAGAATCATTTTGGCTTAGAAATATATTATAACAACGCTTTCAACAAATTCGAGGGGTAGCGATGACTGAAAAAGAACGATTGCCACAAACACCCGACTAACTATCATGCAGACCATTAATGGAAATATGGTCTTCCATTCCTACGAGTATAAATCTACTTAGCACAAGAGTACGAATGTAGACACAGACACCTACATGTTTCACACTGTTCTTTAAAAAACGCTTCTAAATAGGTAAGTGTTTGTTAGAATTCGTACTAATGTTTTCAATGACCGCAATTGATTACTCTGATTTCTGCCTATCCCTTTATGCAAAAAGCGTGGGAGTGGACATAGAAAAAAAAGGCGTAAAGGCCAAAGGTTGAACCTTTGAACCTACTACATGACTGTGTGCGATCTACAATCGCAGATGGGTACACACATTTAAATGGTCGTTATAACTCAACTATCGACTCTACATCTTGTTATGAATTCTGTTCCCATACATTTTTATGAGCATGATAATACGGGCATTACCTAAGCTCCATACAAAATATGTCAAATATGTATGTCTAGTAACCAAATTCATGGATAGAACAAATATGGGACCACACATTGTTAGCCACAACATTTTTCTGTATATCACTGAGATATTTCTCAAGTACAGCAATTCGCAATTGCCGAAGTAATATATGCCCTTGAACATACATAAATAGGAGTGATTATATTATTATATTAAAGGTAAAAAAACTTTGATTTAAAGAATATATCGTTTATTTATATCGTAGACATTATAATTATTTCGTTAATAACTACCTTATATTACACAACACTATCTTAACCTAGAGCACTGAAGTTTGTCTATCGGTGAGATTGTACGTGGCTGGTCTGATGCACTGGCTCCAAGTGTTCCTGCGACTCGTCGGATTGTTCGTGAACATCGTGATGAAGCGGCTGTTCCACTAGTCTGTACGTATTTCCTGTAGCGACGGGCGCTACCACGGACGAAATATGTGACTGTGGCTCCATCATCCGACCTGACGATATCGACGGCGAGCAGCTAAACAGCAAAGGCACGTTACAACCACCGACGTTCGCGTTCGGGAATATTCCATACGCAGGCCCTCCCGCTGACGTCAGAACTGGACCATTCAACGCCAAACCTGGATTCAAGGATGATATAGGTCCTCCGTACGCTGTTCTTGTCATGGGCACGTGGTCCATCATCATCGAGTGTTGTAATTGATCCATGTCGGAGAAAGCCAGCAACTCGGGTTCAGCAACGTGTTCTTCGACGGATCGGTAGTGTGGGGCGCCATGGTACTGGGATTCGTAGTGAGGCATTGCGTATGCAGGCAAGTTGAGATGGTAGGGCGCGGCGTAGCCTGCAGCAGCGGCGGCGGCTGCGGCGGCACACGGCGTTATGTAGTGCGGCGCCGGGACGTATTGTGGAGCGTACTGCGACCTCGCCTCTCGCAGGTACGGGTACTCTTCAGAATACTGCCTCAGTCCCGCCTCCTCCGAATCCGTATACATCGGGGCACCGGCGACAGTCAACGCGAAGGCCGCGAATATACAAGCCAATAGTACTGTCTCCATGGCGATAGTGTTGTGATCTCCAAGATCAAAGTCACACTAATATTTATACACAAAATGCATCGACGTAAATACGTCACATTGGTGTACCGAAATACTTAGGTTGCAATCTTCATACTTGACCGAGAAATTAATGCATCGTCAGATCTGTGATGCCTCTAAAGTAGGGCATTGGAATACTTACCAATTCTAACATTGTTATGACTTTATTTAATATTCTTTAAGTTTATTCACGATACTTTTATCTGAACGGATAGGCAGAACTGGAAGCAAAGCTATATGCCATTTCTGACACAAGTCACACACCGGTATCTGATCCCAAATAAGCCAGAACCAGGTGGTAATCAGATAACTGATAAAGATACATACTTATATTTTTATACATAACACATAAATTCACGCCTTTATCCCCGAAGGGGTAGGCAGAGGTCTATTACACACCCACCACTTTGCCAGTTCTGATCCTAATTTAATAGGGAGCGAGCCTGTCGCCATCTACCGAGCACATTATTAAGCGAGCGATGATTAAAATTTTAAATGCACTCTTAACTTCGAAAAGTGAAGTATAGCCTAGTGGAGATACCAACGGACTGGATGTCATGAAGATCTTTGACAGTCGTTATAGGGTGTCAGTACCTCTAAAATAAACTGACACTAGTCTAAACCATGGAATATCGCCATCCCTTCGGGTTGCGGAGGTCAGACAGGCAGTCGCTCCGTGGAAAAGCTAATATTCCGCTAAATCCGGTTAGACTAGAAAGCGGACCCCAGGTTGAGACTGGCTGGGATAACGCTAGGAGGATGATGACTTAACTTCGAAAAGTCAGAGGTGTGTGCCCTGAGTACCTGGGGATCAAACTTGAGACCATATCGTCTCGGCAGTCCGTTACGTACATCACTGGGCTGTCGCCGCTATTATTATTTTTATACGTATCTTCATATAATAGAGAAATCACACCCAGAGACCGAACATGTAAATTGTATGTCTGATCATAGAAATATTTAATCTGGGCGAAAATTGAAGCCACAGCCTTTCGGTATAGCATCAGGGTCTCTAACTTTTTTGATTCAAATAATTGATTTTGGTTCTGAGGCTTTCTATACAGAAAACCTTTTAATACCTCGGCTGGCTGGGCCCCCGTGATTGTTGCCATATATAGGTATAGTATAAGGAAGCAGGTTTAAGATGTTTTCAAACAATTATATACCTAATAGAGTAACAAAACGTACTTGTACTATAAGTTGTAGACCTATAGTACAAGTAAGTTTGGGACTAGATAGTGATGTGTGTAAACCGAACAAAAATACGTTAAATAATTAAGTGGACGGAAAGGGACTACATTTCATAATATGTATAGATTGAAACGATTGAAGGTAAAATAATCTCACTAAACCCTTAATTAGCCTCAATTCCTATCTACGATTAAAAGGTGCATAAAACGATCAGTGTATCAAAAACTAATAAAATCACTGTCCACAAGAATTTATGTCACAACCTTGGGCAGTATCAAATTGTCGAATTTCCAAATGTCATCCGAATCGTAAGAGTTGTTTCCGAGAAAACAATTACCTAATCACAGCAAAAATATACAAGAATTATTCACTTGAAATGTAACTCATGGAAGATATAAATTATAGTAATGTCCTCTAGATCGTATTTCGGCCTCAGGCAAATGACACATTTCATAGAATTTTGTATGAATTTATCACTGGAATTAGTTTCGGTATTCATTTATTGCAAATTCAATCATCATCATCTTCATCAGCCTTTAAAAGTCCACTGCTGAACTAGGCCTCTCCTTTGAAAGGAGGAATTGACCTACTAGACCACGCTGGCCAAACGATACAAACCCTATACCAACCGGTATAGGGTTTGTATCAAGTTTTCCTTCTTTTAGAGTGCTGTTCTCTGCATAATATATGCTCCCTCTGTCGGCTCTTACGACACCAATGGGATGATATGGGGTGGTGATATTCCGTATTCTTATTCCCTTACCACACGGATGACAAATTCAATAAGAGTATTTAAGTAAATTAGATTTGTTGACAAGGATTTTTGACTAATTTAGGTACTTTTATGTCATAAATATAGAGCAATGTATCCAATTGGTTCAGTTCGATCTCTTATACGTGTATGGTTCGAGCGGCTGCCTTGTCTCGCGGCAGCGCAAATGCAGAATCTGCCTTAAAATCATGCCACCTCGGTTTCAGGTTGAGACAGGGTCTCCTTTTGCGATCGTATGTTTTATCTTTTTCTCGCCGCATAGAGAGAAAGGGATAAAACATGCGACTTCTATTAAATTCATAAGCTAACGACTTCTTTAATTGAGTCTAATTTACATCCTATAGTGAAAATATAAGCTAATATTTTGATAGAAGTTTATTTAAACAGAAAATGGCATCCCTTGCACTTTTGTCCAGTACAATTATTACGGCGCAAGGGGTCGTCTTATCACCATCCATCAGTAAAAGCTATGTTAAATAAGCACAAAAATATTATTATCAACTTCTAATCGTAAAAGAGTAAATTTGTCATCATCAACATCGTCCTAGCGCCGAGCCGTCTAGCCAGAGTTGATAGAATGTTAAGTTTTTTACTGAGCGACTGCCGTCTGACCGCCGCAACCTAAAGGGATAGCGATATTTCATCGCTGGGCCCAGTGTCAGACGTCGGGATGTTCAATGCCTCCTCATAACGACTGTCAAAAAGTTTTATGACATCCGGCACCGATGCCCACGGCATGCGATTATTAACAATTTAATAATATGCATGAAACTTTGAAAACTCAGAGGCAGACAACTTGAGACGCTTGAAAAACTGCTAGTTAAGTATATGTAACCGACGAGTCAATGCGGCGGCAATGCAAATGTAGGCGTCGATAGCCCAGTGGTGTAGTGTAACGGACTGCCGAGGCGATTATCTCGGGTTCGATCCTCAGTTACTCCGGACCCATACCTCTGACTTTTCAAAGTTATGTGTGTATTAAAAACGTTAATTATCGCTCGCTTAACAATGTGCCCGGTAGATAGCAATAGGCTATCCCCTATTACATTGGGACCGAAACATAACTGGCGAAGTTTGGGTGTGTAATACACTTCTGCCTACCCCTTCGGAGATAGAGGCTTGAAGTTATGTTATATATGAGTCAATGCTTGTAAAGTAGATGCCATGAACACGGTAAATATTGCTAACCGATCACACTGTATTTGTTTATGATCCGATAAGCCCATCTACCTAAACCTTATCACATGAAAGTATTTGAGATAGAGATGATTTGTACTCACAGATACACACGGAACTATTTCTACTAATAAGAGCTGATCTATCTTTGTACAACAAGCCTAGACAATAACAGACCAAATAAGACTGGAAATTGTTATGTACATATTATATTGTGACTGAAACCAATCAGATAGCGTGATGTTACTATGGCACAGATCATTTCAACCTTCGTACTCGATCTGAATCTTACTACTATTTAGATACATTAGCAGTCGCCTGCGACTTCGCCTGTCTTAAACGTACAACCTTTATTTCACTCCCCTTAGGAGTCGCTAATTAAGAAACCCTTCCTAAATGGGCACCTATGTCATAAAAGAAACCCACTGCTTAAATTTTATGTTAGTAGCTTCAGTAATTTTATATTATACAAAATTACGCCCGCAGCTACATTCGATATTTTTTAAATATAATAATTTCTTCCCGATTCGTGGAAATCTCAAGAAATCCCTTTTTAATGCACGCCTACATTCCAGAAGGAACATACAAGCCAAATTTCAGCTTTTTGCGCCAGATAGTTTTGCCTGTCCGTTGGCTGTCAGTCAATCAGTAACGCAAGAATTTTATATATACAGATGATGATATAATGATGATGATATAATAGCTATAGGCACAACTAAATAAATACAAAATAAATACAATGGATCTTTCAGCCTACATGCCAGCGTCAGCAGTACTACACCACTTTATGACTATGAAGAGTTCACCAACCATGGATAAAAACACTCATGAGCTCCACGTTGCCGAAATAATGATGCAACGGTGGATGCGGCGAGCTCCTAGCTTCAGGCGAGCTACCTGACATGGTTTGGCCATCTAATGCCGAAAATCTAATATATGTCGAAAACCCCTTGAGTGGGACGTCGCCGGCAGTCAGTTACGTGGACGCCCCAAGCTGGACGACATTGTGAGGAGCGTAATAAGTGCCAACAGATTGCCTTTGAAGGATGTAGAATTGCGGGCAAAAGGTAGAAAGTTGCAAGGTTGACTCTGTTATACACCGGCAATAACAATCACCAGGCAAAAGAAGAATTAATATACAACTCGTTTTTACCAAATTTCTTGACCGGAAAACTCCTTCACATCAATTCACTTGTGATGCAACAAGTAAGCTGAATTATTTTGCTTACTGACATACATTTGCAGCGTTTTGCACGTGCAGGTGATAAATACTGTGTTTTATACTTATGAATCTTAGCATTTATTATTTATTTAGTGACACCATCACCAAACCATGGTGACAGGTCTAAACCTGTACATTTATAAATTTATTTAATCAGACCCTGATTTAATTAAACTAACAGAAATATAGGCAAATTAGAATACTCATAATTAAGATGAAAAATCGTACTGAACATTGCAGGCATTTAAGGCAGCGATAGCCTAGTGGAGATACCAACAGACTGCCATGCAGAGGGTATCGGGTTCAAATCCACGGTGCCCACCAATGACTTTTCGAAGTTAAGTGCGTATTAAATTGTCAATTATCGCTTGCCCCGTGCATCGGAGAGCACGTTAAACCGTCAGTCCCGGCTGTCAAGAAGATCTTTGACATTCTTTATGGGGAGTCAGTACCCTCAAATAAACTGATACTGGTCTAAACCATGGAATATCGCTATCCCTTTGGGTTGTGGAGGTCAGACGGCAGTCGCTCTTTGGAAAAGTTGATTCTCTGTCATATCTGGTTAGACCATTAAGCGGACCTCGGGCTCCAAGGCGTGTAAGTCTTGGATGCAACCGGGATAACGCTAGGGCGATGAATCGTACTGAATATTTCATGAAGAGTTACGTAATGCGTGGTCATTCTGTATATACAATCGTAAGGGTTTGCGGGCGCTTTGTTTTCGACAAGTTCGATACATACGGCTGGTACTTTGAAATTGAACTGTTTCTTGCACACATTCGATGTCCATGAGTTCCGTATATTCCTTTTTTTTTCATAATTGTTTCTTGGTGTACTTATATGTTTTTGACACGATTTTATTATTAGGTCGTCGTGTATGTAACGAACTATGTAATGGAATCTTTTTTTTTTTTTTTTTTTTTTGCGGGGGGAAATCCTCATGGACTACCTCCACCTGGGGAAAGGCGGAGGGGCGTGCCGGACTCTTACCGGCTAAAACCACCCCGGTGTCTACTCGCACGTGCGTGCGGGGCCGCGGGAATCCAAATTCTTCCGCAGCCCCACACTAGTGCTGGCCGGGTCTGTCCGGGCCTCGTCTCCTGCACGGGGTAGCGAGGTGTTGAACTACCCCGTGCATCGCCTCAGAGGCACGCGCCGACACCCGCGCGCGCCTGCGCCTCGGGTCCATCGAATAGGGGGCGAGGACTTCCCCAAGTCCCTCGCCCCTGGACCCATTCATGGGGGCCGGAAAAGGGCGTTGTCCGCCCTTCTCCTGCGCCCGGTGCGCCTTCTGCGGCCGGGAAAGGGAGTCGAGATCTCCCTCTCCCTTTCCGCAGTTTCCTTCTGCGACATCACGTCTTCGCAGAAGGAAACCACCGCGTCCCACGACTCTGCGCTACCGACCATCCTCCGCACAACGGCCGGCAGCGACAGATCGCCTCCTATTTTATTTGTGAGGACACGGCGCTGCTCCTCCCAAGCTGCACACTCGGCGAGCGTGTGTTGCGCCGTGTCCTCCCCGCAATGGACGCAGTGGTGGCACCGAGCGTCCGGCTCCCTGTCTATGCGGCACAGGTACTTGCCGAAGCAGCCGTGCCCCGACAGCACCTGCGTCACCCTAAACGACAGGGAGCCATGCCTTCTCCCGAGCCAGTCATCGAGTACTGGCCGGATCGCCTCGACGGTAACTAGGCCGGCGGTAGGGCGCAGAAGCCTTTGCCGCCATTCCGCCACCAAGACCTGACGGAGCTCCTCTCGGCGCAGCGCGATCTGCCGCTGCACCAGCCTCGAGCCCCGTGTCTGCTCTTCCTCGCGCCATCGATATAATGACGCGAGTACTTTCGCCTCTAGGTCCCAGGGCGGGGATCCGGCCAGGATGCAAGCCGCCTCGTAGGAAATCGTGCGATACCCGCGGACGACTCTGACGGCCATCGCCCTCTGCGGTTTGCGCAGTATGGCGAGAGTGCTGGCCGTCATGTCCATCGCCCACACAGGGGCCCCATACAGGGCCATGGACCGCACGATTCCCACGTACAACCGCCTACAAGTGGCGCTCGGGCCCCCCAAGTTGGGAAGCAACGTTGAAAGCGCGCCTGCTGCGCCCATGAGCTTGGGCGCCAGCCGCCGGAAGTGGGGCCCGAATTCCCATCGGCTGTCGAGCACCAATCCCAGATACTTCATGGTGGACTCGACAGCTATCCGGGCTCCGCTGACCACGATGTGTGATCCCGGCGCCGGCGCCCGTCGGGGGCCATGAAACACTATGGCCTCCGACTTATTTAGGGCCACCTCCAGGCCCAGGCGCCGGATGCGGTTCACCACCTGTGACACCGCAGCCGTGGCTATCAACGTCGCTTCCCTGTGCGAGCTCCCCTGGGCAGTTACAAGCGTGTCGTCCGCATAACATGTCAAGTCGGCGCCCAGCGGGAGTTCACCTCTCAGCACCCAGTCGTAGCCGATGTTCCACAGGAGCGGTCCCAAGACCGATCCCTGCGGAACACCGCACGACATGAGGTGCCGTCCAGCACCGTCACGTCCCCGATAGGTGACGCATCTACCCTCTAGGTAAGCCCCTACTGTACGGCGGAGGTAGGGAGGCACGCGATGGTATTTCAGAGCCTCCCGAATACAACTCCAGGGTAGGGTGTTGAATGCGTTGGAGATGTCTAAAGACACCGCCAGCACCACCCCACCCCGGGACACCGTCTCCTCCACCAAGGCCCTCACGCGCATGATGGCGTCTATGGTGGAGCGCCCCCGACGAAAACCAAATTGGTTATCGTCCAGGTTCGGTCCCTCCCTGCACAAGTGGCTGACGAGGCGATCTGCGATAATACGCTCAAAAAGTTTGCCCGCCTCGTCGAGCAGCACTATGGGCCGATACGCGGACGGCGACTCCGCGGGGCGCCCCTCCTTTCTGAGCAGGACCAGCCTCCCCTCCTTCCACACACTGGGAAACTGACCCTGCTCGAGACATGCCGTGAAGAGCCCCCTCAGCTGGGGCTCTAGCTCCTTCAGAGCCAGGACAAGAGCTCGACCAGGAACTCCGTCGGGTCCGGGCGCTGTGTTCTTAGCCTGGAGTCGCAACACGGCCGCTCTCATCTCTGCTTGCGTCACCTCAGGGACATCGATGCTCTGCTCTTCTGGAGAGTCTGTGGCTGAGGGTGAAGCCATCGCCGGGGGAACGTGTCCCACTCGCTCTGGGAAGAGAGCCGATACCACCGCCTCTAGCAACTGGGGTTGCATGCTTTGCGTTAGTGGAGGCGCCCAGGGACGCAACTTGCCCCGTACCCAACGGTAGGGGCGCCCCCACGGATCCCGATCTAGGGACCCCAGCAGCTCCTCCCTGGCACGCGACTTTGAGTCGCCGATGGCCAGCCATAGAGTCTCCTTAGACGCGCGGTACACTTCATACAACGCGTCCTCCTCGGCGGAATCTCGTCGACGTCGTCTCCGGTATCGGGTGTACCGGCGACGAGCCGCAACGCATGCTACGCGCAATTGCGCGATCTCAGCGGTCCACCAGTACACCCGGCGCCTTGCGGACTGTTGGCGAACACGGGGCATGGACGCGTCGCAGATCTGCGTCATCGCCCCACGAAACCGCAGCGCCACCGCCTCGACGTCGACGGGGCCGTCCGTCATCGACTCCCAGATCCAGGACTGGACTAAGGTAGCTTCCTCGAGTAGTTCCTTGTCGATGCGTTTAAGCGCCCAACGCGGGCCGTCGTTAATCGGGGTTGTTGGATGGCGGCCGCTCGCGGTCTGGGCAGAGACGTCGAACCGGATATATCGATGGTCCGACAGCGTCTCCACCTCCACGGCGACACGCCAGTCGCAGACTCGGCTGGCGACAGAGGGGCTAGCGAATGAGACGTCCACTATCGACCCGCCCCGCTGCCGCACGCACGTGTAAGCCGAACCCCGATTCAGGACGACCAGACCAGTCGTCACCGCCCACTCTTCTAGCACCTCGCCCCGAGGGTCAGTGACCGGAGATCCCCACGCCGATGACTTGGCGTTGAGATCCCCGAGCACCAGAACGGGACGAGGGTGATAGTGGCCTACGACGGCGCCCAACTCGACAAGGAAACCCTCAAAGTCGGCGAGACTCTTGTTGGGGGAGAAATACGCCCCCACAATGACAATGCCACCCGAGACCGCAGCAACCCAGCCGCGGCCCCGCGACGGGTCAATCAGAGTCTCGCCAATAATGGTCACCAAACCGTCAACGCATCCCAGCCAGTTGTCACGGGCGGGAATGAAGTACGGTTCGGCGACCACAGCCACGTGAATCGACCACTCTGCCATGCTCTGGAGTAGGAGATCCTGAGCTCTGGCACAGTGGTTGATGTTGCCCTGGAGAAAATGGAGTTGTGCCATTATTGGCACTCCATTCCCTCGACAACGGTCCTGGGCCGGGAGTCGGCCACGGAGCTACTAGCCTTCGGGGGTGGCGAGGTTTCCCCGGCAGGTTTAGAGCTCCTCTTCTTTTTCTTCTTGGCCTTGCTGGCAGGCGCGCCACAGGCCCCTCCGCCCATTTTGTGTCCCGCTGGCTTCCCCGCAGCCGAACATAAGCTGCAGTTGGGCGCCGCGGAACACTGGGCCGCCTTGTGGCCGGGCTGACCGCAGCGATAACAAAGATCACTACGGTCAATCTCGGCGGTGCACTTTGCCCGTACGTGCCCCTTCTCCAGGCACCGGAAGCATCGCAAAGAACGGGGCTGCAGGAGTGTCACCCTCGCTGCAATCCAGCCAACCAACAATCTGCCGCTATCAGCGATCTTCTTCGCCGACGCCACAGGGCACCGAACCCAGACTACGCCAAGTCCAGTGGCGTCGGCGCGTATATCACCGGCCCGCACCTTGTCCGGCGAACACTCTCCGCTTCGGGCAACGGCCGCCACCACCTCCTCAGAGGTCACGGAGTCGTCCAGACCAGCAATCCGCACCTCTGCGGTTTTCACTGGCCTGGAGACCCAGACGTCCTCAGGGCTAAGAACCTCCATCATCTTGGCAGCCAGAGCGTCCGCCTTTTCGGCACTGCCGCTAGCAGCACCAGCCACCTCGAACAGCCGCGCACCCGTGGCAGCCTGCCTGAGGGTGACGGACTGGAGGCCAAGATCTGATAATTTGATCTTGGCCTTGGCCTCGGCAATGACCGACTGGTACGTTACGCCGCGCTCCGCAGCTCCGGGCTGTAGCGTGAGCGTCACAGCCTCGGAACGCGGGGCATGTATCGTCGGTCCTTTGCGACCGCCTTTGGCAGTCCGCCGCGCAGGTTGCGCAACCGTCTTTGCGGTTCCACCGGGGGCGCATGGAGCAGCTGCAGCCTTCTTGGCGGCTTTGCGGGCCTTTTTGCGGCCTACGACTTTCGCCCAGGTCTCACCCTTAGACCCGGCAGTCGTGGGCTGGTCGCTCGGAGGAGCTCCCTCCGTGGGCTTTTCGTTACCCTCCGCGGGCTTTCTCTTTTGAGGCGCAAGTCTCGGCGGCTCCTCAGTCCTCCGCGTGTCAGCCGCTAGAGGCGGACGGAGAATTTCCGCTGGGAGGCGCTGAGAAATTGCCTCCAGCCGAGCGTCAACCATGCTCCCGCACCGGAGTATGCAGGTCCGGACAATGCGCTCGACCTCTTCGTCGGTACGAGGGCTTGCCGGTCGCGGTGCTGGAGACGAGGCCACTACAGGTGCGGCATCAGTGGACTTGCGTCGCTGCTGGTGCTCACTTAGCGCAGCGACTTGCCGCCGGAGGTCCTCCAGGTCATTTCGAAGGCGGCTGTTTTCCTCCTGTAACTTAGCAACCTCGTCAGAGGCCGTCCTGTTGAGGAGGATGCCAACCGCCTCCCTGATATCCGCGGCAGCCTCCTTTAAGCCTCGGATGAACGTGCCCTTCAGGCTGCCAGACTTTGTGGCAACCTTCAGGACTAAGTCCACCCCATCCAGAGCCAGTTGGCTCAAGGCCACCGCAGATGGCTCTCCCCCTTCCGCCGCAAGAGCAGCTCTTCGCTCGCGAGCGCGTCGGGCCATTTCCGACACTTCGTCGGCCGCGACGGCTTTGCGCTGCTCCCTCTTGGCAGCGTTGAGCTCCGCCTTTGAGCTCCCCAGCGAGGCACAGCTTTCAACGCCATCGCCAGGGTCTTCTGTGGTGACCCCCATATCACTCTCTGCTTCACTAGCCGCCGAGGTATTGGAGGGCACGAACTGTCCGTGCTTATCCCTCCGCAGTCGCGTAGCACTCGCCCCTCTCGATGCCTGGCGACCCCTCCTCAAAGTCGGCAACTTGGGGGCCGGCAGGCCTTCCTCGTCTGAGGTCTGGCACCCTGGACGTTTCCTAACGGAAGACGTCCCACGCGACCGATTTTCACCACTTCCAGTATCCATATCCGCTACAGGGGCCTGGTCGCCTACCCCTGCGCATCCGTCGGTCGCCAATTTAACACTTGCAGGCCCGGATACCCGCAAGCGCCGGGTGTCAACCGGGTCGCATGACATAGCATCGCTTCCAGTAGCCATATCCGCTACAGGGGCCTGGTCGCCTACCCCTGTGCATCCATCGGTCACTAATTTACCACTCGCAGGCCCGGATACCTGCAAGCGCCGGGCGTCAACCGGAGCGCATGACAAAACACAATCATTTTCTTCTAACATTTTCATTTAAGATATGGGTAATACACACATCACTTCCCCACGGTGATGTGGCCGCTTTTTGGTGGGAGGGTATTTAAGCCTCCCAAGGCCCGCGAATGCCTGTAGTGCAGGATATACCGCCCGCTGGTCGGTAATCTAACCTAAGTTTTTTTTTTTTTTTTTTTTACAATTATATATATTTTTTTTATTTTTCTTTTCCTTTTTTTTCCCCAATCTTAAAAACTAACTAAACCTACCCACCACCCGGCACCGTGGCTCACAACACCTCGCTACGGATGCCCCTAGACCGCAGGTTGAGAAGCAACCCACGGTCTTCCCCAACTCGGGTACACGCCGCGGAGACCCCTAGACCGCGGACTGTAAAAACGGCCCGCGGTCTACCCCACCTCGCTCCCTAGTCGTGCACTCTGCAGCTGCAGAGCGCAGGTAGGTAGCCCTCGGGAGCGACTCCTTCGCTCCGGCAGAAATTCGCCGCGGACAACAATCTCCTCTTTCCCACCCCTCACGAGGAGATTGTTGCCCGCACCCAGGGTGCACCGACCCAGCGGCTGCTCGTCCTCAAGAAACCAAAAGGACCAGCAGCCACTAAGCACTCGGGGAGGTTTTCTGCCAGGCACCCCAATGGAACGATGTTATGCTATGATTTTAACACGCTTTTATTAGGTCGTCGTGTATGTAACTAACTATGTAATGGAATCTAAGCTAACTAATTTAACCATCTTCCAAAGGTCGTAGCGTAATGAAAATTGGCAGTTGTATGTAGTTCTGATGACAATACAATAATATAGTACTATCAAACTGATCTGATGATGGAGCCGAAAGATATGAACCGGAACTCGACATGTATGTATGTAACTATGTAATGGAATCTAAGTTAAATAATTTAACCATCTTCCAACTTCCAAGAGTCGTAGCGTAATGAAAATTGGCAGTTGTAGTTCTGATGACAAAACAATAATATTATTATGGTACTGTCAAACTGATCTGATGATGGAGCTGGAAGACATGAACTGGAACTTCATGATGGAAAATCGTATCAAAGCTATTCTGGATTTATCTTAGGAAGTCTTGTAATGAACTTTGGCCACGGTTAACTTTCAAGGTCTGATGATGAAGCCGGAAGATAGGCACTGGCATTCCATGATGGAATATCGTATCATAGTCGTGTTTGCGCTTGTGAGAAAGGCCATGTAATGGACTTTGAACACGATCAGGTTTCAAGGTTATAACAAACCAATTATATATTGTAGACCACGCAGTGGTGTAGTAAGGGTTCGTACTTTTGCGGCTGGACAGGCGTATGTGGCCCTGAGTAGAGTAAAATCACTTAGTGGGCTCCTGATTGAAGAGCTAGATTGTTATAAGCTGACAGATAAAACACCATATAATACAGATGCACAGGCGAAGATGGAGAGGATGCGGGCTCATTCTCCTACTTAAAAATACTTTAATGTTAACAAATACTAATACTACCTTCCTGGCGGAAGCTGCATGAGGTCTCACAAGAGCATAGCATTTATGCCGCCAAATGGTTACCAAAGGGCACCAAAGATATCTCATCCACGAACAAGAACTCTACATTTTGCCACTGTTGACGCATTAGGTACCCTTATGTACTTAATTTCCTGAAAGAAGAGGCATTAAACATGTCGGGGTGTGTGTCCCTCGCTGATGGCGCATGATTTGTCTGAGTTCGACTAACTGGTACTTTGAACAGACTGTTTAATGTAGAGCCACTTACTACTCGTGCGGCAACTCCAGTTAGAGCGCAAATCTGTGTAACCTACTTCCCGTAACATCTGTTCACTTGATTTTTGAACAAGTTGAAAAAGAACGTCTTTCCTGTTCCAGCGCCCCACGCTTTTACAATCAAATATTTTAATTAAAAGATTAAAAGCATATAGTTTACACTTCAGCCCAGAAATAGAGACAACTTGAAGGATCCATAATTCATTTTTTGTTTTTACGTGCATTTATAAAAGCGTGTTTTGTAGTGTTTTTTAAACTATTAATTTATTTTTATATATTTGTAACGAGTATCGAATAGTGAATACGAGCCTAAAATCAGTCTGAAGACTTACAAAACATCCTGTAGTTTTCTTCAAATGACTCTAGGACACAACTGTTGATCACAAAGATATGGCTCGCCAATGTTAGTGGCTTGATTTACTTTCAGTTATAAAGAGACAACGTCGGTACTAGGCATGAATCATGTGCCGGGGGGGATTTTACGAATATTCAATCAAAGAAATATTGAATTTGCCATCAGCATTCGCCCTGAAGCAGGCGCGGTCCGAAGGGGGGGGTCACAGACCCAAAATCTAAAGTCAAATTGAAAAATCTCAAAAATTTGCCAAATAATAAAAGGAAATTTCTACCTAACCTAACAGTAACGATAAATTAATAATTTGCTGACATCTAGTGGTGTTTTATGAACTAAGTACGATGGCCAAAATAACTTGGAAATTACATCTAGTTTAGAAACAAGGAACCGAACTACGTAGTTTTGGTAATCCTAGCAAAATCGATATGCTTCGTTATGATAAAGATTGTTTAACAATATTCTAATAATGTAATTTGTCGGTTAATTGTAAAGATTCAAGATAAAGGCTGTCTACTTAGTTGTGAATTGTGATTCTTGATGTTAAGTTTTGTGATTGAGGAAAAAATAAAATATAAGTTAATTTGTCGAATACTTACTGCATATAATTTAATTTGAAGAACAGTGCTTCATTTAATGATAATTTTACAATAATGGTATGTCATTGTAAGTAATATCGACCCTTTCCCGCCATTTTAGCGCAACCGGATATATTTAGCAAATTAGCAATAGAAGCAACGAATCGAGCGAGCGTTGGTATGAATGAAGATAGGTATTGTTAAAGAAATGAAGGACAAGTATAGATGTGTGAAAGCTAAAGTTAAAGAATGTATAGAGAGCAAGAAGAATAGTATAGTATAAGTATAATAGAAGTAGTATAAGGCGGCAAACGAGCAGACGGATCGCCTGATGGTAGGCAATTACCGCCACCTATGGACACAAGCAACACCACAGGAGTCACAAGTGCGTTGCCGCCCCTTGGGGTTGGGAAAAGGGATAGGATAAGGAGTGGGATGAGGGAGAAGGAATAGGGGATAGGGCCTCCGGCACTCTCACTCACCGAACGAAACGCAACAGTTCAGGTACTGTTACTTTACGTCGATTAAAGAGTGAGAAAAAGAAGAAATATAAGGATCAATTCGGCTCAAGTTTCCGAGACAATATAAAACTGTTTTGGAAACTAGCCAAAGAAGCGCGGGGCAAAAATCTGAATGGATCGATGAAAGTTATTAGGAATGAAAAAGGTGAAGTCATGAATGAAGAAAAAATTATACTACAGTGCTGGAAGGACTATTTTGAGAGTTTATTTGAGAAAGATGCGAGTGAAATAGAGCAAAAAGAGATATGTATGATGGTCCTAGTGATGAAATTGGAAATATTGGAATGGATGAAATTATGAAAGCGCTAAAAGGTATGAGGTCTAGCAAGTCTGCTGGGTGTGATAAGGTGACAATTGAAATTGTGAAGGCTGGCGATGGACTAATAGTAAACATGCTGCATCGCCTTTTTAACCTGTGTTGGAAACAGGGCCAGGTCCCAGATGACTGGTGAAGGCAGTGCTTGTTCCAATTTATAAAGGAAAAGGTTCGCAGCAGGAATGTCAATATTATCGGGGGATCAGCCTTCTTAGTGTTGTAGGAAAAATTGTATGCCAGAATATTGATTGACAGGATAATAAAATACTAATGAGAAGATATGGGATGTGCAAGCGGGATTTCGGAAGGGACTGGGATGTACGAATCAGGTCTTTTCCTTACGCTGCATAACCGAAAATTGTCTGGCAAAAAACCAGAAAGTATATTGCGCGTTCACATAGACCTGGAAAAGGCTTATGATAGAGTGAATAGAAAGGAATTATGGAAGGTGCTATCTATGTATGAGGTGGTCAATTTTATAATTAGGGCTCTGAAAACTCTGTATAGGGAGGGGTTCTAGAGCCTGTGTCCGGATTAACAGTTCCTATACAGACAGATTTGACATCTCCAAAGGTGTCAGACAGGGGTGTGCAGCCTCGCCCTGGTTGTTCAACTTATTCATGGATAGCTGCATGAACGATATGAGGGAAATGGAATGCGGGATCGATATGGCACGATTGCGTGTTAAGTGCCTCTTGTACGTCGATGATCAAGTCATTCTTGCATCGTCGGCGACTGAGTTACAACAAATGATGAACTGCATGAATGAGAGCTTTAAAGCGAAAGGTATGAAATATAATGCAAGAAAAACGAAAGTGATGGTGTTTGAGAAGGATGAAAATGTGACTGAGTGTAATATTGCGATTGAAGATGAAAACATTGAACAAGTTGAAGAATTTGTACATTTGGGTAGCATGTTTACAAGAGATGGAAGATGTGAAGGAGATCTTGAAAGGAGAGTGACTGCGGGAAACTGTGTAAAAGAAGCGCTTCTCAATTAGTTATAAGAGAGTCGTCACATCAGCCTTTAATAGTGCACTGCTGGACTAGGCCTCTCCTTTGAAAGGAGGAATTGGCCTACTATACCACGGTGGCCAAACGGGTTGGTATAGGGTTTGTATCAAGTTTTCCTTCTCTTGCAGTGTTGTTCTCTGCATACTATGCTCCCTCTGTCGGCTCTTACGACACCCATGGGATGATATGGGGTGGTGACATTTCGTATTCTTAATCCGTCACCACACGGATAAGAGAGTAGTAATAGTTATTTTGTAATAATCGTACAGAAGTCCTTAAAAATAAGAATTTTAAAAAAAAAATGGAGCGCTGCAGGCCTTTATGAACGGCAAGAATGTGCCAAAACAGGCGCGACTGGCGGTTCATAATGGAGACGTGCTTGTGCCTACGTTCATATACGGTACCTAGTTAGTGTTGGGTGTGGCAGAAAAAGCATGAAAGCAGTATTAACGCAGTTGAGATGCGTTCACTGCGTAATATGTGTGGGGTAAGACTGATTGATAGAATTCCGAATGCAGTAATACGAGAGCGATGTGGCCTGAAAGATGTCGTGACAAGAATTGAGAAAGGAACGCTGAAATGGTTTGGGCACGTGGAGCGAATGAGTGAAGATAGAGTGACGCATCAAATTTATGAGGCTAACGTGTGTGGGCAAGTCGGTCGCGGCAGACCTCGTCGGACATTCGTCGATCAGATTGAGGACATCTTAAAAAATGGCAAGGTCCGAAGCACCCGGAACCGGCGAGCATGTATGAAGAGAGTAATTAATGTAGAGGAAGCGCGTGAGGTTTGTAAGGATAGATGCAAGTGGCGTTCCGTTGTCTCTGCCGACCCCGACGGGAAAAAGATTTTGAGTATATGTATGTATGTTTAGCGCAACCGACAAAAACTAAATTTTACAGGAGAAGGTTTTTTTTAAATATTTTTATACAGAAATGTGCTAATTGATGTACATTAATGATTTTTAGACATTTACATGTAGAATTAAAATACTACAAATATCATAAGTATTTACGCTATAAATGGCGATCCAGATATCTATTTTTTATTAGTGTAGTGAGTGACCCCCTCCAAAATTTCAGGCTGCGACCGCGCCTGCCCTGAAGGGTTACATTTTCGTAGCCTTTTGCATTTGTGGTACTTGTTTTGCGCGGTAAGTACTACTGTCGCGTAGGTACCAGTTATCGCGACAAAAGGTAAATAACCTAAGTAGGTATTTATTCGGATGTATAAGCTATACCCCTACAAAGTTTCATCGAAGTGTTTATTTCTTTATTTTTTTAAATGCCAAATATCCCGGACTAGGATTAAATCTGGCCACGAGGGACTCTACAAACATACAACCAACGGACACAATGAACACCTAGACTCGAAACAACAATTTATGAATCACACAAAGTGTTGCCTCGTGTGGGACTCCAACCCACAACACTCGGCGCATTATCTAACAGCGAGGCGGACGCCTAATCCACTACGCGAACCATGCAATTATCATCAGTATAATATGTAGAATTTCATGAAAGTGTAACAACTACCTCTAACAAACATTCTTCAGGGATAATTTCGCCAGAACTTTAACTTGAAGGCGATTGGTTGCAGCCAGAACTTACTGTAATGTTGGTTAAAGTTCAAAGCTGAATGATAAGAGATATCTTTTCACAATGTTCGTGATATTGTTTCTATAAAATTCTATGCGACAAGCCTTTTGTTAACCATCTAAGATCCGCCAAGAAACAACTACGTGTTTATTTATTCGCCATAAATGTATTAAGATACTTACATATGTTTGTTTTCAGATTTAATCGGTTTTCAGTTTAAATTTGATTGTAAAATGATAATGGTTGTTTTGTTGCTGTTAAGGATGAATGTTTACAAATCTAATCTATTTCATAATAAATCTATAAATGTATTCCAAGAAACAATATCTTTGGATATTCTTTTTTTATCAGACGGGTGACCCCAGGTTTCATGAATTGTTTTTTTTTTAATTGTTTAGTCTCTATCCATTCCCTGCTTCAACACGAATATTTTTTGAGAATAAAAGCTATTTGTTGGCAGACCTGGAAAAGTTTAACTTTTTCAAACAAAAGTAGGTAGTATTTAAAAAAGGTACTTACCTACATAATTTCATAAAATTTTATAGGTCCATTTTTGTTTAAATATTTACCCTCCAGCGATAGCTTATTGGAGAGACGGACTTCTACGCAGAGGGTCTCGGGTTCGAATCCACGGCGCGCACCAATCACTTTTCGAAGTTATGTGCGTATTAAACTTGCTTAACCCTTAACAGTGAAGGAAAATATCGTGAGGAAACCTACATGTCTGAGAGTTCTCCATAATGTTCTCAAAAGACATTTGAAGTCTGCCAACTCGCACTAGGCCAGCGTGGTGGACTATGGCCTTACCCTTCTCATAGTGAGAAGAGGCCCGTGCCCAGCAGTGGGACAGTTTATAAACAGGGCTGATGATGATTTACACTACAGTTAAAAAGATAATAACGTACTATTTTGTAGGCTTGGTCAGAACCTTGACATACTTTAGCACTACTTATGTATATTGTCTCGGTTTATCTAGGCGATTATATCGATAAATACTTCTGCTCCTAGGCCTCCTAAATAAACTGCGGACGAACACAGAATCTATAGACTATATATCTGGTACCTTGCCCTTTCCTACGAAACCCAGTAGAAGACCCGTTTGTTAATCGTATAACAAAAGAAGTATACAAAATTGTATTTTATAATATCGACCAATCCATATTGTCGTCGCGACGTATTGTATAGCGTCGACGAAAGATGTGTGTTGTAACAAATACCTAAATTGAATTATTATTATTTATGCACGCTGACCTAGTTTACACAAGTACATACGGATACTTGTGTAAAATGTAGTGTTTAGGTTTACGTATCTTTACGCTAATTTATTACGTGAAGTATACCAGACAAATTGCTTGTTATACAGTCATCCTCCTAGTGTTATCCCAGTCGCTGCGCGGGATAATCTTGTGAATGAATGTAAAGTCCCCGACGACACCAGACTTCTTAGACTGAAAATTAGCTTTTCCACAGAGCGATTGCCTATCTGACCTGCGCAACCCAAAGGGATAACAGTATTCTATGGCTTAGACTAGTGTCCTTTTATTCCGGGGTACTGACTCCCCAAAATAACTTCTCAAAGATCTTCATGACAGCTGGGACCGACGGCTTAACGTACTCTCCGAAAACTCCGATACCCACTGCATAGTAGTCTGTTGGTATCTCCACTAGGCTTTCAGTAATAGTACTTATTGTACTATGACACAAATACACCAAATTGTTCTGTGCTCAGGTTAATCCATGCTGTGCAATTTCAACTTGCAAAGATGATTTAAAAATATAGATGATGATGCGAAACTGTCATCTACTATGCAGTTCGATCAATGTGATCCTTGCATTTATATTACATTTTATCCCTGTTTGACCGCGAATTCAATTTTTCCAGGACCCTAAACAGTTTTCCTTATGCAATTTATGAGAGATCAGCATGCATCTGCCAAAATGATAACCCTCCTTTTAGCTTTGCCGTGATGAAGATTCCTATTTCCCACGTTCCTAAGTCCGTTTCTATTTCATGATATTTTATCTCATTACATCAATACTAATTACATAACCTATCGCTAATAATGCTGCGGAACAGCTACTCGATATCGTTTCTACGCAGTTTTAAATAAGTACAACGAAATGAATCTTAACTATAAATGGCTATCAAATGTTTCAATGAATTCAAAATATTATCAGGATTTATTTTTTTATCAAGTTACCGATTGGCAGTCGACAGGGAGTTTACAACTTTATACTTAACGGCTTTACAGGAATTACGTCATACGACTTAAGTTATTATATCAATCATTGTAATCAATTTTTTTCATAGCGCATCCTTAGCGCAGCCTTTTCTATCATAAATGAACTGTAAGACCTCATTATAAATTCACGTAGACGTATATGATAATATTGTATTGGCTATGTTTTTGGGCTATAAGTTTGAAGCTGAGATGTTCAAGACAAGCATTCAACCATTTTTGAGATTCAAAACCAACTTTAAAACACTATTGGTAATCCCGGAATGATTTGGTCAATTCACAGCTAAGTATTAGGTCATAGTTTGCACAAAAACCTTCGGCCAAGGAGCTATAGAATAAAAGCTCAATATTGCCTTTGCCCAATATTTCTAGATTTTATGTCAAAATGAATTTTTAGAAGAACTTTTTCGGGTTTTCGTTAGTACCTAAATAGATTCATCAAAACATTTATGAACTGGAAATATGTAGTTGGTTTCTTCTAGAAATTTTAAAAATGTTTATAAATTTATTAACGATTTCTGTAGAATAAATATGTAACATCAGAGAGGTTGGACTATGACTTAATAAGGTTATATTTCTTTGTGTAACATCCACAAATTGTTGGTGGGCGTATGTTAGCCCTGAAACGCTCATCCGCACTAACAACTTTAAACATAAAAATACATCCAAACAACAGACACGACAACACCTCAAACACGAATCAAATCTATGTGAATAACATGAAGTGAAGTCCCAAGTGAAAATCAAACACCCAAAGCTCCACGCAGTCTTAAATGGAAAGACGATTTCTGAACAACTAGGCATATTTTCATCGTTTAGTAAAAAAGCCTAGGTATTAGTTTAGCGTTCAAGAGATACCCTAAAACTAAACAGTTACCTGAACTGTTAGTTTTACACTTATTTATTTATTATTAGACCAGAGCAGCCAGCTAAAGTTTCTAATTTGTTTGTTTGGCGAAGAATAAACTAGTAAGTAGTAAGTTTCGGTCCTAGAGTTATCCCGATTGCATCCGAGACGTTCGCCTTAAAGTCCAGGGTTCGCTTACCAGTCCAAACAGATTTGACAGAATATTACATTTAACACAGAGCTACTGCGGTTAGACCTCGGCAACCAGAAGTTATAGCGATATTCCATGCCTAAGACTAGTTTCAGTATATTCAAGGATACCAGCTCCGCAAAACGACTCATACTTAGGTCTTTTGCACAGTCGAGACTGACGGCTTAACTTGCTCGTTGAGACACGCGACAAGCGACAATCATTAAGATTTACCGAGTAGGCTGCTAGCTTCGAAAAAATCTTTGTTGCGCGCCGTAGGTTTCAGCTCGATACCCTCTGTGTGGTAGTCTGTTAGTTTCTACACTAGGTTATTGCTTCTTTCATCAAGTCTCAGATAAGATGCAGAATTAGGTACAACTTTTTCCAGGACCTAAATCCACTTATAATTTATTTATAATTATCTCTAATTTTTTTAAATTGTTCTCTAAATTTGATATTCGGTTCCAATAATAACATTATTAAACAATTTCATACATGAGGCTACTCTAAATCAGCAAATCTGCTCGCTCAACAAGATGATTGCAGCAAATCATGCATGCATGTTTATTTCTGTAACCAGGTCACGTGTTACTTATTATGACCTTGCTAGCTTGCTACATACTTACATATTTCGCTCTTGCACATTTTCATAGCGTAGTTACACAAATACTACCGACATATTACTTATCTTTAGGAAATCGATAATATGTAGGTACCTATAGGTTTGCAGATTTCAAAATAGATTAGCAAGTGTTCCCTGTAGGGTACCCGTGGGCCCTTTCGCGAATTGAAGAAGCGTATTCCCAAGCTGTCAAGCTTAGAGGATGACGTGTTTTCGGTCTGGTGACGGAGGAACCGACTTTAGGATAGGGTCTACCACTTCAGCTACAGGCCCTATGCCAGGCATTCTACACTTATTATCACACCGTAATTACGCCACTGTCATTATGTTTCCAGACTTTGAACTGCTCCTACTCCCTCGCAGCAAAATTACGGTGGGCGCTACGGAAATGCCACTGCTTGAATGTATTTCCTTAGTACAGATATAAAAACTGCCTCGTTGGTCTCGCGGTATAAATGTGCGCGTGGGATCGGGAGGTCTTGGGTTCGGTTCCCGGGTCGGGCAAAGTGTTAATGGGTTTTTCTGTTAGGAAATTCTCAGTAACAGCACGGAGTCTGGTTGGTAATGTGTGCCCGGTACGGCAATAGGCTCGCCTCCTATTACGTGGGACCTAAAAATTCATGGCGAAATGTGGGTGTAATATTACACCTCTGCCTACCCCTTTGGGAATACAGGCGTGAGTCTATAAGAAAAAATAAAAAAAACGATTAAAATGTTATAAAACCATAACGTTACTATTAGCTAATTCACTCTGAACCGATATCGATAAGCAGTTTCAAATAAGACCATGTCAGTCACAGCAATTAAAACTACACATAGTTCTTTATGCAGAGGTTTCCTTACGAGATGATTTCCTTGATACCCTGTAAGTAGCAGTCTATCAGTCTCCTCAGTAGCTATCGCTACCTACCGTTCTAGTAATGTACAATCAAACAAGTCGGCGGTGGACCAGTTTGATAAAAATCCCTTGGCTCGCTCATAGAGACGAGGCACACTAGAAACTCTGGTTATGTATACGAGTGTCAATGTGTGTGTAAAGTAGCACTGGAAGCGACGATGTCTTGCTGAGCGATTCTCGCCCTTTTGGTGGTCTAGCGAGAAGTTGTTCGACTGTACCTGGACAATCCTGTAAGAGTACACACGTCTTGGTGTACTCCTCCCTGACGTAGCCCGTGGAACAACGGCATCCGACGCGACACTCCCACGTTGAGGGACAATAGCCTATAACCAGATAACCACACTGTTTCATGTGCCCATGTATGTACACTATTAGTATCATACCAGTAATATGAGTTATTTAATTTTATGTATTATTTAAATTAGGTATTTCAAATACGGGTTCTTTCCAACTACATTTTGGAATACCCACATCTACTTGCAATCTCTGCTTCACTCTTAGGAGGTTTTTACTTTCTCCACCCTAATGGTGGAAAATGGCTAAAGCTTTAAGTGCGTCTTCATACGCTTTGATAATGAAAACATTTTAAATAAACAAATAATATAATAAGTAAGTAACATGCAAACATTGTCGTATTTTTATCAGCGTCTTTTGTATTGACTGTTTCCTCACTTTGAAAATAAACAAGAAATATTTTTTTCAATCTGATTTGAATTGTGAATTTTCGAAATCGTTTAACGACTTGGCACTAATATCATTGAATGTCTATGACTGGCCAGTTGGTATAATGGTAAACTGGTACACCGAAGGTTGTGTTTTCGGTTCCAAAACTTCCAAACCAGGACAAAAAATTTTTGTATGCTAAGCAAGGTGATCATTTCTGTATTTGTGTGTTTGTTCACTTTATCTATAACGTGTATCTACATATATATTTTGTAATGCATATATAAGAATGTTTATCAGCGATAGGCTAGTGGAGATACCAACGGACTGCCATGCAGAGGGTATCGGGTTCGAATCCACGGCGCGCATCACTGACATTTTGGGGGTATAGGTATGCGTATTAAATTGTTAATTATCGCTTACACCGTGCCTCGGAGAGTACGTTAAAACGTCGGTCCCGGCTGCCATGAAGATCATTGACAGTCGTTACGGGGAGTCAGTATTCTCAAATAAACTGATACTGGTCTAAACCATGGAATATCGCTATCCCATTGGGTTGTGCAAAAGGTTGATATTCTGTCATTTCTGATTAGACCAGTAAGCGGACCTTGCGCTCCAAGGCGTTTAAGTTTTGGATGCAACCGGGATAACGCTAGGATGATGATGATATAAGAACGTTTATTAGTTTTCTGGTCCCCATAGTACAGAGCTGCTTGGGATCAGATGACCGTGTACGTGTTGTCCTAGAATGTTCTTTTTTCTATATACTCACGCTTTTATCCCCGAAGGGGTAGGCAGAGGCGTAATAAGTACCTATAACACCCACATTGCGCCATGAATTTTTAGGTCCCACGTAATAGGGGGCGAGCCTATTACCGTTACCGGGCACATCACCAGTCTCCGTGCTGCTACTGAGAATTCGGAAAAACCCAGTAAACATTTTGCCCGACCCGGGAATCGAACCCGGAAACTCCGACCAGCAGTCGCATATCGCCTAGAGTGTTATTATTAGATTAACTACTAGATAAGCCCGTGGTTACACCCGCACTATTGAGGGCTACTGCTCCGCTCCCATGGCTCAAAGCGTGATGTTATATTGCCTATAGCCTTCCTCGATAAATGGGCTATCTTACACTGAAATATTTTTTAAATCGGTCTAGTAATTCCCGAGATTAGCGCGTTTAACCAAACAAAGAAACAAACTGTTCAGCTTTATTAGTATTAGATTATGTAGGTCGTGCAACAAAATGCGATAATTTATTTATATCTATGCCAAATACTGGGCTGAATTCGAGCGAAAAAGAATAGGTAAGCATTCTTAATAAAAAGTTACTTGTTAGTAGGTACATCAAGTAGTATTTTCTTCGTACTTAATGTAAACGCAAAATGTAGAGTAGCTACCTAAGATCATTCCTGTCTGTCTATCCCAAAGCTGCCTGGAAGAGATCACACTTAGCGGTATGACCGCCGATTGTACCTACGCATATCGTAGTTAGTACTACCTTTTATTTTATTATTTCATAAATATATTAAACAAATAATAAGTACTTGTGGCTAGCATCCTCAAATTGACACAAGTTGCTTGACATTTCCACCCGCAGAGGGAATACTCTTCATTTTTACCAGTACACACCGACACTCTAAACATAGCCACAATTCCTACACAAAGCAATAACATAAAAACAGTTAACATTTTGAATTTATGACAATAAAGGTGAAAATTTATAGTTAGGTATCGCATTTATTTCCTTATCACGACTACCTACTATACCTATATACTATGGCTAGAATAAACACGAAATAAATCTAGGTATGTGTTACTTCACCACAAAACCATTTAATTGTTTTCGAATATCGAATATTAACTTACTTCTTGTAAGTTTTGACCTTCTAAGCTGTTTGCTAAAAGGGCTCATGGCCCGCAATACCGCCACAAGAGGATGAATTTCGGTTGGCTTACTAACTTGCTCATATTTCATCGTCGACTCTACCTACTACCAAAAACAAGACAAAAAAACAATCCTCCTTAATTCTAAGTCGGTGCACTAGTCTTTCAATTTCATTATGTCTTTCTTCTTCTTAAAAAAAAAGGATATATTTCACCAGCTATACCGCCTGCGAAGAGATCTCTAGCATGTGCAGAATCATTATATAAGCTGTCTCACTGCTGGGCACAAGCCTTTTCTTATTTGATGATAAGTCCACCACACCGGCCAAGTGCGGGTTGGCAGACTTCAAATGCATAATTCTCAGACATGCAGGTTTCCTCCCGATGTTTTCCTGGTAAAGCGTTTAGCAAGCGATAATTTATAATTTAATACGCACATAACTTTGAAAAGTCATTGGTGTGCGCCGTGGATTCGAAACCGAGGCCCTCTGCGTAGCTGTGGGTCGATCTCTTCACTTGGCTGTCGCTGCCAAACTATCAATAGTAACAAACAAGTATCAAAATATTCCCAAACCCTTGGTGACATTTATACTATTTTTTATATCATTTGTATGTTACATAGCGACCAAAAGACTAGACACAATAAAATTACGTCTCTACCATAAGTGCACACGAGGTACGTGTCCAGGAGGCCCTGAAAGGCCTTTTATTCGATGTACTTTCAATTATTATGTCAATTAACTATATATATATATATATATAGTCCTCCTTATCGATTTCGATAACGGCGACCAAAGGTAATTCTTTTTAATTTCGAGCATGTGCTCTAATATGGCTCGCAAGCCCAAACTTAGTCTTTAAAAGTCCGGTTACAGGAATGGCAGAATAACTGGCCTGCGGCATTGTAGGTATAGACGTAAGAGATTTTAGGTCTATCCTTAGGTATTTGGCGTTTTACGTCAAGGTCTTGAAGACGTTTCACTTTAAAGAATTTTATCTTATTAAAGATGGTAGAGCGCCATGTCAATCTGTGTGAGGCGATTTCCTCCCAGTTTGCAGGGTTGATGCCGCAAGTGTTCAGATGCTTTTTGAACACATCTTTATATCGCAGATATTGTCCACCCCGTTTGCGTTTGCCGTCAGCTAATCCAGAATAGAATACAGCTTTGGGCAGGCGATGGTCTTCCATGCGAAACATGTGTCCACACCATCTGAGCTGGCTTTTCAGAAGGAGAGCTTCCATACCATATACTTTGGAACGACGCTGGATTTCCGTGTTGGACACGCGATCTTGCCATTTTGTTCTTAAGATAGATCTAAGACATTTAAGGTGAAATGAGTCCAGCTTTCTTCTATCCGATCTATATAGACACCATGTCTCTGCGCCATATAAGAGGACCGGAAGGATTAGCACCTTATAGACGCAAATCTTTGTCTCCAGTTTCAGGTCATGGGACTTCAGGACTCGATCATTTAGTCATCCAAAGTTATCGGCAGCGCTAGCTATGCGCGACGGCATCTCCGTAGCTAGGGTGTTATCTTGTCTGATGTGACTACCTAAATATTTGAAGCATGTCACTTCTTCTAGAGTCAGTGTTGCCTTACCAGCTTCGAATCCCCGTGTTGGTTGTTTGAGAAGCTGAGTTTTGGAAGTACTGTTAACCAACCCAGTAAATAAATATAAGATCATAGCGGCAAACTATTTCTATGATTAATTTTCTCTACTTTTCCAATAGCACAAGTTCATTTGTGCTCAAGGTCCTAGGGCTCCGGTATGGCCCTGGGTTGGCATTAGGTACCTGAAAATCTCACCAGGTCTCATAAATTTTGTATTAAAAACATATTGCAAGGCAGGTAGAATATAATTAGAATAAATTTATTTTAACATACGCTACAATACTGCTTATTCTAATAACCTTGGCGTACAAGACACGTAGTACGTGATATTATGCAATAACAGAAGATGTCCGCATTACAAACATAAGTAATTGCTTCATTGCAATAAATTATGCGGAAATGTCCAACATTATTAATTAGGTATAACATTAAATTTGTAATAACGTTCTAAATATTGAATTCTTTTCAACTGCACGTATGACGTCGAGACTTGGGAGAGGCCTATGTCCAACAGTGGACAACTCTAGGCTGAGATTGTGGTAGGTACACATAGTATTGTGGATATGATCCCCATATGACACAACACTTTGTGTAATCTACTATTGTTGTTTCGAGTCTAAATGCTGTGTCCATTGATTAAAAGTTGGTAAAGTCTCCCGAGACAAAGAATTTAGTCCTAATGTGAGAGTGGTATTTTTGAAAATCAAACATCTTATTTCTGATTTGTAGCAAATAAACGAGTTGTGAAATTTAATTTTGATATCCTAATCTTCATATCAGTAGTTGGCTCAGGATCGGTCTATGTGGAGAGCCTTGGGGGCCATGTCCAGCAGTGGACGTCTTTCGACTGATATGATGATGATTCTTCATATATAGCGTCGCCCTTTTTAGTTACGTAATTCTGTGGCGCAGGAAACTGCTTTGAACATTGGCATAAGGCATGGTCGTGTTTTCTTTCTCCTACTGTCGAAGTGCGCGTGACGATCTGCTGTCACCGTAAGGTATAGTCTGCAGTCAGCGAAACCATGGGAATCTCCACCGTCCGGCCAGAATGGCAAGAAGGCATATCTTGCCATTCTGGGTAAATAATCCCTTCAGGGTAGGTCAACCCAGGATATGCCATAATAGCATAGTTCCCGTAAACCCACGAGGAAGAGCGAAGTTAGAGGAATAAGTACTGCATTGGTTTTGGTGCGTAGGCTCTAACGTCTCTATGGAGTCTTCTACATATACAAAGGTACTCTGTGGTCTTCTAGTCGCTCTCCACCGTGCTGGTTAATTGTAAAGTGCTTTGTAAAGTCTCCCGCGGCTTTATTTAAGAAAAAATACACTCGCTTTGGAAAAATAGGATAATATGTATAACTACAAAAGCTTAATAACTTTAAACGACTTTTTTACAGACTCCAATATTCAATTTACAAAAGTTTTTAACCCTTTTATTAATAGTTTCACTAACTACCCTTATACCCTTATTACGTGGGGCTAAAGTATGTCTGGCGAAAAGTGGGTGTAGAAATACACCTCTGCCTACCCCTTCGGGGATAAAAGGCGTGACGTTATGTATGTTATATGTTTCACTAACTAAAAGTAAAAAAAAAACATGTTACACCTCAGTCCACACACCACAAACACACTTTTATTTCTAAGATTTTTGTGTGGTTCAGCTGTCACCCATAGTAACCTTAAACTTGTAGTTTTAACGTATACTAATATAATAACAATACTTAATACACAGTTACTAGGTAAGCGAGATAATTGTTTTTTTCTTGATTTGCGTATTACCTACTTACATACATTACAATATAATTTTAGAAAGGGAATTCGAAAATACAGCGATAGCCTAGTGGAGATACCAACGGCTATCGGGTTCGAATCCACGACACGCACCAATGACTTTTGGAAGTTAAGTGCGTATTAAATTGTTTATTATCGCTTGCCCCGTGCATTGAAGAGCACGTTAAACCATCGGTCCCGGCTGTCAAGAAGATCTTCGACAGTCGTTACGGAGAGTCAGTACCCTCAAATAAAATTATACTGGTCTAAACTATGGAATATCGCTGTCCCTTTGGTTGCGAAGGTCAGACGGCAGTCGCTCTGTGGAAAAGTTGTTATTCTGTTATATCTGGTTAGACCAGTAAGCGGACCTCGGGCTCCAAGGCGTGTAAGTCTTGGATGCAATAGGAATAACGCTAGGGCGATAATGATGATGACAGTATAATTTTAGAATAAAAAACAACATAGGTTATTTTTTTTTTAGTACCCATCACATCACCATATATTTATCAGAACTGGTATTATCTAAATTCCTAAGATAAACAGCATTTGATCTTGTCACACGGCAGTGCGTCAGCCAAGTTGAGGACGAGGAAGTTCGACACAACGGTAGTAAGTGTTGCAGTTACTCAAACTGTTTCAAACCACTTTCAATCTTCATCATAATATGCAACTGCATTGAAGAATATGATTTCGCTAACGCTTTGCAACTCAATCGTCACGTACGCTAATCATATTAGGTATTCTAGTTAATTAGGAACTAAAATACATTCGAGTAGGTAGGTATATAAAGAAAATTAAACTTGCCTAGTTTATCTAACTAATTGCTATGTAAAGGATTTTCTTAGGAAGCAGGGCCTTGCTGATTTCAGCATGAATAGGCCGACTACACCGGGAAGCTACTATCCTCGCACAGAATATCGACGCAAAGTAACAATATCTATACTGGTGCGCTCCGTTTAGTGAGTAAGTGCTGGAGGCTCCATCCTCTTCTCCTTCTTCCTTCCGCTCCTCCTCTTATTCCTTATCCCATACCAAGGGGCGACAACGCACTATTGTTACTCCTTCAATCTTGCTTATGACCATGGGCGACGACGGTTGATAAAGTACTATTAAGAGAAATACAAACTTAATTTGAACGAGATTTAACTAGTTAAATTTGCATTACGAGAAAAGGCATCACACATAAACCTAGGTAATCTTGAAAGTATTTTCTTACGCACTTGGCCTCCTTTCACATTTCTCTTTTTGATGGGATTATCTTAACGCTAGCTATCGCTTTATTGAGCATGAAGAAAGTTCTATCTTCACGTGACCGGTGCGTGCTCCACACATGGAATTGCCGTGGCTCTTGCCCATACTTTGGCTCCGTGTCGACCTCCTGGCACGGAAATGTATTGTATCCATCCACATGGGCGTCGCCAGAGGGCAGCTGCCCCTGCCCCTGCTTGGAGGGGGGGCAAAAAAAAATAACCTATGTTGTTTTTTATTCTAAAATTATACTGTCATCATCATTATCGCCCTAGCGTTATTCCTATTGCATCCAAGACTTACACGCCTTGGAGCCCGAGGTCCGCTTAAAATCACCATCACCAGACTCCATGCTGCTACTGAGAATTCGGAAAAACCCAGTAACACTTTTTCTCGACCCAGGAATCGAACCCGGGACCTCCGATCAGCAGTCGCATACGATATCCACTGTACCACGGAGGCAAGTCTACAGATATTAGTTGGTAATTAGGTATCAGCCAAGTATCTAATGGTGTTCGTCAAGGTAATTGCTTATCATCTGCTAGCAATTATGATAATAAATATATATACTTACCTAATAATAAAAAAAAATCGAGAAGTTTCAGAAAAATGTTTGAGTTGTGTGGCGACTTGTGTTGTTGACTGTAGTGGCTAGTACCTACCTACAGAGTACAGTCAACAACAAAAGTCGCCACCAGGGTAATAAGACATTAGGTACCACTTGAGTAAGCGAACTGCCGTATCTACATACCTATGTGGTATAGGTATCTAGTAAGAAATGAGAAAATATGAAAAGCTCTAAGTTATACTTTTAAGGCATGGCATTTTTACTAATAAATACCATTGTTCATTAAAGCGGCTGAACAGCACTCAATACCTATGTAGGTCGAATTCTATACCTATTGAGAACGTAGATATTATTGTTTTGTTGTTAATGTAGCTAATACATGTAGCAAAACATGTATTAGCAAAGTTATATTTAATATGTTAGTAGATTGATATGATTGATCGACATAAGTAGATCTGATTAATTTATCTAGAAGTAGGTATCCAAAACTAAGTATTTTCACAAAAGTCTTCATATTTCCGATAGCTAAACAGCAGATCTATTTTATCTACACATGAGATAAAAACAACGCTCATTATCATCCGTCGAGATAGTCAATATCTAGAAATGATTCTAAACGTGCTTGGTATAAAATGTACGTAATCGCCAGACATGATTTAACTTTCCATCACTTATCTCTTCTAATTTAATTAGTATAAAATAAGATGTTGAAGAACAAAATTATCAATCACCGACAGTATTTTAAAGACGTATTATATAGTTAGTCATGTACACTATAAAGAACATCATATTTTTTGCATTAACCATACATTGCGTTAGAAGTTATCCTGGCTACTGGGACACTCCTACGCTTAACCCTGTTCACGGACTCTACGTCAAGCCCTCCGCTGATGGTGTAACTGGAGATCTGTTCGTCGCAGCTACAGAAGACAACGGTGTGAAATCGCAATGGGCAGTTGACCAACCAATCAACTTCTTGCAAGTTGCAGGCACTTCAAAACCACATACACATAGCATTTCGCTGACATATCCCGGCTTTCCAGCACCACACGACGAAGGTTCTGCACAAAAACGGTCTGTAGTGTCGAACCCTATCGCAAGCGCGCCTATTCAATATGCTTACGCCTTACCCATGGCGTCGAGTGAAAGTAATACAGTAGCATCCTACCCATATGTATATCCAGTTCCATCAAGTCCTACCGAAACTTCAACTCCTAAATGTGATCCGTCATCCTCTGCTTCACCATATCCCTTTCAATTTCCATTCCAATTTTTCTATCCCCAATTTATGTCTGCGTATTCTAATGCAATGACCATTTTAAAAGATGCAGGCCTTAGTGAAGACACTGCTAGTTCTGTCATGGCACAAGCTTCACCTATGTGGCCTCCTTCTTCATACGCGTATCCTATGTATGTAATGTTAGACCCAAGCGCTTGGACCCAAAACCCAACCTCCACAACACCATCCACGTCTACTTCATCGCCAGGTGGACAAGAAGAAGAAAGTACTCAATCGTAAAAGCGTCAAAATAATTTAACTCTAATTTATAATTATTTATTTTTATAACTAGTAAACGTTAATAAATTAATATGTATTTTAATAACATACCTTTTACCCTTTTACGAACGTCCGAATTTTACCTAATAGCTAATAAAATAAATTATGCCGAAAACTGATATATTACATTTGGTAACACTGAAATTGAATGTCAACAATTTGGTTTGTCAAATTGACAATGACTTATGACATTGACAAATGAAACGCGTGCGCGTGTGATCTTTACAAACTGCGAAGATGGTCTACAACACAAAATAATTATAGTTTATAAGCTTCAAATCTGTAAAAAGTGATCATACATTTTACCTAAACGCATATATTATAAGACAAAATGGTTTCCAAGAAAAAGAAGAAGGTACGTACGACGTTACACTTTGTCTAATAAACACGTGTTTATATTATTGAGATAACCAACAAACCGATCAATCTTTTATTTACAGTATTCATCCGGAGAGGGAGCGCAGTTTATGACTAGAAAGGCCGCTCTCAAGAAATTACAATTATCTTTAAAAGATTTCAGACGCATATGTATTTTAAAAGGTATCTATCCCAGAGAACCACGTAACCGCAAGAGGGCTCAAAAAGGAGCTGGTGGTATCAAAACGTTGTACCACACTAAAGACATAAAATTCCTGCTTCACGAACCCATAATATGGAAACTCAGAGAATTAAAAGTATGTGATTTTTATAAGTATATTGTATATAATTATTCCATAATTTGCATGAGCAAGACGTAATTAAACGTGCATTTTTATTTAGGTATATCAACAAAAGATACGTCGTGCAAGGGCTATGAGAGAATACAGGGAGATGAAGAAGTTTTTACGGGATTACCCAGAGATAAACATTGACCACATAGTCAAAGAGAGATATCCCACATTTGTGGATGCATTACGGGACTTAGATGACTGCCTGACATTATGCTTCCTCTTCAGTACTTTCCCATCCTTAAAGAAAGTGCCCAGAGACCAATCAATGCTCTGCAGACGACTGACAGTGGAGTTCATGCATGCTGTTATTGCTGCTAAGGCACTTCGGAAAGTATTTGTATCTGTCAAAGGCTACTACTACCAGGTTGAACTAGAAGGCCAGACTATTACATGGATTGTGCCACATCACTTTTCATTCCAGGTAACTAAACATTTATTTACTTTTTTATGTTACCATGCATTTTATGTGTTCTCATATTTGTCATAAGCCAAATTTTCATAAAATCATGAACCCTAACAACATAATTATGCATAATTTTTATGAACACACCCTCATCGTTCTGAAATCATGTTACTTTTCTATACAGATCTGAATGTTTTATCTATGTTGTTAAGTATCAGTATGAGAGTGTTGAATTTGATTTGATATTTTGGACCATTTCTAAATTAGCAAAACAAATTTTATCACAGTATTTGTATACAAATACAAAATTATATGCTTCTCTTTTCAGCCTCAAAATAAAGATGAAGTTGATTTTAAAATAATGTCAACATTTGTTGAATTCTACACAATGATGCTTGGATTTGTAAACTTCAAACTGTATCACTCACTCAATTTAGTCTATCCACCTAGACTAACAGCAGCATTCTCTGCTGACTCAGAAAAAGACCTCATTGATGAACAGGCATATGTGTCAGAGAGGATTGCAGCTATGAACATGTCTTTAGCTAAAATAGCTGGTGCCAATGAAGCTGAGGAATTACCAGAGATTGACATTTTTAACACTGAGGATGAAGACCCTCAGAAGTTAGAAGAAGCAAAACAAGAAGCAGAGAAGGTCAAAAAACTTAAGACAATGTTTAAAGGCATAAAGTTCTTCATAAACAGGGAAGTCCCAAGAGAACCACTTGTGTTTATCATTCGTTGTTTTGGTGGTGAAGTATCTTGGGACAGAGATCACTTTGTAGGTGCGACATTTGATGAAACAGATGAGAGTATTGCATACCAGATTGTTGACAGACCATCAATGGATAAACAATACTTATCCCGATACTATGTACAGCCTCAGTGGGTCTTTGACAGTGTCAACGCTAGGACACTGCTGCCTATCAACAAATATCTAATGGGAGCTGTCCTGCCGCCTCACCTATCACCATTTGTGGACAAAACTAAAGACCAAGTCTATATTCCACCTGAGGAGAAGGCGCTCCTCAATCATGACTTCAAGCCTCTGGGTAATTATAACATTATTTAGTAACTTATGTTTTTGCCAATACTAGAATATTAAAAATTAAAAGTACATTATAATAAGCCAGCCAGCTTGCTGTGTTTATGAGAATACTACTAAATTACATTTTCAAAAACTTCCGTTTTTTTTTGTAATAAATAAAATTATGCAATTTTATTTAATTACAAAAAAAACGGAAGTAGAAAACACCTGAAAGAAAATGTTAAACATATGAATATTATACATATTATTTTTGTTAGATGATCAATCGGGCAGTGAGGATATTGAAGAGGCCAGTGATGAGGACAAAGAGGATGATGAAGAACAGTCAGACTCTGAGGATGGAGAAGAAGCTTTGGCCAAGCAATACCAGCAGGAAGTTGAGGAGGACTCTACTTCAGAAGAGGAAGATGACTCCTTGGACCCGGAGAAAAAGAAAATAGCTAAGGAAAAAGTAAGTTTATAACTCTATAATAATTTGACAGTTACAAAAAATATCTCCAGTATCTACCACAATGACTAATACACACTCTAATCAACAAGAATAAGGCACCATAAAAATCTCCACAGGCGAATTTTATTTTGTGTCGCGTGATGTTTCCCCGGCCAGTCTACCATAATGCGGCATGTTACCGTGTTCCGTGTCGTAAAGTTTGCTGCATGATAGTGAAGTCCCACAGTGAGTTGTTAACATTACACTCAACCAATGCCTGCCTAAAAATCAAAATTGCAGTGGGGAGAAACATTTAGTGTTAATTTCGAATGCAGTGAGAGGATTAGTGGATATATAGGTGAATGGTAACGCCGCCATTCATTTGCGAAGGTGGTGCTTATCGGTTGGCGCTTGCCGGCGCGCAGCGCTTTTTTTATTGACTCTGGCTTCCTACACTAATTATTAATAATGTGTATGCGATACATAATTTAATTTTTAAAACAACTCTGTTACAGAAAAAAGCCATGGCTGTGACAGCAGGAGTGCCCCACAAGGACCATCCTTACCAAAAGGAAATAGAAGACAAACAGGCCTTCAGGTTGCGAGAAAAACTTGTTCGTAAGAAGCACAGGAATCTTTACAAGAGCATGAAAGCTGGCCAGGAGCAACGCAAGAAGGAAATATGGCTTCTAAGAAAGAAGCGACGTCTTCACGACGAAAAAGTCAAAGAAGAGAAGAAGACAGCAAAACGCAAGCAAAAGATGCAAGCTTTGGAAGCTTCTGTTTGATTATAAATAAAACAGTTGATAAACAATTTCTTTTTTATTCCATTGTGCTAAATTATTTATAGTATAATATGTACATGACAATAATAAAATGAGGACATCTTTCAATAGCAATGAAGAAACAGAATTACAATATAATAAAAGTCATAGAAGCAACAAAATTACTTTGGTACTAGAAGATATGGCTTATATTACGTTTAATAAAGAACAAAGTACCATAGTAAAGTACCAGAAACGTTTAGAAATAAAGCTTATATAGATATAACGTAAAACGCTAACTTGAGCAGATCAACATCATGTCTATTTTGTTGTGGGTCGACCACAGAGTATAAAATTAAATAATAATTTAATATCCTAATCAGAATCACTGTCACTATTATCGCCTTCCGCGTCGCTATCTTCGAGCTCTGGCATCGGGAAACGGAGAACCGCCGCAATACCCGTTAGTTGGTCCAATTCTGCGGAACAAAAGTTATTTTTAGTGTAGCCTAAATGCTATAATTTCTATTGCAAAACTTTTTATACAAAACTCATAAGTCTCTATCACACAGAGATATTGAACAAACTTTGTTTAGTAGGTAGTGTATAGCTGCTAGTCAGCTTCCATAACCAATCCATAGCATATTAATTACCCACTACATAAAGCATCCTACATCAATTGCTTTCACATTATTTTGCTGTTATTGTTGAAGTAATCGTGTTAGAACTATCTACTTGATTAGCAGAAATATAATAGCTAAAAGAAAGAGAAGAAGAAATGAGACAGCTATAGTGTGGTCTATCACAAAAAACACTGGTGGTGTTTATTTGGATAAACCACTAGATGGATAACAGAGTGAAACATGAGAAATTGCAAATTTTTTTTAAAGAATATGATATAAGCACTATATATAACTTACGTTCTCCAGAAACATGCATGCTGGAGAAAATCCTTACTTCGCCACCATTTTCTCGTACTGAATCTACGAGAGCCACATACTCCTTGCGAATCTGTATATCTTGACATCTGAAATCAGTAAGATTTTTTATTTCATGACCAATAACATAGCTAACTGCCTCGTTGGTCTCGCGGCATAGATGTGCGCGTGGGATTGGGAGGTCTCTGGTTCAATCCCCGGGTCGTGTTATAATTTTTTTTTTTTTTGTTAAATTTTCATAATTAGGTACATTGCAGATGATTAATTATAACTATATACATTACTATCTTAAATAATCATACTGTCTAAGAATATATATGTAGGTACATAAAACTAAAAATAAAGAGTAAAAATAGATAGGGGAGATGTGCCCAAAGCGGGCACCATGCCTAAAGCGGGCACAATCGTTCATTGCACCATTATTAAAAAGCGCGCGCTTCTGTTGCAACACGATAGTCCCCGCGGCCCGCGCACTTCCTGTCATTCGTCCAGTTCACATGCGAGCGCGCAGTAGCGTGCTGTGTCACAAAATTGTTTTAAGTGGAGTTTTGAAAAAAATTGCAAGGTATGTGTTATCTGTTCTTTGTTTTTTAGTGTATATAATGCTGCAATCAATATTCATTAATTATTAAGTGATTCTCTGGCCGTTAATCAGTTCCATTAAACGTCACGTGTCTTAACATTTTGAGGTTAAATTTTGTTTGAGTATTCCATGTTACGAAAAAGGCAAAGCGGGCAGGGTAAAGCGGACATATGCCCGCTTTGCCTACTCTCTATCTGCAAAATATAAATTGATATAGTTTGTTTTCTTTCTTCTAGATGGTGAATAATTACAAGCGTAACAACTTATTGAGTAACTAGAAAGACTGATTATATTAAGTAAAGTTTAGTAATTACATTGTTAAAATGAATAATTGGATATTCTTGTTACTAAAGTTTAGTTATGTATGTTAGAAGATATCTTAGTAATATTCATATACATTTTATGTTAATTTTATAATATTTTATATTATTAGATGAGAAAAAGACTAGTCTTTCGTTTTTTATTGTTAATTAGTAGGAAGTTCAACAGAAGACTGCTGATTATTTTCAAATTATTATATTGCTTCTGCAAAGTGATGTAAGTACAAAGTTTTAATGATTGAAATACAAAATTAGATCATGATATTTTGTTTCCTTTATTCTATATAAATTGAAGGCAAAGTATGGCTATTGCTTTCTTAATAATTTTATAATCTACTGACAAAATTTACCTATGCCCGCTTTACCTAAACCCATGCCTGTTTTGCCCTAAGCGAGTGTCCGTTTTAGGCCACCCCCTTGGGCAAAGAGGGCAATCCTAGAGGTTTGCTAATTTGCCTACAATTATAGTATTTTTCAATGTAACTTAATTTGAAATATATTACATTCAAAAGCATTTAATAGTAGACCTATTAATAATAAAAATTATTATGTAACTAAATTATAAAGCACTTTTTTTTCAACTTTCCCTTAAGGTGCCCGCTTTGGGCACATCTCCCCTACATATGTACAGGTGTGTTTAGGCGTCGTAGAATGCCTCCGCATCAATATCATCGGGTAACGTGCCCAGAAGGCTGGCAGCATTGCCACGCTGGATGGCAATGCTGATTCTCTGAGCAAAGAATAAACCAGCCTTCTTGTCACGTGAGACGTCGACTAACCGTTTAGATATTTCTCGGTATAAAGAACGAGCGCTCGGACCCCATGAGCCTAGCGTTTCCACCCCAAACGGCTCAAATACATAATTAGCTACTAGATTACTGTATTTGCGCCGTTTGAGGGTTTCCGCAGATGCAGCAGCAGCGCCAGCATGACCTCCCGAGCTTGGAACATGGGATGGCGCGAGGGTGTCTACGCAGGTTGCGTCCCACACCAAAGGCCTACCCATTTTCCATGGCAACAGTGACATACCGTCAGGTCTCTTCCCGTCGTCGCGTACCAAACCATTTGGTTCAAGTACAGCTGGTACACCAGACGCGACAAGAGCACGACGGATTATGTCATTTAGGTGAGCATGACGAAAAATTCTACCAGCGCTTCTGCTGCAGGATAGCCCATGGTGTCCGAGGCTATCGACGTCTTCTCCACAATGACATCGATGCGGAGAAACACACGGAGCACCTAAACGGAGACAAGTGGCGATACGGAACGTCTCATCGTGCAACATGGTTCCTGTGTTGGACGATGGTAGTGCCTGAAGCCATAGACCGGATTCCCATTCCCCCACAGCCAGCAAACGAGCACGCTCTGTAACATTAAAAGATGTATCCAAAAGAGTTTTCCTCACAATGTTACAAAGCGGCGCGTCCCATTGTCTTTGGGAGAATAGGTTGGTGGGCAAATCAGTGTTTGGACAAGCCAGCCATTTTCCAGGTGTTTATACCTTCGGTTTTGCACAGCACTTCTGCGTTAACTAGTGTAGGTGATAATATTTTCCTAGTTAACTCTTCCGTGCTGTGAACCGAAGACAGGAACGCCGGTAAACTGACACTGGAAATTTTGCGAACGCCGAGCCCACCCAAACGTATGGGTAAAGATGCTTGTAGCCAGGCTCGGTCGTCCAAGTCCACATTCGTCCAAGAAAAGTGACATCTGCCTACCTCTTCGGGGACATAGGCGTGAGACTATGTATGTATGCAATAACATAGCTAACATAAGCAGTGGTGTTGTTGGCAGGAATACATAGGAACTGTGTTCTAACTGTTTTCTGCGACTCGTGTTCCTACAAACAATGCTGCAGTGCACTGTTAGGTTACTTTAATAGTAAAAATCATAGCCATCCTTGGGGGTTAAAAATCAGTCAAATTTGGACTCCACCCTGTAAACATTGGCAAGGGAGGGTTTCTTGAATCACTTCATGTTCGACAATTCTCATATTATACTTTACAGTGAATGTTACCATTGAAGATGAAAACATTGAACAAGTTGAAGAATTTGTATATTTGGGTAGCATGTTTACAAGAGATGGAAGATGTGAAGGAGATATTGAAAAGAGAGTGACTGCGGGAAACTGTGTAAATGGAGCGCTGCGCGCTGCTTGCCTTTATGGAATGAACGGTCAGAAATAGTCAGAATGCACCAAAACAGGCGCGACTGGCGGTTCATAATGGTGTGCTTGTGCCTACGTTGATGTACGCTAGTGAGTGTTGGGTGTGGCAGAAAAAGCATGAAAGCAGAATTAACGCAGTTGAGATGCGTTCACTGTGTAGTATGTGTGGGATAAGACTGATTGATAGAATTCCGAATGCAGTAATACGGGAACGATGTGGCCTGAAAGAAGATGTAGTGACAAGAATTGAGAAAGGAATGCTGAAATGGTTTGGGCATGTAGAACGAATGAGTGAAGAAAGAATGACGCACCAAATATATGAGGCTAACGTGTATGAGCAAGCCGGTCGCGGCCGACCTCGTAGGACATTCGTCGACCAAATTGGTGACGTTCTGAAAAACGGAAAGATCCGAAGCACCCGGAACCAGCGAGCATGTATGAACACAGTAATGAATGTAGAGGAAGCGCGTGAGTTTTGTAAGGATAGATGCAAGCGGCGTTCCGTTGTCTCTGCCTACCCCGACGGGAAAAAGGCGTGAGTATATGTTTGTAATGTATGAATGTTACCACTTAAAAATTTTCGAAATTACTGAAGATTAATAATTTATTTTATACAAATTGTTCTTTTGATACATACCTAAATAACTTGTCAGAGATCATCAATGTCTCAATAGCAAGAGCCTCGTTCGCGCGTTCGACGTGTTTCTTGCCGTAGAAAGCCTTCGCCGGTTCGAGTTGTAACATCGTGTAGAAACTCTCCAGCAACTTTACTTCACTAGCCGCCTTCGTGTCAGAGATCTTAGCCATAACTGCTGGCTCTTGAAGCACCTCTGTAATTTTATAAATAGAACCATGATATTTAAATTATACAATAACTATACACCTAAACCTTCCTCAAGAATAACAATATTGGTGCAATCCACACAAAAACTAATAAGGGAATTAATTTTATAATTTGTGTAGAAACAATAATGATAGGGTTGTGTTAATTTTTCCGTGTAGTGACGGATTAAGAATACGGAATGTCACCACCCCATATCATCCCATGGGTGTCGTAAGAGCCGACAGAAGAAGCATATATACATAACAGAAGGAAAACTTGATACAAACCCATTTGGCCAGCGTGGTATAGTAGGCCAATTCCTCCTTTCAAAGGAGAGGCCTAGTCTAGCAGTGGACTGTTAAAGGCTGATGATGATTTACTTCAATTTACAATATTTGAATCTGAATGAAGTTATTCTTTTTCTGCTAACATTATTGTCTTGCATTTTCAAATCCCTTTCAACTCAACCTAATGTAATTACTTATACAACCTACTTTATACAATAGTTTCTTTTGAAATTCTTATAACACACAATTATAATTGGCCAACTATTAATAGCAGCATAGATATCACAATATCAAATCATATTTGACACAGGACTAGTTAGGTAATTGCATCATTACTGATTAGACTGACTAGTGATTACTTAATAAACAGATAAAAATTATATCCTTATGTTCTAATCAGATCTTTATAATATGACAAAGATGAGAATGACTTAATAATAAATAATTTGTATGATGTGTTCTCACAATGAAAGAAATTAAATTCATTGTGTGAAAGTGCAATGGCTGAATTGGTCACTTCACTGTTTTCTACTATGTGCTGGGTTGCGGGTTCAATTGTTGCATATGCTGTTACTTCTTTCTTTTTGTGCTAGAGCAGAAGTTTTAATTCAATAAAGAAAACAAATCTATAGGCTCCATTTATTCTATACTAATATTACGAAGCTGAGGAATTTGTTTGGTTGAAGTAGTTGGCCGAAATTATGATGGTGTAACTGCATGCACTGCTAGTACCTAAGGAGAAGCCAAAAGGACCCTATTTCACAGCCAAATAATACAGTAATAGTAAATATTAAACACCAACCTTTTAGAGAGTGTTTGAATCCTGATGAAGCTTTCACCAACAAAAACTTGCTTTTATTATCAATGAGCAATTTGTTATCTGTTTTGATTGCTTGTTGCATCATGTACTCTAGGAACTGATCTTTTACAAAGCCTGGTGATGCAATAATCACACACTTTACGATACTGAAGTCAATATGCCTCAAAATACCTTGCATCACTGCTTCATAGAACTTGTTGAGACCCTGTAACATAAGTATTAACAATAAAACATTACATATACAATAAGCATCCATCAAATTAAGATCTTTCTGACACAGATTTGTAGAGGCTCAATTTCTGGTGAAACAATTATTCTCAAAAGCAGGCTATTTATCCTGTTCTATGTATAAATGCAAAAGGACAAAGACATAACTGACTAAGTATTGCAATATTAAAAGCTATCCTTGGTTGTTACACAAGATTACTTAATAATTGAAATAATTGTGTATATTTATATTAATACTAATACAAAACCATACCTTTTCATGTTGCTGCACAAATCCTTTTCTTTTTCTAGGAATAGTTACATCTATTTTTGATCTGACTAATGTCATGGAAGGTGTGATCAGACAAACATGTGCCAAGCCTTCCTGCATCACAACCGCAGCAACATCAGCATTGGTTGCCGGGTCACAAGCCATATCCACTCTTTCCAAGGCTACTGAATCCCATAGTATTTTCTGTAGCGTAAACTTTCTATTCAATTCCAAGTCTAAGGTGTGATATGCACCCATCTGAAATTATTTATTTTTTATTAGCTGTGTAAGTGACATACAGAAGAACTAGGTACAACATAAGTTACTTACAATATTCTAATATTAACGTTTAAATTCTAATATTAACGGTTAAATTTGAAATGGGAAACCCATATTGTGAAAAGAGCTAACTCCATATTGTATCTAATAAGAAAAGCGTTCAGATGTCTCAATCCCAAAACATTTTGTGTGCTCTATAAAACTTATATAAGACCTCTCCTCGAGTATGCGTATGTTGTGTGGGACCCTTATTTTAAGAAAGACGTGATTCTATTAGAAAATTTACAGAGAAGAGCTACCAAAATGGTCCACCAACTAAAAAACAAAACCTATGATCAGCGTTTAAAGGAACTTGGCCTCATGACTCTTGAGAACCGCAGACAGAGAGGAAGTCTCATCGAGTCGTATAAGATACTGAATGGCTACTATGATGATGACAGGATTAAAGAACTGTATGTAGCAAATGAAAATAAACATCTCAGAGGGCACCCGTTAAAGTTACACCAGACTCAGTCGAAACTCAACCCTTTGAAACACTTTCTACCAAACCGTGTTGTCAAGGAGTGGAACAAGCTCCCAGAAAATGTTGTTATGGCACCCACATTGAACACTTTTAAGAATAGACTCGACGAAATCTCCAAGTCTCAAGACACACACGCATCAGCTTAATAAGCTGTTAGTGTGGTTCAAATATATAACTATAATTAACATAGCTATGAAATTGTAAGCAGACCACATAAACTGTAAAAATATAATACTAAAAGCAAACTATGTAATTTATAAAAACATTTTTCCTTGCGAAGCATAGCTGAAAAGTTTTTGGCTAAAGTTTAAAAGGTCTATTGTGCATTCCTGGATTTGGATTTTGGATGAAAAGGTGAGGAATCAAATGTGGTTGGTGCTGTCAATGAATGGGGTGGACAGCAGCCTCATTCGAGCTCTGAAATCCCTTTATGAGGATTCTAGAGCTTGTGTGAGAATAAACGGAGCATACACTGACTGGTTTACCATCGAGAAAGGTAGACGTAGCGCAGCGTGTAGCGTCGCCGTGGCTGTTTAACCTCTTCATGGACAGTTGTTTGCAAGACTTAAAACATAGTGACAGCGGATTAAGGATGAATGGGTTACTCGTCAAATGCCTCCTTTATGCTGATGATCGGGTAATACTTGCATCTTCAGCGGAGGAGTTGCAGGAGATGATAACAATCATGCATGGTGCGTTAGAGAGGATAGGAATGAAAGTGAATGTAAGTAAAACGAAAGTTATGGTTTTTGAAAAGGAGGAATGCATTACAGCTTTTTAGGTTTTGAATGATGCACAGCTAGTGGAACAAGTGAATGAGTTTGTTGTACGTTGTTTACAAGAGATGGTAAGAATGAAGAAGATATTGAAAGAAGAGTTAATGCAGGTAATAGTGTGAATGGAGCTCTGAAGGCGTTTATGAACAGTCAAAACATGTCCAAAAAGGCACGTTTGGCTGTGCATAGAGGGTTGTTAGTGCCTATCCTTATGTATGGTAGTCAAAGTTGGGTATGGCAGAAGAGAGTTGAAAGTAGAATAAATGGTGTAGAAATGAGAGCACTGAGAAGTATGTGTGGTGTGTCTTTGACCGACAAAGTAAAGAATTGTGTGGTACGAGAGTGGTGTGGGGTAAAAGAAGATGTAGTGACAAGCATCAAGAAAGGCATGTTAAGATGGTTTGGGCACATGAAGAGGATGGATGACGGAAGACTGACAAAGAAGATATATAAGGCAAGTGTGAATGGGACAGGACGAAGGGGAAGATCTAGGCGGACATTCTCTGACAAGATTAGAGACATACTAAAAAAAGGACAGGTCAGAAGTACCCTAAACAGAAGAGCATGCATGAGAAACTTTATAGGAGTGAATGAAGCAAGAGAGGTACGTCAGGATCATTGCAAATGGCGTTCTGTAGACTACAGACTGCTTAACCCTCTGAGAAACAGACGTGAGTCTTTGTATGTATGTATCAACACCTAGGTATAAATTTAATGTTGAGGTTAATTCAATAAACTTAAATGCTTACCTTTACATACTGATTCTCCACAATATTGCGGCCTTTTAACCTGAGTACACATGCTTGTGTGTCAAAATCAATATTTTCTACAGTGATGGTGAGTGTGGTCCTCACTCTGCTACTGCTAGATGAGCCAGTTGAAGACTCTGTTTGAACTTTGCGCACTGTGGAGGCCGTCACTGCATCACCAGGGGCAACGAGGTTGTAAGCATGCCACATATCCTCTGGCTCCTCAGGGATAAGGCCAATACTCCTGAAAATCACATATAAAATTTATAAAAATGCATCAATCTTGTGATAATGTTGAGCCAGTTATAGTAGTATTAAGTATTCTTTTAAGCGAGTGTGTTACAAATGATGCTTTTAACTTCAATCAAGTACAAGCTGTATACAAAATCTCAATTTTCTCAAAGGATACTGATCAGGTAAGTACCTAAAAACATATCAGTTAAAAGAGAAACTCAAAATTTTTCGAAACTTACCCACAGCCATCCCTTTCAATATTTTTAAATACAAGCTTCATCTTGTTTGTAATAGTTTAGATTCTTATAACATCATTTATTTACACTCATTAGTGTAAAAGTATAAATTTTATCCAGCATCTGTTCGGTGACGAAGAACAACTGAAGAACAACGACAAAACAAATTGACTTTGACAGTTTATCAAGTGTCATTTCATATCAACTGTCAAAATCTTGCCTGGGTAATATCTATGCTCTATGCCTGGGTCGTCGTGCCATCGTACATCAATCCAACGATCGGAAGCACAGATCGGAAGCTGCAATGATCTATCATGTCTCCGTTCATGTGTTATAAAGGGTATTTTGGTGGTTTTTTGTTTATCACTGGTTCTACATAACTAGCTGAACCGGCGAACTCTGTTCCGCCTTAGAGGCAATCAATAAGCAGCCCTTGGATTTTATTAAGTTCATTTTTTTATATATATTTTATTCATTTTTTAATTATTTAATACATTACCCCACAAACTTCGACCCTCTCTTAAATGATGCTACCCTCGTACTTTTCATATCCTAAGCTACAATGAGATATTTTAAAGCTGCAGGAAGTTTATTAAAAGAAAATGGAAAGCAATGGCATTTTTCACACAAGCGACACCACCACCTGTCCCGACAAGAGATAGGTTTTACATTGCTTTACATTAGAGAAGATCTTAAATATATGTTTAAATTAATTTTAGGTCTTAATAACTTGTTAGCAGTGTTAATACTTAATTAATTCGTCTACACAATTAAATAAAATAGTAATGTAACTTGATCTGGGTGTAGAAATTAAAAGTTAAACTTACCTACATAACTCAAATCATTAAAAGATATTGTTAATTTATCTAAGGCCTACCTAAGTACTTCATCATACAAAATAGTAGCCCAAGAGTCGGTACCTACCTATTGTCTTCTAAACAATGTTCAGTGTGATAAACATTGATCTTAAAAATATTTACGATAGAATACTTTGACCCTAAGCAAACAGACAGGATACGTTTACATTTTATCGTCATCATCAATTGCGGAACTTGGGCCTTCAGCAGTTGTTTACCAAAAACTACATTCATATTTTCATCATGGCAAAAGCATAAAGTAGCGTCTCATGTGTATTTAGGTAACTACTAAATAGAGACACTATGCTTAGGACTTAGGACCGGTATATCCTTTGAGGATAAATTTGTTAAAATGAGATTTTGATATCTATAATAGTAAATAAAATGTATAAACTAAATTACTTATAGATTATAAGTATACAATATGTTTAATATCTTAGAGTTAAGGAAGAGTGTGGTATTCTGACACAAGTATCTTAGTAGGTACATAAAAGAAGGCCTTATCAACCTTTATGTAAAACGTTTTATGGCAAATAAAAGTATTCGTATAAGTACCATTAAGGCACAGCATTAGAATTTAGGGTGATATTAATGGCGGTTACGTGACTTAATAATACAAACAACCATAATTTAATATAGTATTTATACCGTTATCAGTTTTACAGCAAACTGAATGCAACTAAACGCAGCTTACTTAGGACGCGAACGTTACAACGTCGAGACGAACAGCAATGGAACAAAACGTATCTTTGAAGTTTCAAACGCTAAGCAAAGGGAGGACGTGAGTTTTATGATTGTATTGCTGCAATTGTTTTCTATTGATAGCTGGCAGCTTGTTTAATTTTTATCCTAACTGTGCAGTGTGGTTGCAGAAACATTTGTGTTTTAAATATCTAGAATATGGTATTGTGCCGATAAATATTAATAGATAATGTGTGTGTAGTGGCAGTGATAACGTCAACGGTCAAGCTCAGCTGGTCCCGTCGAGCGGTAAAAATCTCGCGAGTTTTTCTTTGCCTTACAGGTAGCACTTTTCGTGCTCCATTTCTTCAAGGTATGCCGTTACATATTTTTTTAGATAACACGCTTGCTTAGTTACACTTTGTAACGTTAAATAGTATTCTAACACGTAGAATTTATTACTGTAATAATCTAAATCGTGTTATTATTTACACGTGTTATTTTATACTTTTAAGCTTATGTATGTGTTTAAAAGTACGGGTCTTTCGCGATATTTTTGTTTATCATTATTTACTATAACACACTGGCCGTGATCCAGATTGCGTGTCATCGTATTGCGCGGGAACTCGCGGTATTTTTAGGCATTAGTCGTACGATGATTTAAGATTCGTAGAGGCCGATTATTTCTATTAAGAAAATCGTTTTCAGAATAAAATGAATCTGGACCTGGAAAGTTTCGGTTTTGTGTGTTTTGTATAAAGTGAATAAAAAATGAGTGAAATACAAGAGACCCTGCCGCCTGAAGCGGCCAGCAATCCCCCTGCACCACCGTCATCCACGTCTTCAGACAATGCATCACTTGCCAGCACTCCAACCTCCACTGTTACTAAGCCAGCTGACTCCACAAGACCATCATCACTACCCAAACCATCCGGCTTGAAGCCACCTACCAAGATTGGTCGGCTCTGCTCCAACTCTGCACCAAAGCCTGCAGTGCCAATCTCTCCAAGAACTGGTGAGTATCTTATGATTCTATTTAAATTATCTTTTTTATTAAAGCTGCTACATAAAGCAGTCATTTCTATTAGTAAAAAAAATACTATAAGATAAAGAACATAAGATGCATATATTTTGCTCTTACTACAAACTGCAATTGACAATATCATTCACTAGGATTTCTATATCAACATACTTTCTGATTATTGTTATTAGCATTAGGTATGTACTGCCTCTTTGCTGATTTTATATTTTGTAATATTGCAATATTCCATTTTTCCATACATCATAAAGGCAGAGTTTGAAGGTAAATGTTCTTCAATCATCAATTACAATTAAGGTCCACACATTTGAACGGGCAATCCTATTACTTCTAATGAGGTTTAAAGAAGTACAAGGTTACTGGAGAATGGCTAATTAATTGCCAATTCTTACATCCTGTTCTACAAGTTACAACTATTTGCTGGTTTCATAATCAAGAAATTATGTATGTCTTGAGTTCATTAATCATTAGGCATTTAAAGGATATCTGTACTAGCATATTATTTATTTTGCCCAAGTATTTTGCCTTTACTTGATGCTCATGTTGCAATGAAGCTGTGGCCCAGTTACTGCAGACACACGACGATAAACGACGCAGTATGAACTGCGCGTGTGTCGATTATATTGAATTATAATGCCTGTATTTGTGCAAACTGCAGATCATAGTAGATAAACCGTGTAACAGTCTTATTTATAATTTATAAATAAAAAAATGCGCACCGCTATAATTCGCGAATACTGCCTGCATTTAAAATGGTTTTAGTAGCTTTCACGGCGAAATGTTGCAGTTTTTAAACGATCGTTTAAATTTAATAGGCAAAAAGATATCGAGTACCGAAAAGAAACAACGTACAAAAAGCGCGAAATAAAATCTAAAATTCGACACCATTTTTGTTTACGTCGATATTATATCTTGCAGCGATATCTTCTTAAACTTTTATCCATTGACTTGGCTTGTCATTTATTATCGATATAAGATACAAATAAGTCCTGTAACACTTTTTTTATCAGCGCGAATAGGTCCACGGAGTAAAACAAAATATTATATTTGAGATAAGGAAAGTTCGCGGCGCCGGTTTCTTGAATAATAAGTATTGCGTTAGGTCATCGTTGCTTATTATATCGATGAGATGCACAAGCGTGACCTCCACTGACTAGTATCACCGGATAATCGAGAATGCTCATCAAAATTGCACGGCCTTGAACAAAATGAAACCAGTTTTCTAAATTATAAACCATTCTATGAAGACGTCGTCGTCGTTACTATTAATGATTTTAAATTGATTATCGTAACGTCATCGGTCGACTTCAGAATTAGCCGTTAAGCCTGTACCATTAACAAAGAAAGGTGTCAAAAATAATGATTCAAATGAAAGTGAAAATATTTTGCTCTTATTGTTTAGTATCATTTCGTGTTATAATATAGTTGTTGGAGAGTTTCTCCGATGCTGTGTCCGATGCTCGATTTGCGCCGGCTCGTGACTCGCACCACCGATCATCGTTGTCCGATTCGCAGCAGCAATCATCGTTTTCACTTCAAAGAGCATGAGTAAGCTTTTTAAAAATCATACTTGGTCTTTTAATATCAAATTGATATTTACTCCGACGTAAAAGGGTCTTAAAAAGATTTTGAATCGTATTTGGAGAGTCTCATTTATATATGTAATTCTTAAGTTATCAATCAAGTAATCGACGTAAAAATACCATAAGCAAAGGCATACCTATTGACGTCAATTCATTTAATTCGCATTCTTTACTCACGACGCCAGAGCGTCAAATACTTGAATAACTACCTAATGATTAAAATCGGCACGCTTCACAGGTTGTGTTGAAATTTGAATGGTATTTGATTAAGCGTAAGTTGCTGACTAGTACAAAACTAAATTATTAAGCACGTTTGCGTAAATGCTACACATCTATATTAAGTAAATTCAATCACATTGAATTACGTTTAGTCAGCCATGAAAGCAATTAACTGCTAGTGTCGAACTAATAAGTTAAGTAGGTACTAAAATAGCATCAACCAACGAGCGTATGCATGATACGACTAAAATGATTCCTGGCATACAAATAAACCTCGGTAAACGTATGCAAATACTAACTAAGTATCTTATAAAATCTTTGTTATCAGATGTTTGTATAAATTTAATGTATTAACCGTGACATACTTTGAGAACGTAACAGCTTCACCGTTAGTCATGTGTCGGTGCCACTCACAAAAACATCATGATCCAGTTTTAAAAGTAAACGTCCAGTGTTTATTGTTTTTACAACGTTACTCCAAGTAGTCGTTGGCAAAAAATCATTCCTGTTATCGCATTAAAACTGTACCGGTTCTCAATACGACCTTCATGTTACTCATTTGTTCATTTCATACCTTAGAATCCCGTTACTTTCATCTCTACTAGGAAGTATATTTTTCTTGCACTACCTACCTACTTTGCGTTACTTACTTATTTATTACTATCAACCATTTGCGAACGGTTAAGAAATTTGGCAGCTGGCTATTTTGCCGTGCGATTTTAAAGTGCCATAAATCGCTCAATAAATGGCAAAAGAGCAAATAATTGGTAAATTGGCAATAAGCATAAAATACGCAAAAGCAATAATTAAGTGGCGAGCAATTTCCTTTTTATTACGATACTTGTCAAGGATGGTCATTTCATCACACGACTACGAATAAATATAGTAGCATCGTGTTCAAGAATAGCGTTTTCATGTTTTGTTTGTTTGGCTCTTACAATTCGTCAGTGTCCATTGTCCGTGTAGTTAGTTCACTTTCTCCGGCGGCCTGCGTGACGCGCTTCTGCGCACGACGCCAATGGTTTGGCGCTTTGTTATACTCTGCTCTGTTAAAGGTATTCTAGGCGGAACAGTCAAATCCGTCTCATAGAATTTCCATAATACCAAATACGGAATGACTTTTCATAAGCTGAATGTGAAGGCTCACGTAGTGAATACTCAAATGGATGCAGTCTCTCAACTCACAGCTAGGCCCGCCATAATATACAAAGTACTTAGTAATCTGCTTCTACGCTACTCTGTGAGTAAAAGGAATGCGTAGAAAGTATCGACGACTTATCGCCCCACACATCTACAATGTCGACAGAGCGAAAGGGTTGCTATTCCATTAGTTAGTCAATCCATGAGAAGATACGCAGACGCACTACATTATGCATCTGTCAAGCATCCATTTCAGAGTGCCTCTCACATTCGCTTTGATCAAAAACGTAATTGGAACTTTTTGTCTTGTTGAAGGATATTACAATGAATCGGGCATCGCGGATCAGACTTTACATTTACTTAGTACCTTGATGCTGTTTGTGATTAAGGATGATGTCACACCACTACCTGTTTTAATTACTTGGTAACTTTATCAAATTCCGCTTCCGACCATAACAAATTAAGTTCGTAATTTGATAATTATGCAAATACAGCCTTTGTATGTGCCTACCTGCTAAAGCTACGGCAATTGTAACTTCCAGATAAAACGCGTGAATGTAGACATAGGACTCCCAAGTCTGTTGGTTATAATCCGTTTCATCACACTAAGTGAACTTATATGACTTTGATTACATTAGTGTTCTGGTAGAGGCCGCTTGTCTTCATAACTTTGTGAATCCTACGAGAATAACACAAATTACTTATTCGTTCGATTATTCCAGCCTCCTATCCTATCTTAGCCGCCGTTACGAAATGCCGCCATTTCTTTCAATATTGTGTGGTTTCTCGTCAATTAGATCGTAGCTCATGGACGTTCGGTCTCTACAGTATCGATCGCTTAGCTTAGCCTAAGACGATGGTCAAGTCCGTTGCCTTTATACGTTTACTTATCATTTTACCTCCTTCATAGGATAAGCCTTTTTTCGAGCCTGTTCAATATTTCAATAACCTGAGCTCGGCTTGTTGGTCCATTAAGAGAAAAATGAGCGGTTATGCAACAGTAAGATTTATTGTACTGTATTTGGTAAGACGAAAGTTCTTAATAAGAATAAAGCCATTCACTCGTAGTAATCTGAAACCTGACTAAACTTATGAAATATCCTACAAATATTCGTCTGAGAATGTGGTGGAATTACCTACTTATCTGGCTTCATAAGGTTAACGTGAGAGGATGAGTTCACCACAAATGTTTCACACATGGCTACTTACACTTACAACCCTGAATACTGAATGTGTACGAATCATGTACATTCACTTATTTATAGATAAAATAAATCACTTAGAAGGTCAAGAGATAGTGTAATCTTAACTTAGTTTAGCCGCACTACCAAAGGTCTCCTGTCAAGACCCGTTACTTCTGCGACCTTATTTGTCACCCGCAGCCGGCTCGTTACTTTGATAAACGATTTCTATTACCAATTTGTTTATTTTAATTACCTATTTTGGAATGGAATTCTATGTGCTTATCGGAGTTCAATTTAAGGAAGTGGTGATAAATTACGGAGAATCTTTATTTTATTTGGCGAACGAGCGATCAGGGAATTACACGCAATGTAGGCCTGTTTATTATTCCACTCAAGCTGTTATAGTTAACTGAGGTTAACGGTGCGCCATAGTGTTGGCAAGCGGTGACTCTGCTTGTTATACGTACTTTGATCATGAACGGTAACCTATAATATTTATCCCTCTTTAATCTGTCTATTTCCACTTTGAATGGTATAAGAACTATAAGATTTTATGCTGAGGCCGGCATTGATTGTAATTTACATTGTTGGTTCGATACCAAAATATTTTTATAGCGATTATTATTTTAGTAATGTAAAAGGAAGGTTTATTGCCGAACGCAAGACTGGCTTTCTTACTGGTGCAGGTAGTATATTTTTATTTTTTTATAGCCTGCATCCCCGGAGGGGTAGGCAGAGGTGTTACAATAGTAACATTACACTCACATTTCCATGAATTTTTAGGTCCCACGTAATAGGGGGCGAGTCTAGTGCAGGTAGTGTTCTAAAATTATATCGAATGTACTTAGAAACAGCAAGAGCTCTTATGAGCTCACATTAACACTAAATTATTGCGACCAGCATGACCAACTGAAGCTATGCCAGAATACTTAATTGAAATCAATAATATCTAAAATAAATTAATGTAATCACGTAAAAGATAATAGAATATAATACTCCAAATTCATTGTATCTCAAAACTTGTAATATAAAAAAATGCGATATATTTTTTAATTAAGCAAAAGTACTGCTTCAAATTAAAACCACTCCCATTATATTTCCATCCTTTGAAAGTAATTCTTGCATAACAATTATGAGGACAGTATAAATTCTTAAGATTTCTTAAGAAGCACTTAGCATAAATAATTTTAAGAAATTCAGGTCTCCTCGATCTTTCTTTGTAACTATTATTTGTAAAAGTATTACAGTAAATGTATTTCTTTGACGAGTTTTGAAAATACCGTTTACTTGGTCAATTGAGCTATTAGTTATGCACTTTAGTCATCTAAATAATGTCGAACAAGTTGATGCAGCGGCACCTAAATTGAAATAAATAATCAACGAAGAGTAGGTAAGTTTTGAGAGATGTTATAGCAACAAGGAAAAATCTACACCTAACCTAAACCTTATGAATCACTTCGTCCCCTGGTGAATAGGTATAAAAATCCAAAAAGTTTGTTTATCGCGAACAGACAGACGCAGTAACAACTTTGTTTTATACTATGTGAGGAAATGCGGTGACTACATGCTGTATTTAATTACACAAATGGTCGGTTAGAGTTCGACCTGCCCACATGTATTTATACTATGTATGAAAATACTAAGATTCAGTATGTACAGCGGGCTTTGTTGCAAAAGGTCTCGAGCTCCTACGCCCATCTCCGCTTCCGCGACGACCTAGAAAGCATAGCTACTTTATGACACAAAAGACTAAATACATTCCAGACTCCTTACTTATAGGAGAAACTGCAAGATGCAATGTACAAAATTAAATAAGCAATGTTCACAATTATTCTTGTTTTGTTGTTCGTTGCGTAAATTCAAACCAAGCGTAATGTTTGCCACGTTAGATTAAGATGTTTGTAGTTTACTTATCATATGGTACAGCGTGGCAAAACAATGTTATGTATTTCAGTTACGGCTTAAGATTATCTATCTAATCTTGACAGCGTTTCAAAATAAACTCTGTATTTGCAATGTAGATAACATCGTGCGGTCAACATTTCGGTAAAAGCTAACCAGTAACCAGTGACATTTTGCTTTGTAGTTTTTTCGGTGAAGACTTTCGTTTCATATTGGGCAGAGGTTTCGTTACTGAACTGCCGTGACAGTTTCACTGCCGAGCTTCTGTCATGCATTTTATCTTTTAGTTCCATGCAGGACAATTATAATTTTTACCATTTTTACCTGTATAAAAATAGACTTGATGTCGGAACTAAACAGTGTCAAACTCTAATGTTTTTATTTCATTATGTTATGTGATAAAGCTGAAATGTGACATTATAACTGTTTAAGGTTTTCCGACTTAGTTTAAATTCTGCGTTAGGCTGTTCTTCGTTGTCTAGCGTAAAATTTATAGCAGTTTTAGTTCAATACGCGGATAACAAGGTTGTTGTTGCTAGATCATTACTTATTCTTAGAATTCGCTGTTTTCCGTAGTCAAAGAATTACTCCGTCTTAAACTAAAAACGACATGCCGGCTTATCCACTCACCGCTTACATAGCCGCATAAATTATTAGACAGGCTGCTAATAGAAATTGTATCGTAGGCTCGTAGCTTGTTCGGTTAGCCTGATTTATTGGGACGGCCGCAGATCCTCCGTAAAATCTGTAGTAGACTTAAGGCTTTCTAAACGCGGCCAATTGTTCAAGGTGCCGCATCAATCAATTGCCATGACTGACAGTTCAGTGACAAAGTCTCCATTTATGTAACAAGAGTGCGTGATGAAAATATATTTTTATTTTCGTAGAAGTTTGTCCTTTTACGACTTCCCATTTGGCTAGCAATCAAAGTTATTTATTTTGCAAATATGATAGTTTCACAAAGAAAATTACGGCCAGAAGTTTGTCAAGACTAAAACGTAAATCATGTCGTGGTTTTTATTTTTCTGTTTGCCGGTAGTTGTTTATGTAATGCGTATGTTATTTTGCCTACCAAACTTTCTCATTGACAGATAAAAATCGTGCTCTGAATATTATGATGATTTTATTCGACTAAAATTCTTAAACTTGTGTGTTAAACTGTTAATTCTAAAGACTGCTGTGTAATAAGACAGTAGTAGGTTATTCAATAGACGTCAAAATTTCTTATTTTTTATTATAAATAATAATCAGTCAGTCAGTTACATATTGTAGATGATTGTAAGTTTTCTACTGAAATGGAGATTTTGCAATACAGTCGTGAATCGGCTTCTAAAACAAGCACTTAGTTGACTTGTAAGAATGGTGATTGCATATTCAAGTATTCAGAACTTTATTATACCTTTCTATTTTACGTCTCGAGCAATGGACTGAATGGCCTGTTATTACAGTCATTAGAAAAGGCCGCAATCTTTTCTTTTTTATCTTCAGTAGTTTGTTATAAATAAACTATAATAGATGCTTCATCGATACTGAAATTCGAAGTGAAGTAACTTATTAACATTATCTATTATCATCCGCACGGATGCCGTAATCAAGATTCATACAGCGCACTATGGTTCGTCTAGAATAAGCTAGCTAGACAAAATTATTTTATTTGATTTTTATGTCTAGATGCGGTTAATAAGCAAAGATATAAGGTTTTTGGTACTTTTTTCAAGGCAGTTTGTCATTTGAGCTGGTATCATGAAAAAAAAAACATTTATCGGGCATATGTGTATAATATATTTTTTGAACATTTTATAAAGTGATTTATCCCTCGACGTCGCTATAAAATCTAATAACAGATGCATAAAATATCTAAGAACTAAATCTATTACTCATTATCATCACTATCATCAGATGAATCATCCATTGAATAGTCATGATCGTGAGGGGCAGAACTATGAAAAGTAGAAATCATATTAACATTTTGTTCCTTACAGCTAGGTGGGACAATTAAATCTAATACTTCAGTTGGAAGCGTACCTATTTTCTTACGAGGAACTTCTCGTAAACCGTTTATTACAGGGTCAGATGTTATCAATAACATATTAAGTAAATCTCTATTCGTAGCCTTCCGTGATCGCTTTCGTGTGTTGTGCTCACGAAATCTTCTGCAGTCCTTATTCCGAGCTTCCTGTGCTTCCTCGGAAAGCTGGCCTATAGGTAGAAGGGACGATCTAATTACTTCGCCACTGTGCAAAAGTATTTTGTGGACAGTAGCGGGCATGTAATACCATGAATAGAGATTTACATAAAGTTGTCTAGTTTCTTGAGCTAAGTTAACGAATTTTTCAATATTTATATCATATCCCGATGATAAAGTGCGAAGTAGTATGCCAAATTTTTGTATTAGTGAAACATCTAACCCTGTAATATCGGCACTAGCCTCGGGATTTCCAAAAAATCTTCGCGCGGTGTTCCCGTCATTAGTGTTACCGAACCCTGGTTTTGGTTTGTCTACAATCAAGCCCATTTCGCTTTTAAATCGTTTTTTAATGTCATCTGAACGTTGTTTCACACTAGCTTTGTCTTCGGCTGTTCTTAACTGCCATTTTTTTATATTTAGTCGATAGCTAATGTGAAGCAAGCATTCAAAGCACCTTATCCAAGCGTGCAACGTAGACAAACCAAAACCAAGATTATCTTTGTCCGCAGCAAACTCTTTTGACAGATCATTCATCATTGTTGGAGTTGCCCCACAAATAAAACATTTTTGTGAGGAAGAAGTTTCGGTCAGAGCATTGCAAACTTTTCCGTCAATCATTGTTAAAAGCATAACATGTGTGACAGATACTTCGGTCTCCATCACCTTGCAGGTTGTCGGCAATAAAGCGTTTATCTCTTCTAAAACCTTATTGGTTTCCGAAATCGTAAAATCTTTCGTTTCCTTAGAAAAGATAAACTTTATTGGCCGACAATACATTGTAGAACAGGGCCGAGGATTCTGCCACACAATATTACCACTTTCATCTTTCAATTGAAGAGGAACGAAAGAAAATACAAATAAAAACTCGTCACTATCGTCACAATTAGTGAATTTTTGTTTGTACATACTATGACCGGAACTTCCATCACAACCCCATTTACTGATTAATGTGAATGACGTGCAAGGTAGAATATAGACTATGAACAACTTCTTGTTGTGCTGAAACTAAACGTTCGGCAGTCTTATCAAGAATTGCCTGAACTTTGATTTCAGCATGCGTTTCATTGACTGTAATTTGTTCACCTGACGGGTAGCAGGCTATTTTAGCCTTTCTAACACTGTACATTGACGGAAACACCTTATGTCCAGCTTTAATACTCCACTTCCGAGTCTGCTTATAGCTATGGCTACTTGATTTACTATCAACGTAGTACGCTAAAGCTTCCTCACTTGTTAAACTCCTGGGGGCACTTTCTTCACTCGTGGTCTTGGTTATTGAAGGATCACTAGTCACATCTTTAATTTGACGTGCTACACTTCTCTGACCCGAGATTCGAGCTGACACTTCAGCGGCGTAAATTAATTCACTAGCACTTCTGGACTGTAATAGATCGTCTACACGTCGTCTCTTCGTTTTGAGACTAGAATGTTCAAAATCTTTAGTAGGTCTTCCGGGTCCCGGTTCTCCAGATGTAGTTGGCAGAGATAAATAAACGGACACATCGAAAGATATGTCAAGACCCTCCAGCCACGTCGAATACTTTTGTAGGAATCGCTCTCGATTTCTTCCACAGCTGCTCCACTTTTCAGCAAATTTCGTTGAATATCTTGAGATTAGTACTTTAATATCTCGCAGAGACTGCTCCGTAACACCATCAAAATTATATCTCAAAGATATAAACCGAAAGAGCTCCTCATTCCGCGTTTCCTTCGGGTGTTTCAGCCATTCTTCGAAAAAATCCATTCTTGAGACGGTAAAAACTGTTGAAAGAAAAAAATAAATAAAAATTAGTTGTGCAAATATATCGCAATGAATTTTTTTACGTATAACTACTAGACACTTATGAGAATCGTATATGATAGGTTCTACGGTGGGGACAAGTGGGGACATGTTATTATTTGACCGATGAATTTGAAAAAATGAGTAAAAAAGTGGGTGAAAATTCAAACATTTCATTTTATAAGACTAAAGAATGAAGTTCCCATGTTGAAAATGAAATAAAATATAACTACTTACCCTTACGTATACAATCCATCACAAAAACACTTTCACAAATTTCTTTTAGTGACATAAACAATGCTATCAAATATGATGTAAAAATGCAAATGAATGCCCTTTAAATAGTCAACATCTTATAAACATACCTTAATGACGCTCTTAATGAGGGTAGTATTGATAATTAATAGGTGTAATCCTCAATGTATAGGGGTAATGAGTTCGTAATAGTAATTAACTTCCAGGAATTTAAGAGTTGTTTTTGTCTAGCTAGCTTGTTCTAGACAACCATAGTGCAGCGACGCGTCTTTGATCGCGACCGACCGATATACTCCATCATTGATACCACTCTATTTATTTACATTCCTCGCCATTTAGCTCGCACAAGCAATCTAATTTCAAGATCGTTAGTATGCATAATAAAGTGTTTTATTGTCCCCAGTCTATATTTAATCTAGATTCAAGTAATGATATGAATTCAAAGTAATGACAGGCTAGTTTGGCCTTAGCCAGCCCCTCGCCGCTACATGCAGATGGTAATATGACTTTATTTATTTCAGTCATCATGTAAAAATTCGCTGTTTCATTACATAAATTATTAATAGTAAATATTCTTCCGACAATGCCTTATGCGTAATACACATAAATATGTAAATTCAATCGCAGTTATTTAATTGTTTAAGCAATAGAAAAATTGTCGAAAGTTGACCAAATTTTGGATTGAATGACTTTCATTCTTAGTGTGCGACTAGAATAAAAACAAAGACTTAAACGTGTGTGTGAATAAAACTTTATACGTAGTTATATGTTTATGTGTGTGTACGCAGCATCGGTACGACGAATTTTGCATTTCTGTGACTTTATTTGTTGCATTTGTGTAAGCCTCACCTCTCTCACTTCCCTTTAATAACACCTAGTGATATAATTGGCGTTTACACAGCTGTCTACTCAGGGCCGTTAATGCTGCGAGACTATAGAATCTTTGGTTGCATTGCGTACAATCACAGTTATACTGAATCTCCAAGTGACCAGCCTTGGGCATAAACATTCTAGGAGTGGAATACTTTAGATTGACATTTAGTTTAAATGTCAGCCGCGTGTTTGACACAACCAATATAAATGTTCCCAAACAAATACATACTATCAGTAAAGATACAGTTAGCAAAAAATCATCATCCATTTTTAACTAAGAGCTACATGTGCCTATTTCGTAGTAAGTTCTATGAAAGCGGCGATATTATTAATCCAATCCATTTTATTCCTTAGGTATTGTAATAGCATTTTAAAATGTTGTAATTATATAAGAGATAACATTAGATCAGTCCTCACAAAGGTCCTTAAAACAAAAAAAATATATATAATATATACCATGACATCGGAGTAAGCAACGCATACCGACGTGGGCCAGAAAAACTATTCAGTCGTTGTTGGTATGTCCGTGTGCCTATTTGATGAGTATTTGATATTATAACAGGTGAAATAAGAGTGTTATAGGTACCTAACATGTTATAGAGAAAAAGGCAATTGCAAAGATTTTTCGACTAGGTCATTGACGATAGCTAATGTTCTGTCAAATCTGGTTAGACTAGTAAGTGGACTCCGGGCTCCAAAGCAAAAGTATTTTATGTTACCGGGATAGCGCTAGGATAATGAAGATTATCATCCTTCTATCGTTATATCCAGTTTCAATCTGGGGTTCACTTACTAGTCTAACCGGATTTGGCTGAATATTAGCTTTTCCGCAGAGCGACTGCCTGTCTGACCTCCGCAACCCGAAGGGATAGCGATATTCCATGGTTTAGACTAGTGAGGTACTGACGCCCTGTAACGATTGTCAAAGATCTTAATGACTGCCGGGACTGACGGCTTAACGTGCTCTCCGAGGCACGGAACAAGCGATAATTAACAATTATTCAATACGTACATAACTCCGAAAAGTCATTGGTGCGCGCCGTAGATTCGAACCCGATACCTTATGCATGGCAGTCTGTTGGTATCTCCACTAGCCTATCGCTGCCTTTTAAGGATAATGAAGATTAACACTAATTAATTGGACAGACAGTCAGTATGATTCATATTCTTGAATACACAGGCACTAGGTATGTACATTTGTACAAATTGATAAAGTTTTATTTCCAATACCCGCCTACTTGTTTGCTGGAAATCGTATTTCTCGTTGGCCCGTAAGAAAATAGACATTTGCGTCATCATAGATTCATTTACTTAGTTTACGTAACTTTGAGTTGTTATTAGGTACTACGCAGTTCTGGAGTTTTATTGAACTGTATCTTACTTTTTACTGAGGTCCAGTTTCACCACAGCGGCTGATAGTTGTAGGAATTATCAGAATTTCAAAATTAGAACAAAATTTGTATGATGATATCTGGCAAATAATTTTTCAGGCACTTATCGGACAGTGGTCAACTCGTCTTAAGATTATCAAATAGATTTTTTTTATTGTTGGTAAATGTTTATGCCTAGATTATCATTCTGCAAGATTAGTAGAGCTTACACTGATTAAGAGCAGGCATTCCGAATTTTATGCTATTTTGAAGCGATATTCTGAAACAGTCATAGATACTAGTAAAGTGAAACTTCAGCAAACGATTATTTAGGCCCTTGTCTGTCTTTGTACCAGAACAGATACATGATTGGACGATATTCGCTCGATAATATTTTCATTTGAAAATCACACTACTTGCAAAGCATAATTCAAAATATTTGAATAAAATATTCACTGTTCTTTCTGAAGTAAACAATAAACATAAAAGAAACCTACGTTTTAGTGTAGTTCAAGACATTTTTTCTGTAGGACAAATATTACTATATTAATAAACAACACAAGATTTTCAACTTTTTCCATGCTTGAAGTGGGTCAAAGCTCGCAGCCGATATTTAACGTTATTCCTGATGTCATAGCGTTTATTTCAGCCGGGCGCGCTAGCTTGTCACTCGAGCTACGCGCTCCGTCCGACGTGGATTTGTATCGCGTTCGCGCGCAACTATAGGTATTTTTATTACGATTTGTTTCGTAAAATAAGAAATAAAACAAAAAAAATAAAATGGGTAACAAGGTAAATAAGAGATCTTATGTTAAAAAATAAAAAGAAAGTTGACTTATTGAAGAATAATGCTAGAATCATGAGATATGCAAAGGTTTGTTATCGAATTTAATTTACCTAATATTTTGATAAAGTATTGAGAACTGGGAACTATGGAGTCGATTTCATTTTTGAAAAATTATAAAATATGCTTTATATTATTATGTTACTATCAACATGATTATATTTTCGTGTCATGTTCGTTTTATTTATCCCTAAAAGATTTACAGATTTTTATTTTAGTATTAGATTTTCACAAATTCCTATCATGTAGATATTTTAAAAATATTTTTTCTACGAAATTTAGATACCAGCCCGGTTTCCACGGTTACCGGCCACACTTGCTCGCCATGATGGCCAATTTTCTTTATTTAAACACTAGTTGAGCCCGCGGTTACACCCGCGTTATTTAAGGCTACTGTTCCGCTCCCGTGGCTCATAGCATGATTTTGCATAGCCTTTAGTGTTCCTCGATCAATGGGCTATCTAACACTGAAAAGCACACGCTTTTTCTAATCGGACTAGTAGTTCCTGAGATTAGCGCATTCAAGCAAACAAGCAAACTCTTCAGCTTTATATATTAGTATTATCCGATACTTGCGACTTTATTCGTGTGGAATATGAATCTATAGTAATCTAAACATATAAACAAAATTCAAGTGTATCTCTGTGATTTCAAAATAACTAAGTCTTTTTAGGGTTCCGTACCTAAAAGGTAAAAACGGGACCCTATTACTAAGCCTCCGCTGTCTGTCTGTCTGTCTGTCTGTCACCAGGCTGTATTTCATAAACCGTGATAGCTAGAAAGCTGAAATTTGCACAAATTATGTATTTCCGTTGGCGCTATAACAATAAATTCTAAAAATAAAAAAGAAATGAAAATATTAAGAGGGATATAATACATTAAACGTGTTTTTTTCGTATTTTTTGCTCAATATTACTAACGGTAACAGGTAGACGCTTAAAATTTTCACAGAATATAAAATAAATTATTAAATAAAAAAATAAATATTAAAGAGTGTGCACATACACCAAACGTAATTTTTAAGCAATGTGTTACTTGATCTTAATAAACAGGCAGAAACCTGAAAGATATTTAAGTATGCATACAACATACGTGATTTAGAACTATATTTTTAATTTATTACTAGCCGACGTTTCGAATTCTTTACAGAATTCATGTTCACGGCAGACTGAGGTGATATTTGTCTTTTTCCTGAATGTATAAGTTATCTCAAAGTACCCGAACATTTTTCATCTACTGGTGTTACTATTTACGCAGAATGAGCTCACAGTGTCCTTAGGTCTTCTGGTGACTTTGTCCTTCTTGGGTTTCATTAGCCTTATGACAGGGTCCCAAGCTGGAGGAACATTCCAACCATCTTCCCTATTGAAATTAGGGTGTTTTTTAATTTCAATAGCCTCTCGTATCATCCTTGGAAGAAAACGGTGTTCTTTTGCGAGTATCTGTGGTTCATCAAATCGCAGGTAGTGGTTGGGTCCCTGTTCCACATGTTCACACACAGCAGACTTTGTTGAGCGTTTATGTTTTATGTCAGCTATATGTTCTTTGAGTCGAATGCCTATGCTTCTCTTGGTTTGTCCAATGTATGAGAGCCCACATTCACAGTCAATTTTGTAGACACCGGCCTCTTGCAAGGGTAACTGACACTTGACAGATGGTAATAATTGACTGATCTTCGTTGGCGGCTTGTAGTAAGTTTTGATAGAAGCTCGCTTCAAGATGTAGCCAATTTTGTCGGTCACGCCCTTGATGTATGGGAGGACAGCAGGTTGTCTTTCTACTGTGGCTGGTTTTTCTTTCTTCTGGGATCTGTGACAGTGGCGCGGCGGTCGGAGCTTGTTGTCTTGCAGAACTTGCCTGACATGTTGAAGCTCAGCGTCCAGATGTTTCTTGTCACAGATCCCGCGGGCTCTCTGAAACAGAGACATTCCTACAGTAGCTAACTGTTTAGGATGGTGGTGAGATTCACCGTTTAAGTACCTATTTGTATGGGTCTTTTTCCTATACACAGTATGGCTTAAGGAGTTGTTTTTATTCCCGATGACAAGTACATCTAAGAAAGCTAAAGAATTGTTTGCCTCTAATTCCATTGTGAATTGTATTTGGTTATTAATAGAATTTAGATGGTTTAGGAAAGCATTAACACTATCTGTTGGTAAAATTGTGAAAGTGTCATCTACATACCGCTTGTAGAACCTCGGTGTGATGGTGGCAGTCTGCAGGGCTCGCGCCTCGAAGTCCTCCATGAAGATGTCAGCGACAACAGGCGATACTGGAGAGCCCATTGCTACACCGTCTACTTGTATGTAGTATTTCTTGTCCCATAACAGATAGCCCGTTGTCAGGCAGTGTTTGAGTATTTCTGCATATTCCTCAGGCATGTTGTTTTCTGTCAGCTTCCTTCTAGTAATTTCTACACAGTCATGTACTGGTATGCATGTGAATAATGACTGTATATCAAAACTAACCATAGTTTCCTTGTCAGAGAGATGTAGGTGTTTGATTTCACTGACAAAATGGTAGGAATCTTTCACATGTGCTCTCGTATTGCCTCTGAGCGGTGAGAGAATCTTTGCCATGTGTTGAGCCAGTCTGTAAGTTGGTGCGCCTATCTGACTAACTATCGGGCGCAGAGGAGCGTTTTCCTTGTGTATTTTCGGTAGCCCATACATTTGAGGAGGTTTTACACACGATGGTATTAAATATTTCACGTCCAAATTAAGTTTTTCGGAGTATTTCTTAACAATATCACAGGTTTGCTTGAGTATTTTGTTCGTAGGGTCTGACTTAACCAACTTGTAGGTACTTTCATCCGACAAAAGATGTTCCATTTTTTGTTTATACTCGGACGTGTCCATCACTACCGTTGCATTTCCTTTATCTGCTCGGAGTACTGTAAGTTCAGGCCTAGCTTGTAACTTCTTCAGTGCGAGATATTCGGTCTTTGGTAGATTCCTTGCCGGCACTTTCGATTGACGTAATACAGCAGAAACGAAATAACAAAAATATAGTTCTAAAAATATAGTTCTAAATCATTAGTTTCAAATGTAATAACTTAGTGAAACCAATACATCGCGATAAAATCCGTAAACTGTAGTTTGATTTCAATGTGTAACATTCGCGTAAACCCAAGAAGATAATACGTGATTTCCTTTCATAGATGATGGTAGAACCCTTCGTGCGCGAGTCCGACTCGCACTTGCCCAAATTTTTAATTATATTATTATACATATAGGACCATATTACACGATCCAAAGTTTTTCTTTTTAAAGTCTGTCTTGCTGTTTTTCGGGGTAATCCTTGAAATGGCTAAACAGATTTGAATGGAACTTTCAGTGTAAGATATAGAATTTTGTAGGGCAACATATTAGATGTAATTTGAAGGCCGGTAGGTATGTAGGTTTATATTATGTTTTTATCTTTATAATACCTATGTTTATATGTCATATGTCGTATGTCATATATCATATTATGTTATATTATATGTCATATGACGTATGTCATACGTTATATATGTTATAATGATGAATATAAATATATATATATATATATATATGTTATGTTATATGCTATGTTATATGTTGTATGTTATATGTTATATGATATACAGGATGTCACAAGACCCATCACCAAGCCGAAGTCTACTCGTTTTGCACATCATGCCAAGTCATACTACGCGAAAATAATACCTTGGAAACGAAATATTTTTTTAGCTTAAGAAAATAGACACTCGTACGAGTTTAGTTTACAGATTTAACACTACCTGCGATGGTAGCGCATGGTAAACCATTCTCAAGTCCCCTTGAACACACACAAAAAAATCATCAATATCGGTCCAGTCGTTTAGGAGGAGTTCAGTGACGTACACACGCACTCAAGAAATATACATATAAAGATGTTTATATGTATGTCTCTTTGTCTTACGAAAATTTAAATCATAATTATATTGGTCAATCATTACGATCTTTTTTGTCTTTATTTATTTGGAAGAGCGAGCTCGAAATACTTACATAGCCGTGTTTTTTTTACATTTTCCTCAGGAACGCGTAGAGGTAATAAGCTGAAATGTATACCAAATACTCAGTTCTTCTGTACCTTGGACAGTAGACTAAAATCTGTTCTGAGTCTATGCATTAAAAAGATACAGCCGTTTATACCGCAATTTTTCGCAAATTTTCGACGATTGCTCGTAAGTATTAGATACCAGTTTTACGATTTGTGACTTTATTACTAGGTATCATGGTTGTAATTAGGTTGATCTTAAAACTGTTTTCAAACATTCGTCTCCTTTTAGTAGGAATCAAATGTAGATGTATAATCTTGTACATCCGTGAACATGGCGCTTGCAACAGTGCCGACACTTCATATAAAGGTAGGTACGTGGTATATATCCCGAAAGACAATTTAAAATAAACACCCTAATTAATCTTAAAAAGGCGTGATTTTCATAGCCGCCGCCTACGACACCTTCGGAACGACTTCAAAGCCGCACCCCAAGAAAAAAATGCAATCTGTTTTATAATCGTTGATTATTGTAATATAATAAGTGAGTTACATTGCAATATCAATGTAACGTAACCGTTGTAATTAGATATTAGTAAATTATAAATAAGAACTTCTCTTTTTTATGTCATAATATGCACGCATGGCATAGTGATTTCAGAGGTCTTCTTGGCGCTTGGCATTACGCCGTGGTCGTAGGTTCGACTCCCACCTGAGACAACACTGTGTGATCCACATATTTGTTATTTCGTGTTTGTTAATTTATGAAAGTAGTGTAAAAAGAAACATATTCTTAAGATAAATAAAATAAATTAGTCATAAGACATTCTGAAACAAGATTTCACGGCCTATGGCGTAACTATTTAGTAATCTGTGCTATGGCTTTGACTACAACTACAACATCGCGCATAAATCAATTGAATTATTCATATTTCTGCCCTTTGTGGCATATTTTAGTCAATTTATTATCATAACATAAATAACTATTCATAATACAAAAAATATTAAATACATAAAGTCGTTTCTACTCCAATCGAAGCCCGCGTAGCGAGACATTCATTCACCTCGCGCAGCGGCGATCTGCGGGGTGAGGTGGCGGCCCGGGGCCGCTTGCGGGGAGAAAAGGCGGAGCTTTGGCAAAACATATTTCGGATTGCCTGCTCTTAATGAATAGATACTCGTAGGCCTATTCGACCGAGAAAGTCTGTTCTATATTATTATGATTCTGTGTATAGCTTTGAACTCCCAAACACCATCTTCTATTCTGTCACCTCTCTGCTATTTCTCCGTCTTTCATCGCGGTGGGCAGCATTCTTGATGCCAGGTTTTAACGTTGCTGAGGAGTAGAATTCAGACAGAGAAGAGTTAAGAATTCGCATAATGCGCCAGGGTTATTTTATGCGCCTTTATTTAGGCCGCTGCCTTGTTTGCTACCAATATCATGATCAAAACGTTCACTGAAATTATAATCCAAAATCTCATTATAAGTAAAATTATTCTCGTTATCTTGGTATTATCGTGTAAGGAACAAAATACAACGTCTACAACTGGTCACGTGTAGCGTGTATTGTGACGTAGGACTTACAGTTCACACGATCGCACTTCACACGTCGCATTTAACTCATCACTTTCTACCACCAGAGCGGCTTATTTCATCACTGCATTTGCACAATTAGTGAAATATGTCTTGGGTTTCCTGTAATTCCTGTCAGCTTAGTGAAACTTACATCATGCTGCTGTGCTGAGTAAGGCTCAGGTATAAGGCGCTTTTAATACTATACGAAGAGACGTTTTATTTAAATGCACATTTTAGAAGACTTGAGATTTTGTGATCTTAGCACGTGATTTACAGTGCTCTTCAGCATCTTAGTAAGGCTTTCACCGCAGAGTCAGTCATGCATTTATGATCTGAAAAAAATACCATTATTTTACTATAGAAACCAAGGGAACGGTATGTTATGTGGCTATATATTTTAATATAATGTCGTAATAGAGACAAAATAATTTTCATCAGTTGCCACAAATCTTCTATTGTCCACCGATAGATGGCATTACGTGTACGTTTATAGCTTCCTTCCAATAGAGCGGGCGGTGTAGGTAGTAGTGGATAATAGAATCAAGATCTCAAATAGTCGCTAAGTGTGCTGATTATGAAATATTCACGCTATTGTGAGGCACTCTATCTATAGAGGCATAAAAGCGGCAAATTAAGGCTCGTTCGTTACAAGAAGAACCTACATTTAATAAGTAGGTACTTAATTAATAAAACACGACTGATGCTTAACAAAGGCCTCCCCAAGGTTTTCCACAATAATCGATTTTCTGTCGCCTGCATCTAACCCACAGGCGTAACTGCACCCGGCAATACTGGCAAAAAGCCAAGGGCTCCTGGCTGAAGGGGCTGCCACACGTCCCCGCCAAACATAACTTCGTACCACTGCACAATATGTCATAAGCGGGCAAGGTCCATTAGACCATACATAATTTGCAACCGGCCCTCAATAGCTCGTAATCCCAACAAGAACGTTGGACCAATATGCGGAGACGCTCCTCTGAATCGTAGACCGATGCGTGGCAGCCACTCTTGAACATACCTGCTCAACTGCCATCAGTACTTCCGAGTAGACTAATAGATTGATAGATTTTCTTGTAATAGCCTTATACCAAATTAAATTAGAATATGCGTTTAATTGTGTGAAATAAAACCCATAAAACAATACAATTAGAAGCCGGTTTTGTATTTATCACAATAGAGATCAGACAGATTTCATACTAAAATAACAACAATGATATCGCCACAGTGACACAATTTACCTGTTTATTAACATTAGGTAATGTTGATGTGAAAAATGTTTCATACATAACACAACTATTTACCGGAAAATATCACATAACCACAAATGCACAATATATCTACAACGTCCATTAAAACATTTTACAGGTGACTTATTTTTATAAAATTACTAGCAATTCAAAGTACTAGTATAAACTCCCTTGGTTATGCTCAGTGTTTGGGTTGTTTTTGTAATATTACACAAAACATAATTAATAATAACATAACAAAATATATAGTCTAGGTTATCATTATCAGCGATCGAATGCTTATATTCGTTTCATTGACTCTTCTTCAAGAGTTGTGAACGATTTGTTATTGTAAATATGTATCGTAATTTTCTTAAAGCTAAAACCTCTTGTACTATTTTCTGATGTATGTTTTCTTGCATCTAAAAAAAGTTAATAGATAAACTATTTTTTTTTATCATAGCTGATGCTATGAACCAACATAAGGTTTGTTCATATTCAAAATTATCCTCAATAAGAATAATGTCGTGTATAGAAAATAGTGGCATTAGTTGATCTTAGCAATTCAAGGCCGTTGTTGCATTATTCATGTCCGCCAGTGATATCATACTCAATCCTACATAACGTTTCATGTATCATATACATAGACACTCGCTAAAATTGGACGACTGGATGCTGACTCAAATATATGTACATGTATTAAGAGAATTCGTAAATGGGTACAGTGACTCTACAGACCCTGACCAGTGTTGCCAGATGGTTGGTATTCGTCGGAATTGTCCCAAATTTGAACCCGTCTCTCGTCTAAATTAAATTTTCCCTTCACGCTTGTGGTAACAGCTCGACAGATAAAATATAAAATTAACGTATGCTTGAAAATTTATTACTTTTACCATTAGCTAGAGATTGAGGAAGATTTATGACAGTACGGCTTAGAAATAAACGTGTGTGGTTACAACATAATGATAACGAACGCAAAAAGTACCTACTCGAAGCAAATGTTTGTGGATTACAAAAACACCACAACATCCGGTGCATTGGTAATGCGGTTAAATGATCACCCACTCACACGACTGCGGCATCAATACAAGCGTGCAAAACTCTTATCTGACTTCAGAACTAACTTTTGTAATCAATAAACGTACGTGGCTCAACAGACGATTTTACGCTTCATTACACTTTTTTTTAAACTGTCCGTCGTAATTTGTTACGTCTAAAAGTTTCTCAATAGCAGCGCAATCTAGTGTATCCGTTATTTAACTGATG